>CM053026.1:172653387-173316721 GCA_028564925.1 Lithobates sylvaticus
AAGATTGCTCCCAGAATCTTCTCTCGATGACAAGTGTTCAAAAGGGAAAAGTCTGTGTCTTCACAGCTGGTTGGTTTAGGGTACAAGCGGATAAACTGTAAGATATGAAAATAATGCAATGAAGAAAGAACAAAAACAAGTATCGATGGTTCTAATGCAAACACTAAAAACGAAAAAGCAGCAGAACTCTGCGAGAGCGGTGAAAACCGTGACTTGTATTGGGGGTATAAGGCTGTCTACTGCTAATGTGCACATCACAATATGGTTACCATGTTTCATACCCCATCGAAATGTTTACTTTTACCAAAAATACTCAATAGAAACGAGACAACAGTGTGGATGACTTAGACACAGATTGCTCCCGGTTGGGGTGTCTAAGTGAGAGTTAGTTCTCTCTTTCGTCTCGAGATATCTCATAGTAACGTTGATTCCAAATATGTTCTATGTTTTCTATTGTAATACATTACGCATCCTTTAGTATGTACTGTATAATTGGATAAGAAGATGTTGTCTACTTATTTTTCCTGTAACTCTGTTCAAAAACCCAATAAAACATTTTTGGAAAAAAAAAATAAATAAATAAGGCTGTCAAGTGGACATTTCAGGGCATGTACGTAGCTGCAGTAAGGTTTAAGAGAATCAGGTAGTCATGTCGTCAGGTGGGTCAGGGTCTCCCCATTAATCATTTTTGTGATTGAGACAGTGATAACGATGCAGTCTTTGCGCTTGTGGTTCCAGGATGTTCCATTGTCTGAGCAATGAGAGGCCTTTTTCCAGGGTGCAAATGGAGAAGGATCTGTCGTTCTTCGTAACTACCAGCTTCACCAGATGTTCCCATTTGTACAGGATTTGATGGTTGCAAAAGGGGTTTTGTGATAGTAGAGAGGTTCTTGCGTTGAAGCCTAATATAGTTAGACAGGACAGCGTAGAAAGACAAATTGATGTATGGCTGAGGATAAGCAGCGAGGTTTTGCGTGGCACGCATTAAATTTTCTTTGACATGGTAAAAATGTATACGGACAATAGTGTCCCTTGGGAGATTTTCTAGTAAGTGGGGCAGTTTAGGCAACCGATGAATGCAATCGATTATGAATTCCCCCGAAGGTGTATCAGGGAGGAATGTCGCCATTAAATGTGTGAAGTATTCTTCTTATGCCTTTAATTTTCAAATTGTTTCTTCTGGAACGGTCTTCCAATCTCTCAATGTAGTATCCAGCACTGGCTGGTTAAAGGTGGGGAAGGCTGCAATGGAGTTGTGTAATGCAGAGCTCACAGGAGAGGGCTGTGGAGTTACTGCCTGGTCTGGGAGGAGGTCTGGACGTTCCCCCTGTATTGTTCTTATGTGAGGAACATGTGGCTGAGCTGCCGTGTGTTGCGGCCGCATGTCCCGTGGAGTAATCTTGGAGAGACAGTTTGTTTGGCAGTGGGTAAAACTCAGAGATTCTGGGGAGCCGACCACTCCTTCCTCCTCTTCAGCATTCTCCCTGTCACCACGTTGCCCTGGGGAAGAGAGCTGTGATCGTAGCTAGGTGATCCGCCTACTGTTTTAGCCCTGGAAGCCGATAGTTCTCTGAGCTGTCTCAACAAACAGCCATCTGGGTTGGCTTCCGGCCATGCCCCCCCCTCCTTTGTTGCCATTTTAAATAAGTGCACATCAGTCTAATAAAAAAGAAATATTATATTTAAACTGCTGTCCTAGAGGTTTTATTGCGCTATGGGATTTTCACAAGTAATACATATAGACATAGTTAGACATCCCTAGTGATAATCAGAAAATGTTTGCTATAATGATTAAACTCTCTCACCATCCAGGATAGAATCATTTTATATTTTAACATTCAGAAAAATAGGGTGCTTCATGACCATTTCAAAACCAGACAATTCTCTGACACTTTTTTCAGAAGAAGCACAATCTTGGTGTGTATTGCACTGGGCTATATACAAAATAAGTCAAAATAAGTCAAAATTGGAGAAAGAGAAAAGATGGGCTTTTGAGGTGCCAACACAACTCTACATATAAACAATATAAGTTTAGTCTTACAAAATCCATTAAATTGCTATTTTAAAAACATGACTTTGTCCATAATGAACCTCCCTATAAAGGCCTCCCATAAAGTATATGACACTGACCCACAATCACACATGTGTATACAGTTCTGAATTCATATTGATAGGTGGGTGTCCTCTGTGGGCAGGCCATAGCTCAACTCCTCAACATGTTTTGCAAGAGTAACCCGCTTCTTCAGGAGGTAAGGGGGGGTTACAGGAATAAAAGAACAGAAATTCAAAGCACAAAAGAAAATGTAGTATACTTGTCTGAACGCCCCTATAATAATAGTCCTCATCACCACAAATAGCCACTATTAAAGGCTGAAAAACAACCTAAACCACAAGACAGCTAAACACACACCTCATATGTGGATTGGGCTCCTGTAAATGTAACCCCAAAATCAATGGGAAAAAAAAGGGGTGGGGGGACCATATTTTCCTAGATAGAATTAATAGTACCACAGTTATAAAAAATAGATATATATATAACCTAAAAAATAAAAAAAATAAAAAATAAAACACAAGAAAAAACTTACCAGTAGGTCAGGTATCAATCCCTCACTCCAGTCCACCAGGAACAAAATAGTGTATAATACACATGGACAAGCCTTCATAGGACCTACCTTAACCAGCCAGGAATTCATCGCAAGACCACCAAGCCTCCCGGGAGACCACATATAGCGTACTGCCACCTTAAATACCCCCGTCAGGAGAAAAGCCCACCCAACGCCAGTCTCTCAGTTGACATTCAGCATCTCCCAGCCCGGGACTGAAATTGGATCACTGAGTATGCCCAAGATGGTCACCAGTGTGCAAAATGCACATGGCATTGTGGTTATTGCGCATGAACTGACAGCCATCTTGTGGGCGTGCAGGGATCCAATTTAGGTCCTAGGTGGGGAGACTTCTCACACCAACCTGAGGACCGGCTTTGGGTGGACTTTTCTCCCAGCGGGGGTATTTAAGGTGGCAGCATGCTATATGTGGCCCCCTGCAAGGCTTGGTGGTCTTGGGATGAATTACTGGCTGGTTAGGGTAGGTCCTATGTAGTTTGAACTCATTAGATTAACCATACTGTATATACATTTTTTTAATAAATTATTATTATTATTTTTTTATTTTTTTTTGCTGTGGTAATCTTGATTACATCTTGATTACATCTAGGAAAATATAGTCCACTCTCCCCCCACCACCCGTTTTTCCATTGATTTCAGGGTAATATCTACGGGGGCCCATCCAGTGTATGAGGTGTGCATTTAGCTTTCTTGTGGTTTAGGTTGTTTTTCAGCCTTCAGTGGACCCACACCTGCCCTTGGGGTGCATTAGATGCATGAGTCTGACCCAACCTTTATGACCTCCCTTGGTTGGTGCTGGACTCTCCTTACTTGGTGAGTGATATGTTGATTTTGTGTTTCACACAAGTATAATAAATGTACAATTTTAGTTGTATTTTTTTATTTTTGTTCTTTAATTCTTATAGCCCCCTTCACCTCCTGAACATTCATGTTACTCCCACAAAAAATGTTGAGGAATTGAGCTATTGCCTGCCCCCAGAGCACACCCACCTATCAATATGAATTCAGCTTTTTATATGTGATTGTGGGTTGGTGTCATATATTTTTTGAGAGGCATTTATAGGGAGGTTTGTTATGCACAAAGTGTGATCATGTTTTTAAAATAGCATTTTTATGAAATTGTAACAGTAAAATTATATTTTTTATATTTAGTGTTGTGTTGGCAAACTTGGCACCTCAAAAGTTCATATTTTCTCTTTCTCCAATTTTGACTACATTAATAGGCTGTTGGTGCCTTTGGCAGTCCATTTGGTTCTATACCTCTATATACAAAAGAATTTGATAAGTTTAATGGTTTAGAAGTTCACTTATTTCCATTCTAGTCACAAATGATTTGGGGTGGGGTTTGGCATTCAGTTGGGTTCATGAAGTTGTTGGGGCAAAACTTTCTAGTATTTAGGAGCTGGATGTGATGTCAAGAGCCATTTTGACAGTTGTCTATGTTTGTAGGAGATTCTAAATGCACCCATAGATACGTGATGGTAGTCAGAGAATTTGACTACTGTATTAACTTTTAGAATGATAATGGTATAAAAAGGCATGCTTTTGTTGGCTAAAGAGGCCTATGAACATAAAGCTTTATTTATACAGGCCTTTGCATATTTTCTGCATGGAGGGCATAGTCCTGCTGGCAAAGCTAGCTGAAGATCCTGCTTAAAATATGCACTAAAGTATTCACTAAAGTATTCACATTTTAGATGTATTTATAGTAGATTCATACAGTTTAGATATGTACAATTTTCCAAATAACTTAAGCATGTATGCAATCATGCATTTACAGTAAATGTGTTCATGCATGTAAAATGTGTAAATCTGTGCAGCCATAACTGACTTTTCTGGTACACAGCTAAACACAGCACCCTTTTTTACCTGTATGGTCATGTTGATTACTAAAGTGTTGCATTGAGATGTATACCAAACTCTACACTGTATGCATCTAAATGCAACACTTTAAATGCCCCCGTAAATGAACCATAATAGAGCATTCACCCTTTCCATCTCTGTATGACTGAATCAAGGAACATTGGCTGCCTGTAGGCCCTCCTTGACTGTGGTAGAATCCCCGTGAGTGTTGGCTTGCTAGGTTCGAATTTGCTTGTTGAATGTCAATGCTTTCCTTAGAGATAACCATCCCTCTGGATTGTCTGCAGAGTGTTTCATCCAATTTCCCCTATAGACACAAATGTGTATAAGTGCGTATTTACCGGATTCAAACATGAACATGCCTACAGCAATTGTTCATAAGATAGTTAAGCGTCAGGATCATTCATGCAAGAATAGCTACCGTATACACAGAGCAGATATTCCAGAGGAGCAATAGCAATTAGCCAGGAAAAGTTAGTTTTTCACCGGTGATTAGTTGACCAAGAGATGTCTGGAGAAGTTGCAGAGTGCCCATAGATGCATGATTGTTTCTATGTGTGATGGTAATTATGTGGATAGCATAACAGTCCTTTCACATCTGCAGGCATCTTAAGATGACACAGTGATGATTCATATAGAAGATGTATGCTTCTATAAAATGTTTCCACAATTAAGATTTTCTTTTTTAAAGAGGCAATAAAATGGCTTCCGGTCAGGGCGTGTCTTAGCCGCTGCCTGAGATGGCCACTCAGCTCTGAATCTCCTCACTTCTCTGGGTCTCAGCAACGGCTCAAAGCCACACAGACGCCCAATCACTGATCCACAAACAGGTGCAACTACAGGGCATTCCACAGGCTATGTCCAGGAAAACCTATCGGGCACTGAGACCGTGCCATCTGACCGACTACTTCACCTTACTGGCGGGCATGCACAGCCAAAATGGCACTCGGGAAGATGGCCACTCTCCTCCTCCTCCTCACACACAGACCCAGCATCGGAAGCCTTGTCAGATATGGAAGAATCCTCCCAGCAGCCTGACAGCTGATCGAGGTAAGAGAGCAACATATTCTCCTGAGTTCTCTCCCCAAAAGCAGCCCTCTGCAAAAAACAACACTGGGCAGACAGGCAGGATTCACAGGCAGACATGTCAGCATCTCACACAGCCCCCTATCTGCTTTCCCAGCTTCAGATGCACCTGCTTCTGAAAGCACAATTAAAGCTATGTTACTCTTCCTTAAAATAGGAATACAGAATGAGCTGTGCTCCTCTGTGTCCCTTCTCGCCAACAGTATTGATGTATTGAAGGTCACACAGATCATATAGAATCCCAGTTAGGAACGGTCATTAAAGCTCATGATGAAATGGTAGATGTGCATGAAGAACAATCAGACACGATCAGCCAACTACAATTAAAAATGGCCGATTCAGAAGACCACTCCCGTCGCAATAATATTAAAAAAAGAGGGGTTCCTGAAGCTGTAAAACCACAAGAGCTCATACCCTACCTACAACAATTATTCTTAAAGCTCATCCCTGATCTCTTACCTAGAGACTTATTGATGGACAGAGCACATAGAATTCCAAACCAGCGCATTTACCCAACACCATCCCTAGGGACGTCTTAACTCGGGTCCACTTCTACCACATTAAGGAGCGCCTACTAAGAGCGGAAAGAACCTCTTGCTCGCTCCCTCCTCCATATGCTGGTGTAGCTCTCTACCAGGACCTCTCTGCCACAACATCTAAACTGAGGAACGAATTCTCCCCCATCACTACGATCCTGTGGGACTGCAAGGTGGTTTATCGCTGGGGCTTCCCCACCAAATTGTTGGTAACGCACCAAAACTGGCAAATTACCATTTCCCCGAAAGATGGCTACAAAAAGCTTCATAACTGGGGACTGCTACCCCCATCACCTCCCAGCAATTATAGAGGTAACCCAACCCACTGAGCTTGAGTAACATGCTCTCTGACCTCCCACCTGGTGCACTCACTGCATTTATAGCTATGCTCTATTATCTTCTTTCCTTCCTCTACAAGGATGTCTGGTTCTTTTGTATATACATGCTCTGAGACCTGAGGCAGATTCTATGACTTATTCAGATTACTTGTTTAACTCATTCTTTGATTGTTACTACACACCCTGGCACGTAGCGCGCTAAGCACATAGCCTACACACAGTTCATTTGTTATTGTTAATTCTAGTACTTGCTGTGTCTAACTTGTTTAGCCATACTCTATTGCTATTACTGGTAATAATCTCAATCAGAAAACCGTTCCTTATCCCCCAACTCACCAAAACAATAATTAACAAAATCTCTCACTATCCCAAAGACTGAATAATCCTGTGTGGAGACTTCAATGACATTATCGACAAATCACTTGACTCCTCCAACCAAAACCGACAAAACCCCACTGCCCTTTCCACGCTTTTGCAATTGGAAGATTTATATGATCCCTGGCAATGCTTACATGACATGGGTCAGATAAGGACTACACCTTCTATTCAACTGCACAAAAACCCTACTCCAGGATTGATCTCTTCCTGTTACACAAAAGCACTCTGAAATCCATCTCTCAAGCCGAAATAGGCTTGATAACATGGTCAGATCATGCACCAGTTATGATAACCCTAACAGGTAACCAAAATAATAAGCAATTCTCCACCTGGCGCATAAACACATCTCTTCTATCCCATCCTGCGTGTCAGGAAGAGATCAAAAAGGAGCTAGAGTCATACTTTACTTTTAACGTAAATTCTATATCAAATGATGTACTGCTTTGTAATGCGCATAAAGCCTTCATGAGAAGAGTCTTCATACAACTTGGAGCCCGTGAGAAACATATACGAGCTGAGAAATATAACAGTTTTCTCAAAAAGATCCAAACTCTTGAAAAATCTAAGAAAACCTCTACTAATAACTCAGACACCGCCCACTTACATAAACTTAGAGAGGAAATCTGCACCTTCTTACATGCTTCATTCAACTTCCACATAAAATGTTTACGTGTAAATTGGTACGCTCATGGGAATAGGCTGGATGGCTTGTTAGCCAGACAGGTAAAACGCAAATTTGCTGCATTCAAAATTCCTTATATGCATTCAGCCCAAGGACTGAGGGTCAGTAACCCCACAGACATCGCCAATTGCTTTAAAGAATTTAATGAATCCCTGTATAATTGAAATGCCTCTGCCCTGACCCTACTCAAATCTCACGATTCCTCGCCTCATTACAACTACCTGCCCTCACAACAGACCAACTAGAGGACTAGAGGAGCTTAACGCTCCACTTTCTGAAACAGAGATGCTCAAGGCAATCCGATCACTCCCACTACACAGGGACGGGACCAGATGGCTATTGTAATGAATACTTTAAAACATCTGCAGACGTTCTAACGCCATACTTATGTAAATCATTCAATCACACTATGCGAATGGGAGACATCCAGAAAGAAGCCTTAGAGGCCATCATTGTCACCACCCTAAAGCCAGGTAAGCCCCACGATGAACCTGCCATCTACCGACCCATATTGCTCCTAAACACGGACCTTAAAATATACACAAAAATACTTGCATAATGCATCCCAAAGCATATCCCCACACTGATACATGCCAACCAAGTTGGCTTCATACCACGACGGCAGGTGTCCGAGGAGGATTATAGACCTCATGCAATGGGCTGAATTCCAAAATGCATCTGCTTCTCTCTTTGGATGCAGAGAAGGCGTTTGACAGAGTCCATTGGTCTTACCTTAAAGCAGTCCTCCAAAAATTTGGATTCACAGACCATATCTACACAGCAGTGCCTGCTCTATACTCCCATCCCTCGGTTAGAGTGTGGACTTCCGGTATGACCTCCGTCCCATTGTACACAGACGACGTCATCGTATTCATGACCAATCCTCTCCATTCCCTACCAACACTTCATGACCTCATCACACAATTCAGACAAAGTCAATTGCTCCAAATCTAATCTGCTTGGCATCTGCCACATCACAAAAGCCCCTCTCACTCACTCGTTCCTGTTTCCATGGGCACCATTCCTCAATGTTTACCTACTTATGGACTCTTCGCTCCACCCATGCCTTGTGGTCTGGAAAAATAGCACTAACCAAAATGTTTCTTCTTCCTCATCTGTTATACTTCTTCCGTACTCTCCCAGTCCCGTTACTATCTTCTGAATTGGATATGCTACAGCATACGCTCAACAACTTCATATAGGACGGCAAGCGCCCTAGAATTAAACACTCAGTTATGTGCTCGCCAACGTCAAAAGCAGGAATGGGAACCCCCAACCTCAAAACTTACTACAAAGCCACAATCCTAAACCAAACCCAACACTGCTGGTCATTCACTTCTTGTCCACTGTGGTTTCAGATAGAAGAAGCTTCTCTTAGCTCCCCCACTAAATCTCTGATAGCCGTCATCTGGCTACAACATCACCCAGCACCATCTTTCCTAAGCACAGTTAATGCAACAGTTAAAGTCTGGAGCTCAATCCATCAACAAACAAAGGGAATGTCAACAGACATTAAGGGGTCCTTCCCTCTATCAGCATTTGAAATGATATGTACTGATATGTCACTTTCTTCACAGATAACTGCTGGTGCCACCACAATTGGGAATATCCTAAACAGTGGATCCTTACATACCTTCCAAGACCTACATGAAAAATTCAACATACCTAACAACGACTTGTATAAATACCTAAGAATACGTCACGCCATGGCCTCTATTATTTGGTTGGACCAACCTCTCATGACAGACATCATCAAAGCCTAAGAAAGCCCTACCAAGGGATCCTCATTCTTTTACAAAGTGATTAACAACACACAGAACCACAAGAAATTACCAGTTATGGAAAAGTGGGAACCTTCTCGGCAAACTTAACAACGTGTTACCAAGCATCACGCCTTCCCTTGAAAGTTTCTAAGTGCCTATCACACTGGGAAATGGCACAAAAACTGATCCACCAATAGTACCAAACACTGGCTAAACTAGCCTGTTTTTAACCCTCTCAATCACCTGTTTGCTGGAGGAAATGAGACAATGTCGGACCGAAAATCCACGTCTGGTGGTCCTGCCCCAAACTCTCCCCTTTATGGCACTTTGTTCAAACCCTCTTCACCAACCTTACTGGCAACTCCACAAATATCACACCCCAACTGTCTCTCCTAGGCCTGGGACTGGAAGCTTGGGACATTCAATTCCATGCCACCCACATCCTAATCACAGTTAGACTTTCAATATCGAGAAATTGGAACTGCGACTATACTAACTTCATACCATCTTATTAACCCAGATTACTCCACATTCCTACGCTTGTCCTGTATATCATCTTCACCTGTACCAACGCAACCCACTTTCATCTCCTAGTACCATTACCTCCTCCCCATCTGGAACGGACTTACAATTGTCTACATTTAGATCTATGGAACCTTTATTCAATAAAGCATTTTGGACTTCATGTCATCATTGTACACTTTCTTATGTAACACAATGATACAGCTCTACAACTATACTGTATGTATACTTTGAAATTCTTCAATAAAAACAAAAAAGTTTTAAGTTAGAAAAAAAAAATGGGTTCTGGTCTGCAGCAATGTTCTTTGCATAAAACAATGGGGAGAAAAGGCAATAAAACATGTTTCTATTGGCTGAGATCTGCAAAGATAGTGTTATCTGTTTGCTTGCTCTGTGGAAAGTAACATAAAATAACAATAGAGCCAATGTTATTCCTACCCTTTTTAAATATGCAGCATTTACAAAGCATGCTTAGCGAGTTGAGGCATTTAAAAGATCAGTCTTTGGCTGATGAATGAAAGGCTGCTGCTTGCGTGACTCACATACCAAATGGAAAGCTGCTTTCAAAGCCTGGTTTGCTGTCTAATTATATATACACAAAACAGAGCTGACTATTACAAACAAATCATATAAAAAGGAATAAAACTCCTCTTAAGATACTATTTCCAAGGTTTTGTCATAACCTTAGAATGTAAGCTGTTAATGCCCAGAGAAAAAAAAAAACTACAGCTGCAAGGTCCAGATAAGACCCATGTAATTGTTTTTCTTTTAATTATTACTTTATAAAGACATTACACCTCCTACTCAAAATGAGCAAAATTACCCCTCTTTTCAATTTTTCAAATTTTCTTTACAGAAAAGATGGCTCATTTGCATTTGTTGAAATCTGCATTAATCTATCCCTTGTAGGATAGAATCTGTGTTAGGACTCTGCTGTTCCAAAGGCGCTTTCAGCTAGCAACACATTATCAGGCTATGGAGGAGATAAAAGAAAATGCAAAATATGTTAGAATCCATAGCAGCAAAATTCTAATCAGCTGGAATACAATGACTCAGTGGGTAAAGTAAATTTGCATCAGTGTTCAGAGCTGAATGCAAATGCAAAGTGGAAGAAGAGATACATTAAACATCCAGATGATTGGTGCACAGGACTGAAATTGTAGTGTTTACTGTCATTATGTGATAATTGCAAGGAAGGAGCTTTAAGATGTCCTTATTGTAAAGAGAAAAACATTTCAGAGGAAATGAATAATTCTAAACTGATTTCTATGTTGTATAAGAGGAAAAAACAACAGCAATTTCATTTATAGGTAGATGTAGTGATAGATTAAGGCAGAATGTGTCCCTAGCTGAGATAGCAGCTTTGCCACTTTCTGCTGCCCCCATTCCCCAACCCTTCCACTGACATTTCAATAGTCAGAGAATCCTCTCCATCTTTATTGCCATGTACTGACACCAAACTGTCTACAGTACATCGTCCCTTGTGCAGTGGCATCTAGGTGCACACTTTTCACTTATACTAGTGAGCTATAGGCTCCTACCTACATTGCCTTGTAAATTATCCAGCTGTGGGTAGGTATAATTACATCTGGGAGTGTAGAAAACAGGCATATTGCTTAAAGGGAATTATAATATTACTATGAGAGCTACCATTATTGACTTGTTTTGAAGGTGCAAGTCTCAGGTCAGTCACGTTCCTCCTTGTTTCCTTACTCAGTAAGTCTCTGAACTGGAGCAAGCATGCAGCCAGTGAATTGTCTGGATGCATGAGTTGCATTCTTCTTCTGGGTCTGTCAGTGACCAAGTGTTAAAGAAAGGAGGGGAATGGCTACATCGGTACCTACACCTTAAAAACAAGTCAGCAATGATACTTTCCAGGTATGTTTGGAGTGTTGTGCATCCTCAAAACTTTTTAAAGTTGATGATGAAAGTGGCAGCTCCCTTTATGACCGTACACACGATACAAAATGCGGATGTAAAATACCGCTTTTCGAAGCGTTCGTAAGATACGCGGATCGTTATTACAGAGCTTTCGAGAGCCGATCACGACAGTTCATCTGATATTATTTGATTGGACAAGCACAAAAAATGTTCTCGTACGATATCAGATCATTTAATCAGTACAGTTGTCATCCGAAAATACAATAGAAATACAACACATGACATCACTTATGATATTTTATTCTGTTGTATGAGAATTTTCATCACATTAGTAACCTTTCCATTTTCTTTTTTTTCAATAATTTTTATTCAGTTTTATAAATATACAAAAGGTGAACAACATTTGTCATGTATCAACATGTACTACAGACGGTGACACAGATGACCATAGCTAACAAAGTCGTGCATCTACATTAACATTGGTATGGGTTTCAAGTGATATTTATAGGGCGAGAGGTGTTGCCCCAATCCTCCAGCCACCCAATTGGGAATTTACTGTGACTTGGTGGAGGGACAAACCCTGCAGGCCCATGTCTCTATTATAACAATCACAGATGGAAGATGCGATCAACTGATCTCCTCAGTATCTAATAGGTTCAACTGGTCTATTGTCTTTAGAAGTTATTCACCAAGAGCTTATAGCTCACAACTAAAAGGGAAATAAGCAAGGGTCAACTTAGAGACAAAGGGAAAAGAAATAACTTGAACCTTAATTAGGGTACAATTACTCAGGACTCCGCTGAAGAATATGTTTAATGAGCTCAGGATCATCGTCTATGAGGATTTTTCTTATTCTTATTGTGTCTTGTGGGCGTTATACCATTTTACCCATGGTAGCCAGTGTGGAAGGAATTTTCCTCTGGAGGGTTCGGAGATCTCCATAGTCTGAGTATTACTAATTTAGCTGCTAGGAATAGGTGGGTGGTGAATTTCCTATGGAGCGCTGGTATGTTTTCAATGCTCGCATTTAAGAGGGCTAGAGAAGGGGAGTATTGTATAGGTAGACCTGTCCCTTGGTGGATGATTGTGAATATGCTGGACCAAAATTTGGCCAGTCTCATAGAATATGAAATATGGTGCCTGACTGCGCACAGTTCCTCCAACACAGAGGAGGTGTGGAGGGGTCAAATTTGGCAATCCTGTATGGTGTCAGGTACCATCTTTGTGTGACCTTGTGGGAGAGTTCCCAAAGGTTGGTGCATTTAGTGGCTGAGTGAGTGTGTTGTAGGGTTTTGTGCCATTGTTCTTCCGAAAAGGAATCATTGAGATCCCTCTGCCATGCTAGCATGGAGTTTGTTTTCACAAGTATAGACTTGACATTTAGGAAATTGTAGAATAGTGAGATGCCTCTGTTTGGCCATTGGGTGGTCAGTGGGAATACAATTTCTGTGCATGCATGCTAGAATTTTATTATCCTTGTGCATTCTATTCTTATCATGCAGCACAGGAAGTGTACATACAATAAATAGGAAAAGTGCTGTATTGGTAACACAATCTTTTTTGTAAGAGACATACAAAGTCTTTTGTTTAAAAAAATGTAATTTTATTTACATTATATCCTCCTTAATGATTGTATCTCTTAGATATAGTTGAACTGCTCACATTATCTATCAGACAAGGAAACTGACGAAGACACTTTCACTTTTTGTGCAGCTACATCCTTGTTCTGTTGCACAAACTGATTGCTGGAAAGTGAATAGTATCAAATTCCCAACACTACCTTGGCAGTTGCATTCTAAATATATCTACAGGGGTCTTTCTTTTGCCATGGACTTTCTGACTTCCTTCTGTTAGGGTTTATACACAGGGGCCTCATATCATAGCACTGTGTCAATAATTATGATTTAAGCTTCTCTATGCATATACACAAACACATGTTGTGTGATATAATCATCCACTGCAATGTTTTTTTGGGCTTCTGGCTGTATCGGCACTGATAATGTGAGTCAATGGGAAAGCGAAAACAAATATAAAAAGTCTATGAGTCATTTCTTCAAAAATGTTTGCAACATTTTACTTTGGCTTGCCCTGGCTTTGCTCTAATATCTAAAATGCTTTTTACAGCCATATAAACATTGGTAGGAATTGTATTTTTTTTATTTTCAATATTTTAATTATACTTTAAATATAAAAAGGTAACAGATACAAAAATGTCATGCCACCCATAGTTATCCTGTGGACATTATTATCATTATACAGGAGGTATATAGTGCCTACAGTATGCACATCCCTTTGCAAACTAAGAGCAAACACACAGTACAATTACAATACAATTCCGATCAGGAGGAATCAGAGGGCCCTGCTCGTTTCCTACTAAATGTTAGAATCTAATGACTTGTTTTCTCAGGGAAAGTCCACTCTTCTAGGATTGTACTGAGAAATGATGACAATGCTTTAAATCTAAAAGATCCAATAAGAAAGTCAGAGACAAGAAAAAAAAAGAAAAAGAAGGGGAGGTAGAAAAAGAAAAGATGGTTAGTGTTATGATTTGTCTGTGGAAAAGTTATATAGTATGCGGGGTAAAGATTAATTAAGGAAACTAATGAGTGTTAATATTTTGGTCCAAGAGTTTCAGACACTCTTAAGCCCCATACACACGCGCGGATTATCCGAGGACCAGGTCCGTCGGATCATGTCCATCGTACTTTGTCCGATGTTGGTTTTGCGTACACACGGTCGGACAAAGTTGTCGGAAAATCCGATCATTCTGAACGTGGTGACGTTTGTTGCCTACGACGGGACTACGTAGAGGCTAGTAGCCAATAGCTTTGGTCTTGTAATGTGATCTGAGCATGCGTAGCACTTTGTCCGTCGGACTACCATACACACGATCGGATTTGGTGTGATTGGACCTTGTTGTCAAAAAATCTATCCAGCAGGAGATAGGACTTTGTCCGTCGGACAATCCGACGTACACTGTCCGATGGTGCATACACACGGTCGGATTTTTCGACAACATTGTCCGATCGGACAGAATCCATGCGAAAATCCGACCGTGTGTATGGGGCTTAAAACTGGTGCTGTTTGTCTTTAATGATGCTAAATAGTTTCTCATGTATCATAATCCAAGAAATATTGGTTTTGGGTAAAGACAAACAAGAACAGATAAGGTTTTCCATACCATCCCTCTTATGATTTTGACTGCTAAAAGTATAAATAAAATTAATGTTAGCAAGTGTCTGGGTATATCCTGAACTGGGTCATTAACCGCTTCCCAACCGCCTCCTGTACATATACGTCCTCAGAATGGTACCGCTAGGCAAAAGCATGTACATATATGTGCCCTTTAATTGCCTAGCTGCGGGGTCGCGCGCGCGCCGCTGGCGGCGCACTCACGACCCGGTCGGGAGCTTAGTGACCACGGCCGCGGGACCAGCGGACCCGATCTCCGCTGGTGTCCCGCGATCGGGTCACAGAGCTGAAGAACGGGGGCAGAGGTCTGTGTAAACAAACCTCTCCCTGCGCTTCCTACACTGCCTGTCACTGATCTGCTGTTCCCTGTCATCGGGAACAGCCGATCAGTGATGTCAGACGTCAGCCACGGCCCCCTACTGTAAAAAAACACACACCACGTCACACTAACTCTTCCCCGCCCCCTAGTGGTTAACTCCTTCACTGCCAGCAACAGCGTTTGCTCCCACGATACATAAAGCCGCGACTCCAACGCTGTAGGAGGTGATTTCACCACCACAGTTAAAAAAAAAGAGCATATATGCCGAAGCATGGGGCAGCAGGGGGGGCGGAGGAGCGATTGGCTCCTAATGCCACGTACATACGGTCGAAATTCCGACCGTGTGTACACGGCATAACTTTTGCGGGAGGATGCCCCCATGCATCGGCATATATAAATGGCATGTATGCCCATCATTAGAAGTGGGTGGATGAAGGGAGGTATTCTAATGGTGGGCATACCCACCAATCAATCTCTTTTTTTCATTCAGCCAAGAGGCTGCATAAAAAAAAAGATTACAATATATGTCCAGTATGTTGCTGGACTTTGAATGGTTATACCAGAATGATGCCTGCAGGTTTAGGTATCATCTTGGTATCATTCTTTTCAGCCAGTGATCGGCTTTCATGTAAAAGCAATTCTAGCGGGTAATTAGCCTCTAGATTGCTTTTACAAGCAGTGGGAGGGAATGTCCCCCCTCCCGGATATAAACCGCGCCATTGGGAAATTGGGAAAGCATTTTATCACACCAATCTTGGTGTGGTCAGATGCTTTGAGGGCAGAGGAAAGATCTAGGGTCTAATAGACCCCAATTTTTTTCAAAAAAAGAGTACCTGTCACTGCCTATTGCTATCATAGGGGATATTTACATTCCCTGAGATAACAATAAAAATCATAACAAAGAAAAAAAATGGAAGGAACAGTTTAAAAATAAAATAAAAAAGCTAAATAAATAAAAACAAAACAAAAAAAAAAAAAAGCACCCCTGCCCCCCCTTCTCTTGCGCAAAGGCGTACACAAGCGTTGGTCTGGCGTCATATGTAAACAGCAATTGCACCATGCATGTGAGGTATCACCGCGAAGGTCAGATCGAGGGCAGTAATTTTAGCAGTAGACCTCCTCCGTGAATCTAATGTGGTATCATGTAAAGGCTTTTAAAGGCTTTTAAAAATGTATGTAGTTTGTCGCCACTGCGTGTTTGTGCGCAATTTTAAAGCATGTCGTGTTTGGTATCCATGTACTCGGCCTAAGATCATATTTTTTATTTCATCAAAAATTTGAGCAATATAGTGTGTTTTAGTGCATTAAAATAAAAAAAAGTGTATTTTTTCCACAAAAAATGCGTTTGAAAAATCGCTGCGCAAATACTGTGTGGAAAAAAAAAAATGCAACACCCACCATTTTAATCTGTAGGGCCTTTGCTTTAACAATATATATAGTGTTTGGGGGTTCAACGTAATTTTCTTGCAAAAAAAAAAATGTTTTCATGTAAACAAAAAGTGTCAGAAAGGGCTTTGTCTTCAAGTGGTTAGAAGAGTGGGTGACGTGTGACATAGGCTTCTAAATGTTGTGCATAAAATGCCAGGACAGTTCAAACCCCCCCAATGACCCCATTTTGGAAAGTAGACACCCCAAGCTATTTGATGAGAGCAATGTTGAGCCCATTAAATATTTTTTTTTTTTGTCCCAAGAGATTGAATAATGAAAAAAAAATATATATATATTTTTTTTACAAAAAGTTGTCACTAAATGATATATTGCTCAAACATGCCATGGGCATATGTGGAAATACACCCCAAAATACATTCTGTTGCTTCTCCTGAGTACGGGGGATACCACATGTGTGGGACTTTTTGGGAGCCTAGCTGCGTACGGAACCCCGAAAACCAATCACCGCCTTCAGGCTTTCTAAGGGTGTAATTTTTTTATTTCACTTCTCACTGCCAATCACAGTTTCGGAGGCCATGGAATGCCCAGATGGCATAAAACCCCCCAAAATGACCCCATTTTGGAAAGTAGACACCCCAAGCTATTTGATGAGAGGTATGGTGAGTATTTTGCAGATCTCGCTTTTTGTCACAAAGTTTTGAAAATTGAAAAAAAGAAAAAAAAAAATGTTTTTTTCTTTACTTTCTTCATTTTCAAAAACAAATGAGAGCTGTAAAATACTCACCATGCCTCTCAACAAATAGCTTGGGGTGTCTACTTTCCAAAATGGGGTCATTTGGGGGGGGTTGTGCTATTTTGGCATTTTATGGCCTTCGAAACGGTGATAGGTAGTGAGGAGTGAAATCAAAAATTTGCACCCTTAGAAAATCCTGAAGGCGGTGCTTGGGTTTCGGGGCCCCGTACGCGGCTAGGCTCCCAAAAAGTCCCACACATGTGGTATCCCCATACTCAGGAGAAGCAGCAAAATGTATTTTGGGGTGCAATTCCACATATAACTATGGCATGTGTGAGCAATATATCATTTAGTGACAACTTTTTGAAAAAAAAAATATTTTTTATTTTTGTCTTTATTCAATCACTTGGGACTAAAAAAAAAAAATATTCAATGGGCTCAACATGCCTCTCAGCAAATAGCTTGGGGTGTCTACTTTCCAAAATGGGGTCATTTGGGGGGGTTTTGTACTTCCCTGCCATTTTAGCACCTCAAGAAATGAAATAGGCAGTCATAAATTAAAAGCGGTGTAAATTCCAGAAAATGTACTCTAGTTTGTAGACGCTATAACTTTTGCGCAAACCAATAAATATACGCTTATTGGCATTTTTTTTACTAAAGACATGTGGCTGAATACATTTTGGCCCAAATGTTTGACTAAAATTGAGTTTATTAGATTTTTTTTATAACAAAAAGTAGAAAATCTCTTTTTTTTCAAAATTTTCGCTCTTTTTCCATTTATATCGCAAAAAAAAAAAATCACAGAGGCAATCAAATACCATCAAAAGAAAGCTCTATTTGTGGGAAGAAAAGGACGCAAATTTCGTTTGGTTACAAAATTGCATGACCGCGCAATTACCAGTTAAAGTAGTGCAGTGCGAAATTGAAAAAAGACCTCTGGTCCTTTGGCTGCCAAATGGTCCGGGGCTGAAGTGGTTAAATAGCACTGATTTTTGTATACATGACAATGGTCCCAAAAATGTGTCAGAAATGTCCGATGTGTCAGCCATAATGTCGCAGTCACAATAAAAATCGCTGATCGCCCCCATTACTAGTAAAAAAAAAATATTCATAAAAATGCTATAAAACTATCCCCTATTTTGTAAACGCTATAACTTTTGCGCAAACCAATCAATAATCGCTGATTGTGATTTTTTTTTACCAAATATATGTAGACGAATACATATCGGCCTAAACTGAGGAAAAAAAACGTTTTTTTATATATTTTTTGGGGATATTTATTATAGCAAAAAGTAAAAAATATTGCATTTTTTTCAAAATTGTCGCTCTATAGCGCAAAAAATAAAAACCGCAGGGGCGATCAAATACCACCAAAAGAAATCTCTGTTTGTGGGAAAAAAAGGACGCCAATTTTGTTTGGGAGCCACGTCGCATGACCGCGCAATTGTCAGTTCAAATCGACACAGTGCCGAATAGCAAAAAAGGGCCTGGTCCTTTGGCTGCAAATTGGTCCGGGGCTGAAGTGGTTAAGTAGCATAAATTGAGAGTGTCCAGGAACCTGTATTCCAGTAAACGATCAGATTAAAGTTGTCCAGAGATGGACTGAAATTCAATTGGCTCAGTAGGGAACTGCTGAACAGACTTGTTGAAAAAAAGCCACTTGATCAGTGCTGCAGGCAATGGAAATATTGCAATGAGCAATTATATTTGCATCTATCATTTGCCAGTGTTGTCACAGTTGTGTATTTCAAAAGAAAGATCCCAAAGTGTGCAACTCTCCCTATTGTTATTAAAAATAAATATAAAAAACACACAAGATCAAGCTTTCATCTGTCCTCAAGAGTTAACATGTCGTTTTTTTTTAAATATACAAACCAGATAAGCAGCAGTGGAAGGGGGTATTGTTTATATGAACGTTTGACTGATTAAATACGCAATCTAAGAAAAAAATCTAAAACATTTTGTGCATATTTTCAAATATTATGGCTAGCTAACCACACAAATATTTAGAGAAACCTTTGGAAACTCTTAAACTTTATTAAACATATCCCCCATGGTTTTTCTAGATATGCATATAATTCATGATCAGAGAATAGATAGGAAGGTAATTTGTTTGTAAAAGTACACAAAGATAAAATCAGACATATTTTGATGAAAAATGTTACATTAAACTCTGTTCATGGTTACCATAAGAAAGCAAGTTTTCTATTGTTTAAACTATGCACTCTCACATATATTATACTCCTGAAAGCTCCATATGTTTAAACTTGTCTGGCCGCAGATCTGCATTAAGCTGTACACAAGTAGATTTTGTGAATGTGTTTGGGGGAAAAAAAGCAGTGGATACAAATCCTAGCATATTTTTGTGATCTAGCCACTGTGGTGTGTTCCCACAATTACAATAGGGATTCATTGTAAGGGCTATTAAACCTGTTTTGCAAACCAATGAAGGCTGTGTGACATTGTTAATTATGAGACGTCTAAAGGGCCCAATGCAAAGATCAGACAAAACTCTAATTAAATGACTGCACACTTTTGTTCTACAGTCTCGGCCCTTCATCCACCAGTTGTTTCTGTGTCTGAATTTGCATAGGGACAATGTCCCCCTTCCACTGCTTTTTATATGGTTTGTTATTTTTAAAAAGATATATAATTTTAAAAAATACATGTTAACTAAACAGGGTGCCTAAAAAACAATTACGTATCTGTGTCAAGTATTTCTTATGTTTTTTTTGTTTGTTTTAAAGGTTAAAGAGTAAAAGTACATATACATCGACTCAATTTGTTGCACAATACAAAACATTTTATTTCACAATTATGTGATTATCCAACTATGTATAAAGCTGATCTCTGGACAAATACTGATTGGTTATCTCTTTATGGGGTGGAAATACGTTTTTTTTCCCTTACGTTTTGCTATAAAGTGGAAATAGTAACAGATATCCCCTGAATGCAAATAGCATGTTCCTGTTTATAACAGAAACTAGCTCATAAAAGAGGGTTGATTTAAAGTGTTTGTTACCCTAAAAAAAAAAAAAAAAATGTATCCTGTTCCCTTAAAGCATGAATAATAGCACAGTGCTTGTACTGTGTAATCCCCCCCCCCCCATATTACCTGAAATACCTGGCTGATCCTGTCTGGCTATGCCCTCCCTTCTGTAAACTGACTACAGTTTATCATGGCTGCTGAGCCCTGACACTGTTGTCAGTTTACGTGCCTCTGTCATCTGCAGCTCTTCTCTCTGCTCTCCTGTGTCCTTGTCACATACCTGATGGTAGAGCCTGATATGCAGAGGACGGCCTCTCTTACAGCTCTGACTTGGAGCCCCTGATAGAGCGGACAGGGAGCGCCGAGATGCAGAGTCGCACGTATGCCTGGCAGGATCGCTGAATCTGGAACTGGACTGGAACTCCTGGGCGGACTGTAGAGGTGTAGTAGAAGTCCAAGAACAACAATAAGCAGGGAGTTGGAACAAGCTGGCACCTGAATCCCACAGGCAGAAGTGCGGATGCAGCAGCAGGAGGGATGGTGACACCTCCAAGACTGAAGAGAAGGCAGGTACAGGCAGGCCGGGTCATACACAAGCGGGCACGTCAGGAACAGAGGCAAGAGCGGAGTCAGGACACAGGCCTGGTCATCAGTGGGCTGGCAGCGGAGTGGCAGAAGGAACAGGCAGATACGGAGTGGAGGACAAGCCGAGGTCAGATGCAGGCAGGGAACAGGAATGTCAGGAAACAAGCCGCGTCACAACAGGAACAGAAGTCAGTTAAATAATGCAAGTCACACAGGGAATGCTGTAGAGCAGACAGCACTGAGTCCATGTACTGACCCTGTTTAAATAGCCATTTTGGCTCCATGAGCGCTCGCAAGTGCACCCTCTGCAATCTCTCGACAGGAACTGAAGTTCTGTCACTACCATTTTGATTGCTGGCACGGACTTCCTGACAGTCCTCCTGTGTCCTCCTCCCCCTCCCCTCCCTGCCTGTCAGCTCCATCCACACCATGATCCTCCCCTCCTGCTGCTATCATATCTATAGTATAAGCATGCCACCCCCTCTGTTAAATAACATTATATTTCCCTGTGCTGTATAAAAAAATGCAGATTTCTACCTATATCAGAGCGTCTTCCGGCGCTCACATGACTCCTCGGCTCCCTCTCCTCTTTCCTCCCTGGCTGATGTTAGCAGGAGTGCTGGGCCTCTACTGCTATAGCTGTCAGCCGGGCAGAGGAGAGAGCCAAGGAGTCATGTGAGTGACGGGAGACACACTAATATAAGGTATAATCTGCAATTTTTCTATACAGCACAGGGACGCATTATGTTATTTAACAGAGGGTATTGCATGCTTATACTATAGTGGCTTAAAAAAACACTTTAATAATGGAATAGAACTGTTCACTTAGCAAAGTAATTTTTTATTTTGCAAAAGTGAATTTTCACAAAATTTTCACTTCAATAATCCAAACAGGTACTAGCAAAAATACTGTTTCTACTAATATCTATTGCACATAATTGAACATTCAAAGTGAACACAACTTTGCCTTATTTACATTAATTTGCGTCATCCATTCAGTCTAATTTTTTTCTATGAAAAAGTGGATTCAGTTTACATCAGTTTGTACATTCATCTACAGTTAAGTTCAGTTCAGTTTGAACTTTGTTTCAGTTCAGTTTACATCACCCGTTCATCAGTCTACATCTGTTTTGCACCAGAAAGATTCTCACCTAAAAACAGACATAAAGAGAATGGATGTAAATAGATGGCATCTGTTTACATCCACTCAGATCTGTATAAATGGAAAAGGACGCAACCTTGTTCCTTTTAAAAAAAATGGACCTGAATGGACATGGATGTAGGCAGACAAAAGTGGATGATCATCCATTTATACCTGCCTGCCCATAGACATATAGTTGGGTGGATTTACTAAAACTGGAGCGTACAAAATCTGGTGCAATGCTATACAGAAACCTATACAACTTTTTTTTATTATCAAAACTTAATTGCTCAAAATTAGGTTAGAAGCTCATTGGCTACCATGCACAACTGCACCAGACTTTTCAAATTCCCGTTTTGGTCAATCCATCTGAAAAATTGACAGACAGATCTAGACTGAACGCACGTGTGAAAGGGCCCTCAGCTTGTCAACCCGAGTGCAATGTCTATTCATTAATGTATATGATCAGTAGTTTTAATCAAATTTCAGACTAATTTCCTTTCTGTTGCAGAGATATGAGGCAGAAGACACATTATACAGTATATATGCACAAGATGCATGAGCAAAGCAGGCCAAACAATGAGATTGTATTCTCACAGTATTTAATATGCACATGTGATGCTCAGAGAAATACACACACACACAACAGTGACTTAGGCCCCTTTCACACCGGGGCGTTTTTCATGCGGTGCAGCGCTAAAAATAGCGCCTGTTCACCGCATGAAAAAATCCGGCCCCTTTAACTCCAGTGTGAAAGCCGGCGGGCTTTCACACTGGAGCGGTGCGCTAGCAGGATGACAAAAAAAGTCCTGCTAGCAGCATCTTTGGAGCGGGATAGGAGCGGTGTGTTCACCGCTCCTATACCGCTCCTTCCCATTGAAAAGAATGGGAGACCGCGGTAAAACCGCGGCAATACCGCCGCAAAGCGCCGCTACGGCGGCGCTCTGCGGGGGGTCTTTAACCCTTTTTCGGCCGCTCGCGGGGGGTAAAACCGCACCGCGAGCGGCCGAAAACCGCGGTGAAAACGACGGTAAAGCAGCGCTAAATATAGCGCTGCTTTACCGTCACCGCGGCTCACCGCCCCAGTGTGAAAGGGGCCTTATGGATAATTCACTGCTCCATCGTCTGAACATACAAACTTTGTGCCAGTAAAGTTATCCCATACCTTGAATGAAAATGGAATTTCCTACACAAAGACACACAGACTTTGATAATGGCTTTCACCAAAAATACACACAACATTTACCCAAGAGTCACACATTTTTCCAACTGAATCCAATTATAAAAATATGTAAATTGTCTGTGAAAGTTGTGTGACTCTTGTGTAAAAAACATTTCTAAATAGATCCCCTAAAGTGAAAAAGGCCATAGTGTGTCCTTTGTGTACATGCAGTGTTTGGCCACAGCAAGCAAGCCTACCCAATTTCCTACCCTTTTACTTGTTAATGCATGATAAATACTTGTAGAAGCACTCCTTTTAGATGTGTTACTTTGGTGCATGGAACTTTTAATATCTTAGTAAACAATTGTGTTGTTTGTGGGGGTTTTATTTACTGTATACAAAATAGACTGTAGTACTGATTTCATTACAAGGCAATTTTCAGTTTTCAGTGCAGTTAAAGTGTGACTGACTCAGTCATGTAACATTGTGCACAAATTAATTTTGTATATTTCTGTTTAAAACATAGAGATTTATTTTAGTGATCTTTAATAACCACTCTTTTTTAAATTTTATATAAAGGAAAAATACAAAAAATGCTTGAAAACTTTTTTTTCCCTTACTTTTGTTATAAAGCAAGGACAGTACAAAAAAAAAAACTCTTGTTGAAAAGTAGATTCCCCAAGACATTCTATTTTTTTATCACAGTTTTTTGGAACTTAACAATGAGATTGTCATTGGTGTACTAGGTACAATAAATGTACAGGTCATATGATGAGACAGAGGGAGGTGAAGGTCACATAGGAGAGAGATAAAGGGGTTAATGAACAATTGTGCAGCAAAAAGGAGGTGAGGTGGTTAAAATACATGTCAGAATAGAGCTGACAGACACTCATCGGTCACCTAATTAAGTACACCATGCTAGTACAGGGTTGGACCCCCTTTTGCCTTCACAACTGCCTTAATCCTTTATGACATAGATTCAACAAGGTGTTGGAAACATTCCTTAGATTTTGGTCTATATTGACATGATAGCATCATGCAGTTGCAGCAGATTTGTCGGCTGCACATCCATGATGCAAATCTCCCATTCTACCACATCCCAAAGGTTATCTGTTGGATTGAGATCTGGTGACTGTGGAGGCCATTAGAGTACAGTGAACTCATTGTCATGTTCAAGAAACCAGTATGAGGTGATCTGAGCTTTGTGACATGGTGCATTATCCTGCTGGAAGTTTGCCATCAGAAGATGGGTACACTGTAGTCATAAAGGGATGGACATGGTCAGCAACAATACTCAGGTAGGCTGTGGTGTTTAAACTCAAATGCTCAATTGGTACTAAGGGAACCAAAGTGTGCCAAGAAAATATCCCTCACACCATTACACCACCAGCCTGAACCATTGATACAAAGCAGGATGGATCCATGCTTTCATGTTGTTTAAGCTAAACTCTAACCCTACCATCTGAATTTCACAGCTGAAATCGAGACTCATCAGACCAGGCAATGTTTTTCCAATCTTCTGTGGTCCAATTAAGGTGAGCCTGTGTGAATAGCCTTAGTTTCCTGTTCTTAGCTGACAGCAGTGGCACCCAGTGTGATCTTCTGCTGCTGTAGCCAATCTGCTTCAAGGTTCATGTATTGTGCATTCAAAGATGGTATTCTGCATACCTTGTTTGTAACAAGTGGTTATTTGAGTTACTGTTGCCTTTCTATCATCTCCTCTGACCTCTGACATCAACAAGGCATTTTTGTCCACACAACTGCCACTTACTGGATGTTTTCTCTTTTTTAGACCATTCTCTGTAAAACCATAGAGATGTTTGTGCGTGAAAATCCCAGTAGATCAGCAGTTTTTGAAACACTCAGACCAACTCATCTGGCATCAACAACCTTGCCCCATTCAAAGTCACTTAAATCCCTTTTCTTCCCTATTCTGATGCTCGGTTTGAACTTCAGCAATTTGTCTTCACCATGTCTAGATGCCTAAATGCATTGAGTTGCTGGTATGTGATTAGCTGATTAGCCAATTGGCTGATTAGCAATTTGTGTTACCAAGCAATTGAACAGGTGTACCTAATAAAGTTGCCAGTGAGTGTATACTGGGGAGGAATGGGGTGAAAGGGTTGAAAATGACCTCACAATCTTGGTATCTAGTGATCTGGAATCCATTAACAAAATATTAATTTGTTTGACCTTCTTTCTCCCCTTCTTTTATTGTATGAGGAAGGGGTGAGCTCTTCAACGTAAACAATACACCGTTTACATTTGTGATCAATATGGTTAGTTGTCACAGCAGTCAAATTGTACAGAGTTGCTCAGATAAGCTCAGTAAATTGTCTGTGAACCAAGCTGTCTAACAATAGCTCTTTTAACAGTTATTATTGGGTACAATGGCCACCTGATGGTAACCTTTGTAGTGCCATTTGTATATATATAAATAAGTGTCCACCATCTTGCTGTTTATAAATGAATGGTGATAGATAAGAGGTTAAACAAGAGTGCATACTTCCTCAAATCCCCTAACTGATTGCTTTCACGAGGGGGTCTATTTATCAATCTTTTCACCAAATGTTTACATAATTTTAACTCATAGATTCATACATTTTAAAATGGAAAATTATGTAAAATATGTGCAAACGTTAGGTGAAACCTGTGTGTTCTTGGGAGAAAACATTAATAAATAGATGCCTAAAGGTGGGTAAAAATGGATCAAAATTTGTCCGGTTCACCATGGCCAAATTTCAGTGTGTGTGATTGACTCCTGATAAACGGAACTGCTGGAAAACTTTCATTCGATCAGCCACTGCAGCTGTACAATAGAATAGCAGGGAGGATTCTTCCATCCACCTTTCTTATGTGGATGAGGAAATCCATTTGTTTTTTCTTTCAGCCTACTGGCTGAGTAAAAAAAAAAAAGCATGTATATTCAGCTTTAGTGTAAAAAGGTCAGGGCACTTATGCGAACACTCAACATAAGTGTGCCAATTATCTTCATAGAGATTTCTTCCTGCTCTTGCTCTTAAATATGGATTAAGATGTATACATACAAGGTATATATATGTCAATATAATGGTAGAATATTCCTGAAGAGAAGACTAATTATTCCTAATAGAAAGATCAGAAGCATTTGTGCATTGACCTAAGGTAGTAATTGAATGATGATGCAAGAAAGTAAAAAGGGCTCACATCCCACAGTACTATTGACAACGGATTATATACATGGTGTAATGTGTAAATGGTATAAGCATAATATATACTTAAAGCGAAGTTCTGACACAAAAAAAAGAAAACTCAGCAGCTACAAATACTGCAGCTGCTGACTTTTTATATATGGACACTTACCTGCCCATCGCGATGTCCTCACCCGAAGCCAATGTCTCTCAGCTCCCGGGTGGAGGCACCGGCATCTTCGGTAAGGGAATCAGGAAGTGGTTCCCACAGCCTGGTTCCCTACTGCACATGTGCGAGTAGCGCTGCACGATCTAATTGGTCCCTTCTGTATTCTGGGACCTGTGTGTCTCCCAGAAGACAGCGGGGGGGGGGGGCAGAGGAGGGGCCAGACATGGCGTAGATAGCCGCGGATACTGCGGCGAGCTATGCCTGGAAGTGGGAGCAAATACCTGGATTATACAGGTATCTGCTCCCCCCTCCTCCCTGAAAGGTGCCAAATGTTACACCAGAGGGGGGGTTTCCGAAAAGCGGAAGTTCCACTTTTGGATGGAACTCCACTTCAATTAATAAAAAAGCGTAAGGCTGGATCTATATTATTCTGTCTGCATGCAGCATGCAATGTAATACACATGCATAACTGTGAATTGTCCCACATAGTTTCCCTTTCCCACTAAACTGCAAAGCTTGGATGTGAACCAGCTCCATAGGAAAGAATTGGACTTCTATTTAACATGCATATTCATGCAGCAATATGCACAAGTTTTGCTGCATTAAAATGGGTAAGAATAAATAGGCCCTTAAAGTTAATATTTTCATTGTTGACATTGGTAAATATATACAGGTTTTTTTTTACAATTACTGCATTCTAAATATGCATTTATGTGTATTGAACTTAATTAGTAATTCAAATAACATGACTTATGACTTATTTTTATTTAGTTTGCTTTCAAACTGCTCAGAAACCTAATTTACTCACAGTTCTGTTGACTCATTTTCTACAAATGGCAAATATTTGGCAGAAATTACCGTCTTTCAAGCTATGTAGCCATGTATTGTCTCAGCTGGTATATTAAAGTTTGATATTCAGTAATATTTTAAATAAATATGTAATGTAATGTAATCAAGAGTTGGGATAAATAGATAGATAGATAGATAGATAGATAGATAGATAGATAGATAGATAGATAGATAGATAGATAGATAGATAGATAGATAGATAGATAGATAGATAGATAGATAGATAGATAGAGTAATTGTTATTAAAATTATTATTCACTTTTGCAGTTAAATGCATAATACAAATTACATTAGGAATGCATGTTGATGATGAAGAACATTCCTTTCAGCCTCGTGTATGGGAAATAAGTGGGAGTTGTTTAGAAAAGGGCGTGAATACCTCCTGGAGTGGTAATTCCAGCTGCAGGCAATTAGACAAACCACACTTGGTAGAATGCCTTATAGGCGGCTCTGCACTGTTATGCACCTGTTTGTTTGGTTGACACTTTAATGACCATGTCAGTGTGTATTCTGGCCAAGAATGGGAATCAGAAACCTAAACTAATTCCAGGGACCTTAGATAATCATTTGTTTTATCCAATTTCAACCAGACCTGCTGACAACTGTCATGTTTACAGGTACTAGGCCTACTGTATATATCTTTAGGTACTAGTCCTAGCCCATTTTATTCTAGGGGTAGGAGTCTATTGGTTGGTATAGTACTTTGCAGAGTATTTTGATTGTTTAAATTAATCCCCTCAAACATTAGGGCTTGTTCACACCACAGTGTTTTAGTGTTAAGGATGTGTTTTGCATACGCATTTACATGCCTTTTCAATGAATTTTGATGCATTTTTATTGTGTTGTGGTGAATTTGTTTCCTACTTTTTATTTTGACACTTGAACAATGTGCTTTCTGGTGAATTTATATGCGTTTAGAAGTGTTTCTGCATTTTGGGTGAAAAAACTGCAGCATCCTCTACTTATTTAGAAAGAAAAGAATGGCTTCACACCACTGGAAAGTTCCAATGATTTTATTCCAAAAATAGCAAAGACAGAGTGTCCGAACCCAGGAGGTGAAGCGTGCGTTTCACACTGACCTCAGTGCTTCTTCAAAATAAATCCTCTACTTATTTGCAAAGCACTGGAACTGAACACCTACCCATATGTAAACTAGGTCCATGGAAAAACGTGGGATTTACTGTAGATGCAACTCTGATGCATTTTAAAAACTGCACTTAAAAGCATCTGGTGTGAACCATACTTTAAGCTTAATGTCTTTACTAAAGTCCTGTAATATATATATGGATGCAGCTGCACTTCCCCTGTGAAAAGCTGCCGACACAACAATATGACAGATTGTGAAGAGAATATAAAAGTGAATAAGTGTGGCGCTGTAAAATTTGTATCTGATCGGTAGCTGTAAATGAGAATCAAATCCCTATTACACTGCCATCATCCAGATTTTAGTGACTAGCCACCATATATAAAAAATGGTGAAAAAGTGTGAGTATAAACAGTCCACGTCAGAACTGTTTATAAAACTAAAAATAAGGTAACTAAGTTGCTCATATACATGAATTTGTTAAATAACATAGCACACAAACAAAAAAGTGATACAATAATGTGTAAAAACACTAAGATATCGTGATATTCAGAAGATAGATATCACGCAATGTGTTACAATTGGTATTTAACACCACAACCATAACCTCAGTTTAAATGAGCATAGTGTAATCATAACCCAATACACCTGTGTGATTGGAAGAAATATCCTTCATATAGATAATAAGCTCAATTATAACATATACAAATAATGAAAATTAAAGTCAAACAAGTGCTATTGTGACACGTGTTGAGATTAGCTTAATGTATGAATTTAAGCGTCCAAGATGGTAAAACTCATATGTGATGATGTACTGATATTCCCATGATGCTATATAATGTTCATCAACGTAACATCCTCATATACTTTGGACAGCGTCTAGAACTAATGGTGCAGGAATGAGATCTGGTACGCTTACCGTCAAGGATGGACCCACTGACCTTTGGTGAGGGGTCAAACAAAGCTTGAGTGTGCCGGTAGATGATGCTTGCAGGATGGTGAATCGGATCAGGAAACTGGGAAGACCAGACTGGGCCGGCACCACAGTCTATACTCACCAAATCACCGATCGCAATATAGGGACCCCACCTTGGAGGGCTGCACAGGAACACGATTGTTTACCCCGAAACACCTCAGTGGGTCAGGACCATAAAAATAAAAGAGATAAGGAGGACCTCCTCATAGTGTAAATCAATCCGATAACGGAATAAATTTATTTTAAAAAAATTCTTGTTTGTCAGATAAAACGGTCAAAGTAAAAACAAAGACAAATCAAGAAGTAAAAAACAAACGCAGCGGATACGCTAGACCCACTACCACTGCGTTTGTTTTTTACTTCTTGATTTGTCTTTGTTTTTACTTTGACCGTTTTATCTGACAAACAAGAATTTTTTAAAAATAAATTTATTCCGTTATCGGATTGATTTACACTACGAGGAGGTCCTCCTTATCTCTTTTATTTTTATGGTCCTGACCCACTGAGGTGTTTCGGGGTAAACAATCGTGTTCCTGTGCAGCCCTCCAAGGTGGGGTCCCTATATTGCGATCGGTGATTTGGTGAGTATAGACTGTGGTGCCGGCCCAGTCTGGTCTTCCCAGTTTCCTGATCCGATTCACCATCCTGCAAGCATCATCTACCGGCACACTCAAGCTTTGTTTGACCCCTCACCAAAGGTCAGTGGGTCCATCCTTGACGGTAAGCGTACCAGATCTCATTCCTGCACCATTAGTTCTAGACGCCGTCCAAAGTATATGAGGATGTTACGTTGATGAACATTATATAGCATCATGGGAATATCAGTACATCATCACATATGAGTTTTACCATCTTGGACGCTTAAATTCATACATTAAGCTAATCTCAACACGTGTCACAATAGCACTTGTTTGACTTTAATTTTCATTATTTGTATATGTTATAATTGAGCTTATTATCTATATGAAGGATATTTCTTCCAATCACACAGGTGTATTGGGTTATGATTACACTATGCTCATTTAAACTGAGGTTATGGTTGTGGTGTTAAATACCAATTGTAACACATTGCGTGATATCTATCTTCTGAATATCACGATATCTTAGTGTTTTTACACATTATTGTATCACTTTTTTGTTTGTGTGCTATGTTATTTAACAAATTCATGTATATGAGCAACTTAGTTACCTTATTTTTATTTTTATAAACAGTTCTGACGTGGACTGTTTATACTCACACTTTTTCACCATTTTTTATATATGGTGGCTAGTCACTAAAATCTGGATGATGGCAGTGTAATAGGGATTTGATTCTCATTTACAGCTACCGATCAGATACAAATTTTACAGCGCCACACTTATTCACTTTTATATTCTCTTCACTAAAGTCCTGTTTTTGAACACACACAGACACATGCCGACACTCACAAGCACACACACTAGAATTCGTTTGGGTGAAGTCAATAAAAAAGTACCGGTATGTTTCATTGAGACAGGTAGCAGAACCATCTGCAGGGAACCAAAATAAATTTATTAAGAACATAAAAATTTCACGCAAATAACCCCCACGTGAGTATTTAATCGAGAATAACAGTGCACTGCTGGGTTAAAATATTTTTAGTTCAATCCTTAACAACTACACCAAGGTAAGCAAAGCATGGTGAAATCCACATATTTTTCCACACTGCAGGAACAGTATTATTATTATACATGATTTATATAGAGCCAACAGTTAACGCAGTACTTTACAACATAAAGGGGGACAGTAAAATTACAATACAGTTCAATAAAGAAGGAATAGGAGGGCCCTGCTCATGAAGACTTACAATCTAAAGGGGGGGTACAAAAGGTAATAACTGCAGGGGATGATCTGATGGAGGTAACTCAAGTACAGTTCTTAGGTGAAGGTGGGGTAGGCATCCCTAAATAAATGAGTTTTCAAGGACCGCCTAAAGGATGATTGGACATACTGGGGCAGGAAGTTCCAGAGGATGGTAGAGGTTCAGAAGAAATCCTGGAGGCTAGCGAGGGAGGATGTAATAGGGAAGCTAGAGAGCAGGAGGCCATGGGAGGAGGAAGAGGACAAGTTGGGCAATATCTGCAGATGAGGTTGGTGATGTAGCTGGGGGCGATTTGAATTTTATACGATGGGGTAGGGGAAGCCAGTGAAGAGATTGTCAGATTGCTTTGTAAGGTGTATTAGTCTAGCAGCAGCATTCATAAAAGGACTCAGGAAGGGGGAGGGGGTAGCCTGTGTAGAGATAGGCCAGTGAGGAGGGAGTTGCTGTAGTCAAGGAGAAAAATAGCCAAGGAGTGAATGAGTTGTCAGGAAGGGGTGAATTCTGTAAAATGTTAAGGCGGCAAGATTTAGCTAGTGATTGGATGTGGGGGCTGAAGGAGAGGTCAAAGTCTAGGATTACACCTAGCACCATGGCATGTGTGGAGGGACCAATGGTTGTGCCGTTGATCTCAATGGTAAAGTCATGGGGAGGGGATCGAAGAAGAGTAAATAATACAAGCTCCATTTTAGATAGATTGAGTTTGAGGAACTTGTATAAAATCCATAAGGAGTGATAGTTAGGCTGGCCATACATGGTCGAATTTTGAAAAAAAAATATTTTGAAAATCTTAAATCCGATGGTGCCTCCATTGATTTCAAAATTTAACCAACCAAGCCATTAATTTCACTTCCTGTTGCTACAGAAAAGAATTTGTGGCTAGGAATCTTCTTTTCTTTACAGGAATTTTCTTTTCTTGCACATGCGCATTTCTTTTTTCAATTACGATTCTCCCATCATTGATTGGAAAATTGTTTGTTTTTCAAAACACTTCCAACATGCCAGATTACTCAAATTCGATGACTGCTCGATAATCGGCTGTTGCTGCAGCCCACTAATGAAATTAGAATGAATATTCTTAGATAAGATTTTCAAACGAAAATTATTTTGAAATTAGACCCATGTATGGGCTGAATAAGGAAACAACTTTAATCTTGATTGCTTCTAAAAATCTATGTAACACTCACATTTTTTTGTGCACATATTTTAAAATAGTATTTTTTTCTATGCTTAAAAAACATGATATACAAATGCTACTTTGTAAGATGAGCACACAATTGTTAGCACTACACATATGTTCCCATGGCAGTACAAGTTAGTTAGATGGTATTTTTTTGAGAGTTTTTCATAGAAAGGACCAGTAGTTTAATAAAACACCTGGTATCTAGCCATGAATGATTGGTTTACTAAAAAATAATAACTTCCATTCTGTTAGCAATCCATTCTATAAATACCAGTTTTGAGGGAAAAATTTATTCTGAAAAAAATATATTCAGGTCAAATGTCTAGAAAAACACTTCAGTCATCAGCGGTATTTACGGGCATTTACGAGAATTTTTTATGATAGGAATGCCTTAGTATCTAAGTCATTTATTGCTTCTGGCATTCCTTTGAAAGTGTATAAGACAGACTTGTGGATGTTCACATGTGTATTGTGTCACTGAAAATATACAAACAGAAGCCCTGTGAATGCTACTATTGTGTATATATTTGTCTATCTGTGGGCTTGTGTATGTACAGTATTTAGACATACAGTATGTAGGACATATTTAATATTAGGGTAAACTAGCAGTGACTGAAGCAGTTCTAAGCGTCATTGTGTGATTTTTCTGAAGCGATAGTCCTTCACTATTATTTGGAGTAATTATTTTACCTGTACTTGCAATAGCATTATAATAAAGGGAAATACATGTACAGTGGTGTGAAAAAGTGTTTGCCCCCTTCCTCATTTCCTGTTCCTTTGCATGTTTGTTACACTTAAGTGTTTCGGAACATCAAACCAATTTAAACAATAGTCAAGGACAACACAAGTAAACACGAAATGCAATTTGTAAATGAAGGTGTTTATTATTAAAGGTGAAAAAAAAATCCAAACCATCATGGCCCTGTGTGAAAAAGTGATTGCCCCCTAAACCTAATAACTGGTTGGGCCACCCTTAGCAGCAACAACTGCAACCAAGCATTTGCGATAACGTGCAATGAGGCTTTTACAGCGTCCTGGAGGAATTTTGGCCCACTCATCTTTGCAGAATTGTCCTAATTCAGTTACATTAGAGGGTTTTCGAGCATGAACGGCCTTTTTAAGGTCATACCACAACATCTCAATAGGATTCAGGTCAGGACTTTGGCTAGGCCACTCCAAAGTCTTCATTTTGTTTTTCTTCAGCCATTCGGTGGTGGACTTGCTGGTGTGTTTAGGATCATTGTCCTGCTGCAGAACCCAAGTTCGTTTCAGCTTGAGTACACAACAGATGGTCGGACATTCTCCTTCAGGATCTCTTGGTAGACAGCAGAATTCATAGTTCCTTTTATCACGGCAAGTCTTCCAGGTCCTGAAGCAGCAAAACAGCCCCAGACCATCACACTACCATCACCATATTTTACTGTTGGTATAATGTTCTTTTTCTGAAATGCAGTGTTCCTTCTACGCCAGATATACTTGGACACACACCTTCCAAAGAGTTCCACTTTTGTCTCATCGGTCCACAGAATGTTGTCCCAAAAGTCTTGGGGATCATCAAGATGTGTTGTGGAGAAATTGAGACGAGCTTTGATGTTCTTTTTGCTCAGCAGTGGTTTTCTCCTTGGAACTCTGCCATGCAGGCCATTTTTGCCCAGTCTTTTCCTGATGGTGGAGGCATGAACGCTGACCTTAACTGAGGCAAGTGAGGCCTGCAGTTCCTTGGACGTTGTTGTGGGGTCTTTTGTGACCTCTTGGATGAGTCGTCGCTGCTCTCTTGGGGTAATTTTGGGCGGCCGGCCACTCCTGGGAAGGTTCACCACTGTTCCATGTCTTCGCCATTTGTGGATAATGGCTCTCACTGTGGTTCGCTGGATTCCCAAAGCTTTGGAAATGGCTTTATAACCCTTTCCAGACTGATTGATCTCAATTACTTTCTTTCTCAATTGTTCCTGAATTTCTTTGGGTCTCGGCATGATGTGTAGCTTTTAAGGATCTTCTGGTGGACCTTACTGTGTCAAGCAGCTCCTATTTAAGTGATGCCTTGATTGTGAACAGGTGTGGCAATAATCAGGCCTGGGTGTGGCTAGAGAAATTGAACTCAGGTGTGGACAACCACAGTTATAGTATGTTTTAACAAGGGGGGCAATCACTTTTTCACACAGGGCCATGATGGTTTGGATTTTTTTTCACCTTTAATAATAAACACCTTCATTTACAAATTGCATTTTGTGTTTACTTGTGTTGTCCTTGACTATTGTTTAAATTGGTTTGATGTTCCGAAACACTTAAGTGTGACAAACATGCAAAGGAACAGGAAATGAGGAAGGGGGCAAACACTTTTTCACACCACTGTATGTATAAGATAAATTATGGGTGTTCCAATTTTTAAAGTAGAATCTAGTGCAAATTAAATTTGCACAGACAGCCTACTGTCACGATCCGGGTATGCAGGGACACAGGAGGTGGATCCCCTATGCCAGTGAGGCGATAGCACGGGTTGTATTGGAGGACCGGTTCTAATGTTGCTACTGGTTTTCACCAGAGCCCGCCGCAAAGCGGGATGGACTTGCAGCGGCGGTAGCAACCAGGTCGTGTCCTCCAATAGCAACTCGACCTCACTGGCAGCTGAGACAGGCGTGGTACACAGGGATTAAGCAGAGGCGAGGTCATACGTAGCAGAAGGTCAAGGCAGGCGGCAATGGTTCGTAGTCAGGGGCAACAGCAGAGATCTGGATACACAGGCAAGGGCAAACACTAAACGCTTCCACTGGGCACAAAGGCAACACAAGATCCGGCGAGGACAGGAAGGGGAAGTGGGTTTTTATGGGATTCTGGTGCACCAGTAATTGGACCAGGCACCAATCAATGGTGCGCTGGCCCTTTAAGTTAAAGCAGAGTCGCGCGCGCCTTAGGGAGCGGGGACGCGCGCGCCGGGAAGGAGCAGGCGGGGACAGGTGAGAGGAACGAGATGCGATCCCCGGGCGGACCCGGGCCGCCGCGTGGATCGCATCCCGCCGGTGACAGAGCAGCGCCTGCGGTCAGAGAAGCTGACCGGGGCGCTGCGAGTCAGAGAACGCCGTGAGTGCTCCTGGATGGATGGGACACCCGGAGCGCTCGGTGTTACACCTACCAACCCTTGGGGACCAATACACATGGAAAACACTATCATTTTGTATGGACCATACTATTAAAACAACATAAAGTCTTATTGTTTTAAGCTAGCCATAGATGGCTTACATTTCAGCCAATTTCTGCTAAATTGGACACATTTTGAGCCATGGTTCACCCTGTCAAGACCATCTGACTCAACATAACATTGATTTAAAAATAAACTGAGACAGGTGGAAAATGATCAGCCTAACTGACTGTATCTTATCAGATGTAGGCACTGGCAGCCTTAAAGTGGACGTAAAGTTGAACCCCGCAGTAACACTTGAGGCAGCCCTCTTGGGCTCATATACGGCCCTTTCCAACCTAGTATATAGGGGACCCAAGGCACACCCCCGGGTCACAGACCCTATGAAGACCACTATTTGGGTGTGGCAGACCTCTAGAGCTGTGGGACTGAAGCCTCACACGCACTCCCCGCACACCCCCCTATGGGGCAACCCCCTCCTTCCACACCTTAACTCGGTTCCAGACCCGGCGGTCTGGGCAAGGTACGGGATAGTGAACCTTAAACACGTGATGACGGACGGGAGGGTGGCGACATTTCAGACCCTGAAGCAGAAGTACCACATCCCTCAATCCTTTCTTTTTAGATACTGGCAACTGAAGCATGCCATCACCTCTCAGTTCCCAGAACGGATTACCCTTGAACCAGACTCCATAGAAAGACTGCTTAGCTCCGCGGTAATGGGGAAACCCCTCTCCTCTCTGTACTTCTACCTCACGGCGGCCCACGACACTGACACAACGACACTCTTCCACAAGTGGAGGGCTGACATTCCCGACCTTACGGAGGAAGCCTGGGAGGACCTGGTCTCCACCTACATCCCGTCCATGATTGCATCCAGGGACCGATTTATCCAACTAAAGTTCCTGCATAGGGCATATTATACCCCGCAGAGACTTGCTAGGATCTATCCCTCCCTGGACCCAAAGTGCACCCGATGCTGTCAGGCCAGTGGCTCCTTTCTCCACATGGTATGGACCTGCCCGAGGATCCAACCTTACTGGAGGGCGGTGGCCGACACTGTGGGGAGGATAGCCGGTCTAGATCTTAGGCTGGACCCCCTAGTCTTCCTGCTTAGCCACCTCGAGGACGTAGAGGTAGATAGATACACCAAACTATGCATAACTTTCCTACTGTTCTATGCCAGACGGGAGATCCTCTTGCGTTGGAGGGGCTCGGAGGTGCCGACTGGGGCCACCTGGGAGTCCACCGTAAATAGAGTGCTGCCTCTTTACAAAATTACATATGAAAGCAGAAATTGCCCTGCCAAGTTCACTAAAGTTTGGTCTGCATGGATGGATGGAGGCGGGGCGGACCCCCTCAGCCCTTAACGCTCACCCATTGCTATTAGGAAATAAGGCTGCTGGAATTGAGATGAGCACCTCTCCCCTCTCCTCGGCCCCTTTCCCTGCTCCCTCCCGTTCCCCCCCCGCCCCCCCCCCCCCCCCCCCCCCCCTTTCCCCCTTTCCCCCCCCCCCCCCCCTATTGGGGGATAGAGACCTAACATGCTTATGTATGATCTACCTTCTAATGAACAATGTGACACCTACTGATGCGATACATGATATATTCCTTGTATGTACCACCTGCAATATCTAAAACGCGGATAATCTGTTTTTTTTTCCTAACCAATGTAGAAGTTCTGTCAATGCCTTGTACTTACCTCTTATTTTCGAAATAAAAAATGTTTTACTGTTAAAAAAAAGTGGACGTAAACCCCGTTAATGAAATGTGACCTAAGCACATATATCTGTAGTGTTTACTTATCTCTCTCAAAAGCTCTAAGTGGTGTGTCTCACTTCTGACAAGTTCTCCGACACATGAGATAACAGCAGCTGAAAATTTGTGTCGGATTGGGGGCTTAGAGCTAGAAAAACAGAGTGCTGGTCTTTTCACGGTACAGCTCTGAATCTTCCTTTGTTCCTCTGCCTATGTGGAGTGGGGGTGTGTGCCTTTCCTCCAATCAGCTCTCACACAGTGTAAGCCCAGACTCTACACCCACCCCTATGTGCTGCTGAAATAGGAAGAAAGATTTATAACATGATCTGCACTTTGCAAAGAGTGTAGAAAGGGAAATACAGCAGATATACCTGTTAAACTTATGTAGGAAGATTTGTTTTATCTCTGTGTATCATCTGAGGCTATTTACTTCACTGGGTATAGGAGACGGTTTACAACCACTTTAATATAAGCCCCCGTACACACGGTCGGAAATTCCGACCACAAAATCCATCTGATTTTTTTCCGACGGATTTTGTCCGATGCTGGTGTTGCATACACATGGTCGGACAAAGTTGTCGGAAAATCCGATCACTCTGAACGTGGTGACGTTCGTTGCATACGATAGAACTACGTAGAGGCTAGTAGCCAACAGCTTTGGTTTCGTAATTTGATCTGAGCATGCGTGGCACTTTGTTCGTCGGAATTCTCTACACACGATCGGAAAAAGTCAGATCGGATTTTGTTGTCGGAAAATTTGAGAGCAGGATCTCAAATTTTTTCAGTTGGAAATTCCGATGGAAAAAGTGCGATGGAGCCCACACACAGGCGGATTTTCCAACAACATGGTCTGATTGGATATTTTCCATCGGAATTTCCAACCGTGTGTACAGGGCATAAGAGTGGCAGTGAAGATTACTCCATACATGCTGTTTAGCATCAATAGGTGAATCAATTGATGTTCTCCTATTAAGCCTATGGGCTTAACTAGAAAATCTAGCTATATTAACTATAGTAACTATATTTCAGGTTATAGAAATCCGATCAGTGAACTATGACCATTAACTGGTTGTTGTGGGTTACAACACTCTTTACATTGATCTTTACCTTGACAAAGCTGGCCATATAAGGAGTTTGATACAGGCCCTAGCAATTTATAGTTATGAACAAATATATTGGGAAGGAATTCAATAAAGAAATAAATAGATTCAGAGATTTCTTCTCTATTTTTTAGATTATCAAAAATTCTGGAAAATAAATCATTGCTATTTTGGCATGTTCGATAATTCCAGGACTATATTAAGGAGGATATCAATCCACTGGGACTGAGAGTCCAGATCTTCCCAACCCTGTTTTTTTATGCACTTCCAAAAATTCATAAAGATGCAACAAACCCGCCTGGAAGACTCATCATTTCGGGGATGGGTTCAATCAGTGAAAATGCAAGTAAATTGATAGATGAATCTCTAAGACCTCATGTCATATCACTAGTGTCTTATATCAAAGATACGGTTAATTTTTTACAAATTATTGATAATTTATGCGTCCCGATCATGTATTGCTAGCTGCAATAGATGTTGAAACATTGCATAGTTCAATTCCCCACGGTAAAGGTTTGGCAGCTATCAAGCATATTCTGCAACAAGCAGGAGATCCAGATCCAGTTTACAATGAGTTTGTTCTTTCACTTTTAGAATTCATTCTGGTACATAATGTTTTCACCTTCAATAGGCTCCCACTACCTCAAGGTGCAGGGGGTTGCGATGGGGACTTGTTGTGCCCCATCGTATGCCAACCTGTACCTGGGGGAGTGGATGTTTTTGGCAGATGAAGATTTGTCAATGTATACGGACCATATTCTAGGATGGTATTGATACATCGACAATATCTTTATCGTCTGGGATGGATTACCAGATATGCTCCAGCAATGCCTTTCCAGAATGAATAAAAATGACATTAATTTAGGTTTTACAATGTCCTATGATAAGGAACATATTATTTTTCTGGATGTAGAGGTATATAGAAAGCCCACAGCTGTCAATACGATACTGCATGCTGCATCCTTCCATCCAAAGTCCTTAATAATACTTAGAAAAGAATTACTGTATGAACAGAAACCAAAAAAATTACGCCAATCCCCTAAGAATTATTACAAAATACACTAATCAGCAAGAAAAAATTTAAACAATTGTAGGGAAATATTGGCATTTGTTAACACTTGATCCATCTTTGGAACAGTTTGTCACTACGACACCTCTTTTTACCTTTAAAAGAGCCCCGTCTGTGGGGGACAGGGTTGTGAATAGTGAGTAACAGGAAAACATCATTGTAAATGTAAAGGAACCTACATGTGTGGGAACTGTAACTACTGCAAATTTATGCTTACTCAAAAAAATCCCATTCTTCTAAATGGCCAAACTTTTCATCCCAAACATTTTGCGAATTGCAAAACAATTGGTGTAATATATATGCTACAATGTAGCTGTGGCTGTGGCAAAATTGGAATTTTGGGGAAGGGCTTATAGGCATATAAGGAGTATGCAGGAATGCAACCCAGATCTTCCGCTGAGATGTCACGTAACAATAGTACATGGCGGTACTTTTCCAAAATATCAAATATTTGATTATAGATCCCATACACCCCAGCCCTAGGGGTGGGGACATGAACACAATTCTTCTCCAAATAGAATTCAGGTGGATTCATAAGTTGAAAGCCACCAGGGTTAAATTAAGCTATTTGTTTTAAACCATTCCTTGAAGGTTTTTCATCTGGATGAATGGGAACGTAGACTATATGTATCTATCATTGAATACCTATTTTTCCATTAAAACCCCTTTTCCATTCTTGGGATAAAATGTACGTTTAAACATATTTACATTCTCCATGTCTTTCTTTTCCCCCTTCCGCTCTCTTCTTTGTTTTCCCCTCCTTCCCCCTTGTTCCCTTTCTTCCAAATGTGTACCTGTACCAGGCTTTAATTTTGTTGTATTATGATATTATAATATTATAATATTTTTCTGTGGATTCAGTATGACTGCTGTTGTATAAAATAATAATAATGTTGTTGCTGCTTGCTTGGATCCTTGTGATATTCAAATATGAATCGAAACATGGATGAATTTGTACTTTTTTATAATATGTACACTCCACAATTATAACAATTGCTTTGATGTGTATTGTTTTTCCCATCTCCATCTGGTCTCCATTTTGCTCCTCCGGCAGACACGTGCAGTCCGCCGGAGGAGCAAAATGGAGATCAGATGGAGATGGGAAAAATGTCTGTAACCTCATAGTTGCCGTCGCAAGCATGCAGCTCGGGCGGCTTTGTGTTTAATGGCTCCTCCATGGAAAGAGGGGCGAGAGAACGGACTACACAGGAAACAGTACACATCAAAGCAATGGCTATAATAATGGAAGCTTTCTGTCGGTGGGTGATCAGCGCATTGCATCATCCCATCGTGCCGGCACTTCGTGCATGCGCGTTGGGGGTGGTGCAGCACGCACGCCGCCCAGGGGGCCAGTACGAGGAGACCTGCTTCCTCTTCCTCTCTCTCCAGGCTTGTCAGCTGCCACAATTATTTGCACCAGCTGATTGGAGAGGGAGGGGTATATAATACACAATCTGCAGCACGTCCGACATCCACCACATTTGGCTGCTGGATGTCGGGATGTGCTGCTGCTCACTTGGAGATCCCCTAAAAGGTAAAAACACCTATTTGTACCTGGTAAACTTTTTTTACAACTATACTAAACTTTTGGCTCTTGATCTCTGCTGTGATATCCAATTAATGGCCATTTGAGGATAGGACTTTTTAAACTAGCCTTAAGATTGGAATAATATATACTATATATAATGGATATCTAACAAGGGGCTCATTATGGTCACCATATGGAAACACCACACTGTGTCTCGTTGTAATTGAATTTCTTTCAATACCTTTCAAACAATTTCCTTTAATTATTCCCCCTTTTTAACAATACAGGGGGTCCCCGGGTTACAAACAAGGTTTGTTCTTAAGTTGAATCTGTTTGTAAGTCGGAACAGGTAAATTTTTTAAGTGTAGCTCCAGCCAAAAAAACTATTTTTAGGTTTTTTAGATAACATAGAGAAGGGTTATCACCCCTGTAACATTTGTTTTGCTGTCTGTGCCCCTGTTCAGAAGATTTCACTTCACCTTCTGTCCCAATGACAATTGGATTTTGAAAATTTTGGGTTGTTAGGGAAACATGGACTGGTGATAAAGCATCAGTGGAGACACCTTTTTCCCATATTAACTCTTACAGGATAGAATTTCCCTTCCTTGGGGTGGATTTCCTCTCACTTCCTGTTGTCTCCCTCCGTTTGTAAGTAGGAGTTGTTTGTAAGTCGGATGTTTGTAAGTAGGGGACCCCCTGTAGATAATTAGTCCTACAAATTACTAATTCATTTCCAATCTATTATACCTTTGTAGTTGAAATCAGCTCCTTCACAATAGAACCCTTCCTCTGCCTTGGCTGCCTACCACCTACATTATTCAGGTACAGTCAAAATAGCAACATCAAATATCTATAATTTGATATTGATTAAGGACTCACTTAATAAATATATAATACAATTTTTCCACTTTTTATTATACTCTGGCAAATATTTATACTCTACATTGCAGAATCTACCTATTTTTGACCCCAGTGAGTTCCTTTGGCCATTCCCCCTCTGCGGGGTTTAGTAGTGGCTGATAATCGTCTTTTCTTCTTTTTTCTGTTTTTAAATTTAATATGATGGAATGTTAACTCATCATGTCATCTAAAAGTAAATGTAATGCCGCGTACACACGAAGGGACAATCCCGCGGGACTCAAGTCCAGCGGACAATCCCCTCGTGTGTGGGCGTCGGCGGACTTTTTGGCGCCAAAAGTCCGTCGGACTAGGTTTTAAGTTTTGTTTTAAAATTATCCGCTGGACTTGGCAGTCCAGCGGACAATCCCGCCGTTAGTAGGCTAGTCCGCCGGACTTTTGGAAATGAACGGACTTGCCGCTCATCGGCAAGTCCGTTCATTTAGCACGTGACTTCAGGTTACGTAGCTAGCGTAGGCAGTAAATGCCGCCGCGCTAGCTCCGTCACCTGGCATGGATTTAAAGGGAATCCCCACGCCGAAAAACGGCGTGGGGGTCCCCCCAAATCCATCTCAGACCCTTATCCGAGCACGCAGCCCGGCCGGCCAGGAAAGGGGTGGGGACGAACGAGCGCCCCCCCCCCCTCCTGAGCCGTACCAGGCCGCGTGCCCTCAACATGGGGGGTGCCCTGGGGAAAGGGGGGCCGTGCGGCCCCCTCACCCCAAAGCACCTTGTCCCCATGTTGATGAGGACAAGGGCCTCTTCCCGACAACCCTGGCCGTTGGTTGTCGGGGTCTGTGGGCGGGGGCTTATCGGAATCTGGGAGCCCCCTTTTATAAGGGGGCCCCCAGATCCCGTTTCCCACCCTATGTGAATGAGTATGGGGTACGATGTACCCCTACCAATTCACCTAAGGTGTAAAATGTAAAGTAAAGAAACCACACTTTTGAAAAAAATATTTTATTGCACTGCTCCGGGGGTCTCCTTCCGTCTTGGGGGGTCTTCTCGCCGGACTCCTTCGCCATTTACCAAGCTCTTTTACCGAGCGGAGAAGTCCGGCTACCTTCTTCGTCGTCGCCGCCGTCGTCTGGGGGTCTCGATCCGCCTTCGGGGGTCTTCAGGGGTCTTCCGGTGTCTTCCGGGGTCTCTTCTGTTCTTGCCGCTGTCGTTGCTTTTTCTTGTTCTTCTTCCGATGTTGACACGTCGCTCGCTCTGGCCGGAATGCCAGAGCCGCGCTGTGCTGGGACTTATATAGGGACAAGGGGACAGGGTCACATGCTCATGTCACATGGTGACCCCGCCCCCTTGTGATGTCACAGTCCCAGCATCCTCCGGGACTGTGACATCACAAGGGGGCGGGGTCACCATGTGACATGAGCATGTGACCCTGTCCCCTTGTCCCTATATAAGTCCCAGCACAGCGCGGCTCTGGCATTCCGGCCAGAACGAGCGACGTGTCAACATCGGAAGAAGAAGAACAAGAAGAACAAGAAGAAGAAGGCGGAAGAAGAAGGCGGCGCAGAAAGCGACGACAGCGGCAAGAACAGAAGAGACCCCGGAAGACACCGGAAGACCCCCGAAGGCGGATCGAGACCCCCAGACGACGGCGGCGACGACGAAGAAGGTAGCCGGACTTCTCCGCTCGGTAAAAGAGCTTGGTAAATGGCGGAGGAGTCCGGCGAGAAGACCCCCCAAGACGGAAGAAGACCCTTGAGCAGTGCAATAAAATATTTTTTCAAAAGTGTGGTTTCTTTACTTTACATTTTACACTTTAGGTGAATGGGTAGGGGTACATCGTACCCCATACTCATTCACATAGGGTGGGGGGCCGGGATCTGAGGGCCCCCTTATAAAAGGGGGCTCCCAGATTCCGATAAGCCCCGCCCGCAGACCCCGACAACCAACGGCCAGGGTTGTCGGGAAGAGGCCCTTGTCCTCATCAACATGGGGACAAGGTGCTTTGGGGTGGGGGGGCCGCACGGCCCCCCTTTCCCCAGGGCACCCCCCATGTTGAGGGCACGCGGCCTGGTACGGCTCAGGAGGGGGGGGCGCTCGTTCGTCCCCACCCCTTTCCTGGCCGGCCGGGCTGCGTGCTCGGATAAGGGTCTGAGATGGATTTAGGGGGACCCCCATGCCGTTTTTCGGCGTGGGGATTCCCTTTAAATCCATGCCAGGTGACGGAGCTAGCGCGGCGGCATTTACTGCCTACGCTAGCTACGTACCTGAAGTTACATTCGAAATGAACGGACTGCTCCGTGTGTGGGCAAGTCCGTTCATTTTCAAAAGTCCCGCAGACTTTGTTCAGCGGACTGTCTGCCCGGAGAAGTCCGGGCGTGTGTGGGCAAGTCCACACGCTCGGAAAGTCCGGCGAAGCCAGCTGGAAAGTCCAGCAGATTGTCCGCTGGACTAGGTCCGCCGGGAAAAGTCCCGCACGTGTGTACGCCGCATAAGTGTACCTAGAACATTTGTAAATATCATTTCTAATGTACTTTCATTGCTAGATACTTACTGTTTCCTCAAATTATGTTGTAGATACATTTTCCTCTTCAATATACATCCCTGAAGAAGGAGATATCTGTACTACGGGTAGGGTATTTTATCCAATTTGTCTAACAATTAATAAAACTATTTTCTACGCTGTTACTACTCAAGAATACTTTTACTGCTAATTAATTAAGTGTGCCTAAAAAGTCCACTCTAGGGGGTTTCTTCGTATTTTTGACTCAATAAAGAAATAAGGAAAGTTTTTTTGGTGCTATGGCTCTTAAAAAATGGACTGCACCAAATTCAAAAAGCTCTTCCACCCGTTTTGGTAACTTTACAGGCATATAGAGCAGTTTCAGGTAGTTCGTAACAGCGCCACTTTCACAAAGAGGTTCTATTACAGCGATAAATTCAAAAATAATTCACCACCAGATAACAAGACTAGACGTAATTAGGACCTACTCTAAATTGGTGTACAGAGACAGGTAGAGTGCCTGTCCTCAGTGTATCAGAATGGCATATTCCCCACTGCTACTGTGATTGACAGCAGGTGGTGGGTGGATTTATTAGCCAATAGCAGCCTGTCTATTAGTTAAGGATCCACCCACTGCCTGTTGTCACTCACAAGGGGAGCAGACCTGATGGGGAAAATAGTGTCTATAAATCCAATTCAGGCTCAACCTCCCCCCCCCAGATACAAAACTCTCTGCTGTTCTCTGCTGTTGCACTGTCTGTGTGACAGCTTCAGCGGCAGGGAGGGACCGTTATACTGAGGTCGGAGAGTCTGTATGGACACCCTGCTCTCAATAAGCCTCCACACTCACAGTATACATGAATCTGTTGCCCACAATGATATTTGTCATGCTGTGGAGCATTGGAATTTCAAAGAGTGTCTTAGACACTCTTTCTGAATTCCAAGGAGTGTGTTTGTAAACACTGAATTCTTTATAAAGTGATCACACCTTGCTAAATTAAACTTTTGTTTTAGCTGATTTTAAATATTTGCACTGCCTGAAGAGTACAGAAAGACTGAAGGTTGCACACTAATTCTGGCTACATAAGTGTACTGTTTCATAAATTTGTAATCATTTTATACATTTTACAGAGTTCAAGGAATAAATTAAAATGAATGAATACATTAATATAAATGTAACCTTGGGCATAGATGAGATGGTTAGAGAAGCCTGGCAAGTGATTGAAAAAAGAGTGGCTGCAGCCTATGGCGAATTCTTTTTAATTTACTGGATAATAAAACATGGCATTATTTTACAAAAATGACATGGTTTACTTTACTAATCAATGCTTACATCACAAATGAGGTCTCTGATCTTAAAACCAGGTGACACCATAGTGATTTTACAAGGAGTATAGAACCAGATTGTCCATGTTTAAATTACCTAGGACAACAGATGATTGGTGAACTTCAGCCTGACCAGGAGCAACTAGCACTAATCATGATATCAATTGTAAAGTGTATTCCATAACACTTACATATACAACATATAAATGTAATATTTGATGTGAAACATTCCACATGCACAAAATTATAACCTGCACCCATTCCAAAAATTACTGTTCATGAGCCCACATTTACCCATAAACTATAAATTAAATATACTTCCCAACTCAACTTAGACGAAAGCCTTGTACACACTATATATAAAAAAACTGTCAGCTCCGGTCAGAGCCGCTGTACTTACTTTGCATAGTGAGTAGTAAGAGAGATCCCTGCATCAACATTGTTTGTGTTGATGAGGGGAACTATCAGTTTTTTTGATAAATAAAAACTGGAAAAACAGGGGTGGAATATATACCTGTATTTATATAAAATATATTGTCAAAATTATTGGGACACCTGCCTTTACACACACATGAACTTTAATTGCATCCCAGTCTTAAGCCTGGTACACACTACCAGAGGGTTGAATGAATAAAAAACTGGCAGCTCTGGTTGGAGACACTGTACTAACAATCTGAAGTTAGTACAGTGATCTCCCCCGTTGAGCTGTTGTGTTCTGATAGAACCCCCGCCAGAACATTCTGATCAGCGCTCTCTGTAATTGGCTAAGAGCGCTGATGGGGAGTCGATTGGCTGCTGGTTTTCCAGCATGCATGTCCGACAGAAGCCAGCTAAATGATCGACTTCTGTCGGACAGACTGACATATACATGGACCGAATGTCAGCTGTTTTTTTTAACCGGCTGATGTCTCCCCACATTGGGCAGGTGTGTACGGGGCTTTAGTCCGTAGTGTTCTATTTTGAGTTGGCCCACCCTTTGCAGCTATAACAGCTTCAATTCTTCTTGTAAGGCTGTCAAGGTTTAGGAGTGTGTCTATGGAAATGTTTGACCAATTTTCCAGAAGCACATTTGTGAGGTCAGGCACTGATGTTGGACAAGAAAGCCCGGCTCACCGTCTCCTTACAGTCTCCCCTCTAATTCATTCCAAAGGTGTTCTATCAAGTTGAGGTCAGGACCCTGTGTAGGCCAGTTATATTTGTCCACCCCAAACTCGCTCATCCATGTCTTTATGGACCCTGCTTTGTGTACTGGCCCAAATCATTTGGTGGAGGGGGGATTATGGTGTGGTGTTGTTTTTCAGGGGTTGGGCTTGGTCCCTTAGTTCCAGTGAAGGGATTTTGAAACACATTACGGAACATTCCACACCTTATCTTGGATACCTATACAGAGTGTTATATTGTATGGTTTGTGGGATTTTAAGATGTACCCTCAGGAGATGTAACTAACCCTTCTATATTGTCACATGTATTTATAGAGCGAAAGTGAGAGAGGGACACGCACACACACATACATACACACTGGTAGGGTAAATTGCCTTCTTATATTCACCTTCACCTTCATCTTGATGTTTGTTAGCTGGTATGGGTCCCTCACCCCCTATGTCTCCAAAGGAACAAGAGATTCCCAGAATGCAGAGTCTTAGGTTAACTTATGTCTTGATAATGTATTCATCAGAGACTGTGATAGTGAGGTTCAAAATTTAGCTGCACAGTATATCCAAGGTTCATGGGGTTCTGAGCATACCCAAACCGAAGACCACATTTCTAGAAGAACCCAGACTGCGGTCTTAATGTATATACTGTACATTGCACTTTAAGAGAAAAGGAAAAAGGTAGGTTGCTTGCATTTTAATAATTTAGTTATCCACTACTTGACCTCCAAAAAATGTACCCCCCTTCATGACCAGGCCATTTTTTGCTATACGGCATTGCGTTCCTTTAAATGACAATTGTGCAGTCATACAACGATATACATAAATTATATTTATGTCATTTTTTCCCCACACATTTGGTGGTATTTGATCACCACTGTTTTTTTTTTATTTTTTATAAATGAAAAAAGCCTGAAAATTTTGAAAAAAACAAACAAATATTTTTTACTTTCTGCTATAAAACACATCCAATAAAAAAAAATGTCTTCATAAATTTAGGTCAATATGTATCCTGCTACATATTTTTGGTAAAAATCACAATAAGCATATATTGATTGGTTTGTGCAAAAGTTATAGCATCTACATCTATGGTATGTATACTGCTATTTTTATTTATTTATCTTTTTTATACTAGTAATGGAGGTGATCAGTGACTTATAGTGGAACTGCAATATTGCGACGGTCAATCTTACACTAACTGACACTTTTGACACTTTATGGGTACCAGTGACACTAATATAGTGATCAGTGCTAAAAATATGCACTGTCCCTGTACTAATGACACTGGATGGGAAGAGGTTGAACCTCTAGGGCAATCAAAGGTTTAAATTTGTGCCAAACCAGTGTAGCACCCTCTACCTAAAGGTAGGTGCTAGAGTAGTATTTTTCTAGCTGCAGGGTCCAAGTGCAGGTTGTTGTGATTTGGGACTGGGAGTGTCTAGTGTAGTGGGGTGTGTGGCCACCTGTGTTCTGGCTCAGAGATGCTTCCTTGGCTTCTAGACAGATGGTTCTGGAAGAGACGTTGAACTTGAGACCTGAGTGGCAGGCAGCTCATGTGAGGAGCCCTGACCAATTATCTTTTGGTATTGGCAGGGGGCAGGCCTCCCATATAAGCTGGGGTCACATGCTTCAAGGGGGGATTTCTGGGGAGCAGAAAGAAAGAATGGAGTGTTGAGGTGTTGTTCCGTGTGTCACCACATGGGGATGCAGTGAACGCAGAGGAGGGATGGAGGAACCGCCAGGAAGGAGCTAAAGATCTTCAACTCTCAGGAGACATCTGGCTGCTGTGACCGGGGAACACAGGACCTGGATGTGAAGAGGATCAAGTAGTGGAAGTAATAGTCAAGCGGAGGAGAGTGGAGCAGCATTCTGTGACCGGGACACAGAACTGTTCTGGAGGAGAAGGTCAGTGTAAAAGAAGAGAGACTTGTCAGAGCAGTGTAGAATGCTGTGGCTGGGGAACACAGCATTACTGGCTGGTATCAGCGGTCCATTTATTGCCGTGTGTCAGGTCGTCGGGGATAGATTCCGTGTCGTCTCTGGCCTGGTTAGCACATTGGTGATACCTTCCAAAGACTGGGTGACTGTCCGTTTCATGGAAGCTGGAGAGGGAAATAGTGTGCATCTCTGGTTCTTTGATTCATAAGACAATATCATTCCGGTTCACCAATAGGAATTATTCAGAGTGGTTCCTATTGTTCTTTTGGAAGTACAGTTAGCAATTCAGCAACTATATAGTAAAGGATTTGCCTATGAAATGGAAGGAGTAATAGTCAGCAAAGAAGTTAATACAAGGCCAAGGCCATAAGTAGCTTCAAGATTGTGTTGCATCATGGGCATCTCATATTCCCTTCTTTCCCATCCAAGTTATACCTCACAATAAAGCAACAAAACGGATCAAAATGACTGTTCATTGTCTTTAACGTGATGAATGGGCGGTTGGCAGCAGGGTGATTGGTGCATGCTAGTAACCAAATCAGCAGCCCTTACAGGGGTACTGCTACACCAGTGTTTATGTGCACACAGTGTGCTGCTTTCCCTAAGGGTTGGGCTTTGCAGGGAAACAGAAATCAGCATATTTCCACTGACAGGGCAGAGCTCTGTCTTGTTTACATATGCAGAGCCCTGTCCAGTCTGTCTCCTCCCCAGCACCTCAATCAGCAGGTGTGGTGTTCATCCATTGGCCGACACCCGCTGATCAGCTTCTGCTGTGACTAATCACAGCAGAAGTGGTGTGCCAGCAGTGCACACGTGCCCCCTACCCAGAAGAGCAGAATCACGTATATATACTGTACATGATTCTATGTGGAGCGGCTGGAATAAACTCCTTCCAGAGGTGGTTCTGGCAAGTTCAGTAGATTGCTTTAAAAAAGGCCTGGATTCTTTCCTAAATGTACAGAATATAACTGGTGTGATGGTATGCGGGGTGAGGTAGTGGATAATCACTATATTTCACCTCGCATTCGTTCTATTGTAAGGGACTGAACCTGGAATCCGGCCCGGGTTTTTTCAGCCTCTGTGGCAGGCTAGGTTTCGGTCTGGAGGTTCTGGTCCACTTGAGTCCACTTCAGGTGGACTTTAAATGACCAGGAAGAGAGCACAGCAGGGCTCTAGTCTGAGTCTCAGAATGGAATCTGAGAGAGAGGAGATTGAAAAAAGGTTTGCTTTACCTCCAGTTTTGTGGGTGATGGGGACCAGCCCCAAACCGTATAGAGAGCAGTCTACTGTTTCATTTAGCGCCGGACGGCAAGGATTTGATTTACTGTTTCTGTTTATTTTTTTTATGACTTGCAAACCACTTGTAAATAAAGCAGGCAACACACCCGATTTTAAGAAAACTGCCTGTACGCTGAACTTCCTTCCGAGGAAAAGTGATCCCCATGAGCTAATCTCCCACACTGGGTACTAACATATATAGGTAAAGTTGATCCAGGGAAAATCCAATTGCCTATCTGAGGATCAGGAAGGAATTTTTTCCCCTGCTGTAGCAAATTGGAGAATGCTTTGCTTTCTTTTTTTGCCTTTCTCTGGATCACTTAAGGGCGGCACAGTGGTGTAGTGGTTAGCACTCTCACCTAGCAGTAAGAAGGGTCGCTGGTTCAAATCCCAACCACGACACTTCCTGCCTGGAGTTTGCATGTTCTCCCTGTGCCTGCGTGGGTTTCCTCCGGGTACTCCGGTTTCCTCCCACAATCCAAAGACATGCAGGTAGGTTAATTGGCCTCTGTCCAAAAATCGGTCCTAGTATATGCATGGGGACCTTAGATTGTGGGCTCCTTGAGGGTAGGGACTGATGTGAGTGTGCAATGTACAGGGATGGGGACAATTGTAGACACTCGCTCAGGTTGAACTGGATGGACTGATGTCTTTATTCAACCTTACTAACTATGAAACTATGAAACTCATATGCATTATTATTATTATTTTATTTTTATTTTTTTGGGTTGAACTTGATGGACTGTCTTTTTACAACCTAACTATGTAACTTTGTAACTATGAATTTCAATAACAGTGTTTCTCAACCTCAATTCACATGTTTTGGGAACTTCTCTTGGATAATAACAAATAGCAAGCCACTGACACTGATTTAAATCACCCGTGCAAGGTGAAGGAAACCCTTAAAACATTTTCTGTTGGGGGGAACTTGAAAACTGAGGTTGGAACAGTAGTTTCATCTAAGCTGATGCAGCTGCTTTTTGGATGAGAATTTTCCATCTGGCTTCTCTGATCTTTCAGTTGAAGTATGTCAGGCAAGAAGTAGCCAACAGGACAGTCCACTGAGTCAATTTCAGACAGTTTCTCATTTGTAATGTATATGGGCATGGACAGCTTTTAATTTATAATGGTAATTGCCACTTAAGAGGCTACATGTTTCACACACCCACACATTCTTGTTTATGAACCCTCTACAGGTTAGAGGACCTAACAGAACTGTCTGAAGCCATTTAAAATAAAAAAAAACTCTAAAAGTGGGAACTGAGATGCAGAAGGTATACAGAAGTGCATGGCTAGGATAAGACATGTGTGACCAGGCCTAAGCAACATAAGAGACCATGCAGAGTCAGAAAGCAAAATGACACAGTTTAAAATAGTGGAGATAAAAATACAAGGAGATAATTAAAAAAGTCTAGCCAAAATCAGAAACAAGGATTAGAAGACAATATGACAGTTGAACCAAGAATGGTTGAGAGAACAAAAAAGGGCAAAGGTCAAGTGAATCTAGGTCACAAAAGGTTAACCAGGTTTCTGTTTAGAGCTTGAACACTCAATGTGAGTTGGAACCAGTCTTTAAAGACCTTTCAACATTTTTACAAATGCTTATGCACGTGTGTAAATGCCAAGCACCTAGATCTGTGCCACAGCTGTGTACTAACAGATGATTTGTATGCACAGAACTGAATATTATTAGTAATTGCAAGTGTATTACAATCTGAGTAAAAAAAAGTTTTGACTTTAAGAATGCTCGTTCAATTTTCTAATCAATAGAGGGGGCAAATCGATGTTTGTTTTCAATCAAAGTGATAAGAAAATTTGAAGAAACAGGTTTGAAAATCCTCAAATGAACAAATTTCCAACAGTGAATGTGTTTTTTATTCAGGAAAGTCCAATTGAAAAAGCAAACAAAATGTTAAAGTACCTTAAAAGAACATTTGTTAAGTCATTAAATATACTGAGAATTTTCATTCGGATATTTGTATGAAATTTTTAATACGGATGTTCATTGGAAAATATACTAATGTATTGCCTGATTTATTGCTTTGTCCTTCGAATGGGTTAAGCTACAATTGCACAAGCCGGCCGGCTTCTGTCGGATCTAATGCAGTACACATGGGCCGAATATTGTCCGGTTTCTATTGAAACCGGCCGATGCCCTACATTTGGCCCCTGTGTGCTAGGCTTTAGATCTAACTTCACTTTTTGTCCTATTGACAAAGGGCATCCAGCAGCGATCACCACAGGTATTTTCTGGCTACACAAACAGCCAAAAATAGCTGTGGCCAACAACAACTTTGACGACTAGAATTTCAAAATTTTTCGAATTTCCGAAATCTCAGATTTTTCGAATTTCCGAAATTTCTGATTTTTCGAATTTCCGAAATTTTAAATGTTCAAAATTTCCGAATTACCTAATTTCCACATTCTCAAATTTTTGAATTTCCGAATAGTCGAAAAAAAATTGGAAATTCAAAAATGTTGAAATTCAGGTAACAAATTTGTCTAAATTCATTAACCATTTCCCGACCAGCCGCCGCAGTTATACTGTGGCAGGATGGCTCCCCTGAATGGCTGTCTGATGGTTCCAGAAGCGGACACCCAGGAACAGAGAAGGTGGTCACAGCCAATGATTCCCTGGAGGAACTGGCGGATCTTAACAGGTGGAAAAGCAGAGACATTGTCAGAATCCAGGCTGGGGGTCAAACCCAGGAAGTCAATCTGGAACAGACAAGAGCAGGTCCTTGAAACAAGTTGGGTTCAGAGCCAGGGGAGAAGCCAGAGCAGGTCAGGGTAAGCTGGGTCGGTAACAGGTGATCAAACAGGAGCAAGAAACACAGGAACACAGGATACAGAGCTGACGATAATCCAGTGATTTATGAGAGCAATTGGAGTCCTTGAATAGGCCAGCAAAACACTGGTAATTAGCACGTTTTTCGTACGCATGTTAGCCATCGCTGTTACGTGCCGATTGCGAATGCGCATGCGTGGATTTGCGCAGCCATAATGGATATTGGCATATCTGCCAGTTCTTCTCAGATTTCTTTCCTGACAACTGTCTAAATTGTCACTAGATAGTCTATGTATGCATGTAAGATGGGTACCTTAGATTGTAAGCTCCTTGAGGGCAGGGTTTGAGGTGAATGATTACTATGCGAAAGGTCTTGTAAATTATTGGTGCTATATAAATACATACCTGTAATAAATACATTAAGGGTAGCTTACATAGGGCTTTCCTTTGAATTTCTTCCCCCTTTATTTTATTTCTGCTAAATAATTCAGTAAAATCAAGTAAACACTTCCTTATAGCACTGAACAAGATATACATTTAGCACATTGGTATTATGTTACAGAACTGTCCTTGTAGGCTGAACGTCAGTTAACATACTCCTTAGTTTATCACTTTAAACCTATGTGTTTTTCAGTGTTACAATCACTGCCTATATTTAAAACTGTTCTCACAATAACATTCATGACAAGTGATGACCTGCTGGTTGCAACCCACAGAAAGCTGACCTTTATTACACATTTGATCTCATTGCTTTGTGGTGGATTGTCTCACCCCCTGTGAATCAGTCTCTGTAAATCCAGGGCAATTAGGTCAGCATCTTTTCACCATGTTTCTTTTTTTCCTTCTCTAGTAACTCTGCTCAAGGGCATAGCTACAGCAGCTTGTACAACTTGGCCCTGGAGGCCCAGTTCCCAGAGGAAAATGTGTGCCTACATAGCTAAGCAGTCTCTCTGCATAGTATTTTGTTCATGTATCAGGATCATAAATTTAGCTTAACATTGAGCATCAGTATAACTGGAGATCATGTATTGCAATCTAAGGCATTTTTTTAGTGCAACGTGTTGTAAGTTGAGTGCATAAAATACAAATACAGAAGGATCACCCAGATAATGACTTTATTTGTAATTCAACAGTATGTAACATGCAGACAAGTTCCTCCTTAAATTATTAGATTTTTCTGTGAGATCATAACTGAATTTATGTTTTTTTCAGTTTGGGGCTAAATATTTTTTTTTGTGGCCCCCCAGTACATTACCCCATGGTCACAAACAGGGGAATCTGATCATTCCTATCTGCCAATCAAATATACACATAACCAACTGAGGATTCCTTTGATATATCTCTGGTTTATTTGCCACAACGCATCAGAAAAAAAAGAAGGGTTTCTTAAAAGAGGATATGATTTTGTAATAATCACCAGATGACACTCTGTCAAGCAACAATCCATGTCTGGTCTTATGTGTGGTCCCCATATGTTAGCCTTTTGGCTGTTAGGTACAACCACAATATGAATGAATGAATGAATGATTTGTATAGCGCTGCAAATGCGAACTGAATCGCCTCAAGGCGCTTGTCTGCTCTTGTTGTGATGCCATATTTAGAAGAGGTGGGTCTTGAGTTTTTTCCTGAAAGCCTGATGGTTTTCTTCCAAGCGGATGTTGTTTGGTAGCGCATTCCATAGCTGAGGTCCCTGTACTGCGAATCTTCGTTCTCCCTTTGATTTGTAGCAGGCTTTGGGGATGAGAAGGCGGTTTTGGTTTATTGATCGAAGGCTGCGATTCTGTATGTATTTTTCTATTTTCTCACAAAGGTATTGAGGAGCATTTCTTTGTGTACATTTGTGGGTGAGGCAGAGGGTCTTGAATGTGATCCTGTCTTTTACCTTGAGCCAATGGAGGGTCCTTAGGGATGGGGATATGGATTCCCAAGGTTTCTTTCCGGTGACTAATATTGTGCAATACTTAATTTATGACTGTATTGCATGTTTAATATGTATGTAATCCTAAGCTTCTTTTATTTGCTCCCTTTTGGTGTGTTACCTAGACCTTTGAAAGTGTTGTTTTATCTGTAAGTTTTGTTGTAAAATAAATACCTGTTGATTCTGTCAGAAATCCAGGGAACTCCTAATTCCTGTGCAAATCTCAAGTAGTGTTATCAGCCCCCTTCCAGCTCACATCTGTGAACATCTCATCCCTATGAAATAGAGAGGAACGGAAGGAGAGGGGGTCTGTAGTCCCAATACACTTCTTTTTCCAATCTGAGAACAATGCTTCTTCTTAAATGGCCTCAAGGGCTAATTTTAAGGCACCCTTCCCTATTTTTTAATGTTAAACCAATAATACCTGTCTCACATACACTATCTCACAAAAGTGAGTACACCCCTTACATTTTTGTAAATATTTTATTATACCTTTTCATGTGACGACACTGAAGAAATTACACTTTGCTACAATGTAAAATAGTGAGTGTACAGCTTGTATAGCCGTGCAAATTTACTGTCCCCTAAAAACAACTCAACACACAGCCATTAATGTCTAAACCACTGGCAACAAAAGTAAGTACACCCCTAAGTGGACATGTCCAAATTGGCCATTATTTTCCAGCACTGCCTTAACCCTCTTGGGCATGGAGTTCACCAGAGCTTCACAGGTTGCCACTGGAGTCCTCTTCCACTTTTCCATGATGACATCACGGAGCTGGTGGATGTTAGAGACCTTCCATTACTCCACTTTCCATTTGAGGATGCCCCACAGATGCCTCACAGATGCTCAATAGGGTTTAGGTCTGGAGACATGCTTGGCCAGTACATCACCTTTACCCTCAGCTTCTTTAGCAAGGCAATGGTCGTCTTGGAGGTGTGTTTGGGGTCGTTATCATGTTGGAATACTGCCCTGCGGCCCAATCTCAGAAGAGAGGGTAATCATGCTCTGCTTCAGTAAGTCACAGTACATGTTGGCATTCATGGTTCCCTCAATGAACTGTAGCTTCCCAGTGCCGGCAGTACTCATGCAGCCCCAGACCATGACACTCCCACCACCATGCTTGACTTTAGGCAAGACACACTTGTCTTTGTACTCCTCACCTGGTTGCCACCACACACGCTTGACACCATCTGAACCAAATAGATTTATGTTGGTCTCATCAGACCACAGGGCATCCATGTCCTTAGTCTGCTTCTCTTCAGCAAACTGTTTGCAGGCTTTCTTGTGCATCATCTTTAGAAGAGGCTTCCTTCTGGGATGACAGCCATGCAGACCAATTTGATGCAGTGTGCGGCGTATGGTCAGTGACAGGCTGACCCCCCACCCCTTCAACCTCTGCAGCAATGCTGGCAGCATACGTCTATTTCCCAAAGACAACCTCTGGATATGAGGCTGAGCAGGTGCATTCGACTTCTCTGGTCAACCATGGCGAGGCCTGTTCTGAGTGGAATCTGTCCTGTTAAACCACTGTATGGTCTTGGCCACTGTGCTGCAGCTCAGTTTCAGGGTCTTGGCAATCTTCTTATAAACTAGGCCATCTTTTTGTAGCGCAACAATACTTTTTTTTCAGATCCTCAGAGAGTTCTTTGCCATGAGGTGCCATGTTGAACTTCCAATGACCAGTATGAGAGAGTGAGAGTGATAACACCAAATTTAACACACCTGCTCCCCGTTTACACCTGAGACCTTGTAACACTAATGAGTCACATGACACCGGGGAGGGAAAATGGCTAATTGGTCCCAATTTGTAAATTTTCACTTAGGGGTGTACTCACTTTTTTTTGTCAGCGGTTTAGACATTAATGTCTGTGTGTTGAGTTATTTTGAGGGGACAGCAAATTTACACTGTACACTCACTACTTTACATTGTAGCAAAGTGTAATTTCTTTAGTGTTTTCACATGAAAAGATATAATAAAATATTTACAAAAATGTGAGGGGTGTACTCACTTTTGTGAGATACTGTAACTATGCATGGAATTGTGACATCACAAGCCTGGCTTTTGATATAGATCATTGGAACCTTTAGTTTAAACTGTAGTTTAGCCTGGATTGCCTATGGATATAGTTTTACTGATACATAACAGTGAGATAGAAGTTACAAGTCTAAGGCTGGGTTCACACTATCTCCACATGTGGCTCACAGAAGGGGTCCAGTGTGTCCCCGTTCACCGTTTCAGGACTATCTTTCTGACATATTCTGAGGCTTATAACTCTGTTTGGGACATTTTTTTTATTGAGTTCACAATGGCACTGGTCACCTTTCTAGTTTAATCTTCAGACAGGTATTGTGTAATTATCCTGGCAAAAAAGGATATGACTTATTTATATATGAGATGTTTTGTACACTGGTGGTTTTCTCTATGACTGACTGACCTCTTTTCTCTACTCCATTTCTTATTACAGTTCTAGGACTGATCAAGTGACATTACAGGAAGACCATTCCTCTCAGCCCCCAGACAGTAGGACAGGAAGGGACAAACTTCTAATTGCTGTTCCTGCTGCATGAGTTGCCTCATGATTTAGTATCTAACGATGAAGATGACACTCATCCCAACACTGATACCTCTAGCTTGTTCTGACATCATCACCAGACCCATGTAGAGATGATGGAGCAGTTTGAATAGGAAAAAACTGCAGAAAAGGACAAATAAATGTAAGAAGAAAATTACCGGAGTGTCAAAAGAGACGGAAGGAGCTGGAGGTCCAATAATTTGCAAAGTCTGAGGCACAGAAATTGAGATTTTCAGAATATAGTGAGTAAAATGGCAGCAATCAAAACCTTGCAATACAGTTTATTAAAACCTTGCACTGTGTGCAATAGTTATCTAGTGTGTATATATATATATATATATATATATATATATATATATATATATATATATATATATATATATATATATAGCACTGACCCCCAAAGGAGCTGCTGGTTTTATTTGGGCTTACCGTTACCTCACCTGTTGTAGCTCCGTCTTGGGGATCCCGTGGAAAGTAACCTAAAGAAAAGGTTGAGACTGACACTGAATCCTCTTTTTGGTTATTTATTCAGAGAAATAGAACACAGTCTCTTGATGAAGGGTAGAGGGTTAGGGTGAGTTCAGGTACTTAGATTGCAAGGTGTAGACATTTGACGAATCCAGAGAAATTAACTGTTTCACAAACTGGATTCCTGCAGTCCCCCGGATAGGTCTCTCTCACTAGGTAGCAGCCGGTAGGATGCTCGGTAAAGTCTCTGCAACAGACTTGAAGTTACACTTTAGCGTCACTGAAGTATTAGATGAACTTTAAAGAACTGTCATACGGTACAAGGTTCTCTCAGCCGATCCGGCGATACCATATGAGGGTTGATCCAGGTCGTGTCCTTCAACTAATCCTCCATGCTCCTTCAGAGAAGCCAGCCTTGCGCATGGCCTTCTCCTGAAGAGTCCTCCCCTGGGGTTCCTCAGTTGCTGGGCCTCTCCATTCCGATGAGACGGCACCAGACCTTCTTTGGATCAGTAGGCTCCGAAAGTCACTCGGGCCTACCCCTGCAGTTACATTGCCTCGGGCCAGCCCCGAGACACAGGATTGCATGGTTCCGCACCCCAGGCCAGGAGGGCCATGAGGCTGCGTCAGGAGGACCACCAGAACCACGTGGACAGGAAAAGCTTTTTTTTTGCTCACATGGTGTCAGTACCTTAAATACCCCCCCCAGACAGAGTGCACAGCAAGAGAACACTCCCACTGGGCTGGTTCCGAGAGGTAAGTGGCACTTAATGCATACAGCTAGACTGCTTTCTACTCTTGCCGGCGGTGACAGCGACACCTACGGTCAAGGAGAACCCAGTGCAACCCAGATGAATTTAAAATAATTATCCTGAAGCCCAACTGTGGCTTCAGGCAACTTCATTTTCAAAAACAATAGCGCCTGCTCGTCGGGAGCCAGCGCTACATATATATATCATAAGAAGGAAAGGATGCACCATTTAAGTCTCCTAAACTAAACGGGCAGCTCTTATTTATTGTCCTATTCAGTGTTCTGTCAGTAGCCTGCCTTTTCACCCAGCAGCATGCTCCCACAGCAGAGAGAACACGAGAGAGAAAGAACCTCTAGAACCTCTAGCTTCAGAATTCCAACAGAGTTACAAACAAACGGACTTTTCCCCACACGAACGGACCAAAGTCCGTTCATTTTGAACGTGATGACGTACGACAGGACTAGAAAAGGAAGTTCAATAGCCAATAGCTGCCCTTGCGTCGTATTTGGGACGTCGGATCAGCATACAGACCAACGGTTTTCCCGAAAGGAATTGATTCCATCGGAAAGATTTAAAACTTGTTCTATTTCTAGGTCCGTTGGAAATTTTTTTGTGAAAAACGATTGGATCATCCCACACACGATCGGAATATCCAACGGAATGATTCAGTCTGACCTTTTCTGCCGCAAAGTCCGGTCGTGTGTATACGGCATGAGCTTTCACCTGCTAATTCTGATGACATGAAAGCAAATGGCTTGTTTTGTGTGAGTGATAGCAGCTGGGGAGCAATGCTGCCATTCACAAAAACACAAGCTGACAACAACACACACTGGCAGGAACTACATTAGACCCTCTCAGACAAATGTAGTATTTGCTGTCATGTGCTTTTGGTGCTGCTTCCCAGCCACTGTCATTTACACAGCACAAGCTGTCAGCTATTACATATATAACCAGCTTATACATCTCCTCAGAACTATCTGGCAGCTGGGGGAGGTTGCAGGCTCAGTCTTTCAACAGTAGCAGAGGGAACATTGGAGATACAGCTGCAAAATGGAGAGGTGGCTGCAGGAGGCTGTGAGCTCAATACAAACAAAGCAAAGAAAGTGCAGTCTGCAAGAAGTGTGTTGGGGGCTATTTGAGCTCTGTGTGTTTTTTGTCTGCAAGGCACCCTCTCCTCTATGCACTGTCATGCAGAGGTTTGTCTCCTTTGTCCCATGTTGTATGATAGTGGTAGGCACTAGGCAGTGGGGGGGCTAGCTATCTGACAACACTGCTTATGCTGGTTACACACAGGCCATAAATCAGCCAGATCAGGAGGAATTGGTAGTCTAACGAGTGGCTTTTGTCGAAGGGACATGCCGGAATACTAGCATCCAATCAGTGCTTGCAGCCAATGGCTAAGAGTGCTGATCAGTTTGTTCTGGTGGGGGGGGGGGGGGGGGGGCACCTGTCAGAATGCAAAGAAACAGTGGGTGAGATCACGGCACCAACATTGCTTGTGTTGGTATGGCAGTTTGTCAGTTTTATTTTGTTCAGCCCTATGGGTTAAATGAAAAAAAAAAAAATAGCAGTGTTTACCAGGCTTTAGAAACCACAGCACATATTTTAACAAGGACAATGGATATGTGCACAGGGTTTCTGGGGGATTTACCACCCCTTTTTATTTTAACTTCTGCTAAGACTTCTTCTTTAAGATTCTAAAAAAACTAAATGTTTTTACTCCATAGCAGACACAGACCATGGAGACCCTTAACATGTGTCGATGAAAAACCTATAGAATACCCCATCGGCAATCTTGCCAGTGCATGCCTTAATATATATTTGCTACCACCTATTGCTAAGTAATTGTTTACATATTCTCACTATCCTTCTTATTGTTTTATTAGCTGTTTTTTTTTTTTTTGTTTTTTTTTTCCTTAATAGGATCTGTGGCAGCCCATTGCTGTCTGTAGAGAGGCTTAACAGAGTAATACTCTTTAGTCACATTTCCAGGCACATGCTTTTTAATAATCTCACATTGAGAAATGCTTGACTGATATGCCTCAAGCAGTAGCATTCAGTTGCTTAGCTGGGCTCTGCACAAAGGAAACAATACCGCAGTGATAGCTTTCTTTAACAGCGTTAACATATTTTGTTACAGTGCTTTCTGTCTTTTAGCAAATGTCTAATTTCAGATCCGCCTCACATGCTTTCTTTGCAGGGTTTAAAGTACGTGATTAATCTTGACTTTACTTAATACTGTGAGGAATGTGGCAATGACCTCAGCTGAACACTGGCAAAGTGATTAATGTTACATGAACTGGGATACTTTTTTTACTCTGGATCCTGAATAAACACAGACAAGCAGTATTCTGTTTCAGACCTTTGCTCAATTGAAAATGCACCATGGTTGCACAGAGTAATGTTTCCAATGCAATAAACAATCTTGGAGGAAACATAGTTTGTCTCGTTAAAGAAAATGCTGTTTCAGTCTAGAGTCCCATTGATCATAAAAGATAGATGATGCAATAAAGAGAATGAAACACAAGCGTAGCAGGTCCATTTCAGAAGTAACCCACTTCTCTGTTGAGTGATAAATCTGTATAACAGAAATAACCATCTGAAAAAGGAAAAAAATAAAAATAAAAAATGTGACTAACACCACAATCAATGAATCGTAACTGTAAAGGAAAAACAAAACCCTGAGAAGGGTTTCCATGGTGACACTGTAATTGTTACTTAATCCTTAATTACCTACTGTGCAATACACTGCTGTTTGCTACCATACACAAGATCAGATTAGTGAGATTTAGAGATAAACCTGCACATACTTATCTGAGTCATTATGCGAACATGTTCTAAGTGAGCTCAACCAGGTCAAATTCAGGCTATGAGCAGGGTTAGCTGTATGGCTTAATTATAGTAAGATGTATGCTGCCTGCTTGGATTTTAAAATGTGAACATATTACACATATTCTCCATTTAATGTGTAACTCTGATATTTATTCATGAATGCTTCCTTATCATCTGTTTACATTAGAATGACTGATTGACTGATAGACTGATTGATGTTGAAAAGCATTCTTTTCCTCAATTAATTTGTTCATCCAGTTAATCAATTTAGACCAAACAACTGCAGAAAAAAATTAAGAGAACAGCATTTTATATGAGGTGAAATTGATTATTTTTAAAGTCTATCTTATTGTTAAAAGGAACCTGTAGTAATTAAAGGCTTTCATGCAGTAGAAGACATGAAAAGACACTCAACCTATCGTTGCGTCTCCCGGGAGGGGCCGAGGGGCGAAAGGCGGGGGGCTCCGCCGGGCGAGGTCCTGGAGCTCTCTCACTCCACAGTGTGCACCCATAGGGTTGGGGTGATGATCACAGGGACTAGCTTAAAGTGGATGTAAACCCACTCTCATCCTTTCTAAACTACTGCAATATTGGTTATCTAGAAGACGATACATGCCTCCTGCATGTATACTTATCTGTCAAATGTCTCCCCACTGTCTGCTATGAGACCCGAAAAACTGCAGATTTTGTGGGTGGGTCTGTTTTCCAGTGCTCAGTGGGTGGAGTTGTGATGTCAGTAGACTCCCCGCCCACCTCTACACTCCCCTAATCAACATGCATTTTCTCCTGTGTATTTCTTACACTGAACTTCTGCTATGATCCCTAACATCCAGTCAAAACCCAGAAAAGTCCCCACATGACTTCAGCATGCCAAATCATGCTGAGGTGTGAAACAGACAATCCTTGCAGAGCTGCTGAAGAAAGGAGTGGGGGTGGGAATTAAAAAATAATGAATATCTTAGGCTAGTGCACGAGATATGTAAATCACCTGTCAAGCATCGCAAGGGGGAAGAGCGGACAAAGTTTTCTCAGTTTGTCCGTTTTATTTCACTGAAAAAAGATATGAGGATTGCTCAGAGCTGGATTAACTCTTTATGGCAAGACTGGGCACAGCTGATCTGAAATCCCATACTCTATATTGTGCCAGACAAAAAATACATCTTCGGGTTTACATCCACTTTAAGGAGTCATCCCTGCTGAATTTTTCTCATGCAGACCAAAGCCTGCAGTGATATACTTGGGTAACACTTCAATCTAATCAACAGACGTGAGGGGACAGAATTCATCGTCTTTCCCGGGTCTGAATAACCATAGTCTCTGTATATTTGGAGTAACAGCGCTGTCTGGCTCATAAAATAAGTGGATAGTCTAAACGTGTTACCCAATTAATGTGTATATACACAAAAAAACTAATCCCATAAATAAAAAATGAAATAAACTAAATTTCCTGCCGCAACTTGAGGTGAGATACACACACAAAGTACAAATGCAAAAGAATAGCTGCGCTGGAAATTTACACACATTGAAAACCAATCGTGAAAAGAAATTTAGTGAAAATTGGTTCTACCTTGAACCAATGAATTGTGCGTAGATGCAATCTGATTGGCCCAAAAAGCCACTATTAAAATTGCACCACCCAAATATTAGACAATTACAGTGCTTGTAAACATGTGACCGTGAACAAAACCTCATGCAATAACATCTCAGAAATTATCTTTTAAAAATTGTGTGAAAAATAAATAAAAAATAATGGTAAAGAAAATTATAAATAAATAACAATGAAATATCATGCAAGAAAGTCCACACAGGGTATTGTAATCCTGTTGCTAGAGTTCTCGTGGTGTTCCTATACTTGACACCCTCGGAAAGGAGTGATTGGAAAGAAGAGAAGGATCCTCCACCAAATAAAAAGACTGCCGCTTACCAGCTAATTTGATCCCTGTGTTAGAGAGATCAAAAGGGCCTGTGGCATATCCCCCTGCCAGGGTCTCTATCCGGGGTCTTCCAAGTATCTCTCACAGTATATGGGTACACTTAAAGATCCTGTCTAGGTGATCCTTGCTCTCTTCCACAAGCGTTTACATGTAAAACAAACGGGTATCCATAGCGCAATACTGCTTTAAAATTTTATTCATATATAAAAACCATATCGCACTTACATTTGGTATGCAGTCAATAGGCAAGTGTTAAAAGCAATCTCGAGCCGGCCGGCTCTCTCTCTCTCGCTGCCCGTCGCTTCCTGGATGGACGGGGAATGGAGGTGACGTCAGCACGCCGCTCACCCTACGTCGTTTCGTCACAAGATGACTTCTTCCTGGTGCCCCAGGAAGAAGTCATCTTGTGACGAAACGACGTAGGGTGAGCGGCGTGCTGACGTCACCTCCATTCCCCGTCCATCCAGGAAGCGACGGGCAGCGAGAGAGAGAGAGCCGGCCGGCTCGAGATTGCTTTTAACACTTGCCTATTGACTGCATACCAAATGTAAGTGCGATATGGTTTTTATATATGAATAAAATTTTAAAGCAGTATTGCGCTATGGATACCCGTTTGTTTTACATGTAAACGCTTGTGGAAGAGAGCAAGGATCACCTAGACAGGATCTTTAAGTGTACCCATATACTGTGAGAGATACTTGGAAGACCCCGGATAGAGACCCTGGCAGGGGGATATGCCACAGGCCCTTTTGATCTCTCTAACACAGGGATCAAATTAGCTGGTAAGCGGCAGTCTTTTTATTTGGTGGAGGATCCTTCTCTTCTTTCCAATCACTCCTTTCCGAGGGTGTCAAGTATAGGAACACCACGAGAACTCTAGCAACAGGATTACAATACCCTGTGTGGACTTTCTTGCATGATATTTCATTGTTATTTATTTATAATTTTCTTTACCATTATTTTTATTTATTTTTCACACAATTTTTAAAAGATAATTTCTGAGATGTTATTGCATGAGGTTTTGTTCACGGTCACATGTTTACAAGCACTGTAATTGTCTAATATTTGGGTGGTGCAATTTTAATAGTGGCTTTTTGGGCCAATCAGATTGCATCTACGCACAATTCATTGGTTCAAGGTAGAACCAATTTTCACTAAATTTCTTTTCACGATTGGTTTTCAATGTGTGTAAATTTCCAGCGCAGCTATTCTTTTGCATCTGAATAACCATAGACACCAGAAGGAGTCCACTTTATGTTACTCAACACATACATGCCTAATGTTGCACGTTTAGGAGGATCATCATATCCTGCAATATAATGCTCTCTTTTGTTCTTGTTATGTTTTCCCACTGGTTGTAGTCCCCCCCTTGCAATTTATAATTCCTAAGTTACAAAATGGGCAGGTATTAAATGTGACTATAGATCTACATATGGAAACATGTAAGTGCCTTAATGATGTCATCTCCAGGATTGAGACCTCTCTTTTGTTTCAATGTTTTTTTCCTTTCCTGGCTAGTTTGGCCAGAGAGGTGACTTTATTGTATGTATTGTCATTATTGTATTGCAAAACTTCAATAAAAATGTTGAAAAGAGAAAAGACACTCAACCAGCTTTGTGCAGTAATAACACTGAACTATCGCCAGCCATGTATCCAAATCATGCAGGTAGGGTGAGATTCTCTAGAGGTAGAGAGCTAAAGCTTGAAGGCCAATTTACAAAAAAAGCCTAGCCAAACATAAACTTGTTAATCTTCTAGATTGTAAGCTCTAACGAGCAGGGCCCTCTGATCCCTCCTGTATTGATTTGTATTGTAAGTGTACTGTCTGCCCTCATGTTGTAAAGCGCTGTGCAAACTGTTGACGCTATATAAATCCTGTATAGTAATAATAATAATAATGCATGTTATGTCACAACTCAAGGCTCCATGCACACAGGCTTAAAATTGTTGCTTCCACAGATGTTTTGTGTTCTGCCAGTAGAAGCAGCTCAATGGTATCTTATGTGTCCATGCAAATTAGGATGGTTACAGGCATATTTTGAGCTCAATGTTTAGAAGCAGAAAAAAACATAAAACTTACGTTTTACTGGCAGAAAAAATGTAAAACTCTCCTAAACGCGTCTAAACTTTGTACAACAAATGCTCTATATAAGCATTTTTTACTCCCAAGACAACAGACATTTTTTTTAAGCCCAGTGTTCATGGAGCCTTAAACTGTATTCATTTCAAAGGGGCTGCCCAACATATTTTCATGTGTAGCATTTTCACCAGTGCACCACAATAGATGATACATTATAATGTACGACAGGTATGCTGTGTGTTAAAGTAATGTGTATGTTACTGCAGCACACTGGTCTAAATGGGCTCTGAACATCCAACTTTCTAAATTTTTTAGTGTTGAAAGTAATATATTTTTGGCTTTTCTGTTTCATATCTTCTTTGGACTCAGAGTCAAGAATAAAATGTCAAGGGTTAGGCCTCATGTATCCTGCTGCTGTTAAATAGACGTTTAGGAGCAGTTTTTTTCAGCTGCCCCTGAACTCTCCTCTATGTTATCTTATCAGTACATGTACACAGGGTCGTTTATAGTCGTTTCTAGGCAGTTGAGATTAGAAGTATTTTTTGGAAAGCAAAAAAATGCATTCAGAACGGATGTTCAGAGGCATTTGAAACGCCAAACACCTGTAAAAGCTTTCTAAATGCGTGTAACTCGCGTTTAGCTGCATTTCTTTTATAGGCGTTTTTTAATGGAGATACATTTTTGACTATTTGAATAAAAATAACGCTTCTAAACGCAAACACAGCTAAAGGCAAGGCGGTGGTTTTAAAACGTTCTGTGTACATTACGCCTTATAGTGGGAGAGATACATTTTTTCACCTGTCATCACATGTTTAACCACTTCAATACCGTCCATTGTCATATAACGTCTGCAGATGGGATCTCCCATCCTGTATCGTATAGGGGGTGCACATGCCCGCCGCATCACCGAGGAGCTGATGTGCATGCCCGGTAGCCGCGATGTCCACCGGGCACTCACGATCGCTCGTGACAGAGCAGGAATGTGGATCTGTGTGTATAAACACAGATCCATGTCCTGTCAGGGGAGAGGAGATAGATTGTTTGTTCCTAGAATATAGGAACACTGATCGGTCTCCTCCCCTAGATAGTCCCATCCCCCCACAGTTAGAATCACTCCCTAGGTAACATATTTAACCCGTTGATTGCCCCCTAGTATTAGTTCCTTCCCTACCAGTGACATTTATACAGTAATCAGTGCATATTTCTAGCTCTGATCGCTGTATAAATGTCAATGGTCCCAAAATAGTGTTAAAAGTGTTTGATATGTCCGCCACAATGTCACAGTTACGATAAAAAGAGCATATCACCACCGTTACTAGTAAAAAAAATAATAATAATAATAAAAATGACATAAATCTATCCCCTATTTTGTAGGCGCTATAACTTTTGTGCAAACCAATCAATATACGCTTATTGCAATTTTTTTTTTACCAAAAATATGTAGAAGAGTACATATCGGCCTAAACTGAGGAAAATTTCGTTTTTTTGAAATTGGGATATTTATTATAGCAAAAAGTAAAAAATATTGTGTTTTTTTCAAACCTGTCGCTCTTTTTTTGTTTATAGAGCAAAAAATTTAAAACGCAGAGGTGATCAAATACCACCAAAAGAAAGCTCTATTTGTGAAAAAAATGATAAATGATAAAAATCATTCATTTGGGTACAGTGTTGCATGACCGCGCAATTGTCATTCAAAATGTTACAGCGCTGAAAGCTGAAAATTGGCCTGAGCAGGAAGGGGGTGAAAATGCCCTTATTGAAATGGTTAAGATACCATAAAACATGAGATTACACATATCAGTCATATTAGTTAAAGATATCATGCCTGACATCAGTGTTCACAAATGCAACCATCAGTCTGTTATGAGGGAAACAAGCAATTAAATCTGCATAAATCAATAACAATCACTGTAGAATTAAATAATATAAATTCTACCTAATGGTGGAAATATTAACACTCCTAGTGATGTTATAAACACATGAAAATTATAAAAATGTTAAAGTTTATGTTTCACTCAAGCCTGTGCACAGTCCATATACAAAATCTAAAAATCACACAAAAGGTACAATTCATATACTGTATACACCCCATGCATAGCTCCAAACTGTCCCTGATTTCGAAGGACTGTCCCTGATTTTGAGCAATGTCCCTCTGTCCCTCTTTCCCCATCATTTGTCCCTTATTTTGGTCTGATCTATATAGTTGTATATAAAATGCACCTTTTTATCTTTCAAAAAGTGTTTCCCAGTGCTAAACCTTTCATCCAAATTCTAAATTGCTGCGGTTGTAAATTTTAAACGCAAATATAAAGGAATAGTAGTGGTAAAAAAAGCCATTTTTTTGTTAATTCTCCTTTAAGGGTGTGTGGCAGGGGGCGTGTCCTATGCCTTTATACATTTGCTAGTAGGTGTCCCTCATTCCCATCTCAAAGAGAGATGCCCATGTGTTAATAAAACTGTAAATTGGATGAAAACTATAAAGTCTAAAGTGCAAGTTTCTTGTGTTGAATCATAGTGTTTAGTCAGTGCATTGGTGTTTCTCTAAAATCCTCAACTCTTGTGAAAATACACCCTTAATACATGTTTCCACTCCAACCTCCTTTGAAGAAAAGCTCACCTTTTAAGATGGGATCAGTTTTTTCCCCATTACGGGGATCAAAAAAAAAAACAACACTTCTACCCCTTCCCCAACAGTTCTCATCCAGAGATACTCAAAAGAATAAAGCATACGAAATAGAAAGCTTTTTTAATTTTAAACTGGTATTTAAAATATATTATATATTTATATCATAGCTTCTCCACTTGTGAAAGTCCACCTCTTTGCATGTATGCTACATGCGGCAATTGTCTCAGAGTTGTGACAGATTCATATTCATCCTTTATACACATAAATTAATTTGTTGCACACAACGTCATTTGTCACACCACCAAGAGAGAGATAGTCATCTACAGAATATCTCCAACACTCTATGAATTCTCCTATTTGTATGTCTAATCAGCAATAACAATGCATCATTAAAAAAATGTAATCCTCTAAAACTGAGCCTAAAGCCTAGTACACACGAGCCGAATGTCGGGCGACATCGGCCAGATCAATAGAAACCGTCCAACATTCAGCCTGTGTGCACTGCAGTCGGTTGGACAGAAGCCAGCCGTTCAAGTGGCTTCTGTCGAAGGTGCATGACTGAAAAAGGTCTGCCGAATGACTCCAGCTGAGAGCACTGATCAGTGTGTTCCGGAAGGGGAGCAGCCCCTCTGTCAGAACACAATAGCATAGCAGGGGAGATCGCTGTACTAACATTGGATCTTTAGTACAGCGGCTTAGTACAGTGGATCTTTAGTACAGAGTTGCACAAAAAGCCTAGTAGTATGCACCAGGCTTAAGAAGGTTCTTAAGTGAAGATGAGAATCTGCTACATTTTATATGTGTCTGTTATGGCGGTCATGTTAGCTGGGTTCAGTCATTTAATAAATATTATAAATAGTGTGATTTAAAAATATATATTTTAAGGCAAAGGTAGTTAAAGTAAACAATATAATACTGAATCTTTTAGGAATAGTATTTTTAATGTTAGTTATTATTTTAAACATTTGACTTATGCCGTGTTTTTCAGTTTCCTACTCAGCATTCATGCATCACTTTGGCATTACCGTATTTATCGGCGTATAACACGCACCCCAAGTTTAGGAGGGCATTTTAAGGAAAAAAAAGTTTTAGGAGGGAAGTTTAGGGAAAAAAAAAAACTTACATTTAAGCGTCATTTGCAGCTTGCCCAGCGTCATTGCAGCCTTGCCCAGCGTCAGTGCAGCCTTGCCCAGCGTCAGTGCAGCCTTGCCCAGCGTCAGTGCAGCCTTGCCCAGCGTCATTGCAGCCATGCCCAGCGTCATTGCAGCCATGCCCAGCGTCAGTGCAGCCTTGCCCAGCGTCATTGCAGCCATGCCCAGCGTCAGTGCAGCCTTGCCCAGCGTCATTGCAGCCATGCCCAGCGTCATTGCAGCCATGCCCAGCGTCATTGCAGCCTTGCCCAGGGTCATTGCAGCCTTGCCCAGCATCGTTGCAGCCTTGCCCAGGGACGTTGTACCTTGCCAGCGTCATTGCAGCCATGCCCAGCTACATTAGAAGTCCGGTCCGGGTTTAAATTTCCCGCCGCCGAGACTCTGTCGCGTGCGCCGCCGAAAAAGTCCGAGGCGCGGCCGAAAAAGACCGAAGCGGCCCCGGAAAAGGCCGAGCCGACTGTTCAGCTCCGATCGCGGTCCCGCCTCCCTGCTGTTTCGGGAACGAGCGCAGGGAGGCGGGACTCCGAGTAGAGCCGAACAGTCTGCTCGGTCTATTGCGGCGCGGCTTCGGGTTTTTTCGGCCGCGCCTCGGTTTTTTTCGGCGGCGCTCGCTATTTTTTGGCGGCGCTTGCCATTTTTGCCATTTTTGAATTTTTTTTTTGGGGGGTATCGGCGTATAACACGCACCCACGACTTTCCCCCGTTTTTTAGGGGGAAAAAGTGCGTGTTATACGCCGATAAATACGGTAATTTAAGCCACTTCTGATATCATTCAGAATTCAATGACAGGTGTACTTGACCTGCAGTTGACTTACTTGGGAGTGCAAATTGGTTGTTATGGATTATTCAGCTTTATGCTTCATATATTGTCCTTTGCATAGTTTATTGATGAAATTTATTAAATAAAGTCAGATAACAACATATGGACATGTTCTTTGCTGAAGACCAGTGATTCTTAATCTGTGCATCTAAAGTGGACTTTTCATGGGAGTTGGAAGATTACTTTTTTTCCAGCCCCCTCAACAGAAATGGGTTTAAGCCTGGATTCACACTGAATGTGGGTTTGAAATCGTGCAAGTTCAGCGGAACTCACACAAACAAACCTGCATTTTAGTCCGACTTCAGGAGCGATTTCAGAGACATCTGCACAGATGTCTATTCAAATTGCCCCTAAAGTCACCAAAAGTAGTGCAGAAACTACTTTTGGGAATGAGTGCATCCCTGCAAAGTCGGTGTCGCACTGATTTGGACAGTGCCATTGCCGACAATAAGTGCTGATTTGGCATGCAATTTGACAGGTCAAATTGCATGTGAACGGGGGCTAAAGGCCATTTTAAACAAACGATTCATCTCCCCTCTCAAAACATTTTTTTACATCACAATACCTTCTGGCAGAGCTGGAAGAGCACAATCTCCAACAAGAAGGTTTCAAGCTCCTAGCTTGGCAAGAAAGCATGGCAAATTCACCAGTGCCACCCAAAATGTGGAGGTTGAGGTTGAGGAAAGTACTTTTTTGGGGAAAATGGTTTGTTTACAAATGTCTTTGTATAGCCATTTATATTGGGGGGAGCAGGGGCCGGCAAAAAGTGGACCTTCTGTTTGGCATGGAAGGTTCACTTTAACCAGCTAAGGATTTGCTCCCTTAATGACCAGGCCCTTTTTTTGCAATACGGCACTGCGTCGCTTTAACTGACAATTGTGCAGTCGTGCGACTTTGTACCCAAACAAAATTGATGTCCTTTTTTCACACAAATAGAGCTTTCTTTTGATGGTATTTGATCACCTCTGCAGTGTTTATTTTTTGCACTATAAACAAAAAAGAGCGACAATTTTGCAAAACAAAAACTATATTTTTTACTTTTTAGAATAAATATCCCCCAAAAAGTAAAAATAAATGTATTTCTTCATAAGTTTAGGCTGATATATATTCTTTTACATATTTTTGGTAAAAAAAAAAAAAAATGTGTATTGATTGGTTTGCGCAAAAGATATAGTGTCTACAAAATAGGGGATAGATTTATGGCATTTTTTATTATTATTTTATTTTTTTACTAGTAATGGCGGTGATAATCGATTTTTAGCGGGATTGCGACATTGCTGCGGACAGATCGGATACTTTTGACACTTTTTTGGGACCATCGACATTTATACAGCGATCAGAGCTAAAAATAGCCACTGATTACTGTATAAATGTAACTAGCATGGAAGAGGTTAACACTAGGGGGCGATCAAGGGGTTAAATGTGTTCCCTCATGTGTGTTCTAACTGTGGGGGGATGGGACTGCCTGGAGGAGGAGACCGATCGCTGTTCCTAATCTTTAGGAGCAGCAGATCTGTCTCTCCTCCCCTGACAAAACGGAGATTTGAATGTTTACATTGACAGATCTCCGTTCTGTCTCTGTCAGGAGCGATCGCGGGTGGAGAGCTCTTAAAGCAGCCGACGTACCATGATGGCGATTTACCCAGGGGAGCCAAACTGCTGCTGCTGTATGCGGTGGCTGGTCATTATGTGGTTAAAGCCCCGTACACATGTTCAGAGAATCATAGAAAAAAATAACATTTTCGATGCGATCGTACGATAATATGACACAAATATTTTTCTTGCACGATACCAAATAGTATAATTTTTGTTTAATCAGTACAGTTTTGGGCCAAAAATACAATACAAATACACTACAACACACAACATTACTTCCAAATGTTTATTCTGTTGTACAAGTATACTTTAGTAACCTCTTCATTTTCAAACTGGAGACTAGCATGCCAAAAAAAAAAAACAACAGACGATCATTCGTCCGATAATCTCATCATGTGTATGAGGCTTTAGGAAAGAAGGGGAAGGAAAGACTAAAGAACTGGGAGATCTTAAAGATAATATGACTTGACATCAGCTTGAGCCATTAGTTTTCAAATCCCCAAACACAAGATGTTATTTTAGAAATCACGTATTAAATACATGGTGACAAGATGAGAAATGCAAGGTTTGGCTAGCAAGATATGAGCCAGGCATGTCTTGGATTAGAGATTTTTATGACCTGCAGTCATTCCATGTCAAGTACAAACTCATTCTAACAGCACTGAGGAGGGCCCCCTTCCCCCACCCCCTTATTACCCCCTGGGGTAACTCTTGTTCATTAAAAAGGTTTGCTTAATTCAAGCAACAAAAGATGTGTTTTCAATTGTGAATGCCATTACAGATAACAAAAGACAACAGATCTGTGATTAGACAAACACTGGTGGACAGTCAGAGAACATGTGTTTAAAAAAATAAAGTGGGCATTTTTTTTTTTCAGTAGAAAATATTTGGAAAACTCAATGTAGAGCTTGTGTTAGATACTTTTTAATAAAATATTGGGCACAGAATGAAGCTAATGCCTGATGCCTGGATATCTGAGTTAGTGGTTGGTATTGAAAAGATGGGGATACAGTCTCAAAGACATTGATCTATAGAAATGAAGCGTCAAGATTTTACAAGATAATACAAAATATAGTATTTTAGTTCGATGCATTGTAGTTTCAGGGAAGCAATCAAAAATGTACATGAAAAAGCAAGATTATATGTATACTTTATCTTTTTTCAGTACTTTCAATACTCTTTGTCCTTTTTGCAGAGGTGGGCATATCTTCTGTGTCCTAACCTCTATCACAAACTTCCAGGTACCTTTGCACACTACAACAGATCATGCGTTAATCATTCTATGGGGGTTATTTACGAAAGGAAAATCCACTTTGCACTACAAGTGTACTTGAAAGTGCAGTCGCTGTAAATCCGAGGGGGACATGCAAGGAGAATAAAAAAAAACAGCATTTTAGCTTGCACATGATTAAATGATAAAATCAGCAAAGCTTCCCCTCATTTCAGATCTATCCCTCAGATTTACAGCGACTGCACTTCCAAGTGCACTTGTAGTGCAAAGTGGATTTGCCTTTCGTAAATACACCACTATGTATGTTTCAAGAACAATCAAATGTGGAGACTTCAATATAGGAGGTGGTTAGGGGTTTGGAAGTTTGTATTTAAACTTCTCTTTGTTTCTTTGAAGAATAGAGCTAAACCTGCCCTTCTTTTTACTGCCTTTGTGGACAGATTGCTGAACATGCAGTATATCTTGAACGCACATATTTGGCAAACAAAGGTTCTATCAGGGATCTGAAAAATTGATTCAGTTTAATAAGATCTTTAACACTAATGACCAAGGCTATATAGATAGTTCTAAGTTGCTTAATCATATGAGTAATCATATGACTAAAATTGTGTGTAAATTATTAAAAGCTCCCTCTTCCCCCAGGGAATGGTCATGTGGAGGGCTGCCACAGGCACCATAGACAAACCTCTGAAATTGCTTGATTGAGTAATTATCTTTTCATAGCTATACAGTAACTTAACAGTGCCATCTGTAACAGCTTTTTATTTTTGTTTTTGGTCTGTCTCCATGTTGTTGGTGAGATTTTACACATCACATCTTAGTACTTACGTTTCATTTTCCACAAACTAAAAAATATCAAGAGAGAGGGTGCATCCACCTAGTACATTATCATAACTACATTTTTAGTAAAACAAGTGGGTACTCACACGTGTTTAACACTAGTATGTCTAAAGATACAGACAAGACAGCTTCCAACACACCATACTCGGTTAATGGCATGGGAAGACTTCTAAATGTCCATAAATGGCTAACGTGTTTTGAGGGTCAGGCCCTCTTCTTCAGAGCTGTTTTTAGCTCTGAAGAAGATGGCCTGATCCTGAGAAACAACAAAATGGAGGCGGCTGACTGGACTTCAATGTGGCTGCGGTTTGGCCCACATTAATGACGATTAGGAATCGCAATATAAATAGACCCATCACTTGATTGGCCCAATAACCTTGATAAAGTCATGTGGAGGTCAGACGTTGGGACTCAGTGAAAGTGAGATTGAGGGTTTATGCTCCTTAATACCACAGCTGCCACCCCAAACACTACCGCTGCATTCCCCCCTCAACACCACTGCTACCACCGCTGCCAGCCCCCACAACACTGCTGCTGCCAATCCCCCCTCAACACCACAGCTGCCACCCCCAACACTACCGCTGCCACCCCCCTCAACACTACCGCTACCACCCCCCTTCAGCACCACCGCTGCCACCCCTTCAACACCACCTCTGCCACCTCCCCTCAACACTACTGCTACCACCCCCCTCAACACCGCTGCTGCCCCCTCAACACCACCACTGCCACCCCCCTAACACTACTGCTACCACCCCCCTCAACACCACCACTGCCATCCCTTCTCAACACTACCGCTGCCACCCCCCTCAACACCACTGCCTTCACCCCAACCACAACACTACCGCTGCCACCCCCGCTCAACACCACTGCTGCCCCCCCAACACTGCCACCCCCCCCCCTCAACACCACCTCTGCCATCCCCTCTCAACACTACCCCTCCCACCTGCCTCAACATCACCACCGCTACCACCCCCCCTCAACACCACCGCTGCCACCCCCCAACACTACCGCTAGCACCCCCCTCAACACCACCGCTGCCACCCCCCCTCAACACCGCTGCCACTGATGGGGGGGCCTTCATGATTTCTTGCACCGGGGCCCTGAAGTTTCTAGTTACGCCTTTGCTTAAACACCTACAATGTTATTTGTACTGTAACACTGATCTTATTTCATTCTGTTCTTGCTGACAGGGCAAAGAGGATGTAATAACCTGCATAACCCTAGTCTTTCCATTATTTTTAATTATATAAAAGTGATATTGCCAATGTTATTTTTAATAAACTTAATTTATGGCTTCATGACAAGATTCTTGTAAGGCAGATGGCATTTCTTTTCTCTTGTCCCATGTTATGACTTCGATGAGCTTTAATAGAATTTGAAAGTATGTATGTTTATATCCATGGTTTATTTCCTTCTTGTTTTTTTTTTTTTTTTCAAGTTTACAACCTGCTTAATTGCCTAATATATCATAAACATGAAATACTGCTTCTCGGCATTTATAACTTTACTGTTAGTCATTGTTTAACAACAGCTAATTCAGCTCATAGAAGTTGAGTAAGCTATGGGGGATGGGTGAGAGTGCTACCATAATTGTCTGTAATCTACAATGCTGTCTACTACACACCTATTCACATAACACTGAACAGCCTACAATAAACGTACTATGTATGCTGCAGTGCTAGGAGGTGTTTTACAGGCAACAACTATTTTACTAGGGTAAAGCTTTTGTTAAGTGTTCAAAAGGCTTGTGAGGATTCTGGTAAGAACCCACAAATATTCCCTTTTTTCCCCTTTCTTCTTTTTCCTTGGTTGAGAGTTTTTCATTAGCACTCCAATTAGGCAACATTTAACCAAACTAAAATATTAAGGCATGCCTAAAACAGCCCATTCAGTTTAAAATAAAAATGAAAGGAAAAAAACATTTGGGTATTTATATAAAAAATAATTAAATAAAAATAATTTTTCTTTCTTTATAAGTGATCACATAATCTCTATTCTCAGCTGCATAAGGGGCTTAGAGAGGTGGGGGTGGGGAAACAGAAAAAAAGGAAGGAAAGGTGGAAGGAAAGAAAGAAAGGAAAGAGAGAAGGACAGAAAGAAAGAAAAGATAAGGAAAGAAAGAAGGAAGGAAAGATAGAAAGCAAGGGGGGTGGAGGAAGAAGGGAAGGAAGGGCATCCCCTACATTAGTGTACTCACTGGGAGGCAGGAGGGGCTGGATGGATGGATGGATCAGACTGCCCTTTTCCTCTTCTGTTTGTTGGGCTTCAGCATGAATCTTCCCGCCCACATCTCCTTCTCTGAGGCAGAGCAGAGAACACTGCCGAGGAGAGTGGGCGGGGCAGACACGGGAGGAGAGGGCTGGAGGAGGAGGAGCAGAAGCAGCTCTCTCCTCTACTGTGTGGCTGTGCGGGCAGCAGGGGGAGGGGAGATCTGTCAGAGCAGGCTCTGCTGAGCGGCTCTCCCTGTCTGTGAACAGGCAGTCTTTTCTCCCAGAACAGCCAGAAAAGTGACCACACTGAGATGGATGTGCTGTCATGCCCAGTGTGGTCAGTTTGAAACAGGAAATCAGGAGGACTGTCAGGAATACCAGGGGGGTTATTTACGAAAGGCCACTCCACTTTGCACTGCAAGTGCACTTGGAAGTGCAGTCGCTCTGAATCTAAGGGGTAGATCTGAAATGAGTGTAAGCTCTACTGATTTTATCATCCAATCATGTGCAAGCTAAAATGCTGTTTTTTTATTTTCCTTGCATGTCCCCCTCGGATCTACAGCGACTGCACTTCCAAGTGCAAAGTGGATTTTCCTTTAGTAAATAACCCCCCCCCCCCCAGGTATTTCACACAAACAAACAATACAAAGAGAACAGGATACTTTTTAACACAAGTAGCATAGAGGTCAACATAGAGGTCAATACACTAAGCCCCCGTACACACGGTCGGAAATTCCGACCACAAAAATCCGTCCGTTTTTTTCAGACGGATTTTGTCCGAAACTGGTGTTGCATACACACAGTCGGACAAAGTTGTTGGGAAATCTGATCATTCCGAACGTGGTGACGTTCGTTGCGTACTATGGAACTACATAGAGGCTAGTAGCCAATAGCTTTGGTCTCGTAATTTGATCTGAGCATGCATGGCACTTTGTCCGTCGGAATTCCCTACACACGATCGGAAAAAGTCTGATTGGATTTTGTTGTCGGAAAATTTGAGATCCTGCTCTCAAATTTTTTCAGTCGGAAATTCCGACAGAAAAAGCCTGCTAGAGCCCACACAAGATCGGATTTTCCGACAACATAACCCGATCAGACTTTTTCCATCGCAATATCCGACCGTGTGTACCGGGCATAGGAGTTAAATAACGGCTAATAAAATGTGGTAAAGCACTGCATGCAGTAACAATTGCGCAAGTGTTCAATTCACTAATAATTATGAGTTAAATACCGAATGCAGTATTTGTTTGATTTAGCGGTAATTACCGCATTATCAAACTGTGTGTGTTTTTATTCATTTGTGATACTTTCTTGGTGAATGGGTAGGGGTACTATGTACCCGATACTCATTCACATGGGGGGACAGGATTTGGGGGCCCTTTCTTATAGGGGGCTTCCGGATTAAAGTTAGCCCCCTGCCCGCAGACCCCCACATCCACCAACATCCACCGACCATGGTTGCGGGGATGAGGCCCCTTTCCCCTTAAACACGGGGACAAGGTGCTTTGGATTTATTTTTTGCATGTTGAGGGCATGTGGCCTGGCATGGTTCAGGAGGGGGGGGGCACCTGCCGGGCTGCATGCTTGGATAAGGGTCTGGTATGGATTTTGGGGGGACCCCTCGCCATTTTTTTTATTTTTTGGCGTGGGATTCCCCTTAAAATCCCTTAAAATTTGTGGGGGGGCATGCCTTTTTTTTTCAACATTTTTAATTGTCAGCTTTTTTTTTTACATTCAGCTGTCAGCAGGGAATGCATTTTTACTCTCGGGTCCGTTTGTGAATTGGACTTTGTATGCGATATTTACTGTCACATTTATTCTTTTGGTAAATACTGCATAATCGTTATTTTTGTGAATTGGACTTAATTTACCACATGTGATAATTTATGCAAATTACTAATATGATATCCTTAACACATGCGGTAAAGCTTTGTGAATTGACCCCATACTCTTTAGTCACTCTATTCAAACCATTTTTTTTTTCACATACATCCATGTGACAATTTTCTATTACTTTCATTCATAAAATTATCATCTAGCAGTACACTGTATATATATTTACAGTATATGGCAAGGATTGTGGAAGGTTGAGTTGATTTATTTAAACAGATCTGCAGGTAAAGCCAATTGAACTGGATTGGTAGCTTGAAATTTAGTACTTTAATGAATCAGGATAATTTAGTGAAAAGGCTTTTGACCTTGAGTGCTAGCAAAAGTTTTTGCAATGCTGCTTCTACCAGGATGCCACTCACATACTCTTCCATTTAGGGCTGGACTACACACTTTTGTGATCAGGTACATTGCAGTAATTTTCACATTAGCGTATGTTATGTGCATTAGCACATTGTGGTGCTACTCATTTTTAATGTCACCCCAATTGACTAAGGCAAATGCTGCTCAGACACCTATAGACTGCAGCACACCACAGTGCATGATAATGTGGTGCACTGCATAAGAAAAAAAATATTGTATGCCTGTTTTTAGTCTGCTCCTGTGCATTGACAAAAAAATTTAGCTCGTGTTATCATGTGATGCAAGTGCAATAATGAAGCACCCAGGAAAAGATAATCCAACCTTAATCTGTTTTTGTTCCCTTTGATAGAATGTGGCAGTAGATCATAAAGGAGTTATATATATTATATATATGTTAGTCAAGAAAAAATTGCATTTGATATTACGCACCATGTGGGTATGGGGATGAGCTAATAGGCCAGGGATCATTTCATTTGTGAATAATTTTGTGAATTATGAGGTTCCAATGTTACAAACTTTGTAGCGAACCTTACTGAAATATATAAGAGGGGTGAGCGTGTTATTAATTTCTGCCCCTCTTTTAGGGCTAATAAGCAAGCTATTGTCAAACAAAATGTATGAGAAATTAAGCACAGCTATGGGGTACTTGCACAATTGCTGAAATGGAAAAAAAAAAAAAACTCTCTTCCCCTACACACTCTTTTATTTCACCTTTTTGGCTTTTGGCAACTCACTGACTGCAATATATGTTGTGCATAGTACCACTCACTAATAAATAAAATATGTGTAAAGGGAACTTTTTTAGTAGGCATTAGTAGAACACCTGCTTAGATTTTTTTTGCTGTCTGAGACCCTGCTTGAGTGATTTACCGTCTCTATGTGTCCTGGCGACCATTGTCATAGGTACTGAAAGTGTGATCAATTTCAAAATTATCACTTGAACAGGGATAGGAGGTAAGCCAATTATTACATGTGAGAACCCCAGTGGGGGTTCCAATGATCAGTTGCGAGAAGGCAGCCCCATTGAAAGCAGTGGGAGGCTTCCAAATCTCCCAGGTAATCACACCCACTCGTATGTTATCATTCGTGCTGCAATCACTTGTGAGTTACTGCCCTTTAGTGCCTGCCAGTCTAATTGTGGAAATTCCCACTGGGGTTCTTGCACGTGACTGATCGCCATCAGGATCGCAAGTGTGAATGCATCATAAATCTTCTAGTAGGGACACCACTTCTAGTGACAACTGTGTGCAAGATAGGAAGTTCAGGAAAATTCCACGATGAAGACATGCACAGCAAAAAAAGAAATGTTAGGTATTTTTAATTCCATCCCTACTATATCTAATGCTAAATATAAAGTGTGTGCATATATACAGTTGTGCTCAAAAGTTTGCATATCCTGGCAGAAATTGTAAAATGTTGTCATTAATAAGACCATGACCATATTGATCATGGCAAAAGACTGTCTTTTATTTAAGGATAGTGATCACATGAAGCCATTTATTATCACATAGTTTTTTTGGATCCTTTTTAAATCATAATGATAACAGAAATCACCCAAATGGCTCTGATGAAAAGTTTACGTACCCTGGAATGTTTGGCCTTGGTACAGACACAGAAAGTGGCACACACAGGTTAAAATGGCAATTAAAGTTTCATTTTTCACATTTGTGGCTTTTTAAATCACAATTAGTGTCTGTGTATAAATAGTCAATGAGTTTGTTAGCTCTCACTTGGATGCCCTAAGCAGGCTAGACACTGAGCCATGAGGAGGTAGAAAAGAACAGTCAAAAGACCTGTGTAACAAAGTAATGGGACTTTATAAAGATGGAAAAGGATATAAAAAGATACACAAAGCCTTGAATATGCCAGTCAGTGCTGTTTAATCCCCTATTGAGAAGTGGAAAATTTGGGGCTCTTTTAATACCAAGCCAAGGTTAGGTAGACCAAGAAAGATTGCAGCCACAACTGGCGAAAGAATTGCCCAGGATACAAAGAAAAACCCACAGGTATCCTCAGGAGAAATACAGGCTGCTCTCCAAAAAGGCGGCATGGTTGTTTTTAAGGAGCACAATTTAACGATACTTGAACAAAAAAAAAGCTGCATTGTTGAGCTGCCAGAAGGAAGCCTTTATTGCGCCAATGCCAAAAAAAAGCCCACTGAGGCATGTCAAGGTGTTGTTGGGCATATTGTAACCAGGCTTTTTTGTGTAACTTGTGCAGTAAAGGCTTTTTTTCTGGCAACTTGACCATGCAGCTCTTTTTTGTCCAAGTATCATCGTATTGTACTCCTTTAAAAAAAAAACACACCATCTTTTTCCAGAGCAGCCTGCATTTCTCCTGAGGTTACCTGTGGGTTTTTCTTTGTATCCTGAACAATTTATGTGGCAGTTGTGGCTGAAATCTTTCTTGATCTACCTGACCCTGGCTTGGTATCAAGAGATCCCCACATTTCCCACTTCTTATTAAATGATTGAACAGTACTGACTCAATGCTTTGGATATCTTTTTATATCATTTTCCATCTTTGTAAAGTTTCATTACCTTGTTACGCAGGTCTTTTTACTGTTCTTTTCTGCTCCCCATGGCTTAATGTCTAGCCTGCTTAGTGCATCCATGTGAGAGCTAACAAACTCATTGACTATTTATACACAAACACTAATTGTGATTTAAAAAGCCACAAATGTGGGCAATTAACCTTTAATCGCCATTTTAACCCATGTGTGCCATCTTATGTGTCTGTACAAACGCCAAACATTCCAGGGTATGTCAACTTTTCATCAGGGCCATTTGGGTGATTTCTTATCATTATGATTTTAAAAGGAGCCAAAACACTATGTGGTAATAAATGGCTTCATATGTTCACTATCCTTGAATAAAAGACATTTTTTTTGGCATGATTAGTCATATTTTCAATAAAAATGCCAAAATGTCATAATTTCTGCCAGAGTATGCAAACTTTTGAGCACAACTGTCATTTATATGTGTGTTAACTCATTTTCATTTTTTTCCTTTCATAAAGTTATTTACTTCTTGCTTTATGGGGTAGATAAATGTTGTGATACCGGTGGACCATGAGTTCCTGGTTTTTGGAGACTGTTTTTGGTGTGCATATATTCTTCTGGTAAGAAGGGGTTGGATTTTTTCTCAGACAATGTACTATTCTGCATATACTTTCAGTATTATTTCTAAATAAATTGACAGATTTAGAACTATAATGACAGAACCTGTTGGATTTTATATTTGATCCTCTTTTGTTCTCCCAAGAGAGGAAGTGATCACATAAGACATCACTTGTAGAAAAAAAAGACTTAATGGTCCCTTTGCTACAAGAGGATATTTACCCATATCAATCCAGAAGTGTCTCAGTGCAATTAGTGGAAAAGGTTTCTTGTCTCTATAGACCTTTGTCATGTCTTGAAAAAAATACCATGTGGCTCTAAACAGCTGTTGGTAATTATGAGCCCTCCCTTTGTATACATAACCTGCTGTTAGTCTACCACCCTGTGTTTTTTAAGTGGGAAGCTGTCATTTTCTTCAACTTGCTCTTTAATTTGGTCCAGATCTACCTAACTTGCAGCCTTATACAATAAACAGTTGTCATTCTTATATGCCAGTTCTTAAGTGTGGTAAACCCCTGCCAACCAATCAGAATTTATCTTGTCATGTTGTGATATCAGTTGAGGGGATTTCTGATTAGTTGCTGTGTGTTAATTAACTTAAGAACTAAACCACTTTTTATAATAAAGTTGCTAATCCCACATGAGAATGTGTCACAGCAGCATGCCTTTATAGAATCCCAAGCTGCAAAAGTATAAAAACATAAGACTCCTTACAACTAGATATTATTCCTCAAAATAGCAATGGGAAGCCTTATCTACTGTTTAATTTGTATTATTATTATTATACAGGATTTATATGGTGCCAACAGTTTGTGCAGCACTTTACAATATGAGGGCAGACAGTACCGTTGCAATACAATTCAATACAGGAGGAATCAGAGGGCCCTGCTCGTTAGAGTTTACAATCTAGAAGGGAGGAAAAAAAGGTAATAACTGTGTGGGAGAAGCTGATGGAGAAAATGGAAATACAGTTGTTAGGTGTGGGCAGGATAGGCTTCTCTGAAGAGGAGGGTTTTCAGGGACCATCTAAAAGCTAATAGAGTTGGAGCAGTAGTGTATTTAGGTTTTGTGCTGCCCTAGGCCTGACTAAACTTGCGCACCCCCTAATTTAAATATGACCCACCCCTTCCTGTCAAGGCTACACCCCTTGCCATTTAAGACCCGCCTTTAAATTTTCGAGTGGGGACACTAGTTCTGAGGGCCTGAGGGGCAATGGATTACCTTAATTTGCATAGATTTCCTCTCACTTCCTCTTTGGCTATGGGACAGGAAGTGAAGAGAAATCTCTGCAATGGGCCAGGGATGGTAAAAAATAAACTGACAGGTGCTATAACCCTCCCTTACTCTTTTCAAAATAAAGAAAAAATAAATAATAGTGTGGCCTATAGTTCTACTTTAAGCACACATTTCTGATAATTTTACGGAGCGGACTAAGAAGATATAACCATGCCAATGGTGCAGCAGAAAACATATAGCACAGTGAGGAAAGTTTGTGGTCCAGGATGATAGGACAGTCAAAGTTAGACGTTGCGGAATGCCGGCCGCCCGCATACCGGAAGCAGTGCAGCCACTTTATGGGGGCGCTAGACTTATTTGCCTCTCAGTCCAGTCTGCCCCATAAGACTGGCGTTACACTAACAGTGCAAGCCAGGGGGGACTCTTTCCGTGCTGCCCCCCTGCAAGTGCTGCCCTAGGCCTGGGCCTTGTCAGCCTAGGCCAGGATACAACGTTGAGTTGGAGATAATCGTACAGATTGGGGTAAGGAGTTCCATAGAATTGGAGAGGCTCTGGAAAAGTCCTGGAGGCGAGCGTGGGAGGAGGTGACCAGGGAGCTAGAGAGCAGGGGGTCTTGAGAGGAATGAAGAGAATGATTAGGTTAGTATTTTGAGACTAGGTTAGTGATGTATCTGGGGGCTAAGTTGTGGATGGCTTTGTAAGTAGTTGTTAGTATTTTGAATTAAATTCGTTGGGTGAGCAGAAGCCAGTGGAGGGATTGACAGAGAGAAGTAGCAGACACAGAGCGATTGGTAAGGTAGATGAGTCTGGCAGCAGCATGCATGATGGATTGAAGGGGGGATAGACTATGTAGAGGTAGGCAAATGAGAAGGGAGTTGCAGTAGTCGCGGCAAGATATGACCAGGGAGTGAGTTAAGAGCTTTGTTGTGTCATTGGTTTGAAAGGGGCGTATTGTGCAGATATTGCGGAGGTTAAGCCGGCAAGATTTGGACAGTGATTGGGCGTGGGGCTTAAAGGAGAGTTCAGAGTCCAGGACTACACCTAGGACCTTAGCATGCGGGTATGGGCTTATAGTTGTGGCATCAATTTTGACAGAGAGATCAGGGGAAGGGGCACATGGGGGAGGAAAAATTATAAGTTTGGTTTTGGATAGATTGAGTTTGGGGAAGTGGTGTGGCACCCAGACTGATATATCTGTTAGTAAATTAGTGACACGTGAGGAGACAGAGGGGGTGAGCTGAGGGGTAGAGAAATAGATTTGGGTGTCGTCAGCGTAGAGATGTTATTGGAAGCCATGGGAAGCTATCAGCTGACCCAGGGAGGAGGTGTAGATTGAAAATAGGAGAGGTCCAAGAACAGAACCTTGGGGGACCCCAACAGAGAAAGGAAGAAGAGAGGAGGTAGTAGAATTGTAAGTAATGCTAAAGGTGCGGTTGGATAAGTAGCAAGAGAACCAGTGAAGAGTACAGTCACAGAGACCAAAGGCATGGAGTTTCTTCCTTAGTCTTTGAATACTGGCTTTTTAAAAGTGAAGTTTGTGGAGTTTTTTTGGAATCATGCTCACCTAGCTGGATGCAGCATTGGTCCGATGCTGCATCTGTCCCCCGTTGGCTCTAAGACTAAGAACCGAGCGATCAAACACTGCTGATCCCTCAGTTTTCAGTGCTAGATAAGAAATCTGGTACCTAATAGAGCTTCAGTCACCGCTGTCTGCAACACCCCCCCCCCCCCCCGCTGAGCTGGTCCCAATCTTTCCCCAGCCTGGATCGGCTCTGTAACGTCAACCAACAGCGGGCTTCAGCCGGCTATCAGCTGAAAATGAGTCACAGGAGTGCAGAACAAACAGCATCCTGTGTTCCACAGGAGAAGTACAGCCAATTGAGCATTGGCTGTACTTCTTTAAAATCTGTATTGAAAAAACAAAAAGCCCACAGTTTTATATTGACTGTGACACGTTTACATTGTTACAGTCAATTCATTTGTTCCATGATTATTATATGTATCAAAATCCAACAAGTTTTAACTGCTTCAATAAAAGGTCACTAAACCTTCCCCATAGTAGACAAGACAGGAAAACCCCAATGGTGACATTGCAGAGCTTACTAATACCACACCTGTAAAATATTTGTGCTATCTAAGCAACTTTGCCGGTAACCCGGCACAAGGGATACCCAGTTTCAGGATGCAACACTGTCCAACATTCTGGGTCTTCCAACTCTATGAGAGGCTGAACATGGAGGGTCGGTGCAATAGGGGAGATATCCTTGCAGCAAACAAGGTACTTACCACTGCAATCCACAGGTGGCCTGGAGCAGACCAAAAAAAAGAACACGTCAAGTGGGTAGGGGCAGTCTTTTATTCAGCTAGGAAAGGGTGATCATGTGGGTGCCAGATAATAACAATAACCCATTGTGTGCTGACATGAGGTATGGCCAGGAAATATATATATATATATAAATATATAAATATATATATATAAATATATATAAAATATATATATATATATATATATATATAAATATATATACAGTATCTCACAAAAGTGAGTACACCCCTCACATTTTTGTAAATATTTTATTCTATCTTTTTTATGTGGCAACACTGAAGAAATGACACTTTGCTACAATGTAAAGTAGTCAGTGTACAGCTTGTATAACAGTGTAAATTTGCTGTACCCTAAAAATAACTCAACACACAGCCATTATTGTCTTAATTAATTAATGGCCGGCGCAGGCCAGTCAAGTTCCTTCACCCGAAAAGCGCTCATCCATGACTTTATGGACCTTACGAATAATTTGGTGGAGGGGGGATTATGCTGTGGGGTTGTTTTTAAGGGGTTGGGCTTGGTCCCTTAGTTCTAGTGAAGGGAACTCTTAAGGCATACCATAACATTTTGGACAATTTCATGCTCCCAACTTTGTGGGAACAGTTTGGGGATGGCCCCTTCCTGTTCCAACATGATTGCGCACCAGTGCACAAAGCAAGGTCCATAAAGACATGTATGAGCAAATTTGGGGTGGAGGAACTTAATTGTACTGCACAGAGTGCTGACCTCAACCCAATAGAACACCTTTGGAATGAATTAGAGAGCAGACTGCGAATCGGGCCTTCTCTCCAACAGCAGTGCCGGACCTCACAAATGCGCTTCTGGAAGAATGGTCAAACATACCCATAGACACACTCCTAAATCTTGTGGACAGCCTTCCCAGAAAAGTGGAAGCTGTTAAAGCTGCAAAGGGTGGGCCAACTCAATATTGAACCCTACGGACTAAGACTGGGATGCCATTAAATTTCAGGTGCATGTAAAGGCATCCCAATACTTTTGTATAAATACAGTATACAGTACATGATATTTTAAGTGGTTTTATCTCATAGCGTAGCAATACGGGGTAACTAGTATAATATCACCCTGGATCCCCTGCTCCTTTGTTTTTAGCTACAAGACCTGGGAAATATAATTTGTGGAGAGGAGTCACTCGGGAGTGGATCATCTTAGGTGGCATGTTGTTTTCCAGTGGATCAGCAGATGTTGTTCATTGTGATTGACATAGAGCTGCATTGCTGAATAGGACATTTATTTCTAAAGGACTTAACCGAATGTGTGATGTTTAATGTTTACTCATTTTTGTGAATAAATATCTTGTGAACAGGTATCTGGGTGCCCCCTAGTTTTAAGGGAGGCTTCCAAATTCCAATTAATTTCCCACCCTGCAGACCCCCACATCCAACGGCTCAAAAATTTAAATAGGGGGCTCTTGTCCTCTTTAAGATAATGACAATGTGGTTTGCCAAGGGTGACCCTCTGGCAAGGTACCCTCCCCATGTTGAGGACATGTGGCCAATATGGTTTAAGGAAAGGGAATACTTGATGTCTTCTCTTTTCTGGACAGCCACATTGCATGCACAGATAAGATTCTGTTTTGAGTTTTGGGGGGACCCTACATTTTCTTTGCATGGGGTCCACTCCATTTTAGTTTTCCAGGTCTGGAAATGGACTGGAACAGACATTTTAGGGAGAGTGACAAGTGTTTTTTTTTTTTTCTGGGGCATCATAAAAAACAATGATTGTGTGGCCATCAGCATGCTAGTAACCAATGAGGTCAGGGTGCAGGCAGACAGTCCCCACAGCATATTTGGTTGCTAGGATGCATGCATCACAATGGGAAGTTGCAGTTAATAGCAGAAGTATTACTGCAATTGATTTTTTTTTTTTACTTCCATGTGCAATAGCAGTTCATGCAGATTAATAGGCCAAATCTGACCATTTTGAACATCATTCCTACTGCTGGCTTGGCACCACTGATTCAATAACTAATCTTTAATTTACTATATCTTTTTGGAGGTATATTCTTGGACAAAAGAGGTTTTGGTAAGATTTTTTTATTGCTACAGTTGCAATACATTACTGTTCATTTTAATAGTTCTGAATAATGATTTCTGCTTGTTATACACTGCTAACTACTTCCACATAATGAGCTGTCTTATAAGATACAGAATATTGATTGATGTGCAGCTATCTATTGTTGTACCTCTCCTGCAGAATGAACTGATTGTACAGTACATTATGGAACTTGAATCTTTTAAAATGACTGAAACATTTATTACATTGTGGTAATATTTGGTATGTAATGCTATTTATAACAATCCTTATTTTTCTTGTAATGAGAGTGAACAATCATGATATTAATGCTATCTATAACAATTCTTATTTTTCTTGTAGTGAATAGGAACCAACATAGGATGAATATGTTTTTCATAGAATATATATATATATATATATATATATATATATATATATATATATATATATATATATAGTATCTCACAAAAGTGAGTACACCCTCACATTTTTGTAAATATTTTATTATATCTCTTCATGTGACAACACTGAAGGAATGACACCTTGCTACAATATAAAGTAGTGAGTCTACAGCTTGTATAACAGTGTACATTTTCTGTCCCCTCAAAATAACTCAACACATAGCCATTAATGTCTAAACCGCTGGCAACAAAAGTGAGTACACCCCTAAGTGAAAATGTCCAAATTGGGCCCAAAGTGTCAATATTTTGTGTAGCCACCATTATTTTCAACCACTGCTTTAACCCTCTTGGGCATGGAGTTCACCAGAGCTTCACAGGTTGCCACTGGAGCCCTCTTCCACTCCTCCATGATGACATCACGGAGCTGGTGGATGTTAGAGATCTTGTGCTCCTTCACCTTACATTTGAGGATGCCCCACAGATGCTCAATATTGTTTAGGTCTGGAGACATGCTTGGCCAGTCCATCATGCACCTATAGAAATTACAGTGGACTTTTAAAAAAACACTACTATTTCTTTATCACTGCACTTTTAGCAATATTCTGTGTTGCACAATAACCCTTTTTTGCATTTTTTGCACATGCGTTTTTTGCACATTATTTTTGCACATGCAGCATTTATTGCCATTTTTTAATATTTCTATATTTATTGCTTGGACTATTATTTATATTTTTTTATATATTTTTTGCACTTTCTTATTTTTTCACTTTTTTGGCATGAATATATATGTTTACTTCATGAATTTTTTGTTCACTATTTGATCTACAAGTGATCATTGCACAATCTTTAAAAAACGCACTTTACTTTGCACAGGACACTTTCTCACCATTGGATGTTTATATCATTTTCTTGAGTAGTTATTTATTGGTATAGCACAGTTTATTACTTGCTGCTATACATCGTCATTGAAGCTATCAATCTTGAGACGCTTTGTTGGAAGCCGTCCTTTGGAGCTCTCCCATAGGATTGCTATCCTTCCCAGCAGCAAGCGCCACATATATTTTGTAATTATTATATTCATCTTTACTTAATTTTTACCTCTCTTAGTGCCATTTATGACCACGTGATTATTTGTATAATTATTTTTATAAGATATTTTTTTAGTGTCTGCGCCCCATTTTTATATATTTTTATATATTCCCTCTACTGTACTTCGGTGTGTGAACACCTTGATGGTGGCTGCGGCAGTTGTGAATTTTATTTGTTAGTTGTTTATTGATTTTTATCCCTGTATTGGTTTGCGCATTTGGTTCCCCCCCATATATACATTCTGTCTTGTTAAACCGCTGTATGGTCTTGGCCACCGTGCTGCAGCTCAGTTTTAGGGTCTTGGCAATTTTCTTATAGCCTAGGCCATCTTTATGTAGAGCAACAATACTTTATTTCAGCTCCTCAGAGAGTTCTTGCATGGCATGAGGTGCCATGTAGAACTTCCAGTGACCAGTATGATAGAGTGAGAGCAATAAGGCCAAATTTAACACACCTGCTCATCATTAAAACCTGAGACCTTGTAACACTAACGAGTCACATGACACCGGGAAGGGAAAATTTAGACCTATAATGGTGCAGGTTCAATTTTGGAATTATTATGGTGCACTGGCAGCCAACTCAAATTAAGCCAGTCAGCCAGTCATCCCACCACAGGGGTCACTGTGACTGAATTTTCATGCCGTAGACTTGCAGAGCTCTTGCTGTAGACTCACCACTGCTACTTTGCTCTTGGTAAAGACTTGCCATGCAAATTTGCTACAGATTGGAAAAGTGTCAACTAGAACTTGTGCTTCAAGTGTTCTGCGAGTACACACCTTGCCAGTGAAAATGTGCAGCAAGTTATCAGACATACAATTCAACACTGCCACAAATTTGTGGCAAGTTATCCTTGCTATCTGGGAATGGGCTACCCTAGCACATAATGTGCTTTAACACAATGCATCAGGCCTTGAATAGGTCATTAGAGTTCCAGGTCTAAAAAAAAATCAGGCCAAACAAAAGTCGATATATATACTCACTTGACTTGGAAAATGGGAAGTATGGCAATGTCTGATTTTCTTTTCACACTTAGCCAAAAGGGTATCTGTGAATATGTTTTAGTTGTTAATCCATTATGCAGTAGGAACAGTTTTCTCAATTTGTTATAGCCTACATCCTTTGCTCTATACAATGCAATTATTTTCAGTAATTATCTTGAAATAAAACAGATAATAACAGAAAACATGCAGTAGAAATTATGCTGTCCTCTAATATTAGCCGTGAGTGTAGGAATGACCCCCTACATATGCAGCTTGTATTACAGCTGAGGTCATGTCTATTACACCTACTTACAGGAATAAGAGCTGCAGCATAAGTGATTGTTTTTACATTGCAAAGTTCTCCTTTGCACTGTGATCAGATCAATACAAATCACATTCACCAAGCACCAGGTAGCACTGAACACGCCAGGAACACATGCCAAACAATCCTTTTATGTGGTTAGTGTTTTACAATATCATTTTGTTTACTCCTCATTTTGTAACTGGTTTATAAGCAGAAATTGCTATAAATAATATTTAATTTCAGAAAACGTGCTTACCATGCAGTGCAGATGACTTGGGCCTAATTCCCACCAGGGATACCATCTACGTGTATTTTGTATGTTCTCCTGCATTTGTCTGAGTTTATTCTAGGTCACTTGATTTCCTCCTACAACTCAAAAATTTACTGATTGCTCAAGTGGTTTTCTTTTAATCTCTGGAATGGACACTATCTACATGGATTTTACATGTTCTTCCTGTGTTCACATGGGTTTCTTTCAGATACTCTGGTTTCTACCCAACACTACACCCTGCCTTATCATATTCTGCATGCCAGTCTCAAACCTGCGCATTTGGAAAGGATTAAGGAACGCATCTACCTAAAAACACCAAGAAAATTCTATTGAAAAAAAAGGCCTATCCAAAAATCGGATACAATTGAGCTGATACATGCTGTAAATATATACTGTATACATATATAATACAAAGGAGTTACAGCACATCACATATACAGTATCTGTGTAGACAGTAATATCGTAACTTCTGGCATCCCTACCCTTTATAGTTACCAACCTGCACCTAGCAGTATAAATGGAGAAATGAATGCAAAGGTCCAAATAGCTTCATATATACAACACGTGAGAAACTGGCCTCAGTTTCTCATGTATTGTATATATGAAGCTATTTGGACTTGCCCTTGCCCTTTCCTATAGCAAGCTATTGATTATAAATTGGGGTTTCTTAGTTTACATATATAGCAAAACATGTTTAAGCTGGCCATCTGCATCAAAGTGATCCCTCTCTGGTCAGTCCTACCCTATCTTGCAGATTTGCCAACTTATTTGCTGCAAAACTACAACTTGAGAATATCAACATATAGTTCCAATATGGGGCAGGCACAGCTGGAGGTGAAAACAGCTCTGGACCAAAATAAAACCATGCACATCCACAATGGGAAAAAATACAAAGTTTAACCACTTCAGCCCTGGAAGGACCAGGCCATTTTTTACGATACGGCACTGCGTCGCTTTAACTGAGAATTGCGTGGTTGTGAGGTGCTTTACCCAAACAAAACTCATGTCCTTTTTTCCCCACAAATAGAGATTTCTTTTGGTGGTATTTGATCACCTCTGCATTTTTTTTTTACGCTATAAACAAAAAAAGAGCAACAATTTTGAAATAAAAACAAACTTTTTTTACTTTCTGCTATAAACATTTCCGAAAAAAAAAAAAAAATTTCATCAATTTTGGCCAATTTGTAATCTGCTACATATTTTTGGTAAACAAAATCCCAATAAGCGTATATTGATTGGTTTGCACAAAAGTTACTGCATCTACAAAATAGGGGATAGATTTATGGCATTTTTATTATTTATTTATTTTTTACTAGTAATGGCGATGATCTGCGATTTTTAGCGGGACTGTGACATTGCGTTGGGCACATCGGACACCTAATGGACACTTTTGACACTTTTTTGGGAACCAGTGACATTACTACAGTAATCAGTGCTAAAAATATTCACTGTTATTGTGCTTTTGACACTGGCACTAGTTATTTCCTAAATGTACATAATATAACTGGGTACTAACATTTATAGGTAAGGTTGATCCAGGGAAAATCCGATTGCCTCTCTGGAATCAGGATAATGAAGGAGTTTTTCCCCCTGCTGTAGCAAATTGGATCCTTCTTTTCTGTTTTTTTTTTCACCTTCCTCTGGATCAACTGTGGGGAAGGGATTAACATCAGGGGCGATCAAGGGGTTAACTGTGTTCTCTCACTGTGTATGGGGGAAGGGCTAACTGTATGGGGGAAGGGCTCACTGGGACAACATACAGATCTGTCTTCCTGCATAGCAGAAAGACAGGATCTGTGTGATTTTCCCTGGTAGAACAGAGATTTGCCTTGTTTACACAGGCAGATCCTCGTTCTGTCTCTGCGGGGAATGCTGATTGGCTTCCCAGCTGGCCAATGGGAGAGTGCGCACAGCCACAGATCACCGCGTACGAGCCCGACGTATACCTACGGTGATTTTGTGCAGCCGAGCCAACCTTCTGCAGTATAACTGCGGCAGCTGGTCGGCAAGTGGTTAAGAAGGTGGACAACACCAGCAGGTAAAAATAGTAATCAATGCAAATAATCACCAAATATTACCACTAAAAATAACTACCAAGCGAATCAATATATGAGGACAGGGACTAATGTGAATGTAATATATATATATGTGTCAAGCTCTGCTCAAATTGACAGTGTAATAAAAGTTCCTGTAAAAAAAAAGAAATAAATAATACAAAGGAGTTGCAGAACAGTGTAGAATTGTGACCAGTATTATAGCAACTTCAAGCAACCCTTAATGCAGCGTACACACGATCGGAATTCCAGCCAGAAAAAGACAGATGATAGCTTTTCATCGGAAAATGCGACCGTGTGTAGGCTCCATCGGAATTTTGCTGGCCGAATTTCCGACAGCAAATAATTGAGAGCATGTTCTCAATCTTTCCGACGGAAAAGGTTTCTATCAGAAATTCCGATCGTCTGTAGCAATTCTGACATGCAAAATTCCTACACATGCTCGGAAACAATTTGACGCATGCTCGGATGCATTGAACTCGGCTCGTTGTAGTGTTGTGCATCACCGTGTTCTTGGCGGTCGGAATTTGGTGTGACCGTGTGTAGGCAAGACAGTTTGAGCGGAATTCCGTCGGAAATTCCATTGGGAAAACCATCAGAGCATTTTCCGACGAAAATTCCAATTGTATGTACGCGGCATTACAGTTACCAACCTGCACAATGCAGTAGAAATGAATGCTCATGTCCAAAAGGCTTCAAATATACATAGAGGTGGTGGAAAGCACATAAGATTGCATGTACCTTTGTAGATAGGAACTTACTATAACTGGGTCTCTGTTTCATGTAAACCACATTATATTGGAGCTACATGCAATAAAGTATATCAAACTCCTAAATACATTTCATTTAGTTTGCTAAAGCACCATATATCATAAACAATAGCTTTGTATTTTTTTATGTTTTCACACTTTTTCTTCTGATCTCCTCCAGCCCTTTTTTAGGCATTTCTTGTCTACGTGCTTACTCTAGAATTAGCTGCAAATCATTTCTCAGGACTAGCATTCTGATATTAACAACAGTGGACTATGCCTTCACAATGTTTGTCAGCAAAGCTGCTTGTTTTCTACATCTGGGTGCATGTGACAGGGTGAAAACACAGGATAGGTGGAAGACATTTGTCACTCTATAACAGGAAGGCCTTGAATAAGGACCTTCATGACAAGATCTTCACTAATTGTTTTAATGAAGGCAACTTTCATGCACAGCTCAGGATATAAATGCCTTAGGCAGCCCATACATTAATCATTTTTTCTCGTTCAACTAGCGAGTTGAAAAAAAAATGACCCAATTCCCACATCCACATTGAATTCATTTTGAATCACTCCCTCTGAGTTATTGTATTCTGACATTGGGGAGACTTCCCCCCCATCAAAATACGCTGATCATTGCTGCCAGTTATAGATGGTGGCCCTAATAGATCGAGAAGAACCTGACAGGGTGGTTCTAAAGAGGTTGATCAGTAGATCAACTTCTGTACAACCAGCCTGCCCATACACGGATCAAAATTCATCCAGTTCAGCAGAGACCAGCCAGATTTTGATTCATGTATGACCAGCTTTACAGAGGGTGATAGAAACAGCAGAGAAAATTATAGATGTAGTTTTATCTAAAACTAGGGAACTTGGGTAAAGAATATGTCTTTGGAGCAGGCGATATTCCCTCCTGAACTGTCTGGTCTAAAAAATTGTTTATTTCTCAGGGCAGTAATGCCCTATACACATGACCGGTTTTCCCATCAGAATAAACGCTGAAGGTTTTTCTGATGGAATTCCGACGGAAACTGTCTTGCGTACACACGATCACACCAAATTCCGACTGTCAAGTACGAGGTGACGTACAACAAGTACGACGGGACTAGAAAAAATAAGTTTAATAGCCAGTAGCCAATAGCTTTCATCTCGTACTTGCTTCAGAGCATGCGTCAATTTTGGTACGTCAGAGCAGCATACAGACGAGCAGATTTCCCGATAGGAATTGGTTTTGTCGGAAAAATTTTGAACATGGGGCATACACGCGATCGGAATATACGATGAAAAGCTCCCATCTGACTTTTTCTGCCGGACATTCCGCTTGTGTTTACATGGCATAAGACTTACATTATATGGAGTATACCTAGATAATTTAGAATGAGAGGGGTGTATTTTTAATTTTTTTGTACATGTTTTGTGTGTGTTATGTAATATTGGATGTTTGTTGCGTATAGTGCTGGATGGGACTACAACTCTATTTTATTTTATGTTTTTTCTTGTAGAATGATAATAAATGTTTTGATTCTTCAACTTAACTTTTGAAATTATGTTAAAATGTTAAAGTGTTAAGTTTACTTCAAAACATAAATAATAAGTAATGATTTTAAGGAATCTGTGCTTGACTGTGTCCTAGTCTTTGGATTGTACAGAAAAAAAACAGCTGGAATTTATGTATGGATGGGGGAAGGGTGCTTGCAGCTTTGAACAATGTTATCACCGTTCACATGAGTCATGTGCAGGCTAGGCATAAAAATCTTAAAATAGTTTAGTGGTTTAAATGAACTGTTTGTGTGATAAATGTGGCATATTTTCTATCTTGATACATATTGTAACTGAACAGCTAGCAGAAATAAGTGGGTTAAAAAGACTTTCCTTTCATCAAAGGCTGTAAATGAAAGACTGATCATCAATCAATCCCTCTTTGCATGCTACAACTCCTTCTTAAACACTCGGCACAAGAGTACTGTAAGAAGGAGAAACGCAATGAAGTGGAAAGGGAGAGAGGAAAACAGTAGACTTTTCCCAATATAAATTAAGTTTTTGTTCATAGAAAACTATACAAAAAGTTCAAGCATTCAGGGGCGTGGCCTAGCACCGGGAGAAGATGGTAGCATAATCCCAGAGCTCCGCCACCCAGAGCCTCTATAGAGCAACAATCAGCGGGATAAACACGCCAGATCGCGGTAAAAATGACCGGGAGAAGCTCGTCAGCAACCCGGACCTTACAGGACACTTCTACACAACTAAGCCGCAATATACCGGCAATGTTCCGCTCCCAGCACGCGGACACGCAGGCCCCATCTCAGGCCTCGGACCGGAGTTATGCCGCCGTCGCGGCCGACATCCCTGGAGCCTCTGCAACAGCAGGTATGACCAACGCACAGCCCCAACAATCCCTGAGCCTAGCAGACCTACACCTGGTGGCCTCAGATATCAAAAACACGCTTTTTGCGGCAATAGCAGATCTGAAAACTGACATTAGAGCAGTAGCCTCAAGGCTGGAGCATGTGGAGGCAGCGGCCATTACTCACGGAGCAGCCATCCAGCAAGTGCAGCAGGTCACCAGTGTGCATGCACAACATCTAATAGACATGCATAGACACATGGAGGACCTCGATAATAGGGGTCGCAGGCGGAACCTGCGGGTGAGAGGAATTCCAGAGTCAGTAGAAGGACCCCATCTGCAAACCACCATTTGGGCGATTTTTAACACGCTGCTTGGCAGACCGCCTGATGCGCCAGTGGAGATGGAGAGGTGCCACAGAGCCCTGAGACCTAGGGGTAGAGACACTGATCCTCCCAGAGATGCAGTATGCTGCTTAGTGAGTTTCACCCAAAAAGAAGAGATACTGCGACTTGCACGCACTCAGGAGCACTTGGAACATGAGGGAGCGCGTATCCAACTGTTTCAGGACCTGTCGGCAATCACCCTGCAACATAGAAGAGATCTCCGTCCCCTGCTACAAGCCCTGCGTGACAGACGTATCCCCTATAGATGGAAATTCCCCTTCTGCCTCCAGGCCACTGCAGGAAATCGCACCGCACACTTGAGAACCCCGGCCGATCTGCAGCCATTCTGCGACACTCTGGGAATACCTGCAGTAGAGGTACCAGACTGGTACAGTGCGTTTACCCAAGCTGAACCCTGGATCCCCACCCAACCAGACGCCACACCAAGATCACAGAGACAGAGACAGAGGAGACGCAGACTCTCTGCTGCCTCACCGCCGAGGATGCGAGGTGACATGGAAACCGATGAGAGCCCACGGGTATCCCCATCATCAGTTCGACGCAGAACCGACCGCTAAAGCCCAGGACAGCACAGCACAACACAGAAGTGATGAGTAAGCAGAAACTACAGCACCCTGTTCTACATTGATGCTACTCTCTTCTTTACGGCCGGATAGCCCCTATAAGGGAGGCTCCCTTTTCCCTTTTCTGTTGTCTTTTTTTTTTTTTTTTTTTTTCTCTTCTGCTTTTTTTCTCTTCCTGCCTGACGTCAAGCTCTGATATGCTTCCCCAACACAGAGTAGAAACCAGCGCTCACAAGCTACTCTGACATATCAGCCAATCGAACACCAGGCATCTGTTTTAGAGGTGGACAACAGGTAATGCCCCCAAGCATGAGGAGGCCAACTCTCTTACGCATCAGCCTGAACCACCTTGAATGCAAGACCGCTAAACAGGCAAGTTACCTAGAGGCAGAACTTGATATCACGAAACATGGAGGGGAGCGTTCCCCTGTTATTAGAGGATAACTTATTAACACACAATAATGCTCCAGTGATGCTTTCTTGACAGTTTGCATGTTTAGATAATCCAAAGTTACATTAGTTGTTTGGGAACTGTCAAGCTCTCCACTTGGAGCGTGAGTAAACTTGCCAGAAGATGGTCGATTGCACCGTTAAAGGATCTCCCCCTGGTGTACGGCAAGGTTAACTAATTAGAAGTACCTGGCTGCTCACGAGGGTTGCGGTTCCCCCCTGTGAACAGGGGCTGATCTGCGGCTCACGGGAATCAGTAAGGCGCTGGTGCATTCTCAATTAAATTTAAATTTAAACCTAGGATTACATGAGCCTAGCTGACGAAAGTGCTTATGTCTACTCAGGTATCCAGCAGGCCCTCTGTTTAAAGACACCTAGATAAATATGTGACTGTTTTGGTTATGTTATTGTTTACCGAGTTTATCTTAAGGTCACTCTAAAGGCGCTCGGTGCCTTACCAAAAATGAGGTATGCCCTTGGAGACCAGGAGTCATCTGCTCTGATATGTTTCTTCAGAGCGGAGACCTGAAACTCCTGATAGCCAGGGCTAACTGTCACTGTAGAGGGGGGTTCCCTCGAGCATGGAAATCTCGCTAGATAGGCTTGGATGTCCATTCAAGAGAGAAGCTGGGGATACAAAGTGGTCAGTGTTAGTGAGGGGTGTGCTCTCACACACCTCCCCATGGGCCACGGACGCCGGGGACCTCATTCCCTCTAGACATACAAGTTGTGATATGGCTGGGAAATGGGCTCTACGACAGCCGTGGAGACCAATACATCACATCCTGTGAGAACTAAAGCTGTTTTAAAGGGATAAGTCACAGGGACTAGGGTCATCTATAGATTATGAATGCCTCATATATCTTAATTGTATACAAGTTGTGTAGAAAGTAATGTTCATAAAGCTCAGGTTACATGTTAAGAGCTTACCAGAAATGCTGTAACCCCAATCCCCACAGACTGCCACTCAACGAGGGTGGGAGGAGGGAGAGGGGAGAGATGCCATGAAAAGCTCAATCAAGATAGTCCATGAGACGGTTTCAACGGGAATATTCTAATTCCTATAGAAGAGATTTATCCCATTTAGGCTCCAACCCAAATTAGAGGCTTCTGGGTGGTAATAGCTTCCGGACTCACCCAGGTGTTAGGCTTCTTTCCCACCTCAAGGAGGCTGGTTACCCCCTTAACCACATCCGGATTAGTTTATCCCCATACCCGTACCCCTATAACACTCTCATTAGGTGGGTAAGCAGGACTGTACCCACCCCTGGAAATAAAAAAAATAAAAAACACTTTTTCGTGTGTCCCCCCCCCTTCTTTTTCTTCTTCTTTTTTTTTTTTTTTTTTTTTTCTTCTCTTGTTGTCCTTTCTTCTCTTTTCCTTTTCCTCTATTCTGGTCAGCGTCTTAATCTTCTTCCTCAGCATTCTAGCGCCTTCTCTTTGCCCCCTCCTCTCACCCCGCTCTAATCCTTCCTCCCTACCCTCTTCCCCCACCCCCCCCCCTCGGCTATCAGTGCTCGTCTCCTTATTGTTCGCTCACGTCCTCCTCCATATCCCACCGGTACACGCGTACGGACAGGCTGCACTACCCAGCTCGTCCCGAACGAACCCTCTCCGTCTGTTGAAACTCGACAGACTTAAGCGAACATACACCACTCTGCAATGTCCTCTGCGGTGCACTCCTCAGCTCCTCTATCGCTCAAGGTATACTCCCTAAACGCCAAAGGCCTCAATGTCCCAGAAAAACGCAGTAGTGTACTGGCGGAAGCCCACAGACATAAAGCCCAAGTGGTCTTCTTACAAGAAACCCACTTCAAGTCAAGCTCTATCCCACGCTTAACAGATAAACGCTATCCGGAAGTATTCCACGCGACCTGTTCTGAATCCAAAACCAAAGGAGTATCCATCTTACTAGCCAAATCCCTGACGTTCCACCTTACTGACCAACTCACAGACCCGGAAGGCAGATTTCTTTTTCTGAAAGGCACTTGGAAAGACAAACCCGTGACGTTAGCGAATGTTTACTGTCCCAATACAAACAGGGTACCCTTCCTCAGAAACCTTATTTCTAAGTTAGCTTCATTCCAGACAGGACTTCTGATACTAGGAGGAGACTTTAACATGGCCTTGGACCCACTAATAGACACCTCCACAGGCACCTCTTCATTCCCATACGCAGCATTGCGCCAAGTGAAGCTCCAACTAGCATCTCTCACCCTACACGACACATGGCGTACACTAAACCCACGTGAGAAAGACTACACATTTTATTCGATTCCACACAACCGATACTCAAGACTAGACTACATCTTCATGCACCAAGCTGACCTATCATACCTGAAAAGCGCCACGATTGAAAATATGACGATCTCGGACCATCACCCTGTCACAATAACCCTACAATTCCCACAGAGAGAGGGATACACTAAAATGTGGAGACTAGATGCCTCCATCCTGGCAGACCCGATAGACGCAGAATTTATCAAAAAGACAATACAGGACTACTTCCAGAACAATGACACTCCAGATACGACACCCATGGTACAATGGGAGGCACACAAGTGTGTCATACGGGGACACCTTTTAGCTATCGCAGCGAGGAAAAAAAGAGAACACCAAAAACTGATACTTGCTCTCTCTAGCAAGATAACCACTTTAGAGACGCAACACAAACACACGGGGGCGGCCCAAGTAGCACAAGAGTTGGCAGACGCCCGAGCCCTATTTATCGAGGAACTGTACAGGAGGGCACGTAGGCGTCATATCTTGTCCCAGAAGCTGTTCTATGAACAGGGCAATAAGCCCGGAAAGCTACTGGCCAGATGCCTACAGAAACGCACTCTAGCATCCACTGTTCATCATATCACTGACCAGTCAGGGAAACACTACACAAAAAATGAGGACATTGCACAACAATTCCTTCTCTACTACAGCAAACTGTATAACCTAAATGACACGGCCCGCAGTCCCAGGGAGGATGAGGCACGTTCTAACATGGTGAAGGAATTCTTGTGTAATTTCTGCCCAAGAGCTCTGTCAGAGGAGGACTGTGCGGAACTAGAAGCCCCCTTGTCCTCTGAAGAATGGGTAGCGGCCCTGAAGACCATGAAACCGGGTAAGAGTCCCGGCCCAGACGGCTTCACGGCTCAATACTATAAATCCTACGCAGAACTACTGGCCCCGCGCTTTCTGAAAGCATTCAACACACTATCGTCGGTACCCTGCTCATCAGACTCGCTGTTAGAAGCGTACATTACAGTAATTCCTAAAAATGATAAAGACCCGGCGGACGTGACTAGCTACCGACCAATATCTCTCCTAAATGTGGATGTTAAGCTCTTCTCAAAAATCATAGCCACTCGTTTAGCGCAACACATACCGGCTTGGATAGGAAAGGATCAGGTAGGATTTGTCCCAGGCAGGGAAGCCAGGGACAATACTATTAAAGCCCTGAACTTACATCACTGGCTGACCTCCACCCAACGTGAGGGGTTCTTTCTAGCGATGGATGCGGAGAAGGCGTTCGATAGGGTGGCCTGGGACTATATGGATGAGGTCCTGAATGCCCTGGGTATGGGGAGACGCATGCGTGCATTTATTGGGGCACTATATGTAAACCCCAGAGCCAGAGTTAAGGTCAATGGTCGCCTATCGAACGCCTTCCCCATCCATAATGGCACAAGACAGGGATGCCCCCTTTCGCCCCTGCTATACATCCTCACTCTTGAACCTCTCCTGCGCAGTATCAGGGCCAACCCAAACATAAAAGGTGTAGAGGTGCACGGTAGGGAGTACAAGATTGCTGCCTTTGCGGATGACATCCTGCTCTTCCTATCGGCACCACTGACGTCCCTACCAAATCTTATGCCAGTCCTCGAACAATTTAGGCACATTTCGAACCTAAAGATCAATTATTCCAAGTCATTTGCACTGAACATCTCCCTGCCCAATAACCTGGTACAGCAATGTCAATCCAATTTCCCCTTTAAGTGAAAAACGGAAGCCATCACGTATCTGGGAATCCAACTCCCCAATAAGCTAGACACCTTGTATGAAAAAAATTTTGCAGCAGAACTAAAAAGTCTACAGCAAGACTTAAAAAAATGGGATGTTCCCACTCTGTCCTGGTTCGGCCGGGCATCGGCTCTGAAAATGACGGTGCTTCCGCGCATTCTTTACAAAATGCAAACGGTACCAATTCGCCTACCCCCGAACTTCTTTGCAGCCTACAAAAGGCTATGTAGATCCTTTCTCTGGGGCTCTAAACAGGCACGTATCGGGTGGGGGAAGTTAGTTCTACCGAAAACCAAAGGGGGAATAGGCCTCCCTGACTTGCAGCGCTACTACTGGGCAACGCATGGGACTAGAGTGGTAGACTGGAAAATTCATGCCCGTCATAAAGATTGGGTGGATCTCGAACGAGCGGTCGCGGGACATGATCTGCGCCTCCTCCCCTGGTTCTCCAGGAAGCACATAAATACCCAACTGCTCTCACACCCCCTCATTGGAGCGACTCTCCAGGAATTTCATAGGGCCTGTAAGGTTCACGCTCTGTGGGCCCCAGAGTGCCCAATCACCCCCATTAGAGGCAATCCAGACTTTCCCCCGGGACTAGAGAGTACATTCCTGATACAGGAATGGCCTTATGCAGAGATGCTGGCAAAACATTTCTTTCATAGGGGCAAATTCGCCCGACAGCGTGACCTAGCAACAGTATCGAACACCAAATTCTTCCCCTTCTGGCCCTACGCCCAACTAAAACACTTCTTGGACAATCCAGAGAGAAAGAAAGGGTTCACGACAATGCCAACAGTATTTGAATCGCTGTGCTCGAGCTCAGTCCCTCAGGGTCATGTAATCTCAACGCTTTACGCCTCCATGTTCAGAGAACCCTATGCTGAACTACGTGCAGATCATGCCTTCTGGGAGGCGGCGATGGGCAGGGAGATTGGAGATAAGGAATGGGATCGTGTTCACCTAGCTATTCATAAAGGGTCCCTTAACGTGAACACCCAGGAAAACGGATATAAAATCAAGACAAGATGGTATAAAACCCCTGAAATACTCCACAAAATATTCCCTACAGTATCCGACCAGTGTTGGAGATGCGAAAGGGAAACTGGGACTTTCCTCCACATCTGGTGGACTTGTGCATTAGTCCAGCCTTTCTGGAGGAAAGTACACGAACTGACTACTGCCACATCCACATTACCCCTGGAATTTTCGCCAGAGCAATACCTTCTGCATCTGTCCAAAATCCCCCCCAAAAAATACTTCAAATCAATAGCCATACACTTGATAAATGCGGCCAGGCTATGTATTCCAGTACATTGGAAATCCAAATCCCCACCCTCAATCAAACATTGGATAAGGCGTATCGATCGCATTGAAACGATGGAGGAGCTGATACACACATCTCAGGATAGAGTTGCCAGCTATACAGCCACTTGGGAGATGTGGCTCACATTTAAAAAGTCGCAACAATACCAGGCTCTGATTCAGAATAATGAGTGACTCGGGAGCCTCAAACAAGGTCGCTTTGGCTGACAAGCGACTTAGGGAACAAACCACGAGATGCACCGTCCCAGGCATACCTGGGACATCAGGTAACCAGAGATCATAGAAATACGAGGCTTCTAACAGACAGAGAGGGTAGCTGGTGGGACAGCCCACCCCCTCTCTGCCTGATAATCTACAGATATGCACATAAACCCCCTCCCCCTCCCTTCTTCCATCATCTCCCTCCTCTTCCTCTACCCCCCTTCTTCTCTCCCCTTCTTATTCACCCTTTCTCTATCCCCTCTTACTAAAATCTACTCTACCTTTCTCTTTTTCCTTCCTTTTTTTATTTATTTATTTTTTCTTCATTGTTTTTTTTTTTTTCTGGGCGTCACCTCCCTCCTTAGGCCTATTTAGCCCCTCCTGGATACACCGGGTGAAGTAATAAGTGAGTTGAAAAAGGAGTGGAAGCGAAAACATTAGCCACAAAGATAGATGAAACACACACCCAGGATACATGGATATTAGAGGCGAGTCCACCCCCGTTTGACAAAGTGAATGCAACTACTTTCGGGATACTAGGGACAGGGGGACCTGACAATTAACCGTATCATAAGTTCTTTCCCATATGTTTTATTGGCAACAGGTCCGTTGCAGCTCCCATAAAGCTACACACGTATTTAGTAGCATTGCCATGAAAAATTTGCATTGTTGATATCCTGTAATGTCGGTTATATGTAAGATTATACCATGTACGCTGTTAACTTTTGTCAATAAAAACGTTTTTGGAAAAAAAAAGTTCAAGCATTGAATAATCAGTGGTGCCCAGTTTTTTTCAGTGTGTGTAAATCCTAACAATTAACTTCTCTTGTTTGCTCCCTGTTGGTTTGTTAATTATACCATTGTAAGTGTTTTATTATATTTTTCGATTGAGTGCAAAAGAAATGGTGAAAATCAGAAATGTCAGAAATTTGGACCTGTCACTTGTCTTGTATACATTCACTGTGCTATTTCAAGAAAAGTAAACAGCCCTCCTAGCTCTTCTGTTCCTAGAGATGTTTAGCAAAAGAATATACGGCAGGGCTGATATCACTTAGTTCACCAAAAAAAGAAGTGTGCTGTCAGTCCTGATAGAAATTAGTCAATCTTTTAAAAACTTCACTTGCCACAACGTATCCAAGCCAGTCGTGTGTGCTGCTTTGCTCTATTCAGTTATTATTTATTACAGGTACTTATATACTGTAGTGCAGATAATTTTCGCAGCACTTTACATATATATTTTACATTCACATCAGTCCCTTCCCTCAAGAAGCTTACAATGGAAGTTCCCTAACTTACATTCATACATACACTCATGGGCGTAGCTTAAGGGGTTGCAGGTCACAATCGCAACCCCGCCCCTAGCTCCAGGGAGCCCTGGCAGCCTCCCTGTCATATTATCATATCCTCCACAAAATCCAGCTCCTGTCTACCCTAGGGCCCCACAGCCATGCTCCAGTACTGGGCTTCTACTTTGCCTTCCACATTCCACACCCCTCTGTTCCCATTGGCTGGGGAGAAACTAGGAGCTATTTCCTCAATGGAGAGGAGCACTAGGTGAGAACAGCCCAGGGTGGGGAAGTGTCTGTGCTGTGTGCTGGCAACATGGAATGGTAATCGAGCTCAGAGAGGCAAGAGGAGGAGAGTGCCATCCTGTAGCCACGATGGGACTGATGTCACTGGTGAGGTATGATACTGCTCAGTGTCTGTCAGTCACCAGCTGGGATTCTCTGTACCCCCCCCCCCCCGGGAATGTCTACTTACCCCACTTCCCTGACAACTGGGGAAAAGGCACATACCTCTGGGAGGTGACCTTCCCCCAATACCTGCCAACACAGAGAAACCTTCAGAAATTGCTAAAACAAATCCCTTAACACCTCCTCGGGGGGCCCCTGAAGGGCTGCAGACTCCAGATTTTGTGTCACATGGCTTTGTCCTCCCAGATCTAAGTTACCCCCCCCAAAGCTCCCCCCCATATCTAAGTTACCCCCCAAAGCTCCACCCTGCATGCTATTCCTGGCTGCTGAGCTCCTTTCCAATTACAGCACTCTATAATGTTCATCCTCCACAGGGCTGAAATCACACTCCTTTACAACACAGCCAGTCAGCCATGATCTGCACAGGGCGTATCTGCCTACTGCAACTACATTGCCATTCCGACAAGAGAATTTCACAGGTCAGAAGGGCAACATAAAAGCCAGATACACCCTGTGAAGACTGTGTGTAAAGGAATGTGATTTCAGCCTTGTGTAGTGGGGGGGCTGTATACATTGCTGGGATGGGAAAGGAGCTCTGCCAAGTGACCTGCCAGGGGTCCCTGTCCTCTGATTCTCCATCGGTAATCCCTGTCCTCTGATGTAAAGAGGAACTCTGGAAACTAGAAACTCTTAAGCCACTTTGAGTATCTTGGCGTGCGGTGGATGTATCTGCACGCACGTTGGAAGTGGGGGGGGGGCAGGTCAACTTTTGCATCGAGGCCCACCAGCTTCAAGCTACGCCTCTGCATACACCTAGTGGGGCCAATGTAGACCGTTTAACCTTCCAGCGTGTCTGTCACAAGTTAGCCTGCAGTTTCCTGCTTGTTTATTCTTAACTCCTTGTTGCAATGCTTTCTCTACCCTGATTGCTTTCACATGTATGGTTTGGCTGTGCTCACCTAGGTGCTTCACCTGCTATTCTGTGAACTTTTATTTCCTTCCCTTCCATCACTTCCTGGCCCACCTCCTAGCTTGCTTGCCTATATAAGTTATATATATGCTTAGTGTAGCCCACATTGCCTGAGCAGCTTCACAGTTCTCTCAGCTCCCGTTGGCATGTTACTTGTGTATCCTGTGCCTGACTTAATGTTTACCAACCCCGTACACAGCACCGTCTATGCTTGCTGCCCATCCTGACATCGGCCTGAATTTCCTGTTGTCTCCTGTTGTTTGGTCTTTCACATCCTCAGCTAGGCATACCTAGGAGCTACGACCTGGTTCCAGCTTGCTGCAAGTCTATCCCCACCATCAAGGACTCTGTTGAAGAAACAGCCTGGGGCTTAGACTCCATGCCCTGGGGAACCCCAAGGGCTCACAACCACAAACGCTTGGCAATGTCTTTGGAGTGTAGAAAGAAATCCACGCAGGCAGGCAGTGCTGGGGTTGTTCAAACCGATGACCCTAGTGCTGCCAAGCATTTAGCTCTTTTTTCTATATGTTTTTTAGGTAAAAACAAAATACATAGCTGCCTTCTAGCAACATGTAAGGGGGTCCTTAAAGGGTAACTCCACTTTTGTGTGAAAGAATATTGCAAATAAGAAAATGTATTTCCTTTTCAATCTGCAGTGCTGTAACTTTCTGTAAAATGCAATCCACTATTGCAACCTGGAGGCATTAGACCAGAGATGTCATTCCTTACTTGTGTGATTGGGTCTGCACTATGATACAAGTCAGATTTTAGGCATCCTCTGCAACAAACGTTTCAGTTTTATTAGGATAGTCCTAACATGGTCCGGCGTAGTTGAAAAAAGATCTGGATGAAGAGAGGTCCCGTGTAGACATGATATGATAGCGCTATCTCTTGGTATTTGGAATGCCCCACCATGTAGGATTTTTACATTTTTCAAGATGAGAAGTCCTGCTGCTTTCTAACCTGGGTTTTTTTGTGCTGCCTTGTTATCCTTGTTCACATATACTTTTATTTCTTCTCGGATCTCTCTATATTAGGGCCCATTATTTTTTTTATTTTTTTTATATTATATATTCTTTTTATTTTCTTTGTTTTTCTGCTGTCATGTGCACCCTAGGGCTTTCCCAGAAAGTTTTCCAATGTTGAAGTTGCGCACAGTGCAGGTAAGGTCCTGAGGAAGCAGCCCTGTCCATGAAATGTGTAGACCATTGACTGATGTGACATTACAGTATCAGGATGCATTCTGCTATAACATTTTCTTTTATAATAATCTTACATTTTTAACTGTTTATTATAAATATTTTCCTTCTATAATTTTTAATGAGAAAACTTGTTTGTAATAAAAAAATACTATACTTTTATGGAATTCTGATGGTTGTTTATTGATATGATTTCTTGGCAGGCATAATTACCGGTAGTCCTACATCTTTTTTTCTTTCTTATGTTTGGTACTTTGTATATATTTTGGGATAATGCCCCTGGGACATCATTATTTCTTCTGTTTGTGTTGTTTCCACTTACTCAGATTTAATTTGATTTAGCTTTTGCACAGAATAACTTTCCAGTAAGGAAATGCACTTGTGAGGACATTGATCAAATAAAAGAATACCAGGTCTGAGCGTATTGTGAACACCTCAGTATGGGAAGGGGATTGACACTGTATGCAGAGAAGTAGGGAGTATAGACACAGTTGGGACCAAGAAAGGATTAGCAGGCTTAAGGTGTTGAAAGAGAGAGTGCAAAAGGGATGGATAAATGGCTGCTTGTAAGGAGATGCACAGGTGGAATGAGAGAAGTTTGTGGCCCTGTTTCAAAAAAGGAAAGAGAGAAAGAAGAAAATCATAGAACTAGAAGATAGCGTTGTGTAAGATCAAGATAGAATAGTCAGGGGAGCCATGGTGAGGGGTGCTTATGGATAGGCGAAAACGAATTCCTTGCTGTGATGTATTTACCATTAAAACAGACTTTCCTTCTGCAGTACAGTCACCTGTGAATTACAGGTTACATGCACACAGTTTTGTATTTACATGTTTGAAGAGTTGCAAACATGTAAGGCACCTATCACTTTGGTACCAGCCCATATGCTCTTCAGCACTGGGGAGGAACTAGGGAACTAGTGTGATTTGCTGATGATAAATTATATGCAGCTAACCTCTACTACTACAACTCTGGATTCTATAAAACCATGAATTTCTGAAAGATTCACATACAGTTAAATTATAATTACACAAAAGGACATTTTTCGGTTACACTAGACAGTGTATAGCATGTCATCCTAACTCTAAGTGGACCATAAGGTAAGGGCTCATTTACACTTGCTTCGACTTCAACACACATTAAAGCCTGCTGCTTCAACGTGCTTTATACAGTGATGCTTTTTTAAAGCTTTAATAAAGCTTGGCAAATGCCCTGTGTATGTGTTGATTTTCTATTTGGTTTGAAAGGCCCAGTAGAACCCTAGCTAAGTATTACTCCTGTTCAGCAGATTGCCCAGATCATTGTTACCCTCATTCAGCAAATATCCAGCTTATTAGTACCCTTTTTCAGGAGATCCCCTGCTCAGTAGTACTCAAAGCTCTGCGGATGCCCCACTCAATTGTATCCTCAGCTCTGCTGAACCCCTGCTCAGTAGAAACCTCCAGCTCTTCTTATCCTCAACTTAGTAGTAACCTCCAGCTCTGCTGATCCCCCGCTCACTAGTAACCCTCAGCTCTGTTCATATTGCTAGTTTCACGTGCTTGGGTCTCTCAGCTCTGGTGATCCCCTGCCACTCAGTCCTCTCTCTCTGGTCACTGTTCACCTTTCGCTATAGCGTTCCCATGTTGCACACCATGTGTGCAATCTGCTACTTGCTCTTCTCTGGTCCAGACCCAGATCGACTTCCTGCTGCTCCTCACTGCACATCAGATGTGCAGAATATATACACATGAAGTGACTACTGATGATGTCTTTCTGGTTTGCTTGTTGGTTTCCCAGTGCATCCTGGGATCTCATACCTGCAATACCTCTAAAACAAAGTGAAGCTAAAGCTGAATAAAAGACTCTCAAAGGCTGCAGGTCCTGCTAGTAAGCTTTGTCATAAACTTCTATGGAGGCTTTGGAGATGTTTTGAAGCAGCAAGAAAGTGAAATGGGGTATCATTTTTGAAGAGAAGCAAAGCAAAGCAAACACAACGTGTAAACAGGACTGTAAGCTTACCATTTTATTTAGAGACAAGTGTTTTAATTGGCATTCAGAGCACTTCAAAAAAGCATGTCTAAAGCCACATTTTGAAGCAAGTGTAGACAAGCCCTAAAAGTCACAATCTACCTCATCACACAAGGAATAGAGAAGCTGTACTGTAAAAGACAAAATCTTCCCCTGGAAGCAGAGGTGACAAAGAACTCAAATCCCATTAACCCAATGATTAATCATCCTGGTGATTTTTGATAGATATCTAGCTGGTGCATCCTACTAAATTATCTTCTACTGAACTAGTATCAACATGACAGGTGACCTAATCACCAATCTATTTAAGCTTTGTTTATTTCTGGTCTATTTTTATTTCAAATGATCTGATTCGCTCATATCTATCAGTGACTTACAAAATACAGTTAGATACTGTATTTTAAATCCTTGGGGAACACATCTGATCCTACTGATTTTACCAGCATTTGGTGATAATTATAGGTAGTAGGTAAACTTGTGGGTAAGCTCAATAAGTGGCAGACCATGTCATTTCCAAATCAACAGTCATTATGGAGAAAATTGTATTACATGGGTTCCCCCCAAAAGTACCTTTGAGGTGTCTGCTGAGAATACAGAGCTGGCTTATGATTTGTTACTATTAAAGACAGAGAAATACTAGATTTTTCAAACAGCCATATATGTTTATACCAGTAACAATGAGAATTTTTGGGATCCCCATTTTTTTTCAAATTTGCCAAAACCAGTCCATGAAACCTCCTAAAGTTGATGACCCTGAGCTTTGGAGCATGTACTTGATCCCATTTCTATAGTGGCATGATTCCATTTTTATAGAAAAAAGGAAGGATTCTACTTGATCTTTTCATTGAGGCATTGATCCCCTGGAGATCTGCTGATTAGTAAAGAGGTCTTTCTGGAACATGTGTCTTTCTCATATAACTCTTCTAGATGTCTCCTCCATCAAGCAAACTGACCAGTAGGCAAGCAAAGTTAATCTGGCCATAGATGGATCAACAATATAAGATTGACTTCTGTTAAACAGGAATGTTGGAAAATGAAATTTGATCAGTGCATGCAGCCAATCCACTGCAGTGCTGATCAGTGTATTCTGACAGTGGAAGAATCCCCACTGTCAAAATACAATAACACAATGGGGAGGATTCCTCCATCTTCAGTACCTCAATTTTTGGCTGGCAAATCAACATAAAAAACAATCCATCTACTGCCAGCTTTGCTAAACTAAATGTAGCAAATTAAAGCATAGCCATTCAGAGTCTGGAGTGAAAAAAACTAAGGACATTGTAATATGACCAGCCACTATCAGAATATATTGATCAGCAGCTGCAATCAATTGATCGGCAAAACTTTTCCAACATATCCTTTCCACAGAAGTCAATAAAAGGAAGTTAATCCCCACTGAACCAGTTGGATTTTGATCCGTGTATGGCCACCTTAAGGGGTCCATTTTAAAATCAGTTGATATCACTGATTAAAAAAAAAAAAATGCTACATTTTAAAACACAGCTGTGTCATTCTCAAATATGCTTAGGATAAGGGCCAATGGCTCTCTTAAATTTCCCTAAATGTTCTGTACCTGTATATGTTTGTAAAAACAATTAAAACCTAAAGATGATGAAATTCTAAGGGAAGGATTATAGAAACAACAAGGGAACTAGCATTGTTAGAAGATGACTAGCAATGGCAACCTCGCAGTTGTTCTTATTCAACTGAATAGACATTATGGGGAAGATATATGATAGCTACCAAAATAGTACATAAACTGTAATACAAAATACTATTATTTCCATGTAATTGATTAATCATTCAATGTGATCTGTTTAATGTTTTCTATAATCAATAAGCAATTACAATTCTGCCTATTCATGCATGACCATTATTGCAACGTCCTATTTAATTCTTGCCCATATTACGTATTTAAACTATTACAATTTAAGATATTACTCTGGTACACTTTATTTACATTGCATTGCTTTGAGTCAAAGGCTTACCCCCTGGGTGTCTCCAGAAGGCTTGTGCTTACACAGAATATCAAATCACAGGCAGTCTGTTTTGTCCTTGTTAGTCCCCCTTGCTGCAGCATGGAAAGAATTACATTGGGAGGATATTCAAACATAACAAATGTGTTCTGAGAATAAATATACATACATAAATGAATTTAAAAACGCTGAATAAGTGCTTTGGAACAGCAGAAACCCTTAATCACAATACCACAGAACCAAAGCACCATTGCTTCCTTCTTGGGACTCATAGCAAATCTGGAATTTATCAGAAAAAACTTGGGTGTTAATGACCTGCAATACTTTTTAAAAGGAGGCTGTTATGACTCTTGTATACAGGGATATTTTTCCATTGGCAATATAACAATTTACCTTACAAATGTAGTAAGGTTCTTTATCTGCTTTTTAAATCAGGGAACAGCATACAGTATTTACCTTCATTAACAAAGCAGTTAGTATGTTGCAACTGTTTTACTGGAATAAAACTATTTTTTTTATGGTTCATGTGAACCGAAAGTTCAGTGGTCATTTTAGTGCCTAGTAAATTCAAGTCACGCATGGCTTATTTACTGACACTTATACCACTCATTGCTTCACAAAATAAAATTCATTCATTGAATTCACACTGTTCAATGAATAACACATTTTTCAAAACAAAGAATACTGATTTCTATTTTCTTTATTATTTCCTGTGTTTTTATTTTTTTTTCACAATCTTTCCTTTACTCAAAAGAACAAAGCTAAGCAAGATCAACCAAGGATTTTCTATGTTAAAACCCAACGCTTTATTGCTATACACAAAACATTACATTTAAGCAGTTTTTAATGTATATGTAACCCTGTCTTGATCTATGATGAACTTGTGAAATTGTTCTATTTTTCTAGCCTTGTCAAATTTGCTGATCTAGATTTATGATGATCTTGTGAAAAGCAAATAAACAAATAAATAAAAAATATTAGTAAGGGAGATTAGCTAACTATGAAAGACCAATTCATGTTTGCAAAGTTTGAATCTGCTGACCCATTATTTATTTATTTTTTGGCAAACCTTTGTGTGCCTGTTTCCCAATATCAAGAGAACTACAACTTTGTGACCCTTCTGCTATGTTCTTATGACTTTCAACTTTATAGTATTGGGGGTATGCGGTATGGGGCCCTCTCTAAACATAAATCTGGTGCTAATGGCTATGCTTTTTAATATCTTCTGCCCAAGAAGTACAGGCATTGGTGGAAGTGATTATGTGCCCAAAATTGAAGTCGATTGAAAATAAAGAAATTACCAGATAAGTGGATTTGATAGATATTTACTGCATATTTTCCAAAAACCCATTGAAAACCCATCACACTGCCACCTGTGCACTTGCTGTATTTGGCTTGGTGAAACCTCAGCAAACTATTTCCTAGGTTAAAGATTGGGGATAAATCCATGAGAGCAAATATTCTTGATTTTCATCAGCTTTATAAATAGTTCTTAATTTTCTACTTATTTACACTTTGCCACTTATGCTCCATTCTTTTTCTTTGTTGGGTCAGTTTTCATAGCTCTATAAACAGCCTCAAAACCAGGCAGCTCAAATATGCTCAACTCACATTTTTTTATTAAAGTCATTGTAAAGGCAGAAGTTTTTTTATCTTAATGCATTGAGATGGAAAGCCTTCTGTGTGTAGCAGCCCCAGGGCCCCTCTAATACTTACCTGAGCCCCATCTCTATCTAGCGATGTCCATAAATGCCTCAGACATTCTGGGACTCTCCCTCCTGATTGGCTGAGACACAGCAGCAGCACCGTTGGCTCCTGCTGCTGTCAATCAAACTCAGTTAGCCAATCAGGAGAAACAGGGGGCAGGGCCGAACCACAGCCCTGCGTCTGAATGGATACACAGAGCTGCAGGTAGACTCAGGTGCCCCCATAGAAAGCTGCTTGCTGTTAGGGCACTCAACAGGAGAGAGGGGTCAGGAGCTCCAGCCAGGGACTCGGGAAGAGGAGGATCTGGCCCTGCTCTGTGCAAAACCATTACACAGAGCTGGTAAATATAATATGTTTGTTATTTTAATAGAAAAAAAAAAAATGAGACATTACAATCGCTTTATGTATCATCCTCTTAACTTTAGCCACTTTCCCTCTGAAGCTTTTTTTTTTATTTTTTTGCACACAATCTACATTTTTAGGTATAAAATAATTAAAATGCCCAGAACACTATGCTTTTTCTGAAATCTTTTACAATTAAAAAAATAGCAGGTAAAATGTTTTTTCTGTCACACGATATTTGTGCAACTGTTTATCAAATCTATCTATCTGAATTTTATTGCAAACAAACACAATTTATTCCCCAAATTTTTAGTAAAAGGGGCCATTTCTTGCATCAATGAAATGGCCAAAATTATAGTACTTATAAATAGGTGACACTTGAAATGCCTTTACAGGTTCTCAGTTTAGAATCAACCATAAATAAAGGAAAGTGATAGACCAAACAATCCCCCCCCCCGTTTGGTTTGTGACAGAACTCTCGAATAGCGCAAAATTTCGAACCCGAACGATGAACCCCATTGAAGTCAATGGGCCACAAACTTAAAAATTCAAAAGCCCCCATTTTGAAGGCTTATATGCACATTATTGGTCATAAAAAGGGTATGGGGGCCCGGGTACCTCCCTGGGGGACATGTTCCAATGCAAAGAAAACTTTTAAAAAAGATTTAAAAGATAGAAGTTTTTAAAGGAAGAGTGATTTTAATGATTCTTAAGGTGAAACAATAAAAATGAAAAATTCCTTTAAATATAGTGTCTGGGGGGTCCCCTTAGTCTACCTGTAAAGTGACACGTCTGTACAGTGCATAGACCCTGCTGCAGCATTTATAAGGAAAAAAACAACAACATTTAAATAGATTTTCATGGCAAGCTTTATTTTTTTTGGACAAGCTGGAATTTAGACGCTGGGCATGTGGGTGGCAGGGTTTACCCTTCATCCAATTAGTGCCCCAGAATACCCTGTGAAGCGCACATTGCATTGTGGGGACGGTCGGACATGATTGTGCTCTATGTTGGATTTTCTTTCTTCTATGTGCGTCCGCGTGTGTGTTTGTTGTTTTTTTTTGTTATTGTTATTGTTTTTATTTGTTATTTAATATTTTATTATGTTTTAAGTTATTTATTTTCTGTTTTTACATTTAATGTCATTGCTATCACAAGGGGGCTAACAAACTCCCTATGCGAGATGCACTGGGAAGGTGCTATTTATGGTGACATCAGAGGTATATTAGACACTTAGGGGGTTATGTACTAAAACTGGTGAGTGCAAATTCTGGTGCAGCTGTGCATGGTAGCCAATCGGCTTCTAACTCTAGCTTGTTCACTTAAGCTTTAAAAAAAAAAAACCTGGAAGCTGATTGGTTTCTATGCAGAGCTGCACCAGATTTTGCATCCCCCAGTTTTAGTAAATCAACCCCCTAATGTATCCCTTGCCCTCCACTAAAGTAGATCAAGTGCTGACTCTGCTGATCCCCTAATTGGGATTGTGACAGCTATGAAACAGGAAATGATCAGATCTGAGTGCCGCTGGGTTAACATTGTAAAGAGGAGATTGGGAAACAAATGTTTCCAAAGCTCCTCCCACTTATTATTCTGAAAATGTTTCTTGTGGCCCCAGGCTACTGGGAGAGGCAAGATAGCCTAGAAACCATCAAGCAGGGGTGAACCACAATAAGGCCCCTTTCACACTGGGGCGTTTTTCAGGCGGTACAGCGCTAAAAATAGCGCCTGTTCACCACCTGAAAAAATCCGGACCCTTTAACTCCAGTGTGAAAGCCGGCGGGCTTTCACACTGGAGCGGTGCGCTAGCAGGACGGCAAAAAAAGTCCTGCTAGCAGCATCTTTGGAGCGGTATAGGAGCGGTGTGTTCCCATTGATTTGAATGGGACACCGCGGTAAAACCGCCTCTACGGCGGCGCTCTGCGGGGGTCTTTAACCCTTTTTCGGCCGCTCGCAGGGGGTAAAACCGCACCGCGAGCGGCCGAATACTACGGTTAAAACGACGGTAAAGCAGCGCTAAATATAGCGCTGCTTTAACGTCACCGCGGCTCCCCGCCCCAGTGTGAAAGGGGCCTAAAGGTATTGAGCAGCTCTGTATGCAGTGGGGTGTACAGTGGGAGCCAGCTCAATAGCAGCACTGCACACAACCTTTTCACAGTTTGAATGCACTAGATACATCCAAAATGCTGGACTAGTTAAAGTAAATCTGCCTCAGGCAGGGGAGTTAGTCATGATCATGTAATGAATATATCCATGGGTAGGGGTTACCTTCAGAGAGAACTGCAAGTTAGACATATGTAGATTCAGAAATAAAAACAGCTGAAGTTTTATGCTAATTTCCCCATAAGACATGAGCTTGGTCCACTCCTCTACTACATCAATAGACAAGAATCAAGTTCAACAGAGAGAGAAATTTCATTGCAAGCTAAATTTCAATAGCCCAGGTGTGGGCTAGTAGAAAATAAGTTCCTAATCCATACGAGCAGTGGCACATATAGGTGCCTGCACATTATGGGATCTATTTATAAAAAAAATAGCTGTGTCAAAAGCTCAGCAGTCATTCAGCCATTGCATATCCCCTTAAAGTGGTTGTAAAGTCAAAAATATAACTTTTACCTACAGGTAAGCCTATAATATGGCTTACCTGTAGGTAAAAAAAATATCTCCTAAACCTGTATGGTTTAGGAGATATTCCCCGTGCAATGCGCACAGGGGATTCTCGGCTGAAAGGCCGGCAGAATCCAAACCCTGCCGGAAAGAAGTCTCCCGTGCGCATGCGCGGGAGTGACGACATCGCGGCTCCAGCCACTCACAGCGCTGGAGTCGCGATACCCGGAAGACACACCGAGGCAACATGTCAGCGACCTCGGCGTGGACCAGGTGAGTTACCGACGCTTCGTTCTAAGGTAAGTATTTCATAATGAGCTAGTATGCGGCATACTAGCTCATTATGCCTTTTCCCTTACAGGTGTTTAAAAAAAAAAAAAAAAAGGTTCAGCGGCTTTACTACCGCTTTAAAGAGATTGTAAAGGAAAGCATTTTATATAAAAAAAAAAAAATAACAAACATGTCATACCTGATCTGTGCAGTGGTTTTGCACAGAGCAGCCCCGATCCTCCTTTTCTCTGCTCCCCCTTGCCGAGTGCCCCCATAGCAAGCCGCTTTCTGTAGGGGGCACTCATGTGGGCACGCTCTCAAGCCGGATCTCTGCGTCCATAAGACACAGAGAGTATGGCTCAGCTCCACTCCCGATCCTGCCTTACTGACTGTGATTGACAGCGCTGGGAGCCAAAGGCTCCTGCATATCAACCAATCAGGAGGGAGAGACCTGGGAGAGCCTCAGGTCTCGTGCACATTGCTGGATCGAGATCGGGCTTAGGTAAGTATTAGGGGGGCTGAGAGGGGAGCTGCACACTGAAGGTTTTTTACCTTCATGCATAGAATGTATGAAGGTAAAAACCTTCAGCCTTTACAACCACTTTAAGGTGTCTAATGTGTGTATTTCCTATGATCCTCTGCTCCATCTAGTGGCCCTGATGCAGTATTTTCCTAATTGCAGGATTTTCAAAAAATACAGGTTATGGGCACTAGAATAGCTTTGATTATCACAGAAAATACACATTATGGGGATTGTGGGGATTTTTCACGCTGTGTGAATTATTTATAAAATAGACCACTAAGTCTGTTATCTAATTCAATCAATTTGGTTAACATCATACAGTCATGTGAAAAATGAGATACGTCCCATGGAAATAGTTGACTTTTTCAACATATTTAAAAAGATTTATTTCTAACCATTTGAAGATCTTTTTTAAATCCAGTGCCAGCCCCATAGGCATATACAACTTTATTTCTGATGGCCTTAAAGATCTCTATAGATCTTGGCATGATTACACCACAAATGTCAATAGCAAAGAGCACACCAAACCCTAGATGTCTGAGGATTAAATAAGACAGGTTCCACCTGAATACTCACTAAGGAGATTCTAATCATTGGCACTTAATCTACAACACCAGATTCTAATTTCATGGAATTGAAGTGGTGGTAAATGTACTTACTTTTTTTCATAAGACAAATCTGCTTTTTTGTTCATTTAGATTGTGAAAATGAATACACCATGTTAAGTTTATGCTCTATTAGTTAAAGTATATCACTTTTATCTGTAGGCACTATTTTAACCACTTGCTGACGGCTGCACGCGGATATACGTTGGCACAATGGCAGCGGTGGGCAAATGGGCGTACCTGTACGTCCCCTTTAAGAGGCGGGGCTATCAGGCACATGCGTGCCCACCGCATACAGCATGGGGTCTCCCAGCGATCATGTCAGCCGCAGAACGGGGAAGTGCCTATGTAAATTAGGCATTTCCCCGTTCTGCCTTGCGTCATGACAGAGATCACTGCTCCCTGTCATCAGGAGCAGTGATTTCTGTCATGTGAGTTGAAGCCCATCCCCCCACAGTTAGAATCACTCCCTAGGACACACTTAACCCCTTCATCGCCCCCTAGTGGTTAACCCCTTCCCTGTCAGTGTCATTTACACCGTAATCAGTGCATTTTTATAGCACTGATCGCTGTATGAATAACAATGGTCCCAAAATAGTGTCAAAAGTGTCCGATGTGTCTGCCATAATGTCGCAGTACCGATAAAAATCGCAGAACGCTGCCATTACTAAGGAAAAAAATAATAATAAAAATGCCATAAAACTATCCCCTAATTTGTAGACGCTATAACTTTTGCGCAAACCAATCAATATACGCTTATTGCAATTTTGTTTTACCAAATATATGTAGAAGAATACATATCAGCCTAAACAGAGGAGAAAAAAAAATGTCATATATTTTTGGGGGATATTTAATATAGCAAAAAGTAAAAAATATTGTGTTTTTTTTTTCAAAATTGTCGGTCTTTTTTTGTTTATAGCGCACAAACTAAAAACCGCAGAGGTGATCAAATACCACCAAAAGGAAGCTCTATTTGAGGGAAAAAAGGACGTCAATTTTGTTTGGGTGCAACATCACACAACCACGCAATTGTCAGTTAAAGTGACGCAGTGCCGAATCGCAAAAAAGTGTTCTGGTCAGGAAGGGGGTAAAATCTTCCAGGGCGGAAGCGGTTAATCAAGTTCTAATGTTTGCCCGTTCAAATATTCTGAAAAAGTTAACAATTTCCATGGGGTGCACATATTTTTTTTTACATGACTGTATGTACAGTACATATTGATCCAAGAAATCTGGAATTCTCCCTAGCCACACTGTCTAGTGATGGGGAAAAAGTAGAGCTCAGGAATAGGGATGGGCCCGGTGCTCGATGCGAACCCACGTTCGCATCGAGCACCGGGCGTTCGCTCGCTCGGCGAGCCCAGAACTATTTTGGCCGCTCGCATCACGTTCGTGTGATGCGAGCGGCCCCGCAATGCATTGCGGCCGGCGCGGCCGGCGCAGTGCATTGCTGGCTGATGATTGGCCAAGCATGCACTGTGACCCCGCATGCTTGGCCAATCACAGCCCCGGAAACTCGAAGAGCCATAATTGGCTACAGGCAGGACGCCTGTAGCCAATTACAGCTCAGGGGCTTTAGTACACGCCCCCCCTATAAAAGGCCGCCACGCCGCCTGCGCCGGTCACATGCTGTTCCGGCGTAGATAGAGCAGGATAGATCTGTGACACTCTGCTGGATTTAGTTAGTTAGAGAGATTTACTTAGAGAGATTGAGTTAGATAGATTCATTTACAAAGATTGATTTAGAAAGAGGGGCTTGTAGTGTGTTCGTGGCAGGCAGGCAGAGCTCCTATATTTTGTTCCCAGAAGCACCTATAGGACTTGTAGTGTGTTCGTGGCAGGCAGGCAGAGCTCCTATATTTTGTTCCCAGAAGCACCTATAGGACTTGTAGTGTGTTCGTGGCAGGCAGGCAGAGCTCCTATATTTTGTTCCCAGAAGCACCTATAGGACTTGTAGTGTGTTCGTGGCAGGCAGGCAGAGCTCCTATATTTTGTTCCCAGAAGCACCTATAGGACTTGTAGTGTGTTCCTGGCAGGCAGGCAGAGCTCCTATATTTTGTTCCCAGAAGCACCTATAGGACTTGTAGTGTGTTTGTGGCAGGCAGGCAGAGCTCCTATATTTTCTTCCCAGAAGCACCTATAGGACTTGAAGTGTGTTAGTCCCATCACACAGAGATCATATATTTTTGTTCCCAGAAGCACCTATAGGACTTGAAGTGTGTTAGTCCCATCACACAGACCTATATTTTCTTCCCAGAAGCACCTATAGGACTTGAAGTGTGTTAGTCCCATCACACAGAGATCATATATTTTGTTCCCAGAAGCACCTATAGGACTTGAAGTGTGTTAGTCCCATCACACAGAGATCATATATTTTGTTCCCAGAAGCACCTATAGGACTTGAAGTGTGTTAGTCCCATCACACAGAGATCATATATTTTGTTCCCAGAAGCACCTATAGGACTTGAAGTGTGTTAGTCCCATCACACAGACCTACATTTTCTTCCCAGAAGCACCCATAGGACTTGAAGTGTGTTAGTCCCATCACACAGAGATCCTATATTTTGTTCCCAGAAGCACCTATAGGACTTGAAGTGTGTTAGTCCCATCACACAGACCTATATTTTCTTCCCAGAAGCACCTATAGGACTTGAAGTGTGTTAGTCCCATCACACAGAGATCATATATTTTGTTCCCAGAAGCACCTATAGGACTTGAAGTGTGTTAGTCCCATCACACAGAGATCATATATTTTGTTCCCAGAAGCACCTATAGGACTTGAAGTGTGTTAGTCCCATCACACAGACCTATATTTTCTTCCCAGAGGCACCTATAGGACTTGAAGTGTGTTAGTCCCATCACACAGAGATCATATATTTTGTTCCCAGAAGCACCTATAGGACTTGAAGTGTGTTAGTCCCATCACACAGAGATCATATATTTTGTTCCCAGAAGCACCTATAGGACTTGAAGTGTGTTAGTCCCATCACACAGAGATCATATATTTTGTTCCCAGAAGCACCTATAGGACTTGAAGTGTGTTAGTCCCATCACACAGAGATCATATATTTTGTTCCCAGAAGCACCTATAGGACTTGAAGTGTGTTAGTCCCATCACACAGAGATCATATATTTTGTTCACAGAAGCACCTATAGGACTTGAAGTGTGTTAGTCCCATCACACAGAGATCATATATTTTGTTCCCAGAAGCACCCATAGGACTTGAAGTGTGTTAGTCCCATCACACAGAGATCATATATTTTGTTCCCAGAAGCACCTATAGGACTTGAAGTGTGTTAGTCCCATCACACAGAGATCATATATTTTGTTCCCAGAAGCACCTATAGGACTTGAAGTGTGTTAGTCCCATCACACAGAGATCCTATATTTTGTTCCCAGAAGCACCTATAGGACTTGAAGTGTGTTAGTCCCATCACACAGACCTATATTTTCTTCCCAGAAGCACCCATAGGACTTGAAGTGTGTTAGTCCCATCACACAGAGATCCTATATTTTGTTCCCAGAAGCACCTATAGGACTTGAAGTGTGTTAGTCCCATCACACAGAGATCATATATTTTGTTCCCAGAAGCACCTATAGGACTTGAAGTGTGTTAGTCCCATCACACAGAGATCATATATTTTGTTCCCAGAAGCACCTATAGGACTTGAAGTGTGTTAGTCCCATCACACAGAGATCATATATTTTGTTCCCAGAAGCACCTATAGGACTTGAAGTGTGTTAGTCCCATCACACAGAGATCATATATTTTGTTCACAGAAGCACCTATAGGACTTGAAGTGTGTTAGTCCCATCACACAGAGATCATATATTTTGTTCCCAGAAGCACCCATAGGACTTGAAGTGTGTTAGTCCCATCACACAGAGATCATATATTTTGTTCCCAGAAGCACCTATAGGACTTGAAGTGTGTTAGTCCCATCACACAGAGATCATATATTTTGTTCCCAGAAGCACCTATAGGACTTGAAGTGTGTTAGTCCCATCACACAGAGATCCTATATTTTGTTCCCAGAAGCACCTATAGGACTTGAAGTGTGTTAGTCCCATCACACAGACCTATATTTTCTTCCCAGAAGCACCCATAGGACTTGAAGTGTGTTAGTCCCATCACACAGAGATCCTATATTTTGTTCCCAGAAGCACCTATAGGACTTGAAGTGTGTTAGTCCCATCACACAGACCTATATTTTCTTCCCAGAAGCACCTATAGGACTTCTAGTGTGTTAGTGGCATCACACAGAGCTCCTATATTTTCTTCTCAGCAGCACCCACAGGACTTCTAGTGTGTTAGTGGCATCACACAGAGCTCCTCTATTTTCTTTGCAGAAGCACCCACAGGACTTCTAGTGTGTTAGTGGCATCACACAGAGCTCCTCTATTTTCTTTGCAGAAGCACCCATAGGACTTCTAGTGTGTTAGTGGCATCACACAGAGCTCCTATATTTTCTTCTCAGCAGCACCCACAGGACTTCTAGTGTGTTAGTGGCATCACACAGAGCTCCTCTATTTTCTTTGCAGAAGCACCCATAGGACTTCTAGTGTGTTAGTGGCATCACACAGAGCTCCTCTATTTTCTTTGCAGAAGCACCCATAGGACTTCTAGTGTGTTAGTGGCATCACACAGAGCTCCTATATTTTCTTCTCAGCAGCACCCACAGGACTTCTAGTGTGTTAGTGGCATCACACAGAGCTCCTCTATTTTCTTTGCAGAAGCACCCACAGGACTTCTAGTGTGTTAGTGGCATCACACAGAGCTCCTCTATTTTCTTTGCAGAAGCATCCATAGGACTTCTAGTGTGTTAGTGGCATCACACAGAGCTCCTATATTTTCTTCTCAGCAGCACCCACAGGACTTCTAGTGTGTTAGTGGCATCACACAGAGCTCCTCTATTTTCTTTGCAGAAGCACCCATAGGACTTCTAGTGTGTTAGTGGCATCACACAGAGCTCCTCTATTTTCTTTGCAGAAGCACCCATAGGACTTCTAGTGTGTTAGTGGCATCACACAGAGCTCCTATATTTTCTTCTCAGCAGCACCCACAGGACTTCTAGTGTGTTAGTGGCATCACACAGAGCTCCTCTATTTTCTTTGCAGAAGCACCCACAGGACTTCTAGTGTGTTAGTGGCATCACACAGAGCTCCTCTATTTTCTTTGCAGAAGCACCCATAGGACTTCTAGTGTGTTAGTGGCATCACACAGAGCTCCTATATTTTCTTCTCAGCAGCACCCATAGGACTTCTAGTGTGTTAGTGGCATCACACAGAGCTCCTCTATTTTCTTTGCAGAAGCACCCATAGGACTTCTAGTGTGTTAGTGGCATCACACAGAGCTCCTATATATTCTTCTCAGCAGCACCCACAGGACTACCGACTACAATGGCTGGAAGACCGCCAAGGGGAGGCAGAGCGTGCAGAGCCAAGAACACAGGGCAGGCAAGCCTGTTTCTAGTGGACGTGGCCGTGGCCGTGGACGTGGTCGTGCATCGTCATCAGCACGTGGCCATGGGACACGCGCGTCTTTGTTTTCGGCAGCTGGACATGTGGAGCCGCATCATGCTGAAGGCTTGGTAGAATGGATGACCAAGCCCTCCTCATCCTCCTCATCCTCTCTCACCCAGGCTCAGGGTACTGGCAGAGCATCATCAGCCACCCCTTCCCTAGACCCACCATGTCCTCCTGAGGAGTCCCCCGAACTCTTTGAGCACAGTGTTGGGTACATGCTCCAGGAGGATGCCCAACGATTCGAAGGCTCGGATGATGATACCCAGCTTGAGGAATCTGGCCGTACTGTTCCACCAGCTGCAGCTTACTGCCAGGTTTGCTCTAGTGGTGAAGAGGGAGGGGATGATGAGGTCACTGACTCCACGTGGGTGCCTGAAGGGAGAGAGGATGAGGAGGAGGACGAGGAGGAGGAGGATGCGGCGTCACATGTCCAACGAGGCAGGATGCCCCCTGGAGGCCAGGTAGAGGCCAGCACAGCAACTGTACAACACCGCAGAGCTCCGCCTGTGCAGGGCGCTGCCTCTGCACGTTATCAGAAAAGTTCTTTGGTGTGGGCCTTTTTTGAGACGAGTGCATCAGATCGCACCACTGCTATTTGCAATATTTGTCTCAAGCGTATCTCGCGTGGCCAAAACATCAGCCGCTTGGGCACCACAAGCATGACCAGACATATGGCGACCTGCCATGCAGCTCGTTGGCAGGCACACATAAAAGACCCACACCAAAGAACTAAGCGGACCTCTCCTTGCTCCTCCTCAGCTGGGATCTCCATCCCCACTACACCTTCAGTCCTCTCTGAAAGCTGCTCTGAGAGGACTGAAGGTGTAGAATTAGGTGTGTCACAACCAAGTACTTGCAGTACACCGACGTCCGATTGCAGCAGGCAAATTTCCCTGCCCCAGCTGCTGGACCGTAGAAAGAAGTACACTCCCAGCCATCCACATGCCCAGCGGTTGAATGCTAGCCTGGCTAAATTGCTAGCACTTCAACTGCTGCCTTTTCAGTTGGTAGACTCGGCCCCCTTCCGTGAGTTTGTTCAATGTGCGGTTCCTCAGTGGCAGGTTCCCAAACGCCACTTTTTCTCACGGAAGGCGATTCCGTCTCTCTACCGGCATGTGGAGGGCAATGTCCATGCCTCGCTGGACAGGGCGGTCAGCGGTAAGGTGCATATTACCGCTGACTCATGGTCCAGCAGGCATGGACAGGGACGGTACCTTTCTTTCACGGCCCATTGGGTCACTCTATTGGCAGCTGGGAGGGATGCAGGACAAGGTGCAGTAGTGTTGGAGGTTGTTCCGCCACCACGCCTCCAAAACGCTACTACTGCTACTGGTTGTGACACACCTCTCTCCTCCACCCCCTCCTCTTCTTCTTCCTCCAGTGCTCTGTCCTTGGAACCAGCGGTGCTCCGTAGGCGTACAAGGGGCTACGCAAGTACGCAGGCAAAAAGATGCCATGCCGTGCTTGCGCTGGTGTGTTTGGGGGACAGGAGCCACACTGGGCCAGAGGTTCTGGCAGCTCTGCAGGGGCAGGCCGAGAGGTGGTTGACGCCACGTCAGCTTAAGCCAGGAATGGTCGTTTCTGACAATGGCACCAACCTCCTCTCCGCCCTGCGACAGGGGCAGCTCACCCATGTGCCCTGCATGGCTCACGTCCTCAACCTGGTGGTGCAGCGGTTCTTGGGCAGGTTCCCAGGCTTACAGGATGTCCTGAGGCAGGCCAGGAAAGTCTGTGTGCATTTCCGCCGATCTTATAATGCCAGTGCTCGGCTGACTGAGCTGCAAAAGGAGCTGAACCTGCCCAAGAACCGCCTAATATGTGACATGCCCACCAGGTGGAACTCAACGTTGGCCATGCTGCAGCGACTGCACACGCAGCAGAGGGCCATCAATGAGTACCTTTGCGACTATGGCACCAGGACAGGGTCAGGGGAGCTTGGTTTTTTTTCCCCACGTCAGTGGAGCATGATCAGGGATGCATGCACTGTCCTCTCACCATTTGAGGAGGCCACGAGGATGGTGAGCAGTGACAGTGCATGCATCAGTGACACTGTCCCTCTTGTCCACCTGTTGGAGCATACGCTGCGTGGGATAATGGACAGGGCACTTGAGGCAGAACAGAGGCAGGAAGAGGAGGACTTCCTTGCCTCTCAAGGCCCCCTTTATCCGGACAGTGTTCCTTCTGTCCCACCCATCACACAGGAAGAGGATGAGGAGGAGGAGGAGGAGGAGGAGGATTGTGTGAGCATGGAGGTGGAGCCTGGCACTCAGCATCAGCAGCAGCAGTCTTTTAGGGATGATGTACAGTCCCAACAAACCAGTGGACTTGTACGTGGCTGGGAGGAGGTGGCTGGCGATCATGTCATCCTCAGTGACCCAGAAGACTCCGGACCGAATGCCTCAGCTAACCTACGCTGCATGGCCTCCCTGATCCTGCAAAGCCTGCGGAAGGATCCTCGTGTTCTTCGGATCAAGGAGAGGGACCATTACTGGCTGGCCACTCTCCTTGATCCGCGGTACAAGGGTAAGGTTGCGGACCTTATCTTGCCGTCGCAGAGGGAGCAGAGGATGAGACATCTCAGGGAGGCCTTGCAGAAAGGTCTGTGCAACGCGTTCCCAGAAACTGGGAGGCTACAAACTCCTGGTCCTGGGCGACGAGTTGCTGAGGCTTCGGTCAGTAGCAGAAGGAGCGGTGGGGAAGGTGGACGTCTGACCGATGCGTTCAGACAATTTTTTAGTCCGCAGCCCCAAGGTATGATCGGTTCCAGCAACCATCGCCAGCGTCTGATATACATGGTGCAGGAATACCTTGGGGCAAGGTCAGACTTGGACACCTTTCCCACCGAAAATCCTCTGGCTTACTGGGTCCTGAGGATGGATCACTGGCCAGAGCTTGCACAGTATGCAATTGAGCTACTGGCCTGTCCTGCCTCCAGCGTTCTTTCCGAACGCACATTCAGTGCTGCTGGAGGATTTGTCACCGATCATAGGGTGCGCCTGTCCACCGCCTCGGTTGATCGACTGACCTTCATCAAAATGAATCAGTCTTGGATCACCACCAGCTACCAGGCACCTGAGGCGGATATAACCGAATAATTTTTAATATCACATCCCTTCAAGACTGCCTATGCTGATGCTGAGTGACTGTCCTCTTATGTTCACTGACTATCCTCTTCCTCCTCCTCAATGATCCATGCCACCACACCAGTGCCTAAGGCACAATTTTTCAGCCCCTGTTTAACAGGGGCGTGTACATACAATTTTTATAAAAAAATGCTTCGCAACACGTGTGACTGCTGTGCTCCAAGTACAGTATCTGTGAGGGGTTGCAGTGTTGTGGCACCAGCACCAGTGCCTAAGGCACAATTTTTCAGCCCCTGTTTAACAGGGGCGTGTACTTAAATTTTTTTTAAAAAATGCTTCGCAACACGTGTGACTGCTGTGCTCCAAGTACAGTATCTGTGAGGGGTTGCAGTGTTGTGGCACCAGCACCAGTGCCTAAGGCACAATTTTTCAGCCCCTGTTTAACAGGGGCGGGTAATTACATTTTTTTTAAAAAATGCTTCGCAACACGTGTGACTGCTGTGCTCCAAGTACAGTATCTGTGAGGGGTTGCAGTGTTGTGGCACCAGCACCAGTGCCTAAGGCACAATTTTTCAGCCCCTGTTTAACAGGGGCGGGGTAATTACAATTTTTTAAAAAAATGCTTCGCAACACGTGTGACTGCTGTGCTCCAAGTACAGTATCTGTGAGGGGTTGCAGTGTTGTGGCACCAGCACCAGTGCCTAAGGCACAATTTTTCAGCCCCTGTTTAACAGGGGCGGGTAATTACAATTTTTTAAAAAAAATGCTTTGCAACACGTGTGACTGCTGTGCTCCAAGTACAGTATCTGTGAGGGGTTGCAGTGTTGTGGCACCAGCACCAGTGCCTAAGGCACAATTTTTCAGCCCCTGTTTAACAGGGGCGGGTAATTACAATTTTTTAAAAAAAATGCTTTGCAACACGTGTGACTGCTGTGCTCCAAGTACAGTATCTGTGAGGGGTTGCAGTGTTGTGGCACCAGCACCAGTGCCTAAGGCACAATTTTTCAGCCCCTGTTTAACAGGGGCGGGTAATTACAAATCTTGATCTAATAGTTCACAGCAGGGCCCATTCCTGCGCCCACCAAGAGTAACTATGAGGGCCTACAGTCTTGTGGCAACACCGTCCACCACCACCGCCAAAGGCCCAATTTTTCTGCCCAGTTCATCAGGTGCTTGCAATTACAAATCTTGATCTAATAACACACAGCAGGGCCATTCCTGCGCCCACCAAGAGTAACTGTGAGAGCTTACAGTCTTGTGGCAACACCGTCCACCACCACCGCCAAAGGCCCAATTTTTCTGCCCTGTTCATCAGGTGCTTGCAATTACAAATCTTGATCTAATAACTCACAGCAGGGCCCATTCTTGCGCCCACCAAGAGTAACTGTGAGAGCTTACAGTCTTGTGGCAACACCGTCCACCACCACCACCAAAGGCCCAATTTTTCTGCCCTGTTCATCAGGTGCTTGCAATTACAAATCTTGATCTAATAACACACAGCAGGGCCCATTCTTGCGCCCACCAAGAGTAACTGTGAGAGCTTACAGTCTTGTGGCAACACCGTCCACCACCACCGCCAAAGGCCCAATTTTTCTGCCCTGTTCATCAGGTGCTTGCAATTACAAATCTTGATCTAATAACTCACAGTAGGGCCCATTCCTGCGCCCACCAAGAGTAACTGTGAGAGCTTACAGTCTTGTGGCAACACCGTCCACCACCACCACCACCCCCAATTTTTCTGCCCTGTTCAACAGGTGCATGCAATTACAAATCTTGATCTATTAACTCACAGCAGGGCCCATTCCTGTGCCCACCAGTCTTGTGGCTACACCAACATCTAATAGGGCAAATTTCTGCAGAGTATATACGCCAGGCCCCTACTTTCAAACATCCAACTTACAAACGACTCCTACTTGCAAATGGAAAGAGAAAACAGGAAGTGAGAGGAAATCTACCCCTAGGAAGGGAAATTCTATCCTGTTAGATTTAATTTGGGAAAAAGGTATCTCCTCTCTACTGATACTTTATCACCAATCCTTGTTTCAATTAAAACCCCACTTTTTCCAAAAACATTTGTCATTGGGACGGAAAGTGAGGTGACATGTTCTGAACAGATGTGCAAAGACAGCAAATGTTACAGGGGTGATAACCCCTCCCTATGTTCTCCAAAAAGCTTAAAAAAATAGATTTTTTTGGGATGGAGCTACACTTCATAATGTACCTGTTCAGATTCTACTTAAGAACAAACCTAAAGCCGCAAGTGGTTTTAAATGGCTTCTTTTTTTCCTTTAAAAATGTCATTTTGTGCAAGGACAGTTCTAAACACGGGAAACACATGCCACTTCACAGGCATACTTTAGACACCCCCCAGGTACCATATTTAAAGGAAAATTTCACTTTTTTTTTTCACTTTATGCATCATTAAAATGACTGCTCCCGAAAAAACGTTCGTTTTTAAAAGTTCTTTTTGCATTGATATATGTCCCCTGGGGCAGGACCCGGGTCCCCAAACCTGTTTTATGACATTAACATGCATATTGGCCGTTGTAATTAGCACTTTTGATTTCGAACGTTCGCGTCCATTATAACGTATAGGGTTCGAAAATTTGCGCAAACTTTCGGTCGGTTCGAAGGTTCTGGTGCGAACCGAACCCGGGGGTGTTCGGCTCATCCCTACTCAGGAATCGGAAGGGATTGAGGAGAGGCTCTGGACCCAGAAAACTAGTCAGTAAATGTATATCAGGCTTGTGCAATTGAGGGTCAATTCTAATAACAGCCCTGTTGGGCAGGCACTTGGCTGCAGATGCTATTCATGCCAGGAAAGGATTATCCACTTCAGGCTCACCTTAAAAAGGACATTGCACTAAAAAAAAACATAACCTTTCTTTCTTATTAGCACAGTTCAGAAGCACAGTCTTCAGGGATATTCAGGTTTTACTAGGTTACCTGTACCTATGCAAAAGGTTCAGAAGCTGGAGTCGGTTGTAAGTATCTTTCACTGCTTATTTCTTCATTTCTATTTAAGGCAGCACATGTAAGGAGCACTGATAAATATGATTTACATCAATTTCAGTGCAAGGTCCACAATAAGCTGTGAAAAATTGGTTATTTACTAAACATTTTAAAACTCTTTTATATTTCTGCATTTTCTCATTCTTCTCCATTTCTCTGTTAGTATTCTGTAAATGGTTCCCATGCTTTTTCAATTCAGGTGTACGAACAATCCTAAATTCTGCCGCAATCGTGATCAACATCTGAAAGCTTTTTGTATTCTATGCTAACAGTGTTTTGATATGTTTTTCCCCTGTTTCCTTAACTGCTCAAGCTGTTTGGCTATGTCTGAATTGCTGATGATGAAGCCTTTGCTGGCAGGCTGCCCAGACAGCAGAGCTCCTGTAGATTTTAGTTTCTCTAGGAGCTGCTTGCCTTCAGCATAATGGGTAACATTGAAAGCGCCAAGTCATTTGGTCGACAAGGTCAAAGTGCCTTTCATTCCTGCAATAATCAACCAATGTAGCTCTTCTTTAGGCCCAGGGAGAGAAAAGATAGAGGTCAAAAGAGCAATTACATTTCACATTGACTCCAGGAAAGGCTTAGAAGACCAAACTGAGAAACTGAGGGAAAAAAGACTCTGATTCATTCTTTTTCATTTCCTATCTGTTCATTTTTTTTTTAAACGTTGCAAAATCCCTGAACACTTTGACAAGAATCAAATTGTAAGGTCTATTATTAGATCACAGACCCAGGATATTTAAAATGTCAGCGTGATACAAAACAATGCGAGCAATGCACAACATGAACTGTAAAATAAAATACAAATTGAAAAGGAAAAAAGTAAATATATATTTATATATATATATATATATATATATATTTTTTTTTATATATATATATATATATGTGTGTATATATATATATATATATATATATATATATATATATATATATATATATATATATATATAAATACAGTATATATATATATATATATATATATATATATATATATATATATACATACACAGTATATATATATATATATATATATATATATATATATATATATATATATATATATATATATATATATATATATATATATATATATATAAGGCCAGTCTGCAGCACCTTGTATATTTATTAGGAGAGTAAAAAACTCATCAAGGAGACATCAGAATAGCAATAAGTAAACAATAACAGCGTTTTGGATCTATTAAAATCCTTTATCAGGTATAGCAAGCATGAAAATAAGATTCTGATCACATTCATTATATAGAAAATTCTCCCATTGACTGTAAATTAGCAGCACTTGGATAGTCTTCACTTAAAGCAAGATAGAGGCTAACATTACATCTAATCTCCCTGTTAGAACACAAAAGCTCAGCAGGGGAGATCACTGGACTAACTTTGCATGGTTAGTACAGTGGCTCCGACCGGAACTGTCAGGTTTTTTTATGCAACCCAAAAAAACTGTTAATGTGTACCCAGCTTTACTCTGCATCTTGTGGGCTCTCATTATCCAACAACATTGTTGTAGACCAGTACACCCAACCTTGGGATATGTTTCTGAAGACCTCTTGTAAATTAACTGTGGTTTCCCGCTATGTAAGTTTGTTAGCCAAGACACAAATTGGTGGTGCCACTGATGGTGAGGTTACCTTGTAGTTTGTCACAAGTGTCTCTCAGCAATCCTGCAACAGCCCTTGTAAGCATAGACATGTACATACACAATGTAAAATAGTCATAGAAATTAAGTTATTCTATTCTGAGTTATTCTATTCTAGGTACACTCTATATTGTATCAAAGTTTTCTAAGGCCATTGAAGCTCTCGCCTATCGGTACTATCTCTTGGGGGAAATAATGATTTTTTGTAGGTCTTTTTATTGTTTTCACTTTCATATTTAGGATATTGTACTATGAGATTTTGGTGGTGTTCCACGCTCTTAGCAGGTCCTGCCACCTTTGTTTTGTAATGTTAACTGTTTGTATTTACTCAGATATCACTGTGTAAGACATATCTGGTGATTTTATGCATGCTCTGAAGCAAGTATGAGACAGAAGCTATTGGCTACTGGCTATTGAACTTCTGCTTTTTAGTCCCGTCATACGTGTTGTATGTCACCGTGTTCTTGAGGGTTGGACTTTGGTGTGACCGTGTGTATGCAAGACAGCTTGAGCGGAATTTAGTCGGAACTCCGTCGGAAAAATCTTCAGAGTTTGTTCTGACGGCAAAACCGGTCGTGTGTACAGGGCATAATAGTTTTTTGGGCTAGAAATACATTTAAAGCTCATGTAAAGTTTACTGATCTTGATTATCTTGAGTACCAGTGAGTACCCAGGATAAAGGGATAAAGGGAAATATACTTTTATGTATATGTTAGGACGTAATAAAAAAAAAAAACAATTGTTGATCTGACAGAAAGGCACTTCTCTTGTGGGCTGATAACACATAGCATTTTTGGGGACAGAGTGGTATCAGCCCTGCCCAGTTATCTTTTCATAAACTACTCTAAACCCTCCCCATAATTTTTTCTCTATAACATAGGCCCTAATTATTCTAAAGCCCAAGGTAAGAAGTAAGAGGGTTAATTGGACACCTTGACATAACCAGATGTAAGTAACTGAGTTAAAATAAATTGAGTAACTTAACGCAGTTACTTTAGAGGGTAACGAGTAATCTAACTGATTACTTTTCCGCTCATGTTAACTCAGTTCCCATTACTTGGGCGGCGTTACCGCAATTACATCTACCGCCACTAGATGGCAGTAGTGTAATTCTGATGTCCTGCCGAAAAAGTTCCTCCTGCCGGATAAGGACCCCTTGTACTGCACAGGCGCAGCGCTTGCGCAGTACGAAGGACTACGGAGCTGACGAAAATTTCCGAAGCTAAAAAGCTCTGAGTGAACTCTACACCACGCAGGCACAGTTAACATGTTATTGTACGAGGCGATGCCGCACATCCCGATGCTCGTGCTACTCTGCAAGGGGCATCTATCGTGTAACTAAGGGGCGGGTCTAGTATTACTGTAAACAAGGGGCGCATTTATTATTATTGTTATATATCGAGCTCTGCCCATTAATTTAACATTCGCCCTCTTCTGTAGCCATCCACCCCTTACACGATATATTAAATAATAATAGACCCGCCCCTTGCTTACACGCTATAACAGATCTGCCTCTTGGTTAGAGTAATCATAGAGCAGCCTCTTGGTTACACGATATATAACAATAATAATAAATGCGCCCCTTGCTTACAGCAATAATAGACCCGCCCCTTAGTTACACGTATAGAATATTAAAAAAAAAAGTCACAGTTACTTTGCTGCGTAACTAATTACTTTTCCAATGTAGCAACTGAGTTACTAACGCAATTACTTTTTGGGAGAAGTAATTTGTAACTTAACTAATTACTTTTTTAAAGTAAGATGACCAACACTGGACATAACATAGGAAGTGTGCTCAGAACACAGCTCTGAATTTCTGACATGATCAGCAGAATTTTTTTAATTATAGCAAACAAAAAAACAAAACACTTTTATGGCTTAGTTAACTCACCAAAATGTAACAAATAAGAGAAGTTCATTGATAGGGTTTGCATATACTTTAACTAAAAACCTACAGTACATTTTAACTGCAACTGTAAAGAATTTATGTTGTCAAAGCATGCAGTCATCTTATTAGCATATGGATATTTATTTAGCATTAAGTCAGACAGTTTAGAGCACATAATTTAGGCTTAAATACAAGTAATTTGTGCTGGCATATTGTTGTTATAAAACTACCTTTACTTGACCTTTCAGCTGCCAGCGCTAATTACATCTCAAGTGCTGACCGTTCTTGTAATGTATCTGGTAATTGCTATTACTATGTGATTTTTCTGGAAAAAAAAATCTACATTTGAACGATTATTTATTAGGCACATTAGTGTGACTGTGGGGAAATGACAGAGGAACACATTTCTCTTCACCACAGTGAGAGCTGAATTTTATTGTAGGCGCATTGCCACATCGCATACTTCACAACAACATCATCTTTTTTCCCACGGACTGCTATTCTGCAATTTATTAATTTATCGTTGCACTGTGCACCTCCTTCAACAATGACTGCTCTTCACAGCTGGGGAAAAACATGTTACTGATATACTGGGCTCTAAAAAAAATCTCCTCTCTGCTTTCACATTACTACACTGAAGGTAATCACTCCAGAAATATCCATAGCACTTGAGCCTCAAGCATAGGAGGCAGCTTTTTTCTCAAAGGTATCTGAAGTGCTGCAGTTATTTTAATAGGAAAATGTAACTGACTCTCCCATCACAAAGTTTTATTTATCAAATGAATTATGAACTCAATCCTTGTTTTCTGTAGTACCCTATTAGTATACAGTGCCTTGAAAAAGTATTCATACCCCTTGACATTTTCCACATTTTGTCATGTTACAACCAAAAACGTAAACGTATATTATTGGGATTTTATGTGATGGACCAACACAAAGTGGCACATCATTTGGAAGTGGATGAAAAATTATAAAGGTTTTTCAATTTTTTTTACCAATAAATATCTGAAAAGTGTGGCGTCGATTTATATTCAGTCCCCTTTACTCTGATACCCCTAACTAAAATCTAGTGGAACCAATTATATAAAAATATAAATATAGCGCTCGCAAACACAATAAGTGAATATACAACAATGTATGGAGAAAAACAAAGTCCAAAAAAGTGACTAAAGGTGCTCCAATCCAAAGTGAAGACAGTGAACAATGCTTCAGAGATTATTCAGGTGTACAACACCCCCTCATGTGTCCCCACTCACCAAATTGAAACGACCCCCAGCTTTTCAGTCTGGTGGGTCACTTTGAGCTTTGTGATGGTATCCAGGGATGATGGATATGGTGTCAAGTCATCAGAACCAAATTTATCTTTATGAAGTTACTCAGCGGAACAAACAGGTACCCAAAAAAAAAAAAAAAGAATGGAACTGATAGTGAAGTACCATTAAAACAGGTTTTATTGCACAAGGGAGTGGGTACTTACAAAAAATACGATCAAACAAGCCTCAAACATGGAGCTGTGAGTGTAAAAACGCAGTTTCTGGCTTGCGTTCCACGGGGCCGGAAGTGACGTCAGTGATACCGGAAATTGCATCAACGTTTCACCCTCCCATAGGGCGTCATCAAGGACCTCTATTTCCGTATTGCACACACCATTAGCACGAGTTTACATATTCAGTATATATATTTCTCACACTAGTGGAACCAATTGCCTTCAGAGGTCACCTAATTAGTAAATAGAGTCCATCTGTGTGTAATTTAATCTGGATATAAATACAGCTGTTCTACGAAGCCCTCAAAGGTTTGTTAGAGAAATTTAGTGAACAAACAGCATTATGAAGGCCAAGGAACACACCAAACAGGTCAGGGATAAAGTTGTGGAGAATTTTAAAGCAGGGTTAGGTTATAAAAAAAAAATACCCTAAGCTTTGAACATCTCAGTGGGCACTGTTCAATCCAGCATCCAAAAATGGAAAGAGTATGGCACAACTGCAAACCTACCAAGACATGGCTGTCCACCTAAACTGAAAGGCCAGGCAAGGAGATCATTAATCAGAGAAGCAGCCAAGAGGCCCATGGTAACTTTGGAGGAGCTGCAGAGATCTACAGCTCAGGAAGGAGAATCTGTCTACAGGACAACTAATAGTCATGCACTCCACAAATCTGGCCTTTATGGAAGAGCGGCAAGACAAAAGCCATTGTTGAAAGAAGGCCATAAAAAGTCCTGTTTACAGTTTGTGAGAAGCCATGTGGGGGACACAACAAACATGTGGAAGAAGGTACTCTGTTCAGATGAGATCAAAATTAAACTTTTTGGCCTAAAAGCAAAATGCTATGTGTGGCAGAAATCTAACACTGCACATCACCCTGAATAAACCATCCCCACCGTGAAACATGGTGGTGGCGGCATCATGTTGTGGGGATGCTTTTCTTCAGCAGGGACAGGGAAGCTGGTCGGAATTGAAGGGAAGATGGATGGAGCCAAATACAGGGTAATCTAATGCCGCATACACACGACCGGACTTTCTGGCAAACTAGGTCTGACGGGATTAGTCCGTCGGAAAATCCGATCGTGTGTGGGATAATGCGATTGTTTTTTGGTAAAATAATCAGACGGACCTAGAAATATAAGATAAGTATACTACATATGTATATGTCTTCTTCCACACTCTGTGTAAGCCAAATGTCTCTACATGGAGTACAAATAATAGTCCAGGATTTAACCATGGACTGTATGAACTTGGAAACATGACACCCCCATCAAATCATTCCCTGCATATTACCTTTTGTACCACCACCCTCTCCCTTTAGAATGTAAGCTCAATGAGCTCTCTATACTGTAATTGTGTTGTCCCCCCTCTACATTGTAAAGCGCTGCGTAAACTGTTGTCGCTATATAAATCGTGTATAATAATAATAATAATGACTCTATACGTTTGGTAATAAATCTCCAAGATGTATTGCCACTTACGCCCATGGTGTATGGATTGAGCCTTTACTGGCATGCAAGGGGGTCTTTACAGTTTTGGAATACATATTTGGCCATCTATAAAGGGTTTGCACCCTTGTCTTTGAAGAAAGCATACAGCCCTTAAAAAGTATCCTCCTCTGAACCATGGTGCCCCATGAGTGAACTTTGGAGGCTCAGATAGTATGATAATAATACTGATTTGTGAGGCCCATACAACATTTAGCATCATAACTTTGGGACTTTGGTCACTATTTGAGCATTCCCATTTTCAGTGGATATATACACATATATTTTGGAACTATTAACATATTTATAGGATCATTTGTGAGCATTAAATCAATCATTGTCCATTTGAAGGATCACCTCAAAAATCACTCAAATTAACCTGATTACACCTAATATTGTTGTTGTGCAGACAGATATATATCATAAACATTTTGGGTATGAGTGATATGTATATATGAGGGAGGTGGGCATATGTTTTTAGGTGTGTGTTGATATGTGTGACATTGAGGTGCCATTTTAAACTTGGTATATGAAATAAAGTGTATTATATTTAGCCCAGTGTGTTGATGATAAATGTTTTCTATATACATATAAAATCTTTTTTCTAGAGGTGGTTGAGTCAAAATCAGGTTTTTATTTTTTTATGTTTTTTCAGCCCCTAATATGGCAGTGGAGCCCTATAAATACAGTTAGTTCATGATGGGTGGCTCTTAGTCCAACCCCCTGATGACATCATCTGTGAGGTAACATGTAGGGTGGGGCCTACGAGGTAGCATAATCATGCATGTGGATTGATTGACAGCCGGGTTCCGATCTGTACGTAGGAACTTCATACTAAGTTTATGCCTGTGAAGCTGCCTGTCAGCTTTTTTCACATTTATGTGCGCATTCTTTATATTTTAATAAAAATGACCATACAGTTTTCCACTATGAGATTGCTTTCTATGTTTTTTTCTGAGAAATTGTGGCTCCATATACCTAACTGGGAGGAGGAGGAGGCAAACCGGTTTATGAAAAACCTTAACCCCTTGAGAGCTGTTTGACCTATCTGCTGATACGGAGTCAATTCGATCTAGTAATGTTTTTTTTCTCTCGGATGGGGCACACCGCTCATGAGTTAAAATTCTATCATGGCCTTCCCTTTCCTAATTACTCTGGTGTCTTCTGTATTGGAATGTTAAGAATTTTCTCTTGCTTTTTTCTTTTTTTACACTTTCAGGGGGCTTTATTTTTTATTGCTGAATTCTTATTTATTGGATGTATATATTTTTTTCTCACTGAGATATATTAAGAAATCTTTGTTTTATGTTTATATTTGCACATGTTTGTGTATAGTTTTACAGTGTATATATATATATATATATATATATATATATATATATATATATATGTATCACTTTTAGCACTGCACTTTATGTTATACCACCCTACTAGTATAACTATTAAAATGACATTAAACAATATAGTATAATTATTAAAATGACATTAAACAATATCCCTAGTCTCCAAAATGAATCCATACACATCAACGTCTAAATTGCCCTGTAATCTATTTTTCAAGAAATGTATTCTTACTGTGTTTTTCTGACTCCTTGTGATGTCCTCTGTGAGCTCCTGGACCACAAATTTCCCCCCTTACTCATGCTAAATGCATGCAACAAATCCCATAGTCTGTTATCCATTTTGGGAGTGAAAAGTCCCAAAATAGACCAGGCCCTGGTGTTCCACCACTGTGGGGGCCCCAGCAGGGTTGCTGGCTGCAGGGCTCTGAGCTGAGAGCTTCCTTTTCACACAGCCCAGAATCAGCACTGACAGTTCCCTCACATGGATGGGAGAGGAGAGAGAGATGATCTCCTCCTCCTCCTCCTACTCCTCTTCTTCTGTGTGTGCACCGTGGGAAGTCTGAAGCTCAGCAGCTGGATGATCAAAGGTGCAGACAGCCTCCATCATGGGAGAGAGAGCTCATCCTCCATCCCCTGTCTCTGAGTGAAGTGTTCCCCCTCTCTCTCTTCTCTCTCCTGCCTCTGAGGAAACTAATTTAAGAGGGACTCAGATGTTACGGGTGCTCTGTGGACTCTGATGTAAGGGGGCCTCTGCTCACCAAAGCCCCCCTTACATCAGAGTTCAACTTTAAACCTGAGTTTACAGTATTCCCCTTTACATCAGAACCCTCCTTAAATAAGGGTCCACAGAAATCCTCCTTACAGTGTAAGTGGAAATTATGCAGACTCTGATGTAAGGGGGGGCTCTGTAGGATTTGATGTAAGGAGGCTCTGCAGACTCTGATGTAAAGAGGGCTCTGTGGGCTTGGTTATAAGAGGGCTCTGCGGACTCTGATGTAAGGAAGAACTCTGTGGGCTCTAATGTAAGGGGGTCTCTGGGAACCCTGATGGGTGAGGAAAGGGTTGCTAGTAGCGGAAGCCTTGTGCTTTTTGGCGGGAACAACTGCTTCATGCGTTAACGACGCCATTTTTGTACCCTGGCTTAATTTCCTTTCTGTTGTTGTTTCATTGGAAGCAGATGTTACTAGTTGCATTCTCAATATGTGCGGTGAGATGAGTTTAAAGTGTATGTTTTAAGTTGTGCTGGCCTTCCTACAGGAAACATCATTCCTTTTGTGTGTGAAACCATGTGCTAGTTTCAGCGGGAAAAAATCCCTCATTTAGCTTAGTCCTTTGTCTTGGCAGCTGTTTTCGTTGCCTGCAAAAACTCCATCTTGCTGAAGTCTGGCCTTAATATGGTGATTTTCATCGATTGTTGTCACTGTGTGTCATCCTTTGGTGCAGATATTCCTTTTAAGTGTTCTATTTCTCTTTTTCAAAACTTTTGCGTTTTCTGTATTGAATTTGATTTCCATTTGAGACAGGTTTGTGATATAGTGAAACTAGCTTTCAAGGGGGAGTGTCTCAAATGGTATTCACTTTTTATGCTTGTATTGTTTAAGCCTGCACTTGAAAATCTAGCCACCCTCCCTCTTTCCTCTTCAATTGATATTTAAATTAACCAGGAGTTTTGAATCCACAGGAGGGGAGGGGCTTTTGATTGTTTGTGGCCTTTAAAGCTTTGCACTGATGGTCTAGTGTTTGATTCCCAGGGGATAGAGTCAAGGGGGGATTTTTGGGGGTTAATTCCACCCACTCCAGAAAAAAGTTTTATTATTTCGCTGATGCTATAGATTTTCTAATGTCTTGATAGACAAAATATGATGCTATTCAAGACTCCCCCTCCCCCTCCCTCTTCCTGTTCAGGTTCAGTGCAACAGGAAGTTGATGGGAGGGGCCTGGGGTCTTTTGAATTAGGACAAATCTTTTTGATTTTTAAAGGTTTATATTGTAATACAGTTTTGGGGAGGCATTAAAGTTATTGTAATATCAAGGTACAGAGAGAAGCCATAATAATTGTTTTGAATAGTGGAGGATTTCATGGTGTTTTGTAGTTTGTCTGACAACACATTTATGGGGCTGCCGATAACCGGTAGTAGAGCATGTAAATGTGAGGATTAGTACGCTAGCATACCAGGAGGCCGTGTATAATAATTGGAAAACGCCCCCCTTACATCAGAGTTCAACTTTAAACCTGAGTAGATTCCCCTTTACATCAGAACCCTCCTTAAATAAGGGTTACAAGAACACCCCTTGCATCAGAGCTCCCCTTTACATTCCATAGTCCACAGAAATCCTCCTTACAGTGTAAGTGGAAATTATGCAGACTCTGATGTAAGGGGGGCTCTGTAGGATTTGATGTAAGGAGGCTCTGCAGACTCTGATGTAAAGAGGGCTCTGTGGGCTTGGTTGTTAGAGGGCTCTGCGGACTCTGATGTAAGGAAGAACTCTGTGGGCTCTAATGTAAGGGGGTCTCTGGGAACCCTGATTAAAGAGGAATGCTGGGAACGCTGATGTAAGTGGGGGCAATGGTTAACAGAGTTTTCAGCGTTTCCTCTTACATCTGAATTCCCTTCATACAGCAGAGTTCTCAGTGTTCCACTTAAACTAGAGTTCCCCTTACAGTATAGTGTGAGTTCAGATGTAAAGGGGATCTCTGCAGATTCATGTGTAAAGGGGATCTCTGCAGATTCAGATTTAAAGGGGAAACTCTGTGGATTCTGATGTAAGGGCGACTCTGTGATTAAATCCATATGATTAGAAATGTTATTTATTCATAAATTCACAATTTTATTTACAATTTTATTCAGAAGACATATGTATAGTGTAAGCTACATAAAAAATTGCCAAGTGTTCGGCTTAAAGAAAAGGTGGCACCCCTACCCAAGACAGCAGGAAGAGGGCCCACTACTGATCATGTGAAAGGGATCCAATGCAGGACTGTAATAAAGGGCCTCACGATGGGAGTAAAGGTCCCCAGGCTTGGAGGCAAGGGGGGTCAGGGGGTTCTTTATGGTTTCTTGCATCGGTGCCCTGAAGGTTCTAGTTACATCTCTCCATCTTACCATCAGTCACCTGGGCAGACACAGCTACCTTTTGTCAGAATCCTAATTTGTAGGTTCAAAAATGTCTTTTCACTCTGACTCATTTCTTTGTTCAAAATAAGCCTACCATACGATATATACAATCATAAAAGCACTTATACACAATCACATACTCACATGAAGGCAAGAAATATTATTCCATCACACCAGTTGGTCTGTTTTTCATTACCAATTGTGATAATTCTTTTCTTTTTCCATTGATCTTTTTTTGTATCTGTCGACTGACATTCTGCTATTGCCTGCTGATCATTTAAGATTATATCTTATACAAAAGAGTTATAATTCAATTGTATCACATTGTTGGTGCATATATGGACAGCTGACTAGGGCATTAATGAAGTCAAATGTCATTCATATATCTAACAATAGTAGTAGAAGTAATGTGTATCTCTACACACAACCATGAATCATCTTCATGGTATAACTCATTTTCTTCAAAAGTACAATTACTGTTTATTTCCTCCCTGTAATTAGACTTACTTACTAATTTGGTCTCAGTTGAAGGATGCATTCAAATTGGCTTGAAATGGGGCATGGCCTGCGGCGGAGCGGAATGGCAGCGTGATACCAGAGCTCCGGATCACCCAGGGACAAAGCGGCTCATAACGGCATCGTAGGACCCCACTTACCGGCTCGTTTACCGGCGCATCGACCTGCCAACACCAGGAGGACATGGCGACCAAGCGAAAAGGGGCTAACAAGCCACAGCGCCTGACGGACTACTTCCACCAGCCGGGACCTGGAGGTAGGCAATATGGCGCCGGCCCCGCACACGAGGAGGCCCACAAACACAGGCCCAAACCCTGCACATCCACCCCATCTCCCACAAATGACGATCCGATCGTCAACCAAGCAACCCCCTTGCCTCATTCCCCGACAGGGAGCCCGGCTAAAGCGAAATTGAGACTAGATGGGAACGGATACAACTCTGCCCTAGGCCCTGCATCAGATTCAGGAGATGACACCAGGGAGCTCCCGGACTCAATCATCTCCTTCCCCACAACTAATCAACCTGTCCTGGACACTGTCCTCAAGGACATGCTAGTGTCCCTGAGAAGCACCCTCCAAAACGATATGATCAACTGCATGCATAGATTTAGTGGGGAACTCTCTGCAGTAGAAACAAGAGTAGAGCACATTGAGAGCAAGATGGATAGCTGTCACCAAATATCACCACTATGGCCATACGTTTTCTCTCTATTAATACCAAGGGGTTGAACCACCCCGTGAAAAGGAAGTCCCTATGGAATGAAGCATTAAACAACAAAACTGACATTGTTTGCGCACAAGAGACACATTTTTGCAAAACGTCTGCCCCTAAATGCGCCCACAAAAGTTTCCCCCATGTTTTTTTTTGCAAACGCGGATAAGAAGGCAAATGGGACAATGATAGCTATCAGAGACACGGTGGCGTTCACGCTCCACACCGAACTCATAGACCCCCTAGGTCGATATATCATTTTAATCTGTGATATCAACCAAACTACGTATACTGTCGTCAATATCTATGCCCCCAACAAGCATCAGTTACGCTTTTTCAACAAGATTATGAAAAAAGTCAATACTGTCAAAAAGGGGATGCTTATTATCTGTGGGGACTTTAATGTTGTCCCCGACCCCTACATGGACTCAACTACTAAAGCGAGGCGCCAAGTTCAGTCCCTTCAGGACACCATCCATAGAGAGGACCTATATGACGTGTGGAGATGTCATCACCCAGGAGAAAGGGACTTTTCTTTCTTTTCTGCCCCTCACCAAACGTACACACGAATAGACCTGTTCCTTACTGACCAACGTACACTATCCAAGGCAATCTCCTCAACCATCAACTCTATCACCTGGTCGGACCACGCGTCCATCACTCTCCATATTAAGGACTCTTCCACGGTGGACACAGTCCCACTCTGGAGAATGAACTCCTTTCTTTTACAGCAACCGGACACAAAAAAAGTCATTGAAGACCACCTCTCTGAGTTTTTTACATTTAACGGTCCATCTATGCAAAACAAATTTACACTATGGAATGCCCATAAAGCATTCATAAGGGGGATCTTTATTCAATTGGGGGCTAGGGCGAAGAGGCGAAGGCAAAACAAATTGAAAGAGATCACTGAAAACATAAAGAAACTAGAAGCTGATAACAAAGCACTAACCTCCGATGCACTTTCAAAACAATTAAGCCAATTGCGGCATGATCTCAGACTCCTATTAATGGAGGACTTTGAGAGAACCTCCAAAAAGCTCAAAATGACATATTACTCTCACGGGAACAGAGCTGGTAAGCTTCTAGCCCACCAAATAAAAGGACATAGAGGGAAAACCAAAATCCCCTATATCCTGCATTCCACAAAACACACGAAAATGCATCATCCACAAGATATAGCGGATGCTTTTAGTAATTACTACGGCACCCTCTATAACCTTAAAGATGATAGAGAAACACCCCAACCCACCCCCAAATTAATAGAGGACTTCCTACAGCAGATCTCATTACCAAAACTCTCTCCTCATCAATTAGAATGCTTGAACGGCCCGTTCACAGCAGAAGAAATCCACGATGTTATAGGCTCTATTCCAATCAACAAATCCCCAGGCCCTGATGGCTTTATAGGGGAATATTACCAAACATTTAAAACCATTCTTACCCCCCACCTATCTGATATCTTCAATGCAGCTGCCGCCTCTTCCTCCTTCCCCCCTGAGATGTTGAAAGCTATTATTGTCACCATACCCAAGACAGGGAAAGCTCCCGACAGCCCTGCTAATTTCCGTCCCATCTCGTTGTTAAACGCAGACTTGAAAATATATGCGAAACTACTGGCCAAACGAATGATTGACTTAATGCCCCAACTGATTCATCCTGATCAAACAGGTTTCACTAAAGGCCGCCAAACCTCCGACGCCACCAGGAGATTGACCAACATCATTCATTTGACTGAGTCCCGTCGGAGGCCTTCTCTGCTACTAGCCTTGGATGCGGAGAAGGCCTTCGACAGGGTCCACTGGGGCTACCTCCTTGGGGTGTTGGAGAAATTTGGGTTCTCGGGACCCATTCTGGCATCAATTATGGCTCTGTACTCAGAACCCTCAGCCCAAGTCTACACAGCAGGAGTATTGTCAACCCCCTTTAAAATTACTAACGGCACCCGACAGGGATGTCCACTATCCCCCCTGATTTTTAATTTAATTTTGGAGCCATTAGCAACCCTCATCAGAACACACCAGCACATTACAGGAATCTCATCCCATGGCTCTGAACATGTCATCAGCTTATTTGCAGATGACATCATTATGATGCTCACTAACCCTGAGAAATCCCTGGCTTCGGTGTATGACGTATTACAAAGGTTTAATAGAGTCTCTTATTACAAAGTCAATGAAAGTAAATCTTATATACTCGGTATAGGTATAAACACCCATCTACAGAACTCTCTCAGTTCACGGTTTCCATTTGTCTGGAGTAAAGAAGGTATTAAATACCTAGGTATCACACTAACGGCATCCACAGGTAAGCTATACCAGGCTAATTACGTATCTTTCCTAAATGCCCTCCCGACGAAATTACAAACCATTGTCAAAACAGAGCTCCTATGGTCAGGGCGCTTAGCAGCATTCAAAATGATAATCTTGCCCCAACTAATCTATATATTTAGGACCCTCCCCATCCCGGTTCCTAACATTTTCTTCTCCAAACTTCAATCGCAGATCAATAAGTTTCTGTGGATGGGGAAAAAAGCGAGATGGGCCTTCCAAAATTCAATAGCAGCTAGAACGGCGGGCGGAGTGGGCAACATACTGGTTAAAGACTATTACACGGCTTCTATACTGTCTCAACTCCGCATATGGTTCCCCAACTCCCCTACCCCTAGATGGAAGGAACTAGAAGAAGGTCAAATTACTAACACCAACCTCTTTAATCAATTAATGGCATCCTCGTTCGGCCACAAAGCCACTACCCCTTTAGCACCCACAATTAGAGCATCCCTACAAGCCTGGGAAACTCTGCTGAAGCAGTCGTTTATAACGCCCCCTGCTTCTTCACTCCCAATTCCTATCACATGCCTATCAGGGATTATCCCTGACCTACACATAACACACTGGAACGACCAGGGAATCCATAACATATCAGACCTTATGATCGGCCCAGCAGTGAAAACATTTAGATCCCTACAACTAGAGTTTGGTCTGAGCGACTCCGAACAGTACAAATACATCCAAATTAAACATTTCCTCCGATATAATACTAGAACCTCCATCCAGTTACCATGGAAGGTGATATTGTTCTTCACCAAACCCGTACCTAACACTAAAGGGATCTCATTATTTTATAACGCCCTCAGCAACAAACTAATATTTGTTAAAAATCCCAACATTATAGCTTGGGAGCGGGATCTGCACACATCCTACACTATTGAACAATGGCAGGCTGCCTTAAAAGCAACCTTCTCTGCTACCAAATCTATAAATTTATGGGAACTACACCAAAAGTTGTTACTACGCTGGTACCTAACTCCACATAAAACTTCTAAATTTAATAATCAAGCCTCACCACTATGCTGGAGGAAATGTAAATGTTTAGGCACCCTTCTCCACACTTTCTGGGACTGCCCCAAGCTCCTCCATCTATGGGATGAGATTTTTAAACTACTCAAACTCATATTACAATGCCCTATTCCTAAAACCCCAGGCTTAGCTGTTCTATCCTTAGGCATTGAAGCATTACCTAAAACTACTAGGAACATAGTTTCTCATGTCCTACTCAGTACCAGATTGGTGATAGCCAGACATTGGAGGTCCCCTGATCCACCCCTACTGAAAGAAATAATAATGACTACAAACACGCATGCTATATATGAAACTATGTTTGCCTCTTCCCTGGGTAAATTCCAGGACTCACAAGCTCTTTGGAAACCGTGGACTGATTGGATATCCAAGAATGGATCTCAATATTACTAACTTAGTCTCTTATGTAATGAGATACTATGCACTAGTTCGTTTCCCTTATCCTCTTTTTATTTAGGTTTTTTTTCTCTCTCTCTATTTTTTTTTTAATTTTTAATTTTTCTTTTTCTTTCCTTTTTTGTCTACCTTTTATTTGCCTTTCTTATACATGCCTCAGTAAGAGAGAATATACTTGCACCACACCTGATGCTTGCGGTAGACGAACACTGGGTCTCCCCTCCTATAGTACAGTTTGATCCCACTTGGGGTACTTGAGGGGGGACTCACCTTCTCTGCGGTAGGCCTCAAAGACAACTTGCTCAAACCACATGCGATTACATTAATGCACACTGCTTGTCATGACTTTTAGCATATATGTTTCTTCTTTCCTTGGAACGCCAGCAAACTAGCAGCTACATATAGGCATGCAACCCTCATGTTCAAATGTATTCTCATATTCTGTTACGTATTGTACCCTGTTATGGTACCTCTGTATTTCATATGAAAAATTTAATAAAAAACTATTGAAACAAAAAAAATTGGCTTGAAATTTTAACATTGTTATTCCTTAAATATAGTGGTTGCATTTGTTTTCTTTTTTTTCCAGAGTTTATATACTTTTTAATTCTACCTAGTAATCCTGCGAATAACTCACTTGCTGTCCCCTCATAGCTATATTCCTCCTCCACTGTTTCTTCAACCATCTCTGCATTTGTTCTTCTCCCTAAAGCCTAATACAGACGATGAGATTATCTGATGAATGGTCGTCCGTTTTTTTTTTGGCTTGCTAGTCTCCATATTGAAAACAAATAGGTTACTAAAGTACGAAAATTCACATACAACAGAATAAAAATTGGAAGTGATGTAATGTATTTGTATTGTATTTTTGGACGAAAAATGTACTGATTAAACAAAAATCATACGAGCTGGTGTCATACGAAAAACATTTTCAGGTTTGTCCCTTCGGAAAATTTTGGACGAAAGCTGTGTACTAATGATCATATATTATATTACCTGGTGATTCTGCCAATAAAAATCCTGTCCTAGGGTGGCAACACTCACACAAGTCAATGTATCTGTGGAGAAGCAACAGTGTCACCCTAGGCTGCTCCACAGGTTTGGACTACAAATAACTCCCTCTCCCCATCTTCAGTATACAGATACTCCTCATTTAATGACTTACCTGTTACACAACCACTCTGACTTATGACCAGCTCTCCCCACCCTAACGACCTGCTATATCATCATTGTATTCTACAGTACAGTACAGAATTTTTGTTTGTGTTCTGTACTTATGCAAATTAAAACTATGTTATTGAGCTGGAGTTTTGTGTTTAGACCTTTTTTTACAGTACAGTACAGTAATTAAGAATGTTTAAAATATTGATTACTTGTGGCTCCTCGTTTAACAACCAATTTGTTTAACGACCTGGTCGTTGGAACGGAACCTGGTCGTTAAGTGAGGAATACCTGTATAGATGAGTGTTGGTGAAAAAGGTCATTGTTTGAGTTCTCAGTTTAGTCCACAGGAAGTTACAAGGAAACAGGTATTCTATCAGGATCAACGGGTATATTTCGATATTTTACAAAAATGCACTTAGCTTAAAAAAGCAAAGCAAAGCTAATGTCATGTCTAATAAATATCTTAAACCACTTGCCCTCCAGAAGATTTACCAGCGTCCTAACCAGGCCATTTTTGTGATACGGCACTGCTTTACTTTAACTGACAATTGCACAGCTGTGTGACACTGTACCCAAATGTCCTTTTTTTCCCACAAATAGAGCTTTATTTTGGTGGGATTTGATCACCTCTGCGGTTTTTATTTTTTGCGCTATAAACAAAAAAAGGCCGGCAATTTTGAAAAAAATAATTTTTTTTTTTACTTTCTGCTATAAAACATATCCAATGAATATATGTAAAAAAAAATCATATTTCTTCATCAGTTTAGGCCAATATGTATTCTGCTACATATTTTGGGTAAAAAAAATCCAAATAAGTGTATATTGATGGGTTTGCGCAAAAGTTATAGTGTCTACAAACTATGGGATATATTTATGGAATTTTTATTTTATTTTTTTTTTTACTAGTAATGGTGGTGATCAGTGACGTATAGTGGGACTGCGATATTGCGACAGACAAATTGGACACCTAACTGACACTTTTTTGGGAACCAGTGACACCAATACAGTGATCAGTGCTAAAAATATGCACTGTCAATGTACTAATGACACTGACTGGGAAGGGGTTAACATCAGGGGAGATCAAAGGGTTAAATGTGTGCCTGGTCAGTGTTTTACTACTGTTTGGGGAGGTGCTTGTACTAGTGGAAGGCAAAGCTCATCTCCGTATTCCTGCTTTGCAGGAACACAGGATCAATGCCTTCTATACTGACAAAACAACAATCTGTCTTGTTTACATAGGCAGACTGCTATTCTGTGTAACAAATGATCGGCAAGTGCCGGCGGCATCGGGCACACCAGGCCCACTGATTGGCTCCTGCTGTGCACAGAAGGAATGAGCTTCCGGTGCCGCGCCTGCACGCCCGATACCCAGAAAAGCAGGATCACATATATATATATATATACGTGATCATGCGCAGTGCGGCCACCCTGTAGCAGTAAATCTGCTATGGGCCAATCGCCAAGTGCATATACTACAATTTTTGTTCTTGTTTTTACATACTGTATACATTCTAAAACTTGCATTATTGACATCTATCAGATAAACCCCCAAAAAATCTAACAGAGTCCTCCATCCATGATAACAGTGTGGATGGATGAATTTCCCCCACTAGGCTATTGTATTCTGACCTGTTGGATTCTGAACAGCGACTGCATCTGATTGGATGCAGCTGTCGCTTGGCCAACAAATTATCCTCCAAGCTACTTCCATTTTCAATGAAAGGGTATTGGGTGGGAGGATGTGACACTGTCACCCATTAAAGGTATTTCCATAAGTTCATCAGAAATTGGCAGAAGTTCACACAGTGTATGGCCAGCTTACCTTTGAATGGTGAACCATGTGAAGAATAGCAAAAAAGAAGGTAGGTAAAAAAAAAGGGATTCATATGTTGCAGTTCTGCAGAAAGAATCATGAACATTTTACCTAGCTGATACTCTATAATTTGGCCTGAGATGACTAGCAACACAAATAGGTAAAGTGATACTAAAGTGTTTATTTTTTTTGTATATAAATAACAAACATGTTATACTTACCTGCTCTGTGCAGTGGTTTTGCACAGAGCAGCCCAGATCCTCCTCTTCTCAGGTCCCCCACCGGCGCTTCTGCTGAGTGCCTCCACAGCAAGCAGCTTGCTCTGGGGGCACCCGAGCCGAGACACTGCTCTGTGTGTCCATTCAGACACGGAGCTGAGGCCTGGCCCCCTCTCTTTCCTCATTGGGTCACTCACTTTGATTGACAGCAGCAAGAGCCAATGGTGCACCACTGTTGTCTCTGCCAATGAAGACAGGGAGTCCCAGACAGCTCAGCCTCTTGTGCAAGACCACTGGATTGAGATGGGCTCAGGAAATTATTAGAGGGCTGAGGGGTGGGGCTGCAATCAGATAAAAAACCTTCTGCCTTTATAACCACTTTAACTGTGGGGTAGTCTCGCTATAAAACACCTGACTAAAATATGGGTTTATAACTGTCACATGCTAAAATATCCCCACAGGAGTCTAAACTCTACTTCATTTTACTCTTATCACAAACTTAAAGTGGTGTTCCCCCCCCCCAAAAAAAAGATGATTAAAATTCCTAAAAAAATAAAAAAGAATACATTTGGAAACATTTTTTTTAACTCACCTCTAAATGCCTGTCGCTAGGGGGTCCCTCGTTGTCTGCCTCCTTCAGTGTCCGGGCTAAGTGACATCACTTCCCCTCAGTGCAGGAAGGGCTCCCCTCCTGTCAGTCATCTGGGACACGTGACAGGTCCCATATGACTGCGCGCCCAATCACGGTGCACGGCGCCGCTCGCGCATGCACAGTGGTGCTCACAGTAAGAATGCCAGCACCGCGGGGGCTTCGTTCCCCCGCATCGCTGGACCCTTGGACAGGTAAGTGTCCAATTATTAAAAGTCAGCAGCTGCAGTATTTGTAGCTGCTTACTTTTATTTAAATTTTTTTCAGGTGACCTCCTCTTTAAGGTCTAGTTTACGAATTTCTTGATAATCCTGTTCACTTTGAATACCCAATAGTGCACAAATGACATAAGTAAACAGGAATTTGCTTTTCACACAATGGACTAACTAAAGTCGATATTAATACAATTTATTGTTTGAAGATTCCTAGCTCCTTTAGGAAATCACCCTCAATTTGGCCACATTCTGTGAATTGCACATGTGGCAAAATAATTATTTCAGATGTCAAATGCACACTTTATAAAAAAGCTGTGAAAAAGGTTAGTCAAAGTTTCACAGGGACATGTTCACACAAATTTGTTGCAATGTCTTCCAAAAAAATTCAGCATGATGCATTTTTTGAGTGTTCGCCACCATTTTCTTAAGTCAATAGAAATGGCCCTTGCATAAGTGTGTGAAACTTGTACACAAATGAAGCATTTCATGTGAATATCCCCTGTGTATTCACTTTTGAACAGTGTTTTTATTGTTTAGCTTTCCTTAGTTGGAGTGTCCTAGAACTCTATTAGACAAACAAGATTCCACCAAGCAAACAAGGAATTGTGTTCAAGATTAGGAAACACCCAAGTCTCTGAATGCTCTGTTCTTGACTATTCAAGCATTTCACTCATCCCTGCTAAAAATTCACCTATTCATCGCAACATATCCTGAGCTTTGACAATCAGACAATCCTTTCTCACAAAAGCCCACTAAACCTTCCCTGTGTTTCAGACATAACCCTCTTTCAATTGGAACCTTGTAACTGGCACAGAACCAACACATTCCACACTAAAGGCTTTTAAACAGCTGCATTCACAAGGCTTTTTAGCATTCTAATTCCTCTGGTTGTATAAGTACCCTGCACTCTTTTTAATTGTGCACTCTTGTGTTTAGTAAAGGTGTAAATTATTTTTAAGCCACTTTTCCCCAATAAAAATTGGAAAAAATAAAGTCAATGAAACGGAGGATACTTTAGAAACAGAAACATCTGACATAAACATTATATATCCAGCATAAAAATGCTAGCATAATGTAGAAGTAACCAAAATGTTACAGTACCTGGCATTACAATATGAGTGAACATTCAAAAAAATAAAAAAATTGTATTGCAGTGATCTTCTTTCCTTCACCCCTTATGCCGCGTACACACGAGCAGACTTTTCGACGAACTTGGTCCGGCACACTATCCGACGGACTTTGCAGCGGAGGTCCACCGGACTTTCAAACGAACGGACTTGCCCACACACAATCACTCCAAAAGTCTGAGGAATTCGAACGTGATGACGTACGACTGGACTAGAATAACGAAGTTCATAGCCAGTAGCCAATAGCTGCCCTAGTGTCGGTTTTCGTCCGTTGGACTAGCACACAGACGACCGGATTTTTCGACCGGACTCAAGTCCGTCGGAAATATTTGAAACATGTTTTATTTCTAGGTCCGTCTGACTTTTGGGAAAGAAAAGTCTGCTGGAGCCCACACATGATCGAATTGTCTGACGGATTCCGGTCTGCCGGTCCTAGGCCGTCGAAAAGTCTGATTGTGTGTACGCGGCATTATTGTTTCATTTAGTAGCATCTATGCTCTTTCGCATTCTGATCCATATGATTATGAGGCTGAACCTCTGTCAATCTGTTTGCTACCTAAATAAACCTGTGGAGCAGTTTGGAGCAGTAAATTAATTACTGGGTACCTATAATCTCCATGTTTATAATAGTGACAAGCTGCTTTACATGACTATCAGTGAATAGGTCACATCCCCGTCACTGTCATAGCAGAAAATAAAAAACTTCACCAACACATCGGAATTCCACAATAACTAATTGAATGCACATGAAGGTATTTTTTAAAATGGCTAATATCTGTAATATCCTAAAATACGAAATTAACTACATAAAAACTTCAAGTGAAACTAAAGGTTTGAAAATGTTTTTTTACATGACAAACATGTCATACTTACCTCCACTGTGCAGCTCATTTTGCACAGAGTGGCCCCGATCCTGGTCTTCTGGCCCCCGACCCTTGCGTCATTGGAGTTGATTGACAGCAGCGCGAGCCAATGGCTGTGCTGCTATCAATCTATCCAATGAAGAGTCGAGAAGACAGAACAAAGGAAGAGCGCGTTCACGAAGCAGGACGCATTAAGGTAAAAAAACATGAACCTTTACAACCCCTTTAATTATAACTAAACCAAAAAACAAAAATGAAACAAACTTGGGTTCTGCAGCAGGACAATGATCCTAAACACACCAGCAAGTCCACCAAAAAACAAAAATGTAACATATAGCAGCTTACAAGTCCTTAGATGTAGTGGCTGCATAAGTTATCTTTTTGTCAGGCTTTCCTCCTTCTATTTTCAATTTGTGATCTTGCCAGCAGCACACTACCTGCCTGAGTGTGGCAATGCTCAGGCATTGTTAAATCTATAGAGGAGCAGAATTGTCACACTAGGACAGGAAGTGTGTTAGGACTAGAGAACATCTCTCCATATTCTCTATAACAGGTAGGTGTTCTGTAGTTTGAGGAAAACTGGGCAGGACTTGTTTCAGATTACAGATTATGTAATCTAATGTTACAGATTACAGTGCTGTATTGACAGCTCACTACAAGGATTGGATTTCACTGGTATATATAACAGACCAAAGGGGAGTAAATATGAGAAGTTTATTGTTAGGGTATACACTTTTAATAAGAGTTGCCTTCAAAGCTGGATTCACACTGTTGCATTGCTGTAATGCATTTAATGCATGTTGGTAATTTGCTTTGTCATTAATTTTCTGTTATAAATTACTGTGCATAATACATTATCACTGTTCTTTGCATTGCCTTACACAATATTCTTTAATCATACAGGTTTGTTTTTGTTCCTGAAACAATGAAGGGTGAGGGACTTGGAATTTTTTATTTTATAGTTTTGTCTCAGAAACATGTGTATGAACAGGACAATGTAAGCCAGGTCTGTCACAATGAGATGGAAAACTAATGTACTTCAGTGTATGTTAAATGTCACTTTACTTTGTCACTTGCCACTTGCCAGTGTTGAGACAATAAAGACTGACATGTAACAGACAACTTTGAATATTGAAGCTAATGGCTTAGCAATAGATAAAAAATTGTGCTGATAGTACCATATTTTTAGTATTAGCTATGTACATACAGTTGAACTGTATATTAATAAGAAATACAATGGCCGAATAGAGAAAAGAGAACGCATGATAGCAAAACCTGATTTACTAGAATAGGTGCGAAATTTAAGCAACAGTTTTTACAATTCACTTGTTCTTTATTAGATATCATAAAAGGTACCATACATGTTAACAATGAATGATGTTACTGCAAGTACAGAAAGATAATACACAAATCACAGTTTACAGGGTACAAACCGTGTATAGATGCAATGTTAATAAGGCATCAAGCATGTCTCAAGAACATTGAGATGTGTAATCCAGCATTATATACCCTGTGCTCATGTAGGGGTGACAAAAGGATTATAGTCCAAAAATGAAATTTAAAAGAAGAATAGGGGTAACTAATACCTGATAATAACAAAGAGAACATCAAGACCAATATGTTTAATTAGGGAGCGAGTGTGAGTAGTCAGACAGAACAATTAGGGTTGTTCAGCCAGGTGGATCAGGAAACGCTGAAATGCTTTTTCAAATTATGCTTTGAACGTTGGAATTTAGATCTTTAACAGTGTTTTTGTGTAGAATTCCACAACCTAGTGATATTTAGTTTAGTGCCTAGCAAGAGGTAAGTTATGTCAGTCTTGGATGAAGGGAGGAAATGGTCAATTTGTAGTAGGGCAAGTGTTTGAGAAGAATCCCAGAAGTACCTGTAATAGAGATCAGGAGAAAGATTTGGTTCCAGCAAGAGTGAAGGGATTTGCAGAGCCAGAATATGTGGTGCAGAGAGCCAACCTCTCCACACTCTTTTCAGCACTTAACAGAGCAAGAGGAAAGAGGGATGGAATTTGGAAATTTTATAAGAGGTTAGGTGCCATTTATGTATTCATTTTTGAAAAGCTTTCCAATGGTTTGTGCTACAAGATGCACTATAAGTGGAGGATAAGGCTATTTGACAAGGTTGATAATGATATTTAAATCCCAGCTCTGTTTCCCAGTTAATCATTGTGATTATTTTCAAGAAGGAACAGGTGTTGTTGATGATATTATAGAACAGGGAAATACACTTCTTTTGAGACTTAGGGCTAGGAACATACAGGAGTATATTTTGTTGGTCATAAAAGGTTAAACGTCCAATTTGTGTTTAGAGAAAAAATGATGGACTCATAGATATAGGAAGTAGTCAGGGACTGAAATTGAAAATGATTTGTACGGGGTATCAAAAGACATTTGACACCTTAGGAGCAAAGTAGTTATTTGATTGTGATGATAAAGAGGTTAAAGAACTTGAAATCATGGTTATACGTAGTTGAGGATCATGTTTGTGGAGTAAGGAGGAATCCATAAGTAACCAGATTTTGTCACTAAATGGGTTCTACCAGTATTGTATTTAATATATTGTTGAAGCAATGTTGTAGAAATGTGCATTTCGGAGTCCCATCCTTCCATTATATTTATGGTGTGTCAGGGTGGAATGGGCACACTTAGGGCAGCTCTAGAGCATCCACAATGGTGTAGGCTACAGAGTTCTCAGGGTAGAGAGGATATAATTATTTTTATACTTAAAATCAAATAGCCACAAAACTGGGAACAGAAGTTGTATATCCAAGAATGTGTAAGGTAATGTATTCTGGCTTGGAAAAATCAGGTTGTAAATGGATAGAAAACTGGCTAAATGTCAGGGCTGTGCTGAGCCCTTCCCTCTGTGAGCTGGCCGCTCAGCTGTCGGCTAATTGCCAGCTCCTTTCTCTCTCCACAGTTACTCAGCTGTTGATGATATCCTGCTCATCAGTCCTGCCTACTTAAGCCATCCAGCCCAGAGGATCTCTGCCTTCACCTTAGTCAACATCACAGAGACTCTCTCCTGCATTCCTGTTAAAAGACTTGCTTGGCTGACATCCCTTCTGGCTCCAGATCCTGCTTGCTGTTCTACTACGCTCATCACCGGCTCCCTGACGTTTGGCTTGTCTGACTATCCGTTCCGGTTCCTGAACTCTGGCTATGTTTTGACTACGTTTTGTTCTATTTACCTTTATTATTAGCCACCTCCCACCCGGCCACTGCACATATACGGCTGGGTGGGCGCTTCCTCCTTCTGAGTGGACGTTCAGGAACTTCCCTCAAAAGGAGGGAAATCGCATGCATGCCCGCGCAGCGGCGTGATCCCGATGCACCCGTGTCACCCGGACACCGCGTTTCTCAGATCGGCAGGAGGGCTCTGTCAATGAAAAGAAAAATGATTAGCGCTAAACCAATAGTGCATCAATAATACAGTGCATAAATAATAAATGACCTTGTGATATATGATCATAAATAAATGAAGTGAACCTACATATATAAATGCCTGTAATAAAAGATGCCAACAATTGTGAATGTGCAAAAACAGTCAAAATGTGATAATCACTCATGAAAATCGCACATACAATAAATAAAAAAACGTGGACACTAAATGAATAAATAAATGAATATTGCAAGTCCTGTCCTGGCTCTGTCAATGGCCCTCCTGATCACATGATGGCTGTGTCCAATCAGAGCCGTCATATGATGTAAATAGAGAGCTGTTGCTAGGCGATTGGCTCTCCTCTCCTGACACGGAAGTTGTCAGTGAGGAGAGGATAGCAGATCGCTGCAGTCAACCGGTGATCAGTGAGTATGAGCTGGTTTTTACAGCTTTTTACATACTGATCACCAGCACAGTGACCTCACACATGTAAACACACAGTGTAAACGCAATGTCACCAAAATAGTGTCCCCAAAACACTGTCCCTACACACATGTCCCCACACAGTAAAAAAAACTGTCCCCCACATATGTAACACTAAAATCCTATGTCCCAATGTTTATTTGCACACATATGTCTGTGATCATCTGCACAAATATGTCCGTGATCATCTGCGCACATCTGTACATGATCATCTGCGTACATCTGTCCGTGATCACACAAACCAATTATTATACACTTAATGGGATTTTTTTTACCAAAGACATGTAGCAGAATACATTTTGGCTTAAGTTTATGACAAGATTAGATTTTATTGGATTTCTTTTAAAACAGAAAGTATAAAAAAAAAAATTTTCAACATTTCTGCTCTTTTTTTTGCTTATATCACAAAAAAAAATAATTGATTTGTGAATACCACCAAAAGTAAGCTCTATTTGTGTGAATAAAATTATGAAAATGTAATTTGGGTACAGTGTTGCATGACCGTGCAATTCTTATTGAAAGTGCAAGAGCGCTGAAATCTTGCCTGGGAAGGAAGGGGGTGAAAGGGCCCAGTATTGAAGTGGTTAAACAAGTGTGATTTAACTGTACTTCTGTCTCGGTCTGATTTCATAGTTTCTGACACTAAAAGACTGTAATCAGAGAGAAATGGTTAATGATACATACTCTGAATGGTCTAAGTTTAATAGTGGTGTATCCCATGGTTCAGTGTTGGGACCCTTGATTAAAAAAAAAAATTATATAGGGTCTGGAATTAAAAGTACCATTTTTGCAGCTGACACCAAGCTATGCAGTCGAATAACATGCTTACAGGGTGTCTCCAGCTTACAAGCAGACCTCAATGCACTGCTTAATTGGGTGACTATGTTGCAGATGAGATTTAATATTGATAAATGCAAATTTATGCACTTGGGGGCTAAACTATGCATGCATCATACATACTAGGGGAGTACAATATGGGAGAAACAATTGTGGATAAAGATCTGGATGTTCTAGTACAGTGTTTCTCAACCTTTTACGGTGAAGTACCCCTGCAGGTCTAAAAAAATGTCCTAAGTACCCCTGTCTCGAGAAAGTAATTTATATTGTTTGGGTGTCATGGTTTCTGTGTGGGTGTAATGTCAGTATGTGTTTGTGATGATTTCTGTGTGTGTTTGTGATGGTTTTTGTATGTGTGCAATATAGTTGTATGTGTGCATGCTGCAATGACAGATACACACACGCATATATATATATATATATATATATATATATATATATATATATATATGTATATATATATATATACTGATAGAAACACACACGATCACAAATGAACACAATGACACCTACACATACAATTCCAAACTAACACACTTGCAGACACACACATTGCCAAATTAACACACTGGCAGACACACATAACCCCACATTAACACACACACAAACACACACAATCTCAAATTAGCACACTTGCAGACACACACACTTAATCCCAAATTAATACACAGGTAGACAACTGCACGCACATGAAGCCTACCAATGCAGTGCCCACCAAATGCAACCTTACCAGTGCAGTGCCCACCAAATGCAGCCTCATAAGTGCAGTGCCCACCAAATGCAACCTCATCAGTGCAGTGCCCACCAAATGCAGCCTCATCAGTGCAGTGCAAACCAAATGCATCATCATCAGTGCAGTGCCCACCAAATGCAACCCCATCAGTGCAGTGCCCACCAAATGCAGCCTCATCAGTGCAGTGCCCACCAAATGCAGCCTCATCAGTGCAGTGCCAACCAAATGCAGCCCCATCAGTGCAGTGCCCACCAAAGGCAGCCCCATCATTGCAGTGCCCACCAAAGGCAGCCTACCAATGCAGTGCCCACCAAATGCCGCCTCATCAGTGCAATGCCCACCAAATGCAGCTTACCAGTGCAGTGCCCACCAAATGCAGTCTTATCAGTGCAGTGTCCACCAAATGCAGTCTCGTGAGTGCAGTGCCCACCAAATGCAGTGTCCACCAAATGCAGCCTACCAGTGCAGTGCCCACCAAATGCAGCCTCATCAGTGCAGTGCCCACCAAATGCAGCCTCATCAGTGCAGTCCTCACCAAATGCAGTCTCATCAGTGCAGTGCCCAGTGCCCAAATGCAGCCTCATCAGTGCAATGCCCACCAAATGAAGTGCCCACCAAATGCAGCCTACCCGTGCCTGGATCACGATCTCCTGCTGTGTCACGGAGCTTGGATTTGAGTTGCCCGCCCGGGCGGCCGCTATAACATCCCAGCTCCTGTGATACATGTCACACTGATTCAATTTCCTTGCATTGGATCAGTGTTCCGTCTAAGAGGTGGAACTTTGTTAGAGCAGCCACCCGGGCATTTCAGACCCAATCTCTGTGACACAGCGGGAGAAACCTGCTGTGTGTCCCTCACACAAGGGGAGGACCAGTGGCGTCACTAGGGTTGTTGTCACCCGGTGTGGTTAAAACATGGTGTCACCCCCCCTCCACCAACTATAGTCGCACCTCAGTATAGACTCCCCCACCATCAGTACAAAAATCCCCCCTCCATCAGTACAGACTCCCTCAGGATAAATCACCCCACTCCCTCAGTGCAGACCCCCCCCCCATCAGTACAGATTGACTCCCCCTCAGGAAACAGTGCAGACCCCCCCCCTCCGGATAACCCCCCTTCATCAGTGCAGACCCCCTCAGGGTAACCCCCCTCCATCAGTGCAGACCCCCTCAGGATAACCCCCCTCCTCCTCCATCAGTGCAGGCCCCTTCTGAATTACCCCCCTCAATCAGCACAGACCCCCACAGGATAACCCCTCCCCCTAAATCAGTGCAGACCCCCTTAGGATAACCCCTAATTCCATCAGTGCAGACTCCCTCAGGATAACTCCCCTCCCCCTCAATCAGTGCAGACCCCCTCAGGATAACCCCCCTCTATCAGTGCAGACCCCCTTAGGATAACCCCCTCCATCAGTGCAGAGCCCTTCAGGATAACCCCCTCCATCAGTGCAGACCCCCCTCAGGATAACCCCCCTCCATCAGCACAGACCCCCCAGGATAATGCCCCCCTCAATCAGTGCAGACCACCTCAGGATAACCCCCTCTCCCTCCATCAGTGCAGACCCCATCAGTATAACCCCCTCCCCATCAATCAGTGCAGCTACCCTCAGGATAAACCCCCTCCATCAGTACAGCCCCCCTCAGGATAACCCCCCTCCATCAGTGCATACCCCCTCAGGATAGCCCCTCCATCAGTGCAGACCCCTCAGGATAACCCCCTCCCCCTCAATCAGTTCAGACACCCTCAGGATAACCCCCCTCCCCCTCCATCAGTGCAGACCTCCTCAGGTTAACCCCCACCCCCTCAATCAGTTCAGACCCCCTCAGTATAACCTCCCTCTCCCTCTATCAGTGCAGCCTCTCTCAGGATAACACCCTCCATCAGTGCAAACCCCCTCCAGTTAACCCCCCTATCAGTGCAGACCCCCCTCAGAATAACCCCCCTCCATAAGTGCAGACCCCCTCATGATAATCCCCTCCATCAGTGCAGACACCCCTTCCCTCATGCACTTGGGCAGCAGAGGATTCAGTGTTCAGCCGCCCGGAGAGATGCTTGTTCAGACTGTTACTCTCTGGGCGGCCGCGGCGGGCTTGTGCATTGAGATGACATGGGTAACCTCTTGCACAGTTCCCATCCAAGCAACCTTGGATAGTGAGAGTGCCAAGGTGTAGCCGCTGTGAACAAGAATTTGAAAGCGCCGGTATCTGTGGAGAAGAGGTGCTGCTGGTGGTGCACTGTGGTAGCACAAAGTTCAGTAAATGGCATACACCAGGATGTACACAGAATCAGAGTCAGGAATGGGCAAGAGTTGGCAACAATCAGGCAGCAAGGTACAGACACACTAGGAGGTGTGATCAGTAGTCCAGGCTTGTGTTGGTAGCGGAGGCAGACAACAAACATGAGCAGGTAAGGCTAATCCAAGAGCAAGGTCAGGGCAGAAGCCAGGTCAGTAACATGACCACAGATGTGCATCTAGAATGTATCACGGGGAACAAGGTTGAAGACCATACAAAACCAGACTAGTACAGGATTCAGGTCTAAATAAGCAGTCTGCATACGTGTGCTTGTGTGCATGCATGTACGTGCACACGTGCGCATGCACACATACTAATAAATGCAAGCAATGGAGCAATCTGTCTTGTATGCTTACGCCCATGTGCACACACATTAGCCAAGTAGAAAGTCCTAGCTGACAGCTGGTAACATGTTCCTGACAAAATGTAAGGGGTTAATGTTGGAAGACAGTCAGCTTGCCACTATTTTATCTCTTAGCAATCTTTCTTTTTTTAAAGTCTGTATTTGGAGTCTCTGGAATTCCTCCAGGATGTCCCCTGCTTCTGTGTTTCTCCTGTATTTCACTCACTATGCTTCCCACTCTTACCATTTATTGGCTGTGTAGGACTGACCTGTAGGATGTGTCTGGATGAAATATGAAATACATTAGCATCTGATTTCTATCTGTGGACTTGACATAAATCTGTTTCTACACGTAGCTTAACATGGGCTGCAGCATCTTTTAGCTGAGGCCTAGACATACTGATGCTAGACAATGGTATAATAAACTTCAGTTGCCAAAAAAAAGTCTTCATTTTATTTATTTATTTTAATGTCTAGTTTAGGAAAAACTAATGAAAAGTTGTCCATAAATTACAACACTATGCTTGAAACACACTAAACTAGGTTAAAATCAGTTTTTATCAACAGTAAAGAGTTGTGGAAATCAGGTATTATTTATATTTCATATTTTACACATAATTTCAATGAGTATCTAATAGAGGTAAGCAGACAAGCTCACACAAACAAGGGTTAACTAAAATTAAGCCATCCAGATTTAAAAAAAAAATTACATTTCCCAGAAAGCTCCTATAGTTTTCACTTCCTGTTTCTCTTTGGAGGGTTCCTTCCTGCTGTCTTACATGCACACGCATTCCCAACCCCCCCCCCCCCCACACTCACCCATGAGTAATCATCCTTTTCAAACAATGGCTAAGGTGTACATAAACGGTAAGGAATAATACAAAAGTAAGTGCAGAGGGAATGGATAAATTTGACATAAACGGTAACAATTAACTTCTCTTATTTGATCCCTATTGGTCTATTAAAAATACCAATAATATTGTGTTATATTTCTTTTATATGTGCAAAAAAAAATTGATCTTGTCAGAAATTCACATCACAGATGTCTTGTGCTCTCTCTCTCTGTTATCATCCATAGACTAATCAGCCATCTTACTTCTTACCTTAGGACTACAAGTCCAGTGGGATTGGTTGAGTAGTTTAGCAAAAGACAACTGAGTAGGGCTGATACCACTCGGACCACAAAAGTTATGTGTTTTGTGAGCCCACATTAGAAAATATACAAAGGTGGCTGCATTTTTGGCAGAAGGTATTGTTCTGTAGTTTAAAAGGATATAAGTTATGGGGAATGTACATGCATTGCAGGCATTTTTTTACAATGCCATATGTATTATTCAATGCTATGTTTCAGGAATATAGCAGTTGCCATTTCTAAATGCATATGTGTTATGCTGCGTACACACGATCAGACATTCCGACAACAAAATCCATGGATTTTTTCCGACGGATGTTGACTCAAACTTGTCTTGCATACACACGGTCACACAAATCTTGTCGGAAATTCTGAACGTCAAGAACGCGGTGACGTACAACACTTACGACGAGCCGAGAAAAATGAAGTTCAATAGCCAGTGATTTATTCTGAGCATACGTGGCACTTTGTGCATCAGAATTGTGTACACATGATCGGAATTTATGCAAACGGATTTTGTTGTCGGAAAATTTGAGAACCAGATCTCAAATTTTGTGCAACGAAAATTCCGATGGAAAATGTTCCGATGGAGCCTACACATGGTCGGAATTTCTGACAACAAGCTCAGATTGCACATTTTACGTCGGAAAGTCCGACTGTGTGTATGCAGCATTAGACTTTTTCTCTCAGTTTCATCATCCATTGTTTACAGTCACAGCACATTGGGACTGCTCACACTTAATGTTATCATCACCATTTATCATCATCACAGGCAGTGAATTTGCTAATTGGCAGCATTAATTCTACTGGAATGTATTTTCTTGTTGTGAAAGCTTTAAATACAGACTTGGAGACCAGGTCAGGCTCTCTGGTATACTTGGTGCATTCCGTAATGTTAAGTGTTCACCTCCCTATAGGTCATTAGAAGCAAGAATTTGATTTGCAAGATGGGGGTGGCATTTGACTTGAGCTTCCAGTCAGTACTTGTGTACAGTATATGCATTAGGTTGGAGGTCCCTAAGGCATAGAATAGCAGCTTTAACAAAGAATGAGGATATACACAGGCATTTTGTGATTCATACTATTAGACCAATATATCTCTTTCATTAGTGTATTTTTGTGACATGGTTACTTTAAGTGGGTTTTACCCAAGTGGCATAGGAGTTAAGCCATTTGCTAACCTGTTATGTATGGAAAGTATTTTCATTTTATAAAAAAATATACTCTAATAGCTTTGCTGTTACTGAATTTTACCTTGAACATGTTTTATGGTGGTTTTAGTTCCTGATTCCAGGAAATCTAAATTCAAAGTATAAATATTGTAATTCTATACATTTTTATTATTTAAAATTCCCAATATGATCCAGGGCAAAATAATCATACAACAATATCCTCTTAAAAAAATAAATGTAGGGAAGATAAAATATAAAGATTAGCTGTAATTATTATTTGTGAAATAAGAAAGGTGCACACACAATCCACAATTAGGGATGAGCTCTGATTTTGGCTGTTTGGGCATTTGTATGAACACCCAAATATATATGCGTTCAGCAGGGGCTAAATGTTATGTATAATAGTGGTATTACATTCGCTATTAGGGATTAGGGATGGGCCCGGTGCTCGATGCAAACCCATGTTCGCATCGAGCACCGGGCGTTCGCTCGCTCGGCGAGCCCAGAACTATTTTGGCCGCTCGCATCACATTCGTGTGATGCGAGCGGCCCCGCAATGCATTGCGGCCGGTGCGGCCGGCGCAGTGCATTGCTGGCTGATGATTGGCCAAGCATGCACTGTGACCCCGCATGCTTGGCCAATCACAGCGCCGGAAACTCGGAGAGCCATAATTGGCTACAAGCAGGACGCCTGTAGCCAATTACAGCTCAGGGGCTTTAGTACACGCCCCACCATTTAAAAGGCCGCCACGCCGTCCGCGCCGGTCACATGAGTTCCGGCTTTAGGAGAGATCAGGCTGATTCTGTGTCACTCTTTGCTAGATTCATTAATATAGAAAGATTTGCTCTACTTTGCTAAACCATTGGCTATTTATTTGCTAAACCATTGCTACCTGTCATTGATCGTCCATTGCTGCTGGTTAGTGTGTTTTTAGCTGCTGATGGGGATTAGTCTGGTGCGTGTTTTACTGTTAGTACAGTATTTCAGTAGTACCAACCGCAGTGCTGTTAGCACAGCATTGCACCCCAAAAGCACCCATAGGACTTCTAGTGTGTTAGTGGCAGCAAACAGAGCTCCTATATTTTCTTCCCAGAAGCACCCATAGGACTTGTACTGTGTTAGTGGCATCACACAGAGTTCCTATATTTTCTTCCCAGAAGCACCCATAGGACTTGTACTGTGTTAGTGGCATCACACAGAGTTCCAATATTTTCTTCCCAGAAGCACCCATAGGACTTGTACTGTGTTAGTGGCATCACACATAGTTCCTATATTTTCTTCCCAGAAGCACCCATAGGACTTGTACAGTGTTAGTGGCATCACACAGAGTTCCTATATTTTCTTCCCAGAAGCACCCATAGGACTTGTACTGTGTTAGTGGCATCACACAGAGTTCCTATATTTTCTTCCCAGAAACACCCATAGGACTTCTAGTGTGTTAGTGGCATCACACAGAGTTCCTATATTTTCTTCCCAGAAGCACCCATAGGACTTGTACTGTGTTAGTGGCATCACACAGAGTTCCTATATTTCCTTCCCAGAAGCACCCATAGGACTTGTACTGTGTTAGTGGCATCACACAGAGTTCCTATATTTTCTTCCCAGAAGCACCCATAGGACTTGGACTGTGTTAGTGGCATCACACAGAGTTCCTATATTTTCTTCCCAGAAGCACCCATAGGACTTGTACTGTGTTAGTGGCATCACACAGAGTTCCTATATTTTCTTCCCAGAAGCACCCATAGGACTTGTACTGTGTTAGTGGCATCACACAGAGTTCCTATATTTTCTTCCCAGAAGCACCCATAGGACTTGTACTGTGTTAGTGGCATCACACAGAGTTCCTATATTTTCTTCCCAGAAGCACCCATAGGACTTGTACTGTGTTAGTGGCATCACACAGAGCTCCTATATTTTCTTCCCAGAAGCACCCATAGGACTTGTACTGTGTTAGTGGCATCACACAGAGTTCCTATATTTTCTTCCCAGAAACACCCATAGGACTTCTAGTGTGTTAGTGGCATCACACAGAGTTCCTATATTTTCTTCCCAGAAGCAACCATAGGACTTGTACTGTGTTAGTGGCATCACACAGAGTTCCTATATTTTCTTCCCAGAAGCACCCATAGGACTTGTACTGTGTTAGTGGCATCACACAAAGTTCCTATATTTTCTTCCCAGAAGCACCCATAGGACTTGTACTGTGTTAGTGGCATCACACAGAGTTCCTATATTTTCTTCCCAGAAGCACCCATAGGACTTGTACTGTGTTAGTGGCATCACACAGAGTTCCTATATTTTCTTCCCAGAAGCACCCATAGGACTTGTACTGTGTTAGTGGCATCACACAGAGTTCCTATATTTTCTTCCCAGAAGCACCCATAGGACTTGTACTGTGTTAGTGGCATCACACAGAGTTCCTATATTTTCTTCCCAGAAGCACCCATAGGACTTGTACTGTGTTAGTGGCATCACACAGAGTTCCTATATTTTCTTCCCAGAAACACCCATAGGACTTCTAGTGTGTTAGTGGCATCACACAGAGCTCCTATATTTTCTTTGCAGAAGCACCCATAGGACTTCTAGTGTGTTAGTGGCATCACACAGAGCTCCTATATTTTTTTCCCAGAAGCACCCATTGGATTGGAATGTGTTAGTGGCATCAAACAGAGTTCCTATATTTTCTTCCCAGAAACACCCATAGGACTTCTAGTGTGTTAGTGGCATCACACAGAGCTCCTATATTTTCTTTGCAGAAGCACCCATAGGACTTCTAGTGTGTTAGTGGCATCACACAGAGCTCCTATATTTTTTTCCCAGAAGCACCCATTGGACTTGTACTGTGTTAGTGGCATCACACAGAGTTCCTATATTTTCTTCCCAGAAACACCCATAGGACTTCTAGTGTGTTAGTGGCATCACACAGAGCTCCTATATTTTCTTTGCAGAAGCACCCATAGGACTTCTAGTGTGTTAGTGGCATCACACAGAGCTCCTATATTTTCTTCCCAGAAGCACCCATTGGACTTCTAGTGTGTTAGTGGCATCACACAGAGCTCCCATATTTTCTTCCCAGAAGCACCCATAGGACTTCTAGTGTGTTAGTGGCATCACACAGAGCTCCTATATTTTCTTCTCAGAAGCACCCACAGGACTTCTAGTGTGTTAGTGGCATCACACAGAGCTCCTATATTTTCTTTGCAGAAGCACCCATAGGACTTCTAGTGTGTTAGTGGCATCACACAGAGCTCCTATATTTTCTTCTCAGCAGCACCCACAGGACTTCTAGTGTGTTAGTGGCATCACACAGAGCTCCTATATTTTCTTCTCAGCAGCACCCACAGGACTTCTAGTGTGTTAGTGGCATCACACAGAGCTCCTATATTTTCTTTGCAGAAGCACCCATAGGACTTCTAGTGTGTTAGTGGCATCAGACAGAGCTCCTATATTTTCTTCTCAGCAGCACCCACAGGACTTCTAGTGTGTTAGTGGCATCACACAGAGCTCCTATATTTTCTTCTCAGCAGCACCCACAGGACTTCTAGTGTGTTAGTGGCATCACACAGAGCTCCTATATTTTCTTTGCAGAAGCACCCATAGGACTTCTAGTGTGTTAGTGGCATCACACAGAGCTCCTATATTTTCTTCTCAGCAGCACCCATAGGACTTCTAGTGTGTTAGTGGCATCACACAGAGCTCCTATATTTTCTTCCAGAAGCACCCATAGGACTTCTAGTGTGTTAGTGGCATCACACAGAGCTCCTATATTTTCTTCCCAGAAGCACCCATAGGACTTCTAGTATGTTAGTGGCATCACACAGAGCTCCTATATTTTCTTCTCAGCAGCACCCACAGGACTTCTAGTGTGTTAGTGGCATCACACAGAGCTCCTATATTTTCTTCCAGAAGCACCCATAGGACTTCTAGTGTGTTAGTGGCATCACACAGAGCTCCTATATTTTCTTCTCAGCAGCACCCACAGGACTTCTAGTGTGTTAGTGGCATCACACAGAGCTCCTATATTTTCTTTGCAGAAGCACCCATAGGACTTCTAGTGTGTTAGTGGCATCACACAGAGCTCCTATATTTTCTTCTCAGCAGCACCCACAGGACTTCTAGTGTGTTAGTAGCATCACACAGAGCTCCTATATTTTCTTCTCAGCAGCACCCACAGGACTTCTAGTGTGTTAGTGGCATCACACAGAGCTCCTATATTTTCTTTGCAGAAGCACCCATAGGACTTCTAGTGTGTTAGTGGCATCACACAGAGCTCCTATATTTTCTTCTCAGCAGCACCCACAGGACTTCTAGTGTGTTAGTGGCATCACACAGAGCTCCTATATATTCTTCCCAGAAGCACCCATAGGACTTCTAGTGTGTTAGTGGCATCACACAGAGCTCCTATATTTTCTTCTCAGCAGCACCCACAGGACTTCTAGTGTGTTAGTGGCATCACACAGAGCTCCTATATTTTCTTTGCAGAAGCACCCATAGGACTTCTAGTGTGTTAGTGGCATCACACAGAGCTCCTATATTTTCTTCTCAGCAGCACCCATAGGACTTCTAGTGTGTTAGTGGCATCACACAGAGCTCCTATATTTTCTTCTCAGCAGCACCCACAGGACTTCTAGTGTGTTAGTGGCATCACACAGAGCTCCTATATTTTCTTTGCAGAAGCACCCATAGGACTTCTAGTGTGTTAGTGGCATCACACAGATCTCCTATATTTTCTTCTCAGCAGCACCCACAGGACTTCTAGTGTGTTAGTGGCATCACACAGAGCTCCTATATTTTCTTCCCAGAAGCACCCATAGGACTTCTAGTGTGTTAGTGGCATCACACAGAGCTCCTATATTTTCTTCTCAGCAGCACCCACAGGACTTCTAGTGTGTTAGTGGCATCACACAGAGCTCCTATATTTTCTTTGCAGAAGCACCCATAGGACTTCTAGTGTGTTAGTGGCATCACACAGAGCTCCTATATTTTCTTCTCAGCAGCACCCACAGGACTTCTAGTGTGTTAGTGGCATCACACAGAGCTCCTATATTTTCTTTGCAGAAGCACCCATAGGACTTCTAGTGTGTTAGTGGCATCACACAGAGCTCCTATATTTTCTTCTCAGCAGCACCCACAGGACTTCTAGTGTGTTAGTAGCATCACACAGAGCTCCTATATTTTCTTCTCAGCAGCACCCATAGGACTTCTAGTGTGTTAGTGGCATCACACAGAGCTCCTATATTTTCTTTTGCAGAAGCACCCATAGGACTTCTAGTGTGTTAGTGGCATCACACAGAGCTCCTATATTTTCTTCTCAGCAGCACCCACAGGACTTCTAGTGTGTTAGTGGCATCACACAGAGCTCCTATATATTCTTCCCAGAAGCACCCATAGGACTTCTAGTGTGTTAGTGGCATCACACAGAGCTCCTATATTTTCTTCTCAGCAGCACCCACAGGACTTCTAGTGTGTTAGTGGCATCACACAGAGCTCCTATATTTTCTTTGCAGAAGCACCCATAGGACTTCTAGTGTGTTAGTGGCATCACACAGAGCTCCTATATTTTCTTCTCAGCAGCACACATAGGACTTCTAGTGTGTTAGTGGCATCACACAGAGCTCCTATATTTTCTTCTCAGCAGCACCCACAGGACTTCTAGTGTGTTAGTGGCATCACACAGAGCTCCTATATTTTCTTTGCAGAAGCACCCATAGGACTTTTAGTGTGTTAGTGGCATCACACAGATCTCCTATATTTTCTTCTCAGCAGCACCCACAGGACTTCTAGTGTGTTAGTGGCATCACACAGAGCTCCTATATTTTCTTCCCAGAAGCACCCATAGGACTTCTAGTGTGTTAGTGGCATCACACAGAGCTCCTATATTTTCTTCTCAGCAGCACCCACAGGACTTCTAGTGTTTTAGTGGCATCACACAGAGCTCCTATATTTTCTTTGCAGAAGCACCCATAGGACTTCTAGTGTGTTAGTGGCATCACACAGAGCTCCTATATTTTTCTTCTCAGCAGCACCCACAGGACTTCTAGTGTGTTAGTGGCATCACACAGAGCTCCTATATTTTCTTCTCAGCAGCACCCACAGGACTTCTAGTGTGTTAGTGGCATCACACAGAGCTCCTATATTTTCTTTGCAGAAGCACCCATAGGACTTATAGTGTGTTAGTGGCATCACACAGAGCTCCTATATTTTCTTCTCAGCAGCACCCACAGGACTTCTAGTGTGTTAGTGGCATCACACAGAGCTCCTATATTTTCTTCCCAGCAGCACCCACAGGACTTGTACTGTGTTAGTGGCATCACACAGAGTTCCTATATTTTCTTCCCAGAAACACCCATAGGACTTCTAGTGTGTTAGTGGCATCACACAGAGCTCCTATATTTTCTTTGCAGAAGCACCCATAGGACTTCTAGTGTGTTAGTGGCATCACACAGAGCTCCTATATTTTCTTCTCAGCAGCACCCATAGGACTTCTAGTGTGTTAGTGGCATCACACAGAGCTCCTATATTTTCTTCCAGAAGCACCCATAGGACTTCTAGTGTGTTAGTGGCATCACACAGAGCTCCTATATTTTCTTCCAGAAGCACCCATAGGACTTCTAGTGTGTTAGTGGCATCACACAGAGCTCCTATATTTTCTTCTCAGCAGCACCCACAGGACTTCTAGTGTGTTAGTGGCATCACACAGAGCTCCTATATTTTCTTTGCAGAAGCACCCATAGGACTTCTAGTGTGTTAGTGGCATCACACAGAGCTCCTATATTTTCTTCTCAGCAGCACCCACAGGACTTCTAGTGTGTTAGTGGCATCACACAGAGCTCCTATATTTTCTTTGCAGAAGCACCCATAGGACTTCTAGTGTGTTAGTGGCATCACACAGAGCTCCTATATTTTCTTCTCAGCAGCACCCACAGGACTTCTAGTGTGTTAGTGGCATCACACAGAGCTCCTATATATTCTTCCCAGAAGCACCCATAGGACTTCTAGTGTGTTAGTGGCATCACACAGAGCTCCTATATTTTCTTCTCAGCAGCACCCACAGGACTTCTAGTGTGTTAGTGGCATCACACAGAGCTCCTATATTTTCTTTGCAGAAGCACCCATAGGACTTCTAGTGTGTTAGTGGCATCACACAGAGCTCCTATATTTTCTTCTCAGCAGCACCCATAGGACTTCTAGTGTGTTAGTGGCATCACACAGAGCTCCTATATTTTCTTCTCAGCAGCACCCACAGGACTTCTAGTGTGTTAGTGGCATCACACAGAGCTCCTATATTTTCTTTGCAGAAGCACCCATAGGACTTCTAGTGTGTTAGTGGCATCACACAGATCTCCTATATTTTCTTCTCAGCAGCACCCACAGGACTTCTAGTGTGTTAGTGGCATCACACAGAGCTCCTATATTTTCTTCCAGAAGCACCCATAGGACTTCTAGTGTGTTAGTGGCATCACACAGAGCTCCTATATTTTCTTCTCAGCAGCACCCACAGGACTTCTAGTGTTTTAGTGGCATCACACAGAGCTCCTATATTTTCCTTGCAGAAGCACCCATAGGACTTATAGTGTGTTAGTGGCATCACACAGAGCTCCTATATTTTCTTTTCAGCAGCACCCACAGGACTTCTAGTGTGTTAGTGGCATCACACAGAGCTCCTATATTTTCTTCTCAGCAGCACCCACAGGACTTCTAGTGTGTTAGTGGCATCACACAGAGCTCCTATATTTTTCTTTGCAGAAGCACCCATAGGACTTATAGTGTGTTAGTGGCATCACACAGAGCTCCTATATTTTCTTCTCAGCAGCACCCACAGGACTTCTAGTGTGTTAGTGGCATCACACAGAGCTCCTATATTTTCTTCCCAGAAGCACCCATAGGACTTCTAGTGTGTTAGTGGCATCACACAGAGCTCCTATATTTTCTTCCCAGCAGCACTCACAGGACTTCTAGTGTGTTAGTGGCATCACACAGAGCTCCTATATTTTCTTTGCAGAAGCACCCATAGGACTTCTAGTGTGTTAGTGGCATCACACAGAACTCCTATATTTTCTTCTCAGCAGCACCCACAGGACTTCTAGTGTGTTAGTGGCATCACACAGAGCTCCTATATTTTCTTCCCAGAAGCACCCATAGGACTTCTAGTGTGTTAGTGGCATCACACAGAGCTCCTATATTTTCTTTGCAGAAGCACCCATAGGACTTCTAGTGTGTTAGTGGCATCACACAGAGCTCCTATATTTTCTTCTCAGCAGCACCCACAGGACTTCTAGTGTGTTAGTGGCATTACACAGAGCTCCTATATTTTCTTTGCAGAAGCACCCATAGGACTTCTAGTGTGTTAGTGGCATCACACAGAGCTCCTATATTTTCTTTGCAGAAGCACCCATAGGACTTCTAGTGTGTTAGTGGCATCACACAGAGCTCCTATATTTTCTTCTCAGCAGCACCCACAGGACTTCTAGTGTGTTAGTGGCATCACACAGAGCTCCTATATTTTCTTTGCAGAAGCACCCATAGGACTTCTAGTGTGTTAGTGGCATCACACAGAGCTCCTATATTTTCTTCTCAGCAGCACCCACAGGACTTCTAGTGTGTTAGTGGCATCACACAGAGCTCCTATATTTTCTTCTCAGCAGCACCCACAGGACTTCTAGTGTGTTAGTGGCATCACACAGAGCTCCTATATTTTCTTTGCAGAAGCACCCATAGGACTTCTAGTGTGTTAGTGGCATCACACAGATCTCCTATATTTTCTTCTCAGCAGCACCCACAGGACTTCTAGTGTGTTAGTGGCATCACACAGAGCTCCTATATTTTCTTCCCAGAAGCACCCATAGGACTTCTAGTGTGTTAGTGGCATCACACAGAGCTCCTATATTTTCTTCTCAGCAGCACCCACAGGACTTCTAGTGTGTTAGTGGCATCACACAGAGCTCCTATATTTTCTTCCAGAAGCACCCATAGGACTTCTAGTGTGTTAGTGGCATCACACAGAGCTCCTATATTTTCTTCCCAGCAGCACTCACAGGACTTCTAGTGTGTTAGTGGCATCACACAGAGCTCCTATATTTTCTTTGCAGAAGCACCCATAGGACTTCTAGTGTGTTAGTGGCATCACACAGAGCTCCTATATTTTCTTCTCAGCAGCACCCACAGGACCCCCTGGAGGCCAGCTAGAGGCCAGCACAGCAACTGTACAATACCGCAGAGCTCCGCCTGTGCAGGGCGCTGCCTCTGCACGTTATCAGAAAAGTTCTTTGGTGTGGGCCTTTTTTGAGACGAGTGCATCAGATCGCACCACTGCTATTTGCAATATTTGTCTCAAGCGTATCTCGCGTGGCCAAAACATCAGCCGCTTGGGCACCACAAGCATGAGCAGACATATGTCGACCTGCCATGCAGCTCGTTGGCAAGCACACATAAAAGACCCACACCAAAGAACTAAGCGGACCTCTCCTTGCTCCTCATCAGCTGTGATCTCCATCCCCACTACATCTTCAGTCCTCTCTGAAAGCTGCTCTGAGAGGACTGAAGGTGTAGAATTAGGTGTGTCACAACCAAGTACTTGCAGTACACCGACGTCCGATTGCAGCAGGCAAATTTCCCTGCCCCAGCTGCTGGACCGTCGAAAGAAGTACACTCCCAGCCATCCACATGCCCAGCGGTTGAATGCTAGCTTGGCTAAATTGCTAGCACTTCAACTGCTGCCTTTTCAGTTGGTAGACTCGGCCCCCTTCCGTGAGTTTGTTCAATGTGCGGTTCCTCAGTGGCAGGTTCCCAAACGCCACTTTTTCTCACGGAAGGCGATTCCGTCTCTCTACCGGCATGTGGAAGGCAATGTCCATGCCTCGCTGTACAGGGCGGTCAGCGGTAAGGTGCATATTACCGCTGACTCATGGTCCAGCAGGCATGGACAGGGACGGTACCTTTCTTTCACGGCCCATTGGGTCACTCTATTGGCAGCTGGGAGGGATGCAGGACAAGGTGCAGTAGTGTTGGAGGTTGTTCCGCCACCACGCCTCCAAAATGCTACTACTGCTACTGGTTGTGACACACCTCTCTCCTCCACCCCCTCCTCTTCTTCTTCCTCCAGTGCTCTGTCCTCGGAACCAGCGGTGCTCCATAGGCGTACAAGGGGCTACGCAAGTACGCAGGCAAAAAGATGCCATGCCGTGCTTGCGCTGGTGTGTTTGGGGGACAGGAGCCACACTGGGCCAGAGGTTCTGGCAGCTCTGCAGGGGCAGGCCGAGAGGTGGTTGACGCCACGCCAGCTTAAGCCAGGAATGGTCGTTTCTGACAATGGCACCAACCTCCTCTCCGCCCTGCGACAGGGGCAGCTCACCCATGTGCCCTGTATGGCTCACATCCTCAACCTGGTGGTGCAGCGGTTCTTGGGCAGGTTCCCAGGCTTACAGGATGTCCTGAGGCAGGCCAGGAAAGTCTGTGTGCATTTCCGCCGATCTTATAATGCCAGTGCTCGGCTGACTGAGCTGCAAACGGAGCTGAACCTGCCCAAGAACCGCCTAATATGTGACATGCCCACCAGGTGGAACTCAACGTTGGCCATGCTGCAGCGACTGCACACGCAGCAGAGGGCCATCAATGAGTACCTTTGCGACTACGGCACCAGGACAGGGTCAGGGGAGCTTGTTTTTTTTCCCCACGTCAGTGGAGCATGATCAGGGATGCATGCACTGTCCTCTCACCATTTGAGGAGGCCACGAGGATGGTGAGCAGTGACAGTGCATGCATCAGTGACACTGTACCTCTTGTCCACCTGTTGGAGCATGCGCTGCGTGGGATAATGGACAGGGCACTTGAGGCAGAACAGAGGCAGGAAGAGGAGGACTTCCTTGCCTCTCAAGGCCCCCTTTATCCGGACAGTGTTCCTTCTGTCCCACCCATCACACAAGGAAGAGGATGAGGATGAGGAGGAGGAGGAGGAGAGGAGGAGGAGGAGGATTGTGTGAGCATGGAGGTGGAGCCTGGCACTCAGCATCAGCAGCAGCAGTCTTTTAGGGATGATGTACAGTCCCAACAAACCAGTGGACTTGTACGTGGCTGGGAGGAGGTGGCTGGCGATCATGTCATCCTCAGTGACCCAGAAGACTCCGGACTGAATGCCTCAGCTAACCTACGCTGCATGGCCTCCCTGATCCTGCAAAGCCTGCGGAAGGATCCTTGTGTTCTTCGGATCAAGGAGAGGGACCATTACTGGCTGGCCACTCTCCTTGATCCACGGTACAAGGGTAAGGTTGCGGACCTTATCTTGCCGTCGCAGAGGGAGCAGAGGATGAGACATCTCAGGGAGGCCTTGCAAAAAGGTCTGTGCAACGCGTTCCCAGAAACTGGGAGGTTACAAACTCCTGGTGCTGGACGACGAGTTGCTGAGGCTTCGGTCAGTAGCAGAAGGAGCGGTGGGGAAGGTGGACGTCTGACCGATGCGTTCAGACAATTTTTTAGTCCGCAGCCCCAAGGTATGATCGGTTCCAGCAACCATCGCCAGCGTCTGATATACATGGTGCAGGAATACCTTGGGGCAAGGTCAGACTTGGACACCTTTCCCACCGAAAATCCTCTGGCTTACTGGGTCCTGAGGATGGATCACTGGCCAGAGCTTGCACAGTATGCAATTGAGCTACTGGCCTGTCCTGCCTCCAGCGTTCTTTCCGAACGCACATTCAGTGCTGCTGGAGGATTTGTCACCGATCATAGGGTGTGCCTGTCCACCGACTCGGTTGATCGACTGACCTTCATCAAAATGAATCAGTCTTGGATCACCACCAGCTACCAGGCACCTGAAGCGGATATAACGGAATAATTTATAATGTCACATCCCTTCAAGACTGCCTATGCTGATGCTGAGTGACTGTCCTGTTATGTTCACTGACTATCCTCTTCCTCCTCCTCAATGATCCATGCCACCACACCAGTGCCTAAGGCACAATTTTTCAGCCCCTGTATAACAGGGGCGTGTACTTAGAATTTTTTTTTAAAAAATACTTTGCAACACGTGTGACTGCTGTGCTCCAAGTACAGTATCTGTGAGGGGTTGCAGTGTTGTGGCACCAGCACCAATGCCTAAGGCACAATTTTTTCAGCCCCTGTTGGGGCGTGTAATTACAATTTTTAGGCAATGCTTTGCAACAGGTCTCATTGCTGTGCTAAGAGTACAGTATCTGTGAGGGGTTGCAGTGTTGTGGCACCAGCACCAATGCCTAAGGCACAATTTTTCAGCCCCTGTTTAACAGGGGCGTGTAATTACAAATCTTGATCTAATAGTTCACAGCAGGGCCCATTCCTGCGCCCACCAAGAGTAACTATGAGGGCCTACAGTCTTGTGGCAACACCGTCCACCACCACCGCCAAAGGCCCAATTTTTCTGCCCTGTTCAACAGGTGCATGCAATTACAAATCTTGATCTAATAACTCACAGCAGGGTCCATTCCTGCGCCCACCAAGAGTAACTGTGAGGGCTTACAGTCTTGTGGCAACACCGTCCACCACCACCGCCAAAGGCCCAATTTTTCTGCCCGGTTCAACAGGTGCATGCAAGTACAAATCTTGATCTATTAACTCACAGCAGGGCCCATTCCTGTGCCCACCAGTCTTGTGGCTACACCAACATCTAATAGGGCAAATTTTTGCAGAGTATATACGGCAGGCCCCTACTTTCAAACATCCAACTTACAAACGACTCCTACTTGCAAACGGAAAGAGAAAACAGGAAGTGAGAGGAAATCTACCCCTAGGAAGGGAAATTCTATCCTGTTAGATTTAATTTGGGAAAAAGGTATCTCCTCTCTACTGATGCTTTATCACCAATCCTTGTTTCAATTCAAACCTCACTTTTCCAAAAACATTTGTCATTGGGACAGAAAGTGAGGTGACATGTTCTGAACAGATGTGCAAAGACAGCAAATGTTACAGGGGTGATAACCCCTCCCTATGTTCTCCAAAAAGCTTAAAAATAGATTTTTTTGGGATGGAGCTACACTTCATAATGTACCTGTTCAGATTCTACTTAAGAACAAACCTACAGTCCGTGTCTTGTTTGCACCACCTATATACTGCTGTTCAGAGTATATAGGGTTGTAGGTATAGGGTTTTATTTTGGGTGCGGGGTCCCCCTTAATATCCATACAAGACCCAAAGGGGCTGGGGTGGGGGGGGGGGTGATGGGATAGCCATGCCATTTTTCTCAAGGATTTTCAGCAATATGGCGGCCAGGACAAGACATGACGTTAAAGCCGCAAGTGGTTTTAAATGGCTTCTTTTTTTCCTTTACAAATGTCATTTTGTGCAAGGACAGTTCTAAACACGGGAAACACATGCCACTTCACAGGCATACGTTAGACACCCCCCAGGTACCATATTTAAAGGAAAATTTCACTTTTTTTTTTTCACTTTATGCATCATTAAAATGACTGCTCCCGAAAAAACGTTAGTTTTTAAAAGTTCTTTTTGCATTGATATATGTCCCCTGGGGCAGGACCCGGGTCCCCAAACCAGTTTTATGACATTAACATGCATATTGGCCGTTGTAATTAGCACTTTTGATTTTGAACGTTCGCGTCCATTATAACGTATAGGGTTCTGGATTTCATAGTAATTACCACCCTCGGAAGAATTTACAACCATCCTGGAAGTCGTTGACCGATTGTCCAAAATGGCGCAATTCTTGCCTATGATGGGCACACCATCTGCTGAAGAAATAGCGAAGATCTTCATAAAGGAGATAGTCAGACTACACGGCCTACCTAGCAACATTGTGTCCGACAGAGGGGTGCGATTCACTTCTAAATTCTGGAAGGAGCTCTGCAGAATGCTTTCCATTAAAGTGTGTCTATCTTCAGCTTACCATCCCCAAAGCAACAGTCAAACTGAAAGAACTAATCAAACTTTAGAACAGTATTTACGTTTATATTCTGCTCCTTCTCCCAGGACGATTGGTTCTCGATTGGTGCGGAGTTTGAATACAACAATTCAGTCCATGCTTTCACTAATCAGTCATCCTTCTGGGCCAACTACTGGTTCCATCCCTCATTTTTGCCCAATGTCATACTAGAGACTTCAGTCCCCGCTGTCCACATCCCTCATTTTTGCCCAATGTCATACCAGAGACTTCAGTCCCTGCAGTCCAGGACAGGATAGATTCCATTCAGGCTAATTACCTAACCCTCCAGGCAACTATGCAAAGAGCCCAAGAGAACTATAAAAACATTATGTCAAAATTTAGTTCAAAGAACAGAAATGGGACTTTTAAGGCGCAAAGATACAAAAAGATTACATTGATAGAAAAAAGTTTTATTGAATTTTACAATATAACTTGATATTGCATAATTGACATCAAATGTCCATGAAAACGTTTTTTAAAAAACCATACATCGCTAAACAGAGATGAACTTTTCATTTATTGCTCTTTTTCTCAACATGTTTCACCCGAACTTGGGCTTCCTCAGGAGAGTTAGATAATGTCAATTAATATTTACTAGAATAGAGAAAATACAGTCAGAACATTGACATACACAACAATTTACACTGCTTTAATAAGATAATGTAGAAATGGACATCACATAATTGAAAAGCGGGTGGAGCTAATAGGCTCAATTGCTGACCTGAAAGTCCCGGGAGAGGGCTCTGCAGTCCACAAAAAATGTTGAATACATGGGATTGTATCAAGTGCATCATAGAGAGGGAAATAGTGTCCAAAACTATATCAGTTTGGTAATCCATCTATGGGGTACATTAATATAGATACTGAATTTGTTAGGATATTGAAGAGAAAATATATAAGTGTATATTATCCGAAAAAATGGAAAAACCCACCTGGATAATGATTCCTTGGAAAGGTAATAGGAGCATATAAAGGAGCATACAAACAAAGTGCTCATAACTGCCAAAAGGAAATCCAAGTTTGAATCTATAAGAAATTTTAAAGGGAAAAGTCCTTTATCCATCTGGGAAGTTTTATACAGATATGGTTACCATCCGTAAACCGCAGACTGGTCATCATATGCCAGGTATATATTTACCTATGTTGAGGGTCTGCATCAACTCAGGGTGCCAGCCAGGACAGATAACTATCCAGAAAATAGGGAGGCCAGAGTGAGGTACCTAGAACCCCTTTAAATAGAGTAAAGTAAAAACAAGGGGGCATTTTAGTGACCAGTAGCCGGACAAAAAACGGATGGCAAATAATCTGCTAAGTCTCTTACCTTTAACAAGTGTTGTTTGGGGAATAAACCTCCGCTGAGCTACACAAGTGAAGAGCTCAATCAAATCCCCTTAAATAACCCTCTCCACCTGCCGTTTTGGCGCCAAAATCTCGGCGCCAAATGGTCAGGTGAGGACATGTGATGTCACTGCAGGAGCGCCAGACGCACAGGAAGTGACAGCCGTGAAACAGGAAGTGCCATCAACAACAGGAAGCCAGAACAGCTGACCTCTGTGCTGATAGCAAATTGAATCACAGGATGTAAAGCCACATCTGAAAGACTGTCAGCAAGGGAGTAAAAGGGAAATGGACTGACAATTGCCAGTGCATGTCAGTGAAGGGATATTTGAAATATCCCTAGACTGAAAGTGATCAGTATGTAGGAATGTTTTTGGGTCACAAAACAAATCCATATATACTACCTCTGTTATCTTGGAACATGTAAATGTAACCAGGATAACGGCCGCAGTTTAGCGCAAGCGTTTTAACCCTTTGGTGACTGAAACGGCGCAAGTTAAGAGAAAAATAGACGGATGAGGTCTAGAGACTCCAAAGATAACGCCTCACGTGTCCATATGAGGCACTGAAACCCCATTTCAAAACATTTTGCTACAAGTGTATATAAGGCTGCAAATATTGCTCCTTAAAGGGACCAGAACCAAAAGTGGCTGATACTGATTAAATACAGATACATTGGAGCAGTGGAACTGACCAAAGAGCCCTCCACCAAGATCAATAGGCCAGCAGGCACCACACCAGACAAAAAAGGCGATGAACATCTGAATAATAATAAAATACAGTACAAGGGGTAAATAAACAGAATACACATAATAATAAACATATTTAAGTGAAAACCAGTAGTGTTCTCAGTGAAAGAGTGACAATGGCGACCTACCCCTATAAGAAGGGTTTGAAGCTCAGAGATTCATTCAAGCCAGGATGCACAGTGGCTCTAAGGTTATGAATCCATTTTGACTCTCTCTGTAAGAGAGTTTTATCAATATCACCTCCGCGATTGAAGTCTGGTACATATTCTAGCGCAAAAAACTTCATCTGTGAGATATCGTATGAATGATAGAGCCCCATATGTCGACTAATGGGGGTCTCCATTTTTTTCTTCTTGATAAGGGATACATGATCTCTAATTCTATGGAAGAAAGGTCGTTTAGTTTTCCCTATATAGAAAGCCTGACAGGTACATGTCATAAGGTAAACAACTCCAATAGTTTTACATGTTGCATAAAAGTTGGGCTTAAAGGTTTGACCAGAAGGCAGCATTATTTCAGTCGAATTGTTCAGTAAATCACAAAATTCACATTTTCCACAGGGGGAAGTACCTTTTCTATGTGTTTTTATTCTTGAGGTAAGATGGCTATGAACTAAACGATCTTTCAAAGAGGTAGATTTGCGGTAGGTAATTTGTGGGTGAGCTCCCACATATTTTGAGAGGACATCATCTGTAGAAAGAAGATGCCAATATTTTTCAAAGATATGGCGTACTTTTTTATGTTCACCGACAAAAGTGGTGATTACGCGGACTTTGGATTCAGATTTGTATGGCTTCACTTGGTGGATTAATTGATGTCTGTCCTTCTGTTTTGCTCTATTGTATGAACGCTTAAGGCAATTCTTACTATAGCCTCGTTCTAGGAGACGGGTTTGCAACGCTTTGGCTTCTAATTCAAAATCAGCCTCTTTGCTACAATTTCTTTTTAATCTTAAATACTGACTGAATGGTATGCTCTGGACAAGGGACGCGGGATGAGAACTGTCAGCATGAAGAATAGTATTGCCTGCAGAAGGCTTTCTGTAAAGAGAGGAACCAATAGTTTTATCCTCATTTACATAAATCTTGATGTCCAAGAAATTTACAGTAACCTGATCACAGGTCATCGTAAACTTGAGATTGTAGGAATTAGTTTCAAGACACAGTAAAAATTGCGACAGCTCATCCCGAGTTCCAGTCCAGACAATAAAGATATCATCAATAAATCTTTTCCAGATCAAAATATTCTCAAAGAAATGACTGAACTGAATGGCCGAAAATATCTCCCTCTCCCACCCCCCCAGGTACAGGTTGGCGTACGATGGGGCACATTTGGTCCCCATCGCCACCCCCTGCACCTGGAGGTAGTGGGAGCAGTCGAAGATAAAAATATTATTGCTCAAAATAAAGAGCAACAGTTCTAAAACGAAATTATTGTATTGCCTGGCTGATGGCCCCCGTTCAGAGAGGAAGCCGTCCACAACTCGAGCCCCCAGTTTGTGGGGGATCGAGTTGTAAAGGGCCTCCACATCAATGGCCACCAACCAGGCTTCATCAGGTAGGCAAAGTCCATCCAAGGATCTCAGCAGATCAGCTGTATCCTGGATGTATGAGCTCAATGACTTGACATGTGGTCTTAAGTAATCATCAATGAGTTTACTAGCTGATTCTGTCAGGCATCCATTTCCCGAGATAATCGGACGCCCAGGGGGAAAAGAAGCATTCTTATGTATTTTCGGTAATGCGTACATAGTAGGTAGTCTAGGATTTTCAACAAGTAGAAATTCACAGGTTTTTTTATCAATTAAATTATTCAAAAAGGCCTGAGTAATGAGGCGTTTGTATTTATTTTGAATATATGAAACCTGAAAGGCAGGAATGGGACGGTACCATTGGCGGTTGGATAGCAGATCCAGAACCATAGTTTTGTAATTTTTTAGGTCCATTAGGACTATATTGCCTCCTTTGTCGGAAGGCTTTATGATCAATTGATCATTCATTTGTAATGATTTGATAGCTTGACGTTGTTTTGAACTTATATTGGATCTGCTATTCCAAGGTCGCCATTTGGTGTTTTGAATCTCTTTGCATACCTGTTGGGTAAACGCCCAAATATTTGGATTGCCCTGAAGGACTGGAAAACACCTAGATTTTGGTTTATACATGGAGGGCGGGGGGAAAACCGTACCTATACCAGTGTCAAGGGAGGGTAGAGGGCAAGCCCCTGGATCCTCCAATGGGAGATCCAGGGGGTTGCTCTCCTCCCAAAGTTCCATCAAGTCATTAATAGCTTTAACCTCCTTTATAGTTTTATCTCTCCAAATCTCAGCTGAGAATTGATCAGTCTCAGGTGCGATTTGTTGTTTGTCATAAATTGCCTTAAACATCAACCTACGAGCAAAAAGGTTGACATCTTTGATAATTTCAAATGAGTCCACCTCCTGTTCCGGACAGAAGGTCAGACCAAGGCTCAAGACCTGTGTCTGCTCCTCTGATAAGGGACAGGAGGATAGATTAATTATTTGGAAACTATCTTGTTTGATATTTTGGGATTTGTCCCCAGAATACTTGGAGGTTTCTTTGAGTCCATAGTCATTTGGGAGGTGAAAATTGGTGCGTTTTTTGGTTCCCCTGACAGGGGAACCAACAAGTGGTCCCCCGACGGGGAAACAGAGATTGGCTGGCTATGTTTGAGAAGAGGAGCATGGTTCACATTGATTTGTGATAGATTACCTACTTCAGATAGAGGTTGGGGATCACCTACATTTGTCCCTTTCTGAGATCGTAAACCCGAACGAACATTGTCTTTCTGGTTTCTTTTTCCAGAGGATTTCAGTGATGAGAAACTGTATTTCCGTTTGTCAGTGCCTGCTTTTGAGCCCTGGGAAGATCCTGCTTGCTGTGAGGAAACAGAGGAAAAATTAGATTCATCAGAATCAGAAGGTTCTTGATTAGAGTTAGTATTTCTTTGGGACGAAGTCTTTTTTCTTCGCGCCCCTCCCTCTAGAGGCCATTTGTAGGCAGTGTTTGTCTCATAAGAGAGTCTGTCTCTATAATACTTTTTATCCTTGGTTTTCAAAATCTCAGCTACAAATGCCTCTAGATGTTTTTCCAGGGCTAATTCAGATTCTTTAAAGGAAGCGTCTGCAACAAGAGTTTCATTATCAGAATACAGTTTTTCAATATCACTATCAATGTTTGCGATCTCTCTGGAATAATGTTGACATAGGGACCCCATCATTGCAAAGGAACAGGTTTGTAAATTACATTCCCATTCAGTTTTAAATTCAGTCTCCACTTTAAAAAGATTTGGGAATATTTGGACTCGAAGACCCCAAGGGACAATTTTATCCTCAATATATTTAGAAAAATATTTTCTGTTCCAAAAAATACGTGCCTTCTTTTCTAGTAGTTTTTTCAAACTCCAGAAGAAGCGATCTAGAGTTATTCCACCAAAGGAAGCACCTTGTGCCAGATGTATTTTGTCCATCAGGCCATCGAATCCCGAGCCCCTATAGGTCGCCATTGTCACTTTACAAAATACACAAAGGGAGATGGATAGTTAAACACAAATATAAAGAAAGTTACAAACTCAAAATAAATATTTAAAAAAATAGGTTTCAAGAAGCCAACTCATGAAGATGATTGGTGTTTGCCACCATGTGATATATCACAAAGGAGAATTTTTTGAAAATGAGCTGAGTTGCTGAAAACTAGAAATATAGCGCCACATCCCTTACATCAAGTCAAAATTTAGTTCAAAGAACAGAAATGGGACTTTTAAGGCGCAAAGATACAAAAAGATTACATTGATAGAAAAAAGTTTTATTGAATTTTACAATATAACTTGATATTGCATAATTGACATCAAATGTCCATGAAAACGTTTTTTAAAAAACCATACATCGCTAAACAGAGATGAACTTTTCATTTATTGCTCTTTTTCTCAACATGTTTCACCCGAACTTGGGCTTCCTCAGGAGAGTTTAGATAATGTCAATTAATATTTACTAGAATAGAGAAAATACAGTCAGAACATTGACATACACAACAATTTACACTGCTTTAATAAGATAATGTAGAAATGGACATCACATAATTGAAAAGCGGGTGGAGCTAATAGGCTCAATTGCTGACCTGAAAGTCCCGGGAGAGGGCTCTGCAGTCCACAAAAATGTTGAATACATGGGATTGTATCAAGTGCATCATAGAGAGGGAAATAGTGTCCAAAACTATATCAGTTTGGTAATCCATCTATGGGGTACATTAATATAGATACTGAATTTGTTAGGATATTGAAGAGAAAATATATAAGTGTATATTATCCGAAAAAATGGAAAAACCCACCTGGATAATGATTCCTTGGAAAGGTAATAGGAGCATATAAAGGAGCATACAAACAAAGTGCTCATAACTGCCAAAAGGAAATCCAAGTTTGAATCTATAAGAAATTTTAAAGGGAAAAGTCCTTTATCCATCTGGGAAGTTTTATACAGATATGGTTACCATCCGTAAACCGCAGACTGGTCATCATATGCCAGGTATATATTTACCTATGTTGAGGGTCTGCATCAACTCAGGGTGCCAGCCAGGACAGATAACTATCCAGAAAATAGGGAGGCCAGAGTGAGGTACCTAGAACCCCTTTAAATAGAGTAAAGTAAAAAACAAGGGGGCATTTTAGTGACCAGTAGCCGGACAAAAAACGGATGGCAAATAATCTGCTAAGTCTCTTACCTTTAACAAGTGTTGTTTGGGGAATAAACCTCCGCTGAGCTACACAAGTGAAGAGCTCAATCAAATCCCCTTAAATAACCCTCTCCACCTGCCGTTTTGGCGCCAAAATCTCGGCGCCAAATGGTCAGGTGAGGACATGTGATGTCACTGCAGGAGCGCCAGACGCACAGGAAGTGACAGCCGTGAAACAGGAAGTGCCATCAACAACAGGAAGCCAGAACAGCTGACCTCTGTGCTGATAGCAAATTGAATCACAGGATGTAAAGCCACATCTGAAAGACTGTCAGCAAGGGAGTAAAAGGGAAATGGACTGACAATTGCCAGTGCATGTCAGTGAAGGGATATTTGAAATATCCCTAGACTGAAAGTGATCAGTATGTAGGAATGTTTTTGGGTCACAAAACAAATCCATATATACTACCTCTGTTATCTTGGAACATGTAAATGTAACCAGGATAACGGCCGCAGTTTAGCGCAAGCGTTTTAACCCTTTGGTGACTGAAACGGCGCAAGTTAAGAGAAAAATAGACGGATGAGGTCTAGAGACTCCAAAGATAACGCCTCACGTGTCCATATGAGGCACTGAAACCCCATTTCAAAACATTTTGCTACAAGTGTATATAAGGCTGCAAATATTGCTCCTTAAAGGGACCAGAACCAAAAGTGGCTGATACTGATTAAATACAGATACATTGGAGCAGTGGAACTGACCAAAGAGCCCTCCACCAAGATCAATAGGCCAGCAGGCACCACACCAGACAAAAAAGGCGATGAACATCTGAATAATAATAAAATACAGTACAAGGGGTAAATAAACAGAATACACATAATAATAAACATATTTAAGTGAAAACCAGTAGTGTTCTCAGTGAAAGAGTGACAATGGCGACCTACCCCTATAAGAAGGGTTTGAAGCTCAGAGATTCATTCAAGCCAGGATGCACAGTGGCTCTAAGGTTATGAATCCATTTTGACTCTCTCTGTAAGAGAGTTTTATCAATATCACCTCCGCGATTGAAGTCTGGTACATATTCTAGCGCAAAAAACTTCATCTGTGAGATATCGTATGAATGATAGAGCCCCATATGTCGACTAATGGGGGTCTCCATTTTTTTCTTCTTGATAAGGGATACATGATCTCTAATTCTATGGAAGAAAGGTCGTTTAGTTTTCCCTATATAGAAAGCCTGACAGGTACATGTCATAAGGTAAACAACTCCAATAGTTTTACATGTTGCATAAAAGTTGGGCTTAAAGGTTTGACCAGAAGGCAGCATTATTTCAGTCGAATTGTTCAGTAAATCACAAAATTCACATTTTCCACAGGGGGAAGTACCTTTTCTATGTGTTTTTATTCTTGAGGTAAGATGGCTATGAACTAAACGATCTTTCAAAGAGGTAGATTTGCGGTAGGTAATTTGTGGGTGAGCTCCCACATATTTTGAGAGGACATCATCTGTAGAAAGAAGATGCCAATATTTTTCAAAGATATGGCGTACTTTTTTATGTTCACCGACAAAAGTGGTGATTACGCGGACTTTGGATTCAGATTTGTATGGCTTCACTTGGTGGATTAATTGATGTCTGTCCTTCTGTTTTGCTCTATTGTATGAACGCTTAAGGCAATTCTTACTATAGCCTCGTTCTAGGAGACGGGTTTGCAACGCTTTGGCTTCTAATTCAAAATCAGCCTCTTTGCTACAATTTCTTTTTAATCTTAAATACTGACTGAATGGTATGCTCTGGACAAGGGACGCGGGATGAGAACTGTCAGCATGAAGAATAGTATTGCCTGCAGAAGGCTTTCTGTAAAGAGAGGAACCAATAGTTTTATCCTCATTTACATAAATCTTGATGTCCAAGAAATTTACAGTAACCTGATCACAGGTCATCGTAAACTTGAGATTGTAGGAATTAGTTTCAAGACACAGTAAAAATTGCGACAGCTCATCCCGAGTTCCAGTCCAGACAATAAAGATATCATCAATAAATCTTTTCCAGATCAAAATATTCTCAAAGAAATGACTGAACTGAATGGCCGAAAATATCTCCCTCTCCCACCCCCCCAGGTACAGGTTGGCGTACGATGGGGCACATTTGGTCCCCATCGCCACCCCCTGCACCTGGAGGTAGTGGGAGCAGTCGAAGATAAAAATATTATTGCTCAAAATAAAGAGCAACAGTTCTAAAACGAAATTATTGTATTGCCTGGCTGATGGCCCCCGTTCAGAGAGGAAGCCGTCCACAACTCGAGCCCCCAGTTTGTGGGGGATCGAGTTGTAAAGGGCCTCCACATCAATGGCCACCAACCAGGCTTCATCAGGTAGGCAAAGTCCATCCAAGGATCTCAGCAGATCAGCTGTATCCTGGATGTATGAGCTCAATGACTTGACATGTGGTCTTAAGTAATCATCAATGAGTTTACTAGCTGATTCTGTCAGGCATCCATTTCCCGAGATAATCGGACGCCCAGGGGGAAAAGAAGCATTCTTATGTATTTTTGGTAATGCGTACATAGTAGGTAGTCTAGGATTTTCAACAAGTAGAAATTCACAGGTTTTTTTATCAATTAAATTATTCAAAAAGGCCTGAGTAATGAGGCGTTTGTATTTATTTTGAATATATGAAACCTGAAAGGCAGGAATGGGACGGTACCATTGGCGGTTGGATAGCAGATCCAGAACCATAGTTTTGTAATTTTTTAGGTCCATTAGGACTATATTGCCTCCTTTGTCGGAAGGCTTTATGATCAATTGATCATTCATTTGTAATGATTTGATAGCTTGACGTTGTTTTGAACTTATATTGGATCTGCTATTCCAAGGTCGCCATTTGGTGTTTTGAATCTCTTTGCATACCTGTTGGGTAAACGCCCAAATATTTGGATTGCCCTGAAGGACTGGAAAACACCTAGATTTTGGTTTATACATGGAGGGCCGGGGGAAAACCGTACCTATACCAGTGTCAAGGGAGGGTAGAGGGCAAGCCCCTGGATCCTCCAATGGGAGATCCAGGGGGTTGCTCTCCTCCCAAAGTTCCATCAAGTCATTAATAGCTTTAACCTCCTTTATAGTTTTATCTCTCCAAATCTCAGCTGAGAATTGATCAGTCTCAGGTGCGATTTGTTGTTTGTCATAAATTGCCTTAAACATCAACCTACGAGCAAAAAGGTTGACATCTTTGATAATTTCAAATGAGTCCACCTCCTGTTCCGGACAGAAGGTCAGACCAAGGCTCAAGACCTGTGTCTGCTCCTCTGATAAGGGACAGGAGGATAGATAAATTATTTGGAAACTATCTTGTTTGTTATTTTGGGATTTGTCCCCAGAATACTTGGAGGTTTCTTTGAGTCCATAGTCATTTGGGAGGTGAAAATTGGTGCGTTTTTTGGTTCCCCTGACAGGGGAACCAACAAGTGGTCCCCCGACGGGGAAACAGAGATTGGCTGGCTATGTTTGAGAAGAGGAGCATGGTTCACATTGATTTGTGATAGATTACCTACTTCAGATAGAGGTTGGGGATCACCTACATTTGTCCCTTTCTGAGATCGTAAACCCGAACGAACATTGTCTTTCTGGTTTCTTTTTCCAGAGGATTTCAGTGATGAGAAACTGTATTTCCGTTTGTCAGTGCCTGCTTTTGAGCCCTGGGAAGATCCTGCTTGCTGTGAGGAAACAGAGGAAAAATTAGATTCATCAGAATCAGAAGGTTCTTGATTAGAGTTAGTATTTCTTTGGGACGAAGTCTTTTTTCTTCGCGCCCCTCCCTCTAGAGGCCATTTGTAGGCAGTGTTTGTCTCATAAGAGAGTCTGTCTCTATAATACTTTTTATCCTTGGTTTTCAAAATCTCAGCTACAAATGCCTCTAGATGTTTTTCCAGGGCTAATTCAGATTCTTTAAAGGAAGCGTCTGCAACAAGAGTTTCATTATCAGAATACAGTTTTTCAATATCACTATCAATGTTTGCGATCTCTCTGGAATAATGTTGACATAGGGACCCCATCATTGCAAAGGAACAGGTTTGTAAATTACATTCCCATTCAGTTTTAAATTCAGTCTCCACTTTAAAAAGATTTGGGAATATTTGGACTCGAAGACCCCAAGGGACAATTTTATCCTCAATATATTTAGAAAAATATTTTCTGTTCCAAAAAATACGTGCCTTCTTTTCTAGTAGTTTTTTCAAACTCCAGAAGAAGCGATCTAGAGTTATTCCACCAAAGGAAGCACCTTGTGCCAGATGTATTTTGTCCATCAGGCCATCGAATCCCGAGCCCCTATAGGTCGCCATTGTCACTTTACAAAATACACAAAGGGAGATGGATAGTTAAACACAAATATAAAGAAAGTTACAAACTCAAAATAAATATTTAAAAAAATAGGTTTCAAGAAGCCAACTCATGAAGATGATTGGTGTTTGCCACCATGTGATATATCACAAAGGAGAATTTTTTGAAAATGAGCTGAGTTGCTGAAAACTAGAAATATAGCGCCACATCCCTTACATCAAGTCAAAATTTAGTTCAAAGAACAGAAATGGGACTTTTAAGGCGCAAAGATACAAAAAGATTACATTGATAGAAAAAAGTTTTATTGAATTTTACAATATAACTTGATATTGCATAATTGACATCAAATGTCCATGAAAACGTTTTTTAAAAAACCATACATCGCTAAACAGAGATGAACTTTTCATTTATTGCTCTTTTTCTCAACATGTTTCACCCGAACTTGGGCTTCCTCAGGAGAGTTAGATAATGTCAATTAATATTTACTAGAATAGAGAAAATACAGTCAGAACATTGACATACACAACAATTTACACTGCTTTAATAAGATAATGTAGAAATGGACATCACATAATTGAAAAGCGGGTGGAGCTAATAGGCTCAATTGCTGACCTGAAAGTCCCGGGAGAGGGCTCTGCAGTCCACAAAAATGTTGAATACATGGGATTGTATCAAGTGCATCATAGAGAGGGAAATAGTGTCCAAAACTATATCAGTTTGGTAATCCATCTATGGGGTACATTAATATAGATACTGAATTTGTTAGGATATTGAAGAGAAAATATATAAGTGTATATTATCCGAAAAAATGGAAAAACCCACCTGGATAATGATTCCTTGGAAAGGTAATAGGAGCATATAAAGGAGCATACAAACAAAGTGCTCATAACTGCCAAAAGGAAATCCAAGTTTAAATCTATAAGAAATTTTAAAGGGAAAAGTCCTTTATCCATCTGGGAAGTTTTATACAGATATGGTTACCATCCGTAAACCGCAGACTGGTCATCATATGCCAGGTATATATTTACCTATGTTGAGGGTCTGCATCAACTCAGGGTGCCAGCCAGGACAGATAACTATCCAGAAAATAGGGAGGCCAGAGTGAGGTACCTAGAACCCCTTTAAATAGAGTAAAGTAAAAACAAGGGGGCATTTTAGTGACCAGTAGCCGGACAAAAAACGGATGGCAAATAATCTGCTAAGTCTCTTACCTTTAACAAGTGTTGTTTGGGGAATAAACCTCCGCTGAGCTACACAAGTGAAGAGCTCAATCAAATCCCCTTAAATAACCCTCTCCACCTGCCGTTTTGGCGCCAAAATCTCGGCGCCAAATGGTCAGGTGAGGACATGTGATGTCACTGCAGGAGCGCCAGACGCACAGGAAGTGACAGCCGTGAAACAGGAAGTGCCATCAACAACAGGAAGCCAGAACAGCTGACCTCTGTGCTGATAGCAAATTGAATCACAGGATGTAAAGCCACATCTGAAAGACTGTCAGCAAGGGAGTAAAAGGGAAATGGACTGACAATTGCCAGTGCATGTCAGTGAAGGGATATTTGAAATATCCCTAGACTGAAAGTGATCAGTATGTAGGAATGTTTTTGGGTCACAAAACAAATCCATATATACTACCTCTGTTATCTTGGAACATGTAAATGTAACCAGGATAACGGCCGCAGTTTAGCGCAAGCGTTTTAACCCTTTGGTGACTGAAACGGCGCAAGTTAAGAGAAAAATAGACGGATGAGGTCTAGAGACTCCAAAGATAACGCCTCACGTGTCCATATGAGTGTCCATATGAGGCATAAAACATTATGACAAGGGGAGGAGGGACCCTGTGTTTAAGGTTGGAGACAAGGTCTGGCTCTCCTCAACAAATTTCAAGGTTCCTTGTCCCTCCCGGAAGCTAGGACCAAGGTTTATTGGTCCATTCACAATTAAGAAAGAAATTAACCCAGTAGCATTTGAGCTGTCTTTACCAAGCTCCTATAAAATCCACCCAGTATTCCATGTTTCTTTACTAAAATCTGTTGTTTCCAGTCCTTTTCCAGGGAGAGATGAAGCTCCACCCCCTCCAGTCTCAGTGGGAAATGAAATGGAATACGAAGTAGACGCCATTCTGGACTGCCGTCGGAGAGCTAGGACTATTAAATTTCTTGTCAAATGGAAAGGTTACTCTGTAGAAGACAATTCTTGGGAATCAGCAGATAACATTCATGCCCCTAGAGTGTTGCAGAGGTTTCAAACCCGGTACCCCGAAAGATGGGCGCAATTGGGCATCTGGAGACTGCCCCTTGGGGGGGGCACTGTCAGGGTAATGGCCGTAGGACAGGGAATTCTGCCAGTACCCTTTATGGTGGCACCTGGCGCATCCCTGTGCGCATGTGCACGCGTAAGCGCACACGACAGGCGCACACAGATGTGCAACAGCGTGCGTTGGTGCTCGTGCGCTAACGCACATCCACGCATCACGGTAATCATTGGCACCCCCTTGTCTATTTAAACCTGCTGCTGGTATATGCTGGTTGCTGGATTATGGTCAGCTTCCTGTGTCTCTTGTTCCCGTTGTTTACCTGCTTCCTGTTACCACCTGGCTTGCCTGACTGCTCCTGTTTTCCGCCTGCATTTGACCTGGCTTGGACCTGACTACTATCCTGCTCAGCACCTGTACCTTGATCATCCTCTTGTGTTTGACCCCTGACTTGGCTACCAAATCCGTTCCTGATTATCCTGCTGTACCTTCATCTCGGACTGATTCCTGTTGTATAGGACCTCTGGCCTGGCTCTGACTCCGTTCCTGGTTGCTCCAGGGCTCCATACCTGGGATCTCTTCTTGCACGATTGCCTATCAGCCACATCCACGCACCCCAGCAGCTCCCTGCTACCAGCTACCCAGAAATAGCACTCGGCAACCCGTGCACCTTTGGGCACCGTACTCCCTGTCTCATTCCCAGGGTTACGCTGCACTTAGCCGCAATGGGCGCCCTCTCTGCAATCCGGCCTCACATCCAGGAACTTGACAAAACTCATACAGATATTTTATTTAAACATATAGTTTCAGAGTAATGCCCTGTATACACGATAGAATTTGGCAGGACTTTTTCTGACGCCCTGCCAGCGCAACGCTCCAGTGTGAAAGCCCTGGAGTCACTTTTTTTCAGGCGCTATGCAGGTGCTATTTTTAGTGCTGTAGCGCCTGAGAAACGCCCTTAGTGTTTAAGGGGTTTAAAGTAGCAGGGTTTGTGGCTGATCTGAGTTCTGAAGGTGCATGGAATATGTGCTGATCAGAGATCTGAAGGTGCATGCATTGGGACTTATCTGAGGTCAAAAGGTGCAGAGTTGAGGATGATCTGAGGTTTGATGGTGCAGGGTTTGGGGTTGACCTGAGTTCTGAAGGTACATGTATTGAGGCTTAACTGAAATGTAAAGGTGTATGCATATGCATTGGGTCAAATCTGAAGTCTAAAGGTGCATGCATTGGGGCTTATCTGACATTTGAAGGTGCATGCATTAGGGTTGAATAGAAGTTGTAAAGGTACATGCATTGGGTCTGATCTGAGGTCTGAAGGCACATGAATTGAGGCTGAATTGAGGTCTGAAGGTGCAGTAATTTGGGATAATCTGAGGTCTGGAGATTTGGGGTGTGGAACTGGTCTGAGCTCCGAAGGTGCTATTGTTCTTTGGCATACTGTTTGTCTAAATAGCACTAAATGTGAAAAAGGTTACTGACCCCTCACCTAGACTTATACATATGTTCAGACCATCACCTAAAGTTTCATGGCAACCTTATCCAAATTAAAATAAAGAAAGTACATGTCACTGTTTTTACTTCATGAAACATAACATTTTCAATTACTATCCATATTGAAACTCATCCCAACAACTCATAAAAACAAACTTTTTCTTCTCCCTCGAGCAAAAAACTCTTGTCATGATGCTCCCTCCAACAGCTAAAGACCCTGGCATATCAAACATATGTGCTAATAGAAAGCTTTTCACACTGCTGAATGCTGTTACAAGAAACCACATGATGCTGCAGATTTCTTAGAATATACATGTATTCTTCACTCATACAGCAATGACCTTTTCAAACAATATTAACAGAAATCAATTTTTTCCCTTGAATCCAAACACTTATTTTACACGTTTGCTTCATTAATTAGTTCAGCTGCACAGAAACCCAGTGTAGACTTCATAAGAGTTAACACACTAAAGCATAATGAATGCTGTATTTTCATTACTATGGGGGTCATTTACTATAGCGCCGAAAAATGATCCTGCAGTCCCAGAAAATAGCGCCCAATTAAGACTTCAACTGTCAAAAACTGGGCGCTAATGCAAATGGAAGCAGCGCTATTGCTGGCCATAGTGTCTCGTGGCACTTTCGTCAATTCCACAATCGAGACCCTTCATCACTAGAGGTTATAGCTATAGAGAACTTTGTTCCCCATTGGAGAGGAAACTAAAAAGACATATTTCATGCCGAGAAACCAGATAGATTTTTGATATGCACTGTTATAGTACCTTAGGCCTTAACTTTGAATGGGACATTAATAACAGCTAATGGTTTCTTGGTATATATGTTTTTTCCTCCCATTCTATATATTTGTATTTGGTCTTCATCCCCATTTATGTGGGTAGGAGATTGGGTTCAACATTGACCTTCCCTTTGTTACCATGGGAACCCACTCTCCTAGCCCATTCCCCTCCCCCTCCCCCTCCTCATCCCTTTGGCCTTCTGCCCCTTTTGTTTTGTAAAGGCATTTAGAGTATGTAGGGGTATATACATTTGCTCTATATGTTTTTAGTTTTTAATTTATCTGTATATGAGTAGTCTATGGTACTTTATTGTCGGTCATTTGAGACATGAGGTAATATTTATATTTTTAGTCTTGGAGACTGAGGAGTCACTAAATGGATTCCTTTAGCTCCGTAATTTCTTTAATATTATACAAAGATATTGCAATCTATCCATATCCATATAGCCTTCTTCACAATGAAGAATGTTCGACAGTTTCTTTGGAATATAGGATGGATATTGGCCTTTTTGTTCTGCACCTCCTTCCAGGGTGCCCGATACCTACGTGGGCGTTATGGAGCATTGTGGTGCTGTGCAGTGTCTTAACCTACTTTTTGGACTTTTTTGAACACTTTATTGATTTTTTTCTTGTTCTTTTTTAGCACACATTTTTTTCAGCACAGGTTAAATTTTTTATTTTATGTATGCTGATGAACATATATTTTGCCCTTTTTGGTGTCTTTTGAACACAATTATTTGAGTTTGCATGTTTGCATTTAGCACAGGTGTTGCACATACATTTGATTTTGTGCACATATTAGTATCCCTTTTATTTTGGTTGCGCGTCTATTTTTAATTTATACAAACATGCCTGTCAGATCACATATGCAGGAATAGTGTCAATAATAATAACCTGCAAAATCCAAATTTCTCACTGAAGGCTTATATGCAAGTTCTTTGCTTTTTCTATATCAAGTGTAGCTATTGTTCTAGAGCCCTGATTGAGATGTTGTGCATGAATGTTGGAAAAGAGTCTACAGGTATTTTTATCAGTAGATCTATGGGGCATGAAACCCATTTGGTCCTGATCTATCGAGGAGTTGACAACCTGACGTACACTGGTGTTAAGTAGTTTGGTGAGTATCTTAAAGTCACAATTAAATAAAGCTATTGGCCTATAAGAGGCACAAAGCAAAGGATCCTTACAAGGTTTGGGCAAAATGATTATATGTGCCTCCTGCATTTATGGAGTCACCAAGCCAGAGTTTAAACAGTTATTATATTATTATTATTATTATTATTATTATTGTTATATTTGGGAGCTCAACATGAGCCTTGTAAAATTCAATCAGAAGGCCATCAGGCCCAGGATATTTATCATTTGGAAAAGAGCCTATGGCAGTCACAATCTCTTCCGGGATGATCTCCTGAATCAAAGGAGAGCATTCAGAGTCGGTCAACCAACCTAGGGCCAATGAATACAAAATGCAAGCCAAGGACCAGGGGTGAAAGTCTGATGGGAGAGAAGAGGAATATAAGGGCATGTAGAAATGGGTCAATTCTCCCAATATTTCCTCCTGGGCAGAAACAAGGTCTCCACTGGATATACAAATCTCAGGAATAATAGTAAGTGGGTGTTCATGCTGAGCCAACATGGCTAAAAATTTACAATTGTTGTCCCTATGTTCAAAATACTCTTGTTAGAGGCTACATAAAATCAGAGTCATTTTAGTTAAGTGAAGGTGTAATTCTCAGCGTACTGACATGAGGTAATCAAAATTGTCAGGGGTAGGGGGCTTAGAGTAATGCTGAAGACTATCCCCCACTAATGCCTGCAAGGCAGTGATACGTGATGATTGTTCCACCTTGATGGATGCAATCAAAAAAATATATAATCCTCCAGCAGACATAATAAAGGCATGTCACCTCAGGGGAAGCTGACCCAACATTAACAAGCCAGAAATCTTGCAAGGGGGAAGGAAGGCATTCTTGGGAAGTGAGGGGATTAATCCATTGGGGGTGAAGCTGCCAAAGAGAATGGTTATGAGTCTGGGAAAACACAGGGTCAGCTGGAGTGGGCTGTGATCTGAGAGACCAGCAGGAAGATAAGCAATCTCATGAACATCACTAAGGAGGGAAGGATTACGCCATGTCTCTGTGGGACTTAGCGACAGTGGATTTCAACACTGCCTGTCCTTTCTTAGGACCTTCTGGTAGTATAAATAAGACATCAGTCTTCTGTATCTGAGCAGTCGTCTTTAAATAGACCTTGACTGCTCTGACCACATCAAGACAATGTAGTGACTTCTCTTCCCTGAAACATGGTTTTGAAAAAAACGATGGCAGGACAATATTTTGGTTCAGGTGAAAACCTGAAACCACTTTTGGCAGAAAACCTGCACGAGGGCGCAGCACCACTCTGTCCTCGTGAATAATCAAGTATGGCTCTTTACAAGAAAGAGCAGCCAATTCCAAAACCCTCCTTGCTAAGGATATAGCAACCAAGAACATTAACTTCCTTGTCAGAAGGACTAAGGGAATACGCTGTATCAGTTCAAATGGCTGTTTTTGTAACACTGACAAAACTAAGTTCAAGTCCTAAGGGTTCAAAGGTGATCTAACTGGCGGATTAAGCCGCATCACTACTTGCATAAAACCGCGGACTAAAGAATGTGTAGCAAACAAATTCTGCCTATGATATACCTTTGAGGGAGGAAACATATTGTAAGCCCTCCAGACTCTATAATATTAAGTTCTGGAAGCAGGCTTCCTTGCATTAATCAAGGTAGAGATAACTGACCCAGAAAGCCCATGTTTCTTCAGAATGTGTGTTTCAATAGCCAAGCCGTTGAATTTAGAGTTCGAAGGTAGGATGGTATATGCGCCCCTGTGAGAGTAGGTCTGGCCGTAGTGGAAGGGACCATGGATCCTCCACCACCATCTTTACGATTTCTGCATACCAGGACCTTCTGGTCCACGCTGGGGCTACCAGAATTACCAGCTTTCTTTCCAGCCCAATCCTGCAAAGAAGTCGTGGCAGCAACTGAATAGGGGGAAATGCATAAATCAGTGAGAACTGATCCCACGGGGTCACCAACGCATCTGTTCCACATGCGAGTGGATCCCTCATCCTGGACATAAAGTTGACCAACTTCATGTCGAACCTGGATGCCAGAAGATATACATCCGGAGTCCCCCATTTCTGGCAAGCAGCCCAAAAAATTTCGGGGTGAAGAGACCATTCCCCCGAGAGCAACTGTTGGTGGGTCAAGAAGTCTGCCTGCCAATTCTCTACTCCCGGAATGAAAACTGCTGATAGGCATGGAACATTCCTTAATGTAAAAGAAAATACTGCGCCAAACTAAAATTGTATCTAGCTGCTGGCACGACAATCAGACCCAATTGTGCAAAACATAAAAATTATAACGTGCAGCGCTTGTGTGAATAAATAAATCAATAAATACGTGAATAGAGGGATAAATGTCCCTGTTTTGCATAAAGTGACACAGGGAGTTGAAACCCTATGGGCAACAATGCATGACAGGTATATCTATAATGAAAAGTCACTCGTGTTTCATGAGTGAAAAAGAGGATTTGACAACTTATATCAGTGAGACGGCCCAACGGTAAGATGGGTCGTATTCTCATAAGGTGCAAATCAAAATAGAAAGTGATAACACAAACTACCAAGTACAATGTGAATATTCAGTGTATGATCTCCTCTCACGGATCTAAACTGTATTCCCATAAACCGTGTTATCATAAAGTGTCGCGTGCATTCCAAAATAAAATATCATGCGATTTTAAATTTAAACGCATAGAAAATGTGGTAAATAAATATAAAATAAGAAGACAGGCTGAAAGACAGCCTATTAAACCATCCTAATGAACTGGCACAATTAAAGTGAGTGTTTGCATACAAGTGAAAAGTTATGATAGTGTTGACGCCAACCTAATCAGCTGTACAAAATTATAATAATGTTCATATGAAACTAGGCAAAAATGCAATCACATGTTCATATAAATATCAAATAGTTTCCTATAAGGAGTACAATTCCTAAATATAATTCAACTAGGCTATGCGATTTGTGAAAAGTCGCATCAATAGAGCAGGAATTCCAAATATAAATGTAAGGTTGGAAAATAATAAATTGAAGTTATATGGTTATGAAGATATCCAATGTACTCCAATAAGGTGTGTAATTTGTAAATATAATTTAACCTGAGTGTGCGATTTGTAAAATCGCATAAAATAGAAATGCAAAAAAAAACAAAAAACGTATAAAATTATAAAATAAAAGAAGTAGCGGGTATGGTAAGTAGAACACTGTACCCTGAGGAGAAAGCTCCTCAAATCTGTGGCCGGCCAACTATAATGAGTGCAGCAATTTGTGGGTTAAGTCCACAGGGCAAAGGTGGCCATAAGAGTATATTCCACTGTTGATGCTGCACTGGTCCACTATATTCCACAGTTAGTGCTATATTAGTCCAAAATAAATCATGTTAAAAGGACTAGTATAAAGTTCTATCAATAAAAGCACAGTATGATAGAGAAACGCTACAATGATGCAGTCCCCAGAGAATATCAGATGATTGTAATTGTTTCTGACTTCAGGCTGGTTCAATCTTCTCTAAGACAATCTTTCTTTAGATGTACAGTATAAGCATGGAATGGTCAAGGTACCCTTACCAGATCAGGTGGACTCACAGACCTCTCGGTGGTGAGTCAAACAGGCATATACCGGATCCACCGGATATATCGGGATAATGATGCAGACAATCGTATCCTCTGGAGGGTTTCCTTTTCTTAGGTAACAGGTACCTCTGATACTCACCCCCAGCAGGTTGTCCAATCCCAAGATGGGGGGATGAAAAAAGACTTTGGTAGCACTCTCTGACGTGGATGGCTCAAAAGGAGAAAAAGAAAAAAAGGAGGCAACGCCTCATAGTGTAACTCCAAAGACAGGAAGTTTTTTTTATTTTGGGGATTTTTCAATCTCAATCAGCAATAAAATAATAAAAAAAGCTTTTTCTAAAAAGGGCGCAAATAAAATCTTTGAGTGGCTCAGGCAAGCATTTAACCCTACATGTTTCGCCTGCATATGCTTCAACTGGGGTACATGCTTGCCAGCCACACTTGCGCCACATATATTCTGTGTTTAATGACATAATAGATACCATCTGTCGACGCGCGGCTTCCCACTTCCGGTATTCCCGGCTTGCATTCCAAACTGGCCCATTGAAGATAATGTAGTTCCTGTTCACTTGTAACCAGGCCTCTACTTCGTATTATTCAGCCTATCAGCCTATCAGATACCTGGTTATGGCGGCTACGCCACGCATCAATGTGCGGGACGCGCTTGCGTCTCACCAGGGGCCAAAGGTCCGCAACGGATGGTGGGCGGTGATGACATGACATACGTCAACGTGTGTCCACGCCTACGGCTTCTCTATCCTGTGCCTCCCAGGGTGAGGACTTACGCGACTTGCATCACCACGCTTCCGCATATGCGGCATGTCTAACTTCCCGGCGATGCCGTCATAGGCGCCATAGCAACTGGATGCTTTTCTTGCTGGGGGAGGGGTGGCCAATACGCTAAATACATCCGTACGATCTGCTCTAAACAGAAAATGATCAAAAGCACGGTGCCATCGTAATTTTTATGGAACATTCCTTTCTGCCCAAGTTAGGATATGGTTCACCTCCCTCTGTGCTGCGAGACTCCTGGTGCCCCCTTGGTGATTGATATAAGCTACAGCTGTGGCATTGTCGGATTGGATCCTGACAGGACAACCCCGTAACCTGAATGTCCAGACCTTTAGAGCCAGACCTGCTGCCCGGATCTCTAGGATGTTGATCGGCAAGGTCCTTTCTGTCCTTGACCACTGTCCCTGGACAGTTGTCTTTTCTAGCACTGCTTCCAGATAACTGGTCTGAAGGATTTTCCTTTCAGCATATTCTGGGTTAGTAACCACCAACGGAGGCTTTGGGACACCCTTAGGCAAGTTTAAAGCTTGAATCGTTTTGTTCCAAGCAGACAGGATACTGTTTTGCAACCATCTCGAATGGAAGTGGGCATAAGGAACCAATTCAAATGAAGCCACCATCTTTCCTGAGAACCTCATGCAAAAGCGAATGGAGGGATCTCCTTTTGACCTGACCATCTGCACCAGCTCTCTTATGGAGTTGGTCTTTGCCTGAGGCAAGAACACTTTTTCTGAGCTGTGTCTATGATCAGACCCAAGTACTCCAGCCTTTTTAGTGGTTTTAAGGAAGACTTCTTTAGGTTGAGAATCCAATCTAGACTTTCCAGGTAACTGGTTGTAATGCGCACGCTTTGCTCCAAACAAGGCACCGACTGATCTATTAGCAATAGATCATCTAGGTACGCCAAGACTGTTATGTCATGTGCCCTTAACCTGGCTATAGGTGGGGCCAGAACTTTTGTAAACACCAGGGTGCTGTAGCTAGCCCGAAGGGCAAGGCTACAAACTGAAAATAATGCTGTTCTATCTCGAACCGCAGAAACCTTTGGTGAGTGGGAAATATAAGGAAAATGCAGATATGCATCCCTGATGTCAATAGTGGCCAGAAGTTCTCCTCCTTGTAGGATAAAAAAACACTGACCTGATTGTTTGACCTCAGAAAACGAGATGGTGCAAAGTCCCGAAATTCTAGTTTGTACCTTAGAGACAATGTGGAGATGACCCATCTGTCCTGAATTTCCTCTTGCCAGGCTTCTGAGTATTGCAGAAGTCTTCCCCCCACTCTGGCGAGGGGGTGTACCCCTTCATAATGAGGCTTTAGAATTCTGTTTTGCAGGTTTCCGCCCCAGGACTTCTTTTGTGCCTGGGTCTGACCCTGAGGCTTTCCTCTAGAGTCTGACAGTAAAGACCTTCGCCACTGCCTAGAGGCAGATGCCCCTGGCACAGGAGAAAGAGTCTGCTTGAATGACGGTCATTTATTCCTTTTCTTAACTGGCAAAAGAGTACTTTTCTCACTTGAAATTGTAGTGTACTAGCACAAGCGCAAGGCGGGATGCCTATTGAATAGAATATTTAATGGCGTCTATGGCAAAACATAATGCTCTTGGTAGTTCGGCCAAATCCCAGGCTTGCTGTACAGGAACCTCTTTAAGGGCCTGTCTAACTGGTCCTTTATGGATTGACAACTTTAGGTAATGTAAGCATGACCAAAAAGCCCTGGGTCCCGGGGTCCAGTCCTGCAAGGAGAGGCTTTACAGGCAAAACCTCATTCTTTATATACGAGGCCTGGGTACCGTCCACCCTGGCCTCAGTGGCACTTTGGATGGATCTGGTCTGTGTAGGCTATTTAAATCCAGCAAGGATCCCTCCAGTGGAGCTCCTCAGAGCACATCTTCACTCGTGACCAACACCTTAGACACTGGCGAAAAAACTGAGGTACTCCTGGTAGGAGGAGGGGTTATATAGGGAGTGAACTTTCTGTATTGGGTATACCAGTGTCCATCACCTGAAGGTGTCTATATACCCACATAGTGATTACTATGGTGCTCTGTGTCCCATGATTTACGATAAAAAAAGCAATGTGATAAAGCGGCACAGAAAAAATCCACAATAGGCAGCAAAATGTGTGTGAGCCAATGCGCCCTAAAATACAATACTAAACAACTCAATTTCCCTGAGAAAGTGAACTCCGTGCCAAGGCACTGCATAGTAAAAACAAAGAAGAAGGGGAAAATTTCCCTTCAATGCAAGGCTTTGACCCAAAAACTTAGACCTAGGAGCAAGATCCAACAAAACCAGTCATCAAGGGGGAACTTCTGAGGACAGGTTGAAGAAAACCCCTGTCAGGCACACGTGACACCAAAAAAACAAAAAGGGAAAAGAAAGCGTTCCAAGGTACAGGAAAAAAACATAAGAATCAACTAGTGCGGCGCATGCACGGAACTTCTAATATGGCTGCGTAAGCCGGGAGCTCCTCACTCCCCGAGCCAGCAAGCTGCCCTAGCCCCGGATCCAGGCCAGCAGAATGCCCGCAGACAGTGGGAATCGATTGGGGAGCACCGCCACAACATTTCTATGCCAGGCAGCTCAGTCCGCCGTTACCTGGGACCACAATTCTCCGCTGAGGGAACCCAGGCTGTATCCAAGATGGCCGCCACGTCTCAGCCACGAGACATGCACACAGGGGGACAAGCAGAATACAGGCAAGTCATTGCCCCAGCCACTTTAGCCTACACACCCCAGGCATATTCCAGCATCTCCCACAATGTGACCCCATGGCCTGCATCCACAGAATCGCTAATAGAGTGATCGATGGACAATTTCATGCTATCCCCTCTGGGTACTACCCCGGTACATCAGGATGCCATTATCTCCCCAGGAGACCCAGACCCTGATATTCCCCAGAATGCAGCAGACATATTTCTCAAACTGTCTAAGCTACTGAAAAGGGGCCTGTCTCACACTGCCAACAAAATCACTAACGGCATTTGCTCTGACTTCCAAAACCTGGGCTCCAGGATGGAAGCAATCGAACATAAGCTCAACATTACAGTGTCCAGTAGACATGTGCAATTTGTTTAGTTTTTTTTTTCGTTTTTCGTTTTTTTTCGTTATTTTCGTTCGTTCATTTTCGTACGAATGAACGAATCGTTCGAATTGTATGAATCCGAATAACGAATCGTTCGAATCGTATGAATCCGATTAACAAATCATTCAAATCGAACGAATCCGAAAAACAACGAAAATCCAAAAAAAACTAATTAGAAACAACGAATGTACTAATGAAGAAAATCCGAAAAACGAAAACGAACGAAAAAATTCGTACATTCGTAACTTTTTTTTTTTTGTTGAATTGGTAATTTTCCGTGTCCCTTACAATGGTGCTGCTTAACGTGCTTCGAATGGATTGAACAAAAAAATTCGTACATTCGTAACTTTTTTTTCGATTCGTAACTTTTTTTTTCGATTCGTAACTTTTTTTTTTTTTTCGATTCGTAATGAATGGATTGAACAAAAAAATTCGTACATTCGTAACTTTTTTTTTCGATTCGTAACTTTTTTTTTTCAATTCGTAATTTTTTTTTTCGATTCGTAAATTATTAAAATGTAATAATAGCATACACATTACATAAAATTATGAATTATGCTCTGATTACGAATCTACGAATGTTACGAATGTACGAATAAATACAAATGCGTCCGAAAATTAAACGAAAAACGAATCAACGAAAAAATAACTCTTACGAATGTACAAATCGTTACGAATACGAATACCGACGACTTACAAATGTACGAATCGTTACGAATACGAACACCGACGACTTACAAATGTACGAATCGTTACAAATCAACGGAAACGGAAAAAAACTAAAATAAACAAATTTTTTTTGGAAACGAAAAAAACGAAACGAAAATTAACAAATTTTTTTGTTGTGCACATGTCTAGTGTCCAGGGCCAACCAGAACACTGACCACATTCACGTCATCCAAAAGCAACTGGATGTGGCCCTGAAGAGGATCAATGACCTTGAATATCGGTTGAGGAAGGACAATTTCAGGGTCAGAGGTATCCCAGAATCTATCACAGATTTCCCCAAGGTGGTCCAAGACCTCATTAACAACTTCAGCCCTGGAAGGATTTACCCCTTTTCTGACCAGAGCGTTTTTTTGCGATTCGGCACTGCGTTGCTTTAACTGACAATTGCGCGGCCGTGCTACGTGGCTCCCTAACAAAACTGACGTCCTTTTTTTCCCACAAATAGAGCTTTCTTTTGGTGGTATTTGATCACCTCTGCGGTTTTTAATTTTTGAGCTATAAACAAAAAAATAGCGACAATTTGGAAAAAAATCATTATTTTTTACTATTTGCTATAATAAATATCCCCCAAAAATATATAAAAAACTTTTTTTTTCCCTCAGTTTAGGCTGATACGTATTCTTCTACATATTTTTGGTAAAAAAAAATCGCAATAAGCGTTTATTGATTGGTTTGCGCAAAAGTTATAGTGTCTACAAAATAGGGGATAGTTTTATGGCATTATTATTAATAATTTTTTGGTTTTGACACATTTTTGGGACCATTGGCATTAATACAGCGATCAATGCTATAAAATTGCATTGATTACTGTAAAAATGTCACTGGCAGTGAAGGGGTTAACCACTAGGGGGCGGGGAAGGGTTAAGTGTATCCTAGGGGCGTGTTTCTAACTGTCTGGGGGCGTGGCTGTGTGTTACACCACACTGATCACTGCTCTCGATGACAGGGAGCAGACGATCAGAGTGCTGTCACTAGGCAGAACGGGGAGATGCTGTTTACATCCGGCATCTCCCCGCTCTTCAGCTCCGTGACATGATCGCGGGTATCCCCGCACACGGCGGGAAATTCAAAGTAACGCACGGGTACGTTACTTTGCCCAGCCGTGCCATTCTGCTGACGTATATCTAAAGGGGTCGGTCGGGAACCGGTTAAAACCCTCATCCCTGCAATAACCCCACACAAGCTGGAGTTAGATAGAGCACATGGGTCACTGGGACCCCCCAGAAAAGACGGGTCACCCAGGGATGTGGTAGTGAAACTGCACTACTACAGCGTGAAAGAGGAGATTATGAAAATCTCACGACAACAATCCCGCATCTCCTTCCAAGGACAGAATATCCAGATTTTTGCGGATATTTCTCCCATGACCATTCAAAACCACTGCTTCAGATCCTTTCACAGAAGGAAATTAAATATTGTAGGGCCTTCCCCTTCGCTCTAAAATTTACCTATAAAGGCAAAACCTACTCCTTCGCTACTTTCCCAGAGGGCGAACAGGTGTGCCTCTCCCTGAAATTCATCTCACAGAACCCAGCAATGGACACATCAAATCTTCAAGCAGGATCCTCCAAACGTCCTACACCTACTAGTCCGATTTCCACCTCGTGGAAAACAAAGCAAGCGAGTGAAGGAACCCATGCCTACCTGAAGATGAGCAAAACACTAACTCGTTCATCTTACTTCCCAGGGGGGAAAATCCCTGCTCGGCAAATTTAAATGGGTCCTCCTTCCTGATCTGGGAGACCCTCCTGATACCCTTTCACTACCTCACCTACTTTTCCTCACAGGAATGACTATTTACCCCCTCTGTTTAGACGCAGTCATCCCTCAACAAGAATAGGGTACAAGGGAAACCTAACCTAACAAGCAACTTGCCTGAGATGCAACATCCTAAAAATATAAAGGAAACCATACTGACACATGTCAGGCAGCCTTAAGGACTGTTACCAGTATCGCAGGATCATGAAGGGTTAGACTTAAGCAATGTTTCCTGATTTAGGGGCCACTCACAGCACAATCCGCTAAAATTCTGTGAAACGTGAAGCTATGCCTAACCCCTTCCCATCCTCCCTCCCCAGACCCCTTTCCTCCCCCCATCCCCTTTCCCACCTCCCTCTCATCCCCCATCCCCCTTCCCAGACATGTTACAAAGGACTAAGTTCTAGTTGTCCTGCTAGCTTTGATCCATTGTTGAAATAACGTTACAGTTTTTATTAATGTTACAGTTCACATTTTCAAATTGCTTTTTTATAGTTTCAGGGATGGCTATGGCTGGGACAGCAGTCATGTGCCTCCATCAATCTCTCGACCATGGGTTTATCATCTTCGAGTGATAGAACAGTAGTCCTATTAGAGGACTACCACTGTTTTGTGTACGGCAACGAAGGAGGGGACCTTTCCCACTTCCTTTGCCGCAGGCCCTTGTTAGGCCAACTTGCACTTTGTTTCCCTCTCCTTTTCTTCCTTCCCACTAACCTCTTTTCTCTGGTTGTTAATTAGCAGTTGTCGCTGCTCCATCCTCCCACTGCAGGTCCCAGGTCCAGCTCCAAGCTTTACTCGAGATCGCTCCATCTACTTCAAAGAAGGGTAAGTGATGTCTATATCGATATACTTCTTTCCTTTATTGGTCATGCCAAATGACAACATGCTTCTCCCCTCCCTCAGAATAGTTTCCCACAACATGCAGGGCCTTAATTCGGCAATTAAGAGGAGAAAAGTCCTTCAGACATACCAATCCCAAAAAATGGCAGTAGTTCTGCTACAGGAGATGCATTTTCCAATACGATACACCCCCTCTTTTCTCCATGCTCACTACCCCCAATTCTTTTTTGCCAAAGACAAGACGAAGGGTGTAGCGATCCTTTTTGCAAAAACATGTAAATTTAAAGCCATTCAGGTACACAAGGACTCCGAGAGTAGGTTCATTTTAGTGAAGGGAGTGATAGAAGATCACTTGTATTCATTCATCTCTTACTACACTCCCAACAAAGTCCAGGCTATTTTTTTTTTTAATCAATGTTCCAAACCTTAGGGCCTCTATTGGAAGGGACGGTGATATATGGAGGAGATTCCAACATCGCGTTCGACCAAAGCCTTGACAAATCTAAACCACCTTCAGCACAACTCACGACCTAAGAAAATTTGCTCCAAAATAGCTAAATTAATTTACCAACAAGGCCTTCCCGATATCTGGTGAGAACTTAACCCGACTAACAGGGACTACACACATTTCTCAAACCCTTACCAATCCTATGTCAGAATTGATCACATTTTTATCTCTTCGATATATATCTCTGCAGTAAACAAAGCCTACATCAAGGACACAGCCCTTTCGCACCATTCTATGGTTATCATCACATTACAGGGACACCTCACCAGACCTCCCCCTCCACACTGGAAACTCAAGGGAACTTTACTTACTGACCCAATCCAGGCTCTAGTACTTGACAAAGCATTGAAAATTTCCTCCTTAACAAAGTAGAGGACATTATAGGCGGCCCACAAAGCTACAAAATGGGGAAAGTTAATCCAAATAGCATCACAAATTAAAAAAGAAAGAGCCTTGGATGAGAAACCAGAGAGAGAGACTTCTCCGCTTTATGCAAACAAAAAAGACCCGACAAAGGTCCAAATAGCCCAGCTAGACGCTGCCCGAATAGCTTTAAACCTTGCGCTCACAGTCAAGGCCGAGAGTTCCTTACATTGGAGCGGACCGAGATTTTACCAACAAAAAGACAAAATGAGCATGATGTTAGCTACTAAGCTTTCTCCCAAAACCCGTACCTACACACTCCCTAAAATCAGACTACAGGATGGCTCAACGACCCTAAATCCCCAACGCATACTACAATCATTTCAAACTTTCTACTCTACATTATACCAGAAAGGCAACCCGGCGGATGACTCCATTATAGACTCCTTTCTAGAGAACCTATCTATACCACATAGATTTTATGGAAGCCTCCATCTCAACAGAAGAAACCCTAGAGGTGATCAAAAATCTAAAAGGAGGCTCGGCTCCTGGTCCAGACGGGTTCTCCAATCTTTATTATAAAACTTTTGCTGACACCCTAGCCTCTCGCCTAACAAAATTCTTCAATTCCAAACAGAAGGGGGATCCCATGGATACCCACCTTAATGCGGCTTTCATCTCGGTAATTCCCAAACCTGATAAAGACCCAGAACTTGTAGAAAACTACAGACCCATCTCCCTAATTAACAATGATCTAAAAATACTTACCAAAATACTAGCCAATAGAATGAGTTCCTTTATTAACCAATACATCCACAAGGACCAAGTGGGATTTATCCCAGGAAGACAGGGTCCGGACCAAGTACGGAGGGCAATAGACATTATCTCAATCCTTCAATCAGGATGGGATGGAGGGCCCCCCCAGGGGGGTCTCCTCTTATAATTAGACCTGCAGAAGGCCTTTAAATTGGCTCTCCTGGTCTTACCTGTTCTCAGCCCTAAAACGCTGGGGATTCAGTGAGATTTTCTGGGGCTATTGATATCCATCTACTCTGATCCTGAAGCGAGGGTCAGACTACAGGGTTACTACTCTAACCCCATCAAAATCGCCAGGGGAACTAGGCAAGCCTGCCCTTTGAACCCACTAATCTTCGTTTAGCGATTGAAACTCTAGCCATATTGATTAGATCAGATCAAAAAATCAAGGGGGTAAAGTGCGGACAAACTATCCACAAGTGCGCATTTTTCGTGGACGATATTCTTCTCTTTGTCACCTCCCCAATAACCTCTCTACCCAACATAAGCACGCTTCTTGAATCCTTTGGAAATATTTCAGGTCTACAGGTTAACATGAAAAAATCCCAAGCACTGAATATATCACTGCACCCTACATTGGTCGAACAGCTAAAACCCTCATTCAAATTTAAGTGGAGCGACTCATTAATCAGTTATCTAGGGATAAATCTTAACCCCAAGATCGAACACTTGTACCAAGCAAACTCCCCCCCATGTATCATAAATTGGAATACGACCTCCAAACTTGGTCACTACACAAAATATCATAGCTAGGCAAAATTCACTCCATCAAGATGACTCTTCTCCCTAGACTCCTCTACTTGTTTATATCCCTCCCGATAGCAATTAGAAAAGATCATCTAAAGTCTTTTCAGGGGAGGATAATCAAATTTATCTGGGGAAGAAAAGTATACAGATTAGCCAGATGCATTCTCTACAGCCCAAAAATACGAGGAGAACTAGGTCTACCTGATCTTTTTAGATACTACCAAGCTGCTAGACTAGCCCAACTCTCAATGGCCTACTTTAGATATGAGAAACCTGACTAGATTAGCATAGAAAGACAGATGGTCCCAACATATACCCTAGACTACTTACTGTGGTGTCCCCGAAAATCCAGACCTGCAAAAATGTCCCTTAAGCTTTCCCTTTCCATTAAGTTATGGGATGACATTGTTGACCTATGGCGTTTATGTGAAATTTCCATGAATATCTGTGAAATATTGTAACTATGAATATGTCTCCTTTTGCTGGCAGTTAAGGCGGGGCAAGCTCAAGTTAAGGGCAGACATGGCGGGGCCGATACTTGACACTAACAATGGTTTAGCCAATTCCTTTGTTTGTCACCTATTCACTATAAAATGACCCCATGCTGGGATAGGGAATGAAGTGAGACCATTCAAGTTTTTTTACATCACTGGGAGTTTCGCCTGTAAGGGGGGCGGGCCGCGCTAAGGCAGCCAATGAGAAATCAGGCGGGGTTTTGGTTACTCTAAGGAGAGGGGAGGCATCTCGTCCTTTCTGGGAGAACCAACAAGCGACATGGATCCAAGGTAATTTCTCCAGGAGCAGGGGAAGGTATGCCCTGCTACTTGTAACTAAACATGCTTTTACATCAAGGTCTGAAGGAATATAATCTATATTCCTTCATATATATATTTTATTCCAACCTAGCAGTTTATGCCTTGATGTAAGACCATAGCTAGAGATGTGTGTATTAGCAGATCCAGGTCTGAAGGAATATAATCTATATTCCTTTATATATATATATATTTTATTTCAACCTAGCATTTTCTGCCTTGATGTGCTAGGGATTTGTGTATTAGCTTGACTTTTAACTACCTGTAATAAATGTTATTATATTCAAAGCCTTTCCTCCTGGTCAGAAGAACTCTCATTTAACCCATATCATATTTTGTGATTAATAAATCAGAAATAGAGATTTTAGAGGTTACAGATGGCGACCACGAAACCAGTACAGGACGGAAGGTGTTTGAATCTAATATCAAAATCGATGTATTAGAGATTAAGGCTAGTAGTTGAACTTAAATTGAGTCAGTTTGTTCAATCTATCTAGGGAAAAATCTAGGTAAATATTTTTCTTTTTCTCTCTTTTGTAGTTTAGTTATATATTTTTTTTTTTTGTATTATATTTATATATTATATGTTTATTTTGCTGAAGGTACCTAGTAGCTTGAACTTAAATTGAGTCAGTTTGTTCAATATATCTAGGGAAAACTGTAGGTGAATTTTAATTTTTTTTTTGTGGTTTAAAAATGGTGGTGTTGCTGAAGGTACTTAGTAGAGTGAACTTAAATTGAGTCAGTTTGTTCAATCTATCTAGGGAAAACGATAGGTATTAACTCTAAAAATGAGAGAGGATACACCACATATTTTGTTTTGCATAAATATCCCCTAAATTTTATTTGAACAAGTTCTTTGGATGTACCATTTACAAACCGGTTATGTAATGGGGAGGAAGCAACTTGGCGGGAAAAAGTGTTATTTCTTTTTATTTTTTTTAATGCTCACAAAGCTTAATGGCTCTCTCTAAACCACTGTTTGATTGAAAGCTGAAAATATACAGCTATATACAGTGGTGTGACAAAAGTGTTTGCCCCCTTCCTCATTTCCTGTTCCTTTGCATGTTTGTCACACTTAAGTGTTTCGTGAACATCAAACCAATTTAAACAATAGTCAAGGACAACACAAGTAAACACAAAAATGCAATTTGTAAATGAAGGTGTTTATTTATTAAAGGTGAAAAAAAATCCAAACCATCATGGCCCTGTGTGAAAAAGTGATTGCCCCCCTTGTTAAAAACATACTATAACTGTGGTTGTCCACACCTGAGTTCAATTTCTCTAGCCACACCCAGGCCTGATTATTGCCACACCTGTTCACAATCAAGGCATCACTTAAATTGGAGCTGCTTGACACAGTAAGGTCCACCAGAAGATCCTTAAAAGCTACACATCATGCCGAGACCCAAAGAAATTCAGGAACAATTGAGAAAGAAAGTAATTGAGATCTATCAGTCTGGAAAGGGTTATAAAGCCATTTCCAAAGCTTTGGGAATCCAGCGAACCACAGTGAGAGCCATTATCCACAAAATGGCGAAGACATGGAACAGTGGTGAACCTTCCCAGGAGTGGCCGGCCGCCCAAAATTACCCCAAGAGCGCAGCGACGACTCATCCAAGAGGTCACAAAAGACCCCACAACAACGTCCAAGGAACTGCAGGCCTCACTTGCCTCAGTTAAGGTCAGCGTTCATGCCTCCACCATCAGGAAAAGACTGGGCAAAAATGGCCTGCATGGCAGAGTTCCAAGGAGAAAACCACTGCTGAGCAAAAAGAACATCAAAGCTCGTCTCAATTTCTCCACAACACATCTTGATGATCCCCAAGACTTTTGGGACAACATTCTGTGGACCGATGAGACAAAAGTGGAACTCTTTGGAAGGTGTGTGTCCAAGTATATCTGGCGTAGAAGGAACGCTGCATTTCAGAAAAAGAACATTATACCAACAGTAAAATATGGTGGTGGTAGTGTGATGGTCTGGGGCTGTTTTGCTGCTTCAGGACCTGGAAGACTTGCCGTGATAAAAGGAACTATGAATTCTGCTGTCTACCAAGAGATCCTGAAGGAGAATTTCCGACCATCTGTTCGTGTACTCAAGCTGAAACGAACTTGGGTTCTGCAGCAGGACAATGATCCTAAACACACCAGCAAGTCCACCACCGAATGGCTGAAAAAAAAACAAAATGAAGACTTTGGAGTGGCCTAGCCAAAGTCCAGACCTGAATCCTATTGAGATGTTGTGGTATGACCTTAAAAAGGCCGTTCATGCTCGAAAACCCTCTAATGTAACTGAATTAGGACAATTCTGCAAAGATGAGTGGGCCAAAATTCCTCCAGGACGCTGTAAAAGCCTCATTGCACGTTATCGCAAACGCTTGGTTGCAGTTGTTGCTGCTAAGGGTGGCCCAACCAGTTATTAGGTTTAGGGGGCAATCACTTTTTCACACAGGGCCATGATGGTTTGGATTTTTTTTCACCTTTAATAATACACACCTTCATTTACAAATTGCATTTTGTGTTTACTTGTGTTGTCCTTGACTATTGTTTAAATTGGTTTGATGTTCCGAAACACTTAAGTGTGACAAACATGCAAAGGAACAGGAAATGAGGAAGGGGGCAAACACTTTTTCACACCACTGTATCTATATATGTATATATAGATAGTTTATTTATTTTTTATATTTTTATTTTTTCCTTCCCACTCCACTTTACTGTATTTTCAGGATTTTATTCGATTTTAATGTTCGTTTTCCCAACTTCGTTACAGTAATCTAAAAAGGACTGTATAGTACAGGGCAACATTTAACTTAAACTATTGACGGGTGGGTAGAGGATATAGGTTATTTGGATAGCCGCCCTAGGGCGCATTTTTTTTTTTATGGCATACATATTTGCACATATCTATCAGTGGATATTGGAGACTGGCAAATTAGGGATGGATGCTTATACCCCGAGGGTTTGCCCTCCCTTACACTCATTTTATTATCTCAGTATAGGCTCTGGGTTTATAATACACTGTCTAGGAGGGGGGATAGGTATATGGTAGTACCGCCAGCAATTAGGTGTCTACCTCCACCCCTCTCTCTTTATTATCGTATGGTCTGGTCAAGTACATTCTAATATCCTGGACTCACAGGAAGCGCCAATTTTCCCTATTTTGTACCAATCATTTAAATTTGCCTCTTAGGGGGTAATTTTTTTTTTTTCTGGAAAGGCTGCATACCTGGATTACTTATCCCTAAGCGCGGAGCTGTTTGTTGTTTTCAACATTTAACTTAAGCTTTAACCAGCTTACAAATTGTGCATATTATTTGTTGGTAATGGCAGCCATGTCCCGTCTAGAAGTCCCTAGCAACTTTTACTCTTAAACAGAACAATGTCACAGTTGCTACAAACAATTTCAATTCTTAAATGCTTAATGCTACGGCATCTACTTGTGCCTATGAAATTGGGGACAATAACGTATATGAAAAGTATGGGGGGAAGGAGGATATGGATCCTAATTCTACTTTTCCTGTGGCGATGGGAGAAATCGCAGAGCCACAAGAAAATCGAGAATGCACCGTGGTCACAGAATTAGGAGCAAGACAAGTTCCCCAACATTGGCAAAATTAAAAATAATGCACACATAGGTGTGAGAAGTCTTAGTGACCAGAATAAGGCATCTTCTAGCACAGGGCGGTGTGGGCAATCTACACATACCATAGATTGTAATGCAATCATTCCGTCTGGAGTAGGTGTTAATTTTAACAACTCCTTGAAAGGTGAGAGCTCGGGGGTAAATATCCCTAGATCTCTTAGGAAGACAGGAAAGGTGGTCAATCTGCCTAAAACCACACCAGTTGTTAAGGGATACCTGATTACTTTACAAAAGATAAAGTGCTATACATTCCAATCTATTAAAATAAATTATGTATTGTTTGCTTTAAAATAGGTTAGAAAAAATTGGGAAGAGATTAACCACTGCTGTCTATAAAGTTATTTGTTTTCAGGTTAAGTGAATTCCAGAAATGATATGTGCATATCATTTAGCTGTACAGATGCAAAATACGCCCCTAACAAAAGGGTAAGGTATAAAGGCCCATTGTTTTTTTTTTTCCTCTTTCTCTTCTTTACTTTGTATTCTCCCAGAGGTTGGAAACGCCTAGCAATTCATTTGCAATTACCAAAGCCTTAGCAGAATGTATGGGATGCATTTGAAATGAATGTGTATGGGTGAGCGATGGAATGCATGAGTAGGAACAGTACATGTATAAACTAAGATTTGTTTTTTTTTGATAGGGGGTGCACCCAATATTGTTTTATGTCCATCAATAAGTGTGATCACACTAATGCGCATGCGTTGTACTGTTTATGATTATTTTATAAATATTTGTTTTTTTTCCCGTTTATAAGGAGCTCAATACTGGTACCAGTTTAAATTTATAACTTTTGGTTTGACAAGTTTAAATGTATTTGCGAATAAATAACCTGTGCACAGATATGAATTATTATTTTTTTTTTATGTCCTTTTTTTGCACATTGTGGCATCTTAGGCATTTAGTAGGTCTTGTGTTGCGTGTTGTTTTCCCTTCCAAATTCACTCATGTGAAGATTATAGGTCTACATGTTGTATTCTTAGAATGTAAGTATTTATAAACCCTACAGAGTTTTCCTATAATTTTTGGCTATCAGAGTTTAGATATGGGGTGGGTCCTGTACATTTTTGACTTTACTTACGGTCGATGGATTCATTACCTCTGCTGGAAGGCGGTTCCAAGCATCCACTACTAGTTAGGCCAGTATGAACCTCTCAGAGAGGCACAGTGAGATGTTATTAATGATTTTTAAGTTTTGTATTATAGGATAAATGCACAAACAAGGACGGATGATTGGACCCAGATGTGGACCCAAATACAAATAAGGACCTTAAAGAACATCATTTTTTTTTTTTGTGTATGTTCTTAGGAGAAGCCTTAAATATAATTAATTACAGGCCTAGCTAAAATTCTAAACACTGGTTTGGGGCAGTCTGTTTCAATAAACAGACGCCCTACCCTCTAGAAAAACAACTTTTTGTGGCCTTTTTGACTTGCAAATGGGTTTGCACTGAGAGTCAAGTAATATGTTAAACACAACCGGGAGAGGGGGTTGCCTTTAGTATACCTACAATGCTAAAGGCAGTTTTTCAAATGTTTTTTTTTTTTTGGGTTAACAAGACACAGATTTAAGCCGCTTCAACAAAGTTAAAGTTTGGGCCAGCATTGAATCTGTATGGTTTTATTATTTTGTTTTATTTTTTTTTTTTTTTTTTTTTATTATTTTTTTTTTATTTTAATTTTATTATTTTTGTTTTTTTTTTATTATTTTAATCGTAATTTTTAATTTTTTTTTTAATCTATTTTTTTTTTTGTTTGATTTTCTTTTTTCTTTTTCTCTTAAGGGAAAGGATTTTTATTTTTTTTTGTTGTTGGTTTTTTTTATTTCTTTCCTATATCACCTTATTTTTTTTTTTTTTGGTGATTCTTCAGTTTTGCGTGACTATGGTCAAATAAAAAAAAAGAGGGGAGTGAGTACGGGGAACACTACATGGAGAACATTTAAAGCGATTAGAAATGTTGATATAGAATATTAAGGCTTCCCTGTAGCATTTTGGGGATGGGCCAAGTCCCAACAGGTGTTAGTTTTCTCTTATGACATGGGATAATCGTTTTATATGAATTTAGGTCATGGTAGCTATTTATCATGACCCTAGTAATATTAGGGTTTAACAACAGTCATGTGACTATTTTCTGTGTAAATGTGACATACAATCCTCTCTACAGTTCTAACATTTGGGCAGTCATCAGATGTGGTCATTGATATTGTTTTTTTGTTGGTCAGGTTTTCCTTTGTGTGCCATAAAAAGTCAAAGAGCATTGCGTGAATATAATAGAGATATACTGGGACTGGTGAGACTCATAGTGATTGGCAAATAGCAGGGAGTATAGTACAATTGTACTTAAATTTTTTTTTAGTTTGATTGTTCCTGAAGCCACTAGTGACTGGTGACATCACACTTATCCATATTCTGAAATCAAGTTATTTTTGTCTGCGTAGATGACACTGCCTAATCTGCACATAGAACTCTCATAGTGGTGACCTCTTCTGTAGCCTGCTAAAGGCAGGACGGTACAGTAGCTACCCATGGTAGCCAAGGACGGAGCTATATGCCCAAAGGTTTGGCACCAGCACTGAACATAGCTGCAGTAAAAGGAGCTAGTGGTGAGTTGCGATGGCAACAAAATCCCCCTGGACACTTAAAGTGTCACACACACACACAGTGGTATTCAGCAGAAGGTGGAGCAGAGTTACTTGCAGGCATATGACAATGGAGGAAGAAAGATGAGGGGTGAAATCAGAAACCTGGCTTAAGGACGTAAACCTAAAACCTAAACCTAAAATTGTTTACACATATCACTGGGAAAAGGGTCTCACTTTATGTTGCAGTATATCTATGGCAATTAAAAGGTCCTTACTGCTCAGACTTACCAGACAAGCATTCATTTGAATACATATGTCCCAAATGTACTTGTGTATCTCTTTCTCGACCTCTGTCCACATTAATAAAGTATAATCTTAGAAAGCCCGGATAGCTGTTCCAAAGGCCATTACTGTATGCTGTATCCAACGGGAATCACCATGGAAGGCTGTCCCAGAAGCAAGGGCAACATGACCAGATTGACATTATGGACTTTCACACTATTATTATTGGACAGTTGAGAACAAGGATCCTCATGTTTCTATTTTATTTTTATTTTTTTCCCCCTTCATTTTTTTTTTTTTTGGGGTGTGTTTTTATTTTTTCTCTTTATTTATCATATGATTTTTCTGTTATTATTATGGACTTATTACATCCAGAACAAGTGAAGGGCAGACATGGCGGGGCCGATACTTGACACTAACAATGGTTTAGCCAATTCCTTTGTTTGTCACCTATTCACTATTATATATATATATATATTTTTATTCCAACCTAGCATTTTCTGCCTTGATGTGCTAGGGATTTGTGTATTAGCTTGACTTTTAACTACCTGTAATAAATGTTATTATATTCAAAGCCTTTCCTCCTGGTCAGAAGAACTCTCATTTAACCCATATCATATTTTGTGATTAATAAATCAGAAATAGAGATTTTAGAGGTTACAACATGCTACATCCTCCTTCTCTGACATCTGATACACGCTCACTAGCTCATATTTTCCACAACCCCCTCTTCAAGCCAGGTATGGATATCAAATCATTCCAATGGTGGCTAGATAAGGGGATGTATCGTATTGGACACTATTTCTCCACTTCTGGATCTCTCTGAAACACTGTGTTGATAAATTGGAACTCCCTGAATCAGAAAAATGTATATACTTACAGATCTCTCACTTCCACTCCTCTATATGGAAAAACAAGAGTTTACACACTATGAGCGTTGGTGTGGCCAGGCAATGGGGCAAATGGGGGTATATCCATAATATATACATCACTTTCAGAACCGACCTCAAAATTCCGTACATGGAAGCATGGGAAAGAGACTTGCAGGATACATGGGACCTGGAGGAATGGCAAAAAATGGGAACGAGAGCTTCTAAAGGTATAATGAACATTTCTTTGATAGAAGCAAATCTGAAAATGTTGAAAATGTTGAAAGTTTTGACAAGATGGTACCATCAGTGCTAGATTAGCACTGATGTTTGCCTCTGCTTCATCGTTATGCTTTAGAGACTGTCAAGTATAGGGTTCCATGCTCCACATATGGTGGGATTGTCTGAGAATCAGAGGATTTTGGATTAAATGGTCAATCTCATCAGGAGAGTCTCAGGCCTCCCTCTTTCGAAATCCTCCAAATTGCGCTACTGAATGCCCCAAGATCCCTATATACTCTCATAAATTAATATCCTTTATGCTTATGGGAGCGAAAATCGCTATAGCTAAGGCCTGGAAGCAGCCAACGGTCTCTCTTTTGGCCGCCAAGAGAAAGATCTCATGGATCATGTCCCAGGAAAAAATGGTCAGTACAGTAACGGACACCGCAAAAATATTTGAAGCAATTTAGGAACTCTGGGCTAGGCACATAGGTATCACCCTCATCCCTGGAGCCAATGTAAAATGAGCAAGTCCTCAAGTTTGAAGCAATTGCAACCTACCCCTGTACCCTCTCTCTCTCTCTTACACCCTTTCTTTTCTCTTCTTTTCTCCTCTTTTAATAATATAAAGTTCAAGATAGCATGTGTATGTACCCTGGCAACCTTTAGCTGGAGTATGCGTTTACACCATCATCACAATCGCAGGAACTCTCAAATAGATGCTATAATCTTTTAGGGTACATCCTGCTCCACATGAGAGTGTAGGATAAATGACCAGTTTACTCACCTTTGAACGCTCAAGCTCCTTGGGAAATCACTTTTATTCCCAGGAGGCGAGTCGCGTCCTAGTCTTGAAAGAGCACCTTCTTTAGTTTCCGATATAGTCGACCCCTGACACAGTGTGATCCCCTACTGGGTGTCAGGCCCGACGGCTGAATTTAGTGCACTTATTTTTCGTACCCCTGTTCAGTTGAAACTCAGGAAGAGTCTGTACTGTAGGGATAATAATTGGTTGAGTGGTTTTTATATACCCTGTTGTATATTTCTGTTACTCATATGCTCTGTCTCAAAGTAAAATGGTGGCCTTAAGCTGTAATGTACTGCTTTTCAATAACAGATTCTAAAAATAAAAAAAAATAATCAACTAGTGAAACCAACGTAGCTGCCAGCTGCCATTAAGGCCATTAAGTCAAATGTATCAGCTGTAAGTCTGAATACTAAGGCGAGAGGGGTGATGCTCACTGCCTCATACTGGACAAAAAAAAAACAGGATATCATCCGTAGATAGAAATAAAAAGAGAAAAAGTTCAAACAATCAATAACCAGGAAGACGGATAGGAGAGCAAGGTCGGGGTAAAGTATTGAAGAATCTAGTCGTACCACCATCCATTACCTTGAGCCAACTACTATAAAGCAGGCTGTACTTGAAGCCACGGTCACAGAGATGTCTGTGGATGTCAGTGAAGGAGTGTCTGCTTTGTTTGTACCTCAGGGGAATAGTTGAGGAAATGGAGATTTTGGAGTTCTCATAGAGGACCTCTTGCTTGTTCCTTGCAGGCACCAGGATCATGTCATGGCATCAGGAGTTGAGTAACTTGATGAGGTAAAGCCTCACTGGAGCATCAGGAATAGGTAGGGTAGGGGGACCCTATGGGCCCGCTCAACTACCAACTTGGGAGGTAAATCATGAAGGCCAAGCAGAGTGGTTAGGAAGTGCTCAGCACATTTAGCAGGCTTAGAGCCCTCCACCCATTCGGGAATATCCACCACCTGAACATTGTTGTGGCATAGCTGATTCTCCATTTTGACAGTCTTCTCCTGGAGAGCTTTCACCTGGCACTTTAGCACACGTATCTCCCTAGAATCAGTCTGCACCGTGTCCTACACTATGGAGATATGAGATTCAGCCTCCAAGAGCCATGTACAGTATTTCTCTATAGCATGGATGATGTCCGTAGAGAGCAAGTCTATCTTGGAAGTAAGAGCCTCTTTACATGAGGTAAGGTCTGCTGTGTGAGGAGACCTCATGGCCAAGATGGCCACCGATGGTGGAGTTTGGGAAGGACCCGTTGGAGTTTTTGTCAGCCTAAGCTTGCCTGGAGACATGAGGAGGCACCACAACCCAAACACTGGATAAAGAGCAAGTGTAGCAAGCACTGAGTCAGTAAAGAAAGTGGATACACACCACATAAGATGCAACACAGGATAAGATAGGAGGGGAACTCAGTCTTTCCACTACTTACTCAGTAACATCCCGGCCACAACCCCTGTAATGAGGTGTTTTTATATTACTTTTTTACCACAGGTAAAATTATCTTGGACTCCCTTGTCTGGTTTTGGTCTGGCATGCCTTTCTGTATTTCTATGGTTTGAGCTACTGTTGGTGCACATAAAGGGAAGCCTTGCTGTGTGGGAGCTGCCTTGCCAAGCTATTGAGCTTGTTTGAAGTTTACCTTCATCTGACTACACATGCAAGTCTAAAGCCCCATACACACGGTCGGACAATCCGCGGACCAGGTCGGTCGGATCCTGTCCATCATACTTTGTCTGATGTTGGTTTTGCGTACACACGGTCGGACAAAGTTGTCGGAAAATCCGATCATTCTGAACGTGGTGACGTTTGTTGCCTACGACGGGACTACGTAGAGGCTAGTAGCCAATAGCTTTGGTCTTGTAATGTGATCTGAGCATGCGTAGCACTTTGTCCGGTCGGACAACCGTACACACGATCGGATTTGGTGTGATCGGACCGGGTTGCCGGCAAATCTATCCAGCAGGAGATAAGACTTTGTCCGTCGGACAATCCGACGTACACTGTCCGATGGTGCATACACACGGTCTGATTTTTCAACAACATTGTCCGATCGGACAGAATCCATGAAAAAGTCCGACCGTGTGTATGGGGCTTTAAGGTTTCCACCGACTCTTAAATCTGTTGTTTGAAGTCCTATCAGATGCAGTCACTGTTTGAGTATTCAAATAGCTGCAGGTGATGTGGCTGCCTGAATACAATAGAACTCAGGTGAGATTTCTCCATCCATGTAGGCTGAACAAGTAAAATCTATGCACGTATGACTAAATGATGACTTCCATCAGTTGATAAATTTAGGCATAAGTATTTGTTAATTCAAGCCCAATGCAATGCTTTGAATGCTTTTGTTTTTTGGTGCCACTATGATTTTAGCTGAATATAGACCTTTAGTGAGTCTTCTTATTGGTCAGTCAGACAATCCATTACATTACCTGGCCATTAAGGAAGCAAGGGAGATGTGATCAAGCTTAGCTTTGGCATGCTTCCTTTCTTTATATTTTGTGAGTTGCTTCTACTGGAAAATAACATCCTTCCCAATGTTCACTAACGTCTCAGTCTTTCATTTACATAGTATTTCTTTCATATTTGATCTGGTAATAGCAAGAATCTTGGATATTGTGCTTTATCAAGGGTAAAGAAGATAGGCGTCTTACTGCCTCTTATATATAGTTTTATGTAGGAAGGAAATAAATCATGTAAACATATGGTAGTTTTCAACCTCTGCATTTTTTTTGTCCTGGGTCTAAGTCTATTCAGCATATCCAGAACATGCTTTGTATGTGTCCTCTAAGCAAATAAATGTTTTTTGCTATTCTATGGTTTCTTCTTTTTCTGGACATGGAACTTTTAACAGATACATAAATGCTTTTTACAGTAAACAATCCTATCACACTTTTATCCTTTGTAATTACATTTTTTCATAATAAAAATGATGTTGTATAAACGTATTTGCTTTGGTTTTAACAACATGGTGTTATGATAAAATAACAATGAATAGCTAATTTTAAAAACATTTCCCTTGTAGCTTGAAGCATTATTATTTGTGGGTTTCTTTCAGCTCAAATCAATTGGCGTCCATAGCATGAAAATCACCATAACACCCCTTGTTAAATGGCATTGGCTAAATACCAGTGAAATTAGATATGCCCTTCTGTTCATGAGTGACTGCTCCATGAATGCCAACTAATTATCCTGGCCATAGCATCTGCAGGCTTCTTTGTGCTGTACTTGGCAAACAATTTGATGTGAACAAATATTCACAAGGTTAGTCCAGTAAAGATTTGTCCTCTGTTCTGCACTCATCTCTTTACTAGACTGTTATCTAATAGTTTACCTGGCTAATGCCTACTAGAAATATACAATGCTTTGATGTTATTTGAAAGCAACAAGGAATGTTTTAGCTATAGAAAAACAGATGTGATTTTTACCTCTAGCTTTTTGTCTAATGGTGAGAAATTCTGAACAATAAGCACAAATGGAAGAAGAAAAAAATCACAGATGTATTAAGTTATTTATCATTGTACTCTCATGAATACATCTGGTAAGCACTGTTTCATGTATGCTAGATGCATTATGCAACCCTTTGATCATTGCAGGAAAACATTTCTGTGCATCATATACATGTAAATGCCTGATGCATGTGTGAATATTTCAGTTTTTGGCCACTTATAACTCAATGCAGGTGAACCTCGAAAAGCTCAAAGGCTGATTCAATTAGAAGATTCTCTACTTTCACAGCATGGTATAGTGGGTTGCTTTACAAAAGCATCCATCTTCACTTACAATTACCCAATATAGAGAAGAGGAGTGATTATGGCAAAACTGGTTTTGCAGCAAAGTCACTGTTTTCAATGTCAGAGAAATTTCACGATATTGGGAACTCATAAGTTCACTTATTCAGACATCCCAACCTACAAAAACTAATTTCAGGGAGGTGGCAAACTCATTTCAGGGAGGTGGGCTTGGCTTAAACCGTGCTACATATTGTGCGTGACTTAAACGGGGTGTGTTTTTTTTTTTAGAGTCTGAAATGACTTACATAGTGCAGAATGTAGTAATGTTATGTTAAATAGGGACTGTAAAGTGCGGAGTGTATGGCGGTAGGTAGTTTGTGCAGCAGAGGAGTGCGGATTGTATGTGGTGGGTATAATGTGCATGTGAAGGGTGTGGAGTGTACAGCGGTGAGTAGTATGTGCAGGATGTTGCCAGTAGGGCTGTGGATGGTGTCAGTAGTTCTTTATATTTTTATTTTTTTACAATTTTATGCTGTGAGGGCACTCGGCAGGAGAGAGGGGCCAGGAGCGCCGCCGAGGGACCCAAGAAGAGGAGGCTAACTCTACTGCACAGAGCATAACTACTGCACAGAGCAGGTAAGTATAACATGTTTGTTATTTTTAAACAGTAAAAAACAAGACTTTAGTATGATTTTAACTATATTAGTATCCCTTTTCCTTTCTTTTGAATATGTGAATAAAAAAAAAAAACAATTGGTCTAATAAGGGTCCATTTTTGGCACATGAACAGGTTCAGAATTGGTGAACGGAGCTTCAGTAAGTCTCAATGGCTATTAAAAGCCCATTGCACAATTTAGAAAAAAATGAATTTTGCCTCCTATTGACTCCAATGCCATTTTCCTAAATCTTTCAATTTAGAATTACATTTTGGGAAAATTAAAACAATGTTGTTTTCATCCTTATTACTCAGTCATGTGCAATGGAAGTGGGGAAATTCTCAGGTTCCACCGATAAGAGCACATACTGTGATATTCCCTAGTATTGTTCTCATTGTATTTATTTATTTTTCTTTTTTTTTTTTACACTGGGGGACTAAAATACGGTAAATGTGCAAAGTGAAAGAGCCCCTATCTAAATGGGCTAAATCATTTTTTATGGAAAACCTAAATTGGGCTTTGTTACTTTGGTAGGTGTTAAATTAAGGTACCCAAATGCCTGTATATAATCATAAATAAATAATTAATTAAGTGAAAACACCTCTTTTACTTTAAAGAGTCACCAGAATTATAGTCACGTTATTTTTTTCTTACCATGCATTTTTAATGGGTTTTCAAAAAAGAGAGTACAGCAGATTTGTTTTTTTTCTTTTTACTGTGTCTGACTGACCCTCATATGAACAGGCAAATGAGGGAAGGAAGGGGACTCATTCAATTGTGTGTACACATTTGATTTATTAGCTCTGTAAAAGATGTCTTTTCTTTCAGAAGGGAAGCTAAGGCTAGTTTGGTAAACATGTTAAAGCAGACTTTTCCCCTTTTCACTAAAAATCTCATTAGAATTTAGCTCCGCATGCTGATGTGAAATCATATTACATTCATTTGTGAAACAAACATTTTTATTTATTTTTTGCTTTTACTTACAATTAATGTTTTTCCACTTCCTGGTTAAGTGAGGCACTGGAAAAGTTACCAGTGCCTCAGATGCATCCTGGGAAGGCTACATCACCAGTGCCTTACTCTTCAAATTATGTGCTTTGTCATATGTTCAGGGAGGCATACACTGAGTTCCAGAAAGTAAATTGAAATGGATTCATCTGCTTTAGTGAAAATGGCCACCATGAGAAGAATGGGCAGGAAAAGAAAAATAAGACAAAAGTCTTTGATCATCTATAATTATCAGTTGTTTTTTTTTTTTTTTATTCATTAATGTTTATTCAACAGAACTGGTTTGTATTAAGAAAATGTTGGATATCCAGTGAAAGACTTGTCCTGCACAGAGGTCATTTTGAAGAAATGCATGTAGAGAACATAACCAGGGTATTGTATGGTTTTAGATGATTAACATCTTATAGATATTCCCATTGGATGGTAAGAATCCCTTTGTTCCCATTTGTTTAAACTAACATGGTAATGGCAAGAAAACTAAATTTGCAATGGAGATGGATGCAAAGGGGCAGACAAGATTAGATAAAAGAAATATTGATTATTATCATTATTAATAATATTATGATTATTATTTTAACTTTTCACTAAATGAAGGTTTACTGAAGTGATTTGCAAATATAAAATAAAAACCTATTTATATTGATTAAAATAATTTATTTTTATTTATATTTTGTTTACTTTTTTCTTTGGATATCCAAATAGGTTAGGGGGCTTGAAAGACAATATTGTGTTTTAAACCCAAGCTAGTACCTCAAGACTATGATTATTAATACTACATTAGTAATTTAAACCTGTGTCAGCACCATTTAGTCACTAGTAATTATGTGCACCATATTTCCACAACAACAAACCTCACTACTGCTGTCTTAAAATGTAAACTATCTATACAAAAGCTTGTTCAATGCAAGTCCAAAAAATAAGATGTTTTCTGCACTTTTAATACTCTAATCAGAATCATATACAATAACTCAACCCTTTGTAATATATAATAAATAACAAAATAGTTTAGTTAGTTAGCCTACTGTAAGGTGGGCCAAATGAATCACAAGGCTCCTAATGTATTGCACTAAAAAGTAAAGCCAACCATAGATGCATTGATTATTACAAAAAAGGTGTCCACTGCCCCCACCTATAACGGGCCATTGCATTTAACGCATACTGTTAGATAGGTTGTGCGATTTGCTGGGTGTTCAGTGTGCCCCTGTACCTTTAACCACTACAATACTGTGCACTTTCGCCCCCTTCCTTCCCAGACCAATTTTCAGCTTTCAGCGCTATCGCACTTTCAGTGACAATTGCGCGGTCATGCAATGCTGTAACCAAATTAATTTTTTATCATTTTGTTGGCACAAATAGAGCTTTAGTTTGGTGGAATTTATTTGTGACTCAGTTTTTTATTTTTTGCGATATAAGCGAAAACATAGCGGAAATTTTGAAAAAAAACAATATTTTCTCCTTTCGTTTTTAAAAGAAATCCAATAAAATCCAATTTTGTCATAAATTTAAGCCAAAATGTATTCTGCTACATGTTTTTAGTAAAAAAAAATCCGTTAAGTGTATAATAATTGGTTCGCGTGATCACGGACATATGTACGCAAATGATCATGTGTCCGTGTGCAGGTGATCACGGACATATGTGTGCAGATAATCATTGGCACATGTTATTTTACTGGGACATATGTGAGGGACATGTGTTTTTATTATTTGGGGACAGGTGTTTTTATTATTTGGGGACATGTGTTTTTATTATTTGGGGACATGTGTGTTTTGGGGACATGTGTGTTTTGGGGACATGTGTGGGGACATGTGTGTTTACACTCTGGGGACACTACTGGTGATCAGTGAGTAAAAAGCTGTAAAAAAACAGCTAATACTCACTGATCACCAGCCGGCTGCAGCGATCCGCTCTCCTCTCCTCACCGACGACTTCCGTGTGAGGAGAGGAGAGCCGATTGCCTAGCAAAGGGCTGTTTGTTTACATCACATGACGGCTGTGATTCAACACGGCCGTCATGTGATCAGGAGGGCCAATCACCGAGCCCTCCTGCCGATCCGAGATGCGCCGTGTCCGGGTGACACGGCCGCATCGGGATCGCGCTGCTGCGCGGGCACGCGCGCGATCCCTCTACTTCTGAAGGACGTTCCGGAACGTCCTATCAGAAGTAGACGGCTCCCACCCGGCCGTATATGTACAGTAGGGATGAGCCGAACACCCCCGGGTTCGGTTTGCACCAGAACCTTCGAACCGACCGAAAGTTCGCGCGAATTTTCGAACCCTATACGTTATAATGGACGCGAACGTTCGAAATCAAAAGTGCTAATTACAACGGCCAATATGCATGTTAATGTCATAAAACAGGTTTGGGGACCCGGTCCTGCCCCAGGGGACATATATCAATGCAAAAAGAACTTTTAAAAACTAACGTTTTTTCGGGAGCAGTCATTTTAATGATGCATAAAGTGAAAAAAAAAAGTGAAATTTTCCTTTAAATATGGTACCTGGGGGTGTCTAAAGTATGCCTGTGAAGTGGCATGTGTTTCCCGTGTTTAGAACTGTCCTTGCACAAAATGACATTTGTAAAGGAAAAAAAGAAGCCATTTAAAACACTTGCGGCTTTAGGTTTGTTCTTAAGTAGAATCTGAACAGGTACATTATGAAGTGTAGCTCCATCCCAAAAAAATATATTTTTAAGCTTTTTGGAGAACATAGGGAGGGGTTATCACCCCTGTAACATTTGCTGTCTTTGCACATCTGTTCAGAACATGTCACCTCACTTTCCGTCCCAATGACAAATGTTTTTGGAAAAAGTGGGGTTTTAATTGAAACAAGGATTGGTGATAAGTATCAGTAGAGAGGAGATACCTTTTTCCCAAATTAAATCTAACAGGATAGAATTTCCCTTCCTAGGGGTAGATTTCCTCTCACTTCCTGTTTTCTCTTTCCATTTGCAAGTAGGAGTCGTTTGTAAGTTGGATGTTTGAAAGTAGGGCCTGGCGTATATACTCTGCAGAAATTTGCCCTATTAGATGTTGGTGTAGCCACAAGACTGGTGGGCACAGGAATGGGCCCTGCTGTGAGTTAATAGATCAAGATTTGTAATTGCATGCACCTGTTGAACAGGGCAGAAAAATTGGGGGTGGGGGTGGTGGTGGACGGTGTTGCCACAAGACTGTAAGCTCTCACAGTTACTCTTGGTGGGCGCAGGAATGGGCCCTGCTGTGAGTTATTAGATCAAGATTTGTAATTGCAAGCACCTGATGAACAGGGCAGAAAAATTGGGCCTTTGGCGGTGGTGGTGGACGTGTTGCCACAAGACTGTAGGCCCTCATAGTTACTCTTGGTGGGCGCAGGAATGGGCCCTGCTGTGAGTTATTAGATCAAGATTTGTAATTGCAAGCACCTGATGAACAGGGCAGAAAAATTGGGCCTTTGGCGGTGGTGGTGGACGGTGTTGCCACAAGACTGTAAGCTCTCACAGTTACTCTTGGTGGGCGCAAGAATGGGCCCTGCTGTGAGTTATTAGATCAAGATTTGTAATTGCAAGCACCTGATGAACAGGGCAGAAAAATTGGGCCTTTGGCGGTGGTGGTGGACGGTGTTGCCACAAGACTGTAAGCTCTCACAGTTACTCTTGGTGGGCGCAGGAATGGGCCCTGCTGTGTGTTATTAGATCAAGATTTGTAATTGCAAGCACCTGATGAACAGGGCAGAAAATTGGGCCTTTGGCGGTGGTGGTGGACGGTGTTGCCACAAGACTGTAGGCCCTCATAGTTACTCTTGGTGGGCGCAGGAATGGGCCCTGCTGTGAACTATTAGATCAAGATTTGTAATTACCCGCCCCTGTTAAACAGGGGCTGAAAAATTGTGCCTTAGGCACTGGTGCATGTGCCACAACACTGCAACCCCTCACAGATACTGTACTTGGAGCACAGCAGTCACACGTGTTGCAAAGCATTTTTTTTAAAAATTGTAATTACCCGCCCCTGTTAAACAGGGGCTGAAAAATTGTGCCTTAGGCACTGGTGCTGGTGCCACAACACTGCAACCCCTCACAGATACTGTACTTGGAGCACAGCAGTCACACGTGTTGCGAAGCATTTTTTTTAAAAATTGTAAGTACACGCCCCTGTTAAACAGGGGCTGAAAGATTGTGCCTTAGGCACTGGTGCTGGTGCCACAACACTGCAACCCCTCACAGATACTGTACTTGGAGCACAGCAGTCACACGTGTTGCGAAGCATTTTTTTATAAAAATTGTATGTACACGCCCCTGTTAAACAGGGGCTGAAAAATTGTGCCTTAGGCACTGGTGTGGTGGCATGGATCATTGAGGAGGAGGAAGAGGATAGTCAGTGAACATAAGAGGACAGTCACTCAGCATCAGCATAGGCAGTCTTGAAGGGATGTGATATTAAAAATTATTCGGTTATAGCCGCCTCAGGTGCCTGGTAGCTGGTGGTGATCCAAGACTGATTCATTTTGATGAAGGTCAGTCGATCAACCGAGGCGGTGGACAGGCGCACCCTATGATCGGTGACAAATCCTCCAGCAGCACTGAATGTGCGTTCGGAAAGAACGCTGGAGGCAGGACAGGCCAGTAGCTCAATTGCATACTGTGCAAGCTCTGGCCAGTGATCCATCCTCAGGACCCAGTAAGCCAGAGGATTTTCGGTGGGAAAGGTGTCCAAGTCTGACCTTGCCCCAAGGTATTCCTGCACCATGTATATCAGACGCTGGCGATGGTTGCTGGAACCGATCATACCTTGGGGCTGCGGACTAAAAAATTGTCTGAACGCATCGGTCAGACGTCCACCTTCCCCACCGCTCCTTCTGCTACTGACCGAAGCCTCAGCAACTCGTCGCCCAGGACCAGGAGTTTGTAGCCTCCCAGTTTCTGGGAACGCGTTGCACAGACCTTTCTGCAAGGCCTCCCTGAGATGTCTCATCCTCTGCTCCCTCTGCGACGGCAAGATAAGGTCCGCAACCTTACCCTTGTACCGCGGATCAAGGAGAGTGGCCAGCCAGTAATGGTCCCTCTCCTTGATCCGAAGAACACGAGGATCCTTCCGCAGGCTTTGCAGGATCAGGGAGGCCATGCAGCGTAGGTTAGCTGAGGCATTCGGTCCGGAGTCTTCTGGGTCACTGAGGATGACATGATCGCCAGCCACCTCCTCCCAGCCACGTACAAGTCCACTGGTTTGTTGGGACTGTACATCATCCCTAAAAGACTGCTGCTGCTGATGCTGAGTGCCAGGCTCCACCTCCATGCTCACACAATCCTCCTCCTCCTCCTCCTCCTCCTCATCCTCTTCCTGTGTGATGGGTGGGACAGAAGGAACACTGTCCGGATAAAGGGGGCCTTGAGAGGCAAGGAAGTCCTCCTCTTCCTGCCTCTGTTCTGCCTCAAGTGCCCTGTCCATTATCCCACGCAGCGTATGCTCCAACAGGTGGACAAGAGGGACAGTGTCACTGATGCATGCACTGTCACTGCTCACCATCCTCGTGGCCTCCTCAAATGGTGAGAGGACAGTGCATGCATCCCTGATCATGCTCCACTGACGTGGGGAAAAAAAACCAAGCTCCCCTGACCCTGTCCTGGTGCCATAGTCGCAAAGGTACTCATTGATGGCCCTCTGCTGCGTGTGCAGTCGCTGCAGCATGGCCAACGTTGAGTTCCACCTGGTAGGCATGTCACATATTAGGCGGTTCTTGGGCAGGTTCAGCTCCTTTTGCAGCTCAGTCAGCCGAGCACTGGCATTATAAGATCGGCGGAAATGCACACAGACTTTCCTGGCCTGCCTCAGGACATCCTGTAAGCCTGGGAACCTGCCCAAGAACCGCTGCACCACCAGGTTGAGGACGTGAGCCATGCAGGGCACATGGGTGAGCTGCCCCTGTCGCAGGGCGGAGAGGAGGTTGGTGCCATTGTCAGAAACGACCATTCCTGGCTTAAGCTGACGTGGCGTCAACCACCTCTCGGCCTGCCCCTGCAGAGCTGCCAGAACCTCTGGCCCAGTGTGGCTCCTGTCCCCCAAACACACCAGCGCAAGCACGGCATGGCATCTTTTTGCCTGCGTACTTGCGTAGCCCCTTGTACGCCTACGGAGCACCGCTGGTTCCAAGGACAGAGCACTGGAGGAAGAAGAAGAGGAGGGGGTGGAGGAGAGAGGTGTGTCACAACCAGTAGCAGTAGTAGCGTTTTGGAGGCGTGGTGGCGGAACAACCTCCAACACTACTGCACCTTGTCCTGCATCCCTCCCAGCTGCCAATAGAGTGACCCAATGGGCCGTGAAAGAAAGGTACCGTCCCTGTCCATGCCTGCTGGACCATGAGTCAGCGGTAATATGCACCTTACCGCTGACCGCCCTGTCCAGCGAGGCATGGACATTGCCCTCCACATGCCGGTAGAGAGACGGAATCGCCTTCCGTGAGAAAAAGTGGCGTTTGGGAACCTGCCACTGAGGAACCGCACATTGAACAAACTCACGGAAGGGGGCCGAGTCTACCAACTGAAAAGGCAGCAGTTGAAGTGCTAGCAATTTAGCCAGGCTAGCATTCAACCGCTGGGCATGTGGATGGCTGGGAGTGTACTTCTTTCTACGGTCCAGCAGCTGGGGCAGGGAAATTTGCCTGCTGCAATCGGACGTCGGTGTACTGCAAGTACTTGGTTGTGACACACCTAATTCTACACCTTCAGTCCTCTCAGAGCAGCTTTCAGAGAGGACTGAAGGTGTAGTGGGGATGGAGATCCCAGCTGAGGAGGAGCAAGGAGAGGTCCGCTTAGTTCTTTGGTGTGGGTCTTTTATGTGTGCCTGCCAACGAGCTGCATGGCAGGTCGCCATATGTCTGGTCATGCTTGTGGTGCCCAAGCGGCTGATGTTTTGGCCACGCAAGATACGCTTGAGACAAATATTGCAAATAGCAGTGGTGCGATCTGATGCACTCGTCTCAAAAAAGGCCCACACCAAAGAACTTTTCTGATAACGTGCAGAGGCAGCGCCCTGCACAGGCGGAGCTCTGCGGTGTTGTACAGTTGCTGTGCTGGCCTCTACCTGGCCTCCAGGGGGCATCCTGCCTCGTTGGACATGTGACGCCGCATCCTCCTCCTCCTCGTCCTCCTCCTCATCCTCTCTCCCTTCAGGCACCCACGTGGAGTCAGTGACCTCATCATCCCCTCCCTCTTCACCACTAGAGCAAACCTGGCAGTAAGCTGCAGCTGGTGGAACAGTACTGCCAGATTCCTCAAGCTGGGTATCATCATCCGAGCCTTCGAATCGTTGGGCATCCTCCTGGAGCATGTACCCAACACTGTGCTCAAAGAGTTCGGGGGACTCCTCAGGAGGACATGGTGGGTCTAGGGAAGGGTGGCTGATGATGCTCTGCCAGTACCCTGAGCCTGGGTGAGAGAGGATGAGGAGGATGAGGAGGGCTTGGTCATCCATTCTACCAAGCCTTCAGCATGATGCGGCTCCACATGTCCAGCTGCCGAAAACAAAGACGCGCGTGTCCCATGGCCACGTGCTGATGACGATGCACGACCACGTCCACGGCCACGGCCACGTCCACTAGAAACAGAGCCTGCCTGCCCTGTGTTCTTGGCTCTGCACGCTCTGCCTCCCCTTGGCGGTCTTCCAGCCATTGTAGTCGGTAGTCCTGTGGGTGCTGCTGAGAAGAATATATAGGAGCTCTGTGTGATGCCACTAACACACTAGAAGTCCTATGGGTGCTTCTGCAAAGAAAATAGAGGAGCTCTGTGTGATGCCACTAACACACTAGAAGTCCTGTGGGTGCTGCTGAGAAGAAAATATAGGAGCTCTGTGTGATGCCACTAACACACTAGAAGTCCTATGGTGCTTCTGCAAAGAAAATAGAGGAGCTCTGTGTGATGCCACTAACACACTAGAAGTCCTGTGGGTGCTGCTGAGAAGAAAATATAGGAGCTCTGTGTGATGCCACTAACACACTAGAAGTCCTATGGGTGCTTCTGCAAAGAAAATAGAGGAGCTCTGTGTGATGCCACTAACACACTAGAAGTCCTGTGGGTGCTGCTGAGAAGAAAAAAGAGGAGCTCTGTGTGATGCCACTAACACACTAGAAGTCCTATGGGTGCTTCTGCAAAGAAAATAGAGGAGCTCTGTGTGATGCCACTAACACACTAGAAGTCCTGTGGGTGCTTCTGCAAAGAAAATAGAGGAGCTCTGTGTGATGCCACTAACACACTAGAAGTCCTGTGGGTGCTGCTGAGAAGAAAATATAGGAGCTCTGTGTGATGCCACTAACACACTAGAAGTCCTATGGGTGCTTCTGCAAAGAAAATAGAGGAGCTCTGTGTGATGCCACTAACACACTAGAAGTCCTGTGGGTGCTGCTGAGAAGAAAATATAGGAGCTCTGTGTGATGCCACTAGCACACTAGAAGTCCTATGGGTGCTTCTGCAAAGAAAATAGAGGAGCTCTGTGTGATGCCACTAACACACTAGAAGTCCTGTGGGTGCTGCTGAGAAGAAAATAGAGGAGCTCTGTGTGATGCCACTAACACACTAGAAGTCCTGTGAGTGCTGCTGAGAAGAAAATATAGGAGCTCTGTGTGATGCCACTAACACACTAGAAGTCCTATGGGTGCTTCTGCAAAGAAAATAGAGGAGCTCTGTGTGATGCCACTAACACACTAGAAGTCCTGTGGGTGCTTCTGCAAAGAAAATAGAGGAGCTCTGTGTGATGCCACTAACACACTAGAAGTCCTATAGGTGCTTCTGGGAAGAAAATATAGGTCTGTGTGATGGGACTAACACACTTCAAGTCCTATAGGTGCTTCTGGGAACAAATATATGATCTCTGTGTGATGGGACTAACACACTTCAAGTCCTATGGGTGCTTCTGGGAAGAAAATATAGGTCTGTGTGATGGGACTAACACACTTCAAGTCCTATAGGTGCTTCTGGGAACAAAATATATGATCTCTGTGTGATGGGACTAACACACTTCAAGTCCTATGGGTGCTTCTGGGAAGAAAATATAGGTCTGTGTGATGGGACTAACACACTTCAAGTCCTATAGGTGCTTCTGGGAACAAAATATATGATCTCTGTGTGATGGGACTAACACACTTCAAGTCCTATAGGTGCTTCTGGGAACAAAATATAGGAGCTCTGTGTGATGGGACTAACACACTTCAAGTCCTATAGGTGCTTCTGGAACAAAATATATGATCTCTGTGTGATGGGACTAACACACTTCAAGTCCTATAGGTGCTTCTGGGAACAAAATATATGATCTCTGTGTGATGGGACTAACACACTTCAAGTCCTATAGGTGCTTCTGGAACAAAATATATGATCTCTGTGTGATGGGACTAACACACTTCAAGTCCTATAGGTGCTTCTGGGAACAAAATATATGATCTCTGTGTGATGGGACTAACACACTTCAAGTCCTATAGGTGCTTCTGGGAACAAAATATATGATCTCTGTGTGATGGGACTAACACACTTCAAGTCCTATAGGTGCTTCTGGGAACAAAATATATGATCTCTGTGTGATGGGACTAACACACTTCAAGTCCTATAGGTGCTTCTGGGAACAAAATATATGATCTCTGTGTGATGGGACTAACACACTTCAAGTCCTATAGGTGCTTCTGGGAACAAAATATAGGATCTCTGCCTGCCTGCCACGAACACACTACAAGTCCTATAGGTGCTTCTGGGAACAAAATATATGATCTCTGTGTGATGGGACTAACACACTTCAAGTCCTATAGGTGCTTCTGGGAACAAAATATATGATCTCTGTGTGATGGGACTAACACACTTCAAGTCCTATAGGTGCTTCTGGGAACAAAATATATGATCTCTGTGTGATGGGACTAACACACTTCAAGTCCTATAGGTGCTTCTGGGAACAAATATAGGAGCTCTGCCTGCCTGCCACGAACACACTACAAGTCCTATAGGTGCTTCGGGAACAAAATATAGGAGCTCTGCCTGCCTGCCACGAACACACTACAAGTCCTATAGGCCAGGTGGGAAGTAGTTAAGAAGGGGTGTGCTCCCTTCAATCCAATTGCCCTCCACCTATCCATCAGAATGCATGTGCAATGTTTCCATTGTGGAGTCACTCATAAGCTAGTGATAGGACCACAGATACCAGGGTGCTGTGACAAGGCTCTGTGGCTTACACATGTATTTGCAAATGTGTGCAGACTAAACCCCTGTTTTAACGCATACTGTTAGATAGGTTGATTCAGTTGTCAGTGGGCTGGTCGGTGAGTAAGCTTGGATCTTTCCTTGGATTTATCCTTCGCCTTGTTTATGGATTGAATATTGCCTGGTACAGCCGGTTTCTATAAATGTAGGCAGTGTATTGACTAACTAAAGAGAATTTGAAATTCCCATACTAGAATATGTATTACTTAACACAAACTTGTAAAAATATAATTTATGTGTTACTCACTCCACTTACGTGGCCTTGAATTTTTGCTGCCATGTGCTTGTATTTAGCTATAAGAAATTAATATTTTAGGTGAATTTTCCCATGCTCCAACAAAAACAGTTGTAATCACTTTGCATAGTAATTTAATTAAGATGAATGTAAAGCTAGAAACAGTTTGGTGCTTTAGTGAGAAGTTTAATGAAAGTGAAAAGATGTTTTCTTTTCCATCTCGTTTTCCAGAACATAATGCCTTAACATAAATCTATGGTATTTCAGAGTATTCTCTGTTACACTGTTGAGCTATGATTTCAATGGGTTGATTTACTAAAGGCAAATAGATTGTTTTATTTTTCAGGAGTTTTCTCAGGAGCGTAGTGAATGTGTTAAAATTTCACTTTGCAAAGATTTTCACTTTGCATGATTGGGTGATGGAAGTCAGTAGAACTTAATCTAATTTACTAAGCTAAGGGGAAATTCCATTGCAAAGTACAACTTCCCTTCAAAATGAACAGCTAAATTCCCTTTAGAAACTCTAATAATTGGTAAGCTTCAATATAACATTTTTTGGGTGTTTCTTTAATTGGTATGCATATTCAATTTTTTTCTTCAGTTTTGCATAGAATGTGGAGGAGTGAGACCCTTTGTCATGCTTTTGTTGCTGCCTGTGTTCCTGTGGTTGTCATGTATTTCAAGAGGGGAATTTCTCCTCACTTTATAAAGATTTCCTCTCTCTTTCTGCTGTGTCTATGGGAGTGGAAGTCCCACAGGATGACAATGAAAATTAATCTGACAGAATGTTCAACCCTTCCATACTCTTTCCAAAATAAAATAAAATAAAATAACTATGCATACACTTTAATTTTAAAGGGTAAGTTCACCTTTACAGAAAATCTGTAAGGTAAACTCCTACTGGACACTCTCCCCATCCCTCTCCCACTGACCTTGAGTACCACAATCTCCCGCTGTGACACATCTTATAGCCACTTTACTAGTCTGTGGATATGAAATCCCTGCGGCTTAATCTCCTAAATGTACCTCGTAAAGGTACGTATAGGTATAGTTTGTATAGAAGGCATTCCAATTGGTCAGAACCAGCGTACCCTGTCCTGTCAGCAGGGGAGAAGAGGAGAGAAAGCCACAGTGATTTCAAATCCCTGGACCGGTAAAGCGGCTATACGATGTGCCACAGTGGGAGATCACAGCACTCAAGGTCAGCAGGGCCAGGGGGGATGGGGAGGGGGTCTAGTGTAAGTTCAACTTACAGATTTTCTGTAAAGGCAAACTTACACTTTAAGCAACTTAATTTTTCTTATTCAGTAAAGTAGTGCTACGATCAATAATGATGTGAAGAGACCAACTGCAGTCGGATTTTAACCTAATGTCAAATCAGTTAATACATGTCTGCTGGTTATTAAAAAGTACTGAATGTTGTACATTCTTTTTTTATTTGAATTTCTTTGCTGTGATAAGGAGATTGATGAGCTAGCATGGGCTGATTTAATAAAGAATGTTTTTATTTGTTTTGCTTCCATATGCCTATTGTATTGATGGTTGGTGAGCCTGCCCATCAATAACTTGGTGTAACTTTTTACTGCCACAACATGTGTACTGCATATGAATTCTCTTTATGAGAATACCCTACACAATGGAAATGTAACACCAGAAAACACTTTTATATATAACTACAGTAGTTATGACTAGAGGTAAATTATGGGTTTGAGACAACCTTGACTTTATTGTTTTAGCTCTAGCTGTTTGAGGTTTGCTGAACTTGCAAACGTAATGGCTGGATTTGTCCAATATGCAGCCCAATACTTTGACTGTTGCAGCTGGAAGTCATTCAATTAGTGGCAGTATCATCCCCACCCCTAAACACATGACTTCCCACCTCCTGGCTTGTTTCACATTGTAAAGAAGCTGGCGGATGGGAATCCTGGGTGACATAATTGACCATATATGTAATTTCTGACATATGAGTAGTGATGGGAGAGGATCGTCATTACAGAATTTATGTTAATGTTGCCAGGGCTTTGCTTTTGGTGATTAATGCTAGATCTACTTTACTGGATGGCATAACTGATGTTGGGTTCACGCTGTGGGACCAACCTACTCTCAGTGGTATATGATTTAGAAGAGCCACAGGGTTAATACTTTCTTGAGTGAAATACTACAGTCAAATAACATTTTTCAGGAATTATTTTACATTAGATACACACTGACAAACATTAACCTTTAATCACTTGCCTACCAGGCACGAACACCCCCTTCCTTACCAAGCCATTTTTCAGCTTTCAGCGCTGTCGAATTTTAATGACAATTGCACTGTCATGCAACGATGTACCCAAATAAAATTTTTATCATTGTTTCCCCATAAATAGAGCTTTCTTTTGGTGGTATTTGATCACCTCTGCGGTTTTTATTTCTTGCACTATAAACAAAAGAAGGGACAAGTTTGAAAAAACGCAATATTTTTTACTTTTTGCTATAATAAATATCCAATTTTTTTTTTAAAACAAATTTTTTCCTCAGTTTAGGCCGATACATATTCTTCTACATATTTTTGGTAAAAAAAATCGCAATAAGCGTATATTGATTGGTTTGCGCAAAAGTTATAGCGTCTACAAAATAGAGGAAAGATTTATAGCATTTTTATTATTGTTTTATTTTTTTTACTAGTAATGGCGGCGATCTGCGATTTTTATCCTGACTGCAATAGTCACAACTGCATATCGGACACTTTTGACACATTTTTGGGACCATTCACATTTATACAGCGATCCGTGCAATAAAAATGCAATGATTACTGTATAAATGTGACTGGCAGGGAATGGGTTAACACTAGGGGGTGATCAAGGGGTTAATATGTTCCCTATGGGAGTGATTCTAACTGAGGGGGGAGAAGACTGACTGGGGGAGGTGACGGATCGGTGTCCCTATGTACAAGGGACACACCATCGGTCTCCTCTCCTCTGACAACACGTGGATCTGTGTGTTTACACACACAGATCCACATCCTCCTCAGTTACTGGGCAATCGCAGGTGCCCGAAAGACATTGCAGCTGCCGGGCACGTGCATTGGGCCCCCAGCGATGCAGCGGGCGCGTGCCCCCTAGTGGCTGAAAAGGAAATGCCGTCATATGATGGCGGCCCAGAACAACAGATGTTTATTGCCGCTGTCATATGACAGTGGGCGGTCAGGAAGAGTTTAAGCATCAATCAGCAGCATAAAAATTAATGATCATAAATAAGCAATCCACAACAGATGTGTAAAACATCAGAGCAGTACAGCAGAACAGTTTTCTGCCTGCAGATATTGGGGTGGATATACTAAAGGCAAATAGACTGTTCACTTTGCTAAGAGGTTGCACTTTGCAAGGGCATTTGCTCCAGAGGTTACTGAATGAAGTGAAGCTCTGCTGACTTTCATCATTAAATAATAATGTAATAATGTATAATAGCAAAAATGTTTTTTTATTTTCTTTGCACATGATTAGGTATTCTTTGCAAAGTGAATTTAACAACATTCATTAAGCTTTATGGCAGATTCCCTTGCAAATTGCAACTTCCCTTGAAAAGCGAACAGACTATTTAGTAAATTAACTCCAATATGACCAATTAAGGGCAGCCTAAAATGAGAAAGCTAAGATACAAAATGCTTCATTGTCTCAGAGATTAGTAAAAATGCCTTGGTTTGGGGCTTTGAGAAGAAAGAAAAAAATGGGATGGTTGAGAGGGGACAGAAAGAGAAATAAATGAGGAGGAAATACTAGAAAAAAATAAGCATCATGAAGCAGCATGGAGTAAGGTGATTAAGAGCAGAGCTTATATTCCCTTCACAGACCTGTCCTATTACCATCTGGGGGTTCTACAGCCTAGCCCCCAAAAGGTCCCAGACTCTAGCACTTGGCTTGATAAATTTTGGTGGAAGGAGAGGGAGACACAGGGAAAGCAGCCAACAGCAGCAGCGAAAGTCCTGGACGCTATCTCCTCCTGTCAGGCAACACTCACCTCAAAGATAGAAGAGATGAAGGTATAGATTTCTTTAATTTACCAAGGCCTCCACAAATTGTGGGGCAGAGTCACAGAGGCTGAAACTATTTTTAGCCGGGTGGAAGATGCCAGAACTTCACCGACTGCATCAACAGCAACTGAGCCAACTCACACAGAAGCAAGATGATCTGGAAAATAGCCTGTGTTGCAGTAATCTTCAATTCATCAGTCTCACAGAAGGTGTAGAGGGCTCTGACATGGCTTACTTTCTGGAAACTCTGCTGATATTCACCTACAGCAGAGCCATGGTCAAGCGAGCCCACTTGTCAGGAAGGGTTAGTCAGTATCCAAGATGGTGGCCGAAGAATGCGATCTGTGATCTCAGCCCCTGTCAGAACACCTGTGCTGTGCATGTGCGTGCACACGTGCGCAGTGTCAGGGAGTATGAGATGAGAATCCAAAACAACCTGTCAGATTGCCGCCCGTGCGCATTCGCGCATCTTTGCCGGTAACAGATTTTGGCGCCCAACAGCCTATTTAAATAGTGCCAGTGCACATACTCGGTGCTGTCTGCTCTACAGCATTCCCGTGTGTTCCTGCTACCTACATCTTGTTACCTGTTCCTGTTACCCGACCCGGCTTGCCTCTGACGATTCCTGCTATCCGCTTGCACCCTACCTGGCTTGTCTGACCACTGCACCTGCCTGCTCCTTCTGCTACCTCGCTTCCAGACCATCACCGACCTGGCCTGTATCCTGACTATTCTTCTGCCTCCACATCTGCTCCTGACGTGTCCGCCAGTGTATGATCCCTCTCTTCTGCCTGGAGAATCCTGCTGATCTACCGCTCCTCCTACAGCTGCTTCGGATTCCATGGTCTGCAACCAATCAGGCACTCGTGCGACTCTGCACTCCTGCGCTCCCTGTCTGCTCTACCAACTACCTCTGGGAGGGCCCCCTCTCACTTTCATTGTGACACTTTTCAGTTACAGATCACCTCCTATCCCCCATTTGTGGAATCGCTCCTGGATAGACCCAAACCTGCAATTGCTAGGCTGTAGTACCACGTTTATCTCATTAATTCTTCAATCTGAGCCCCATCTGTTGTCAACATTAGTTCCTCTCTCAATTCGTGAGTGACTTCGCCTTATGATCATAGTTGCTCCTCAGTACAGCACCAAATTGTTGTGCCACAACATGCCTTACCGCTAGCTCAGGTTTACAGCAGGAGTTTTCCCTCACATTCCTACAAATTGTTTACCTGGCCAGTGCTGTTTTTTTGTTTTATATATTTGTGCTGAGGCAGTTATTTATTTTTGTTAATTGTTTTCTACTGCTACTACTTGTTTCTTGGGATATATGCTCACACTGATTGGGTATTGTGGAGAGCACAGTAGGTGGAGTGTAGTTGTCATTTGTGGCCTACCTATTAGCCTGCCAGGGGTTTGCTGTCAGTGCTTACTGAGATAATGTATTATTCCTCTTGACAATTATTGTGATTACCAAATGTCCTGATGTTACAGCTTTGAGAATCCAAGTGTCACATAATTGTTTTCTTTTACTTTTTTTTTTTTTATCCAACAAAATTTTATTTTGTTTGAAGAGGTACATTACATACAGTTTTCTCAGCGCAATATGGGTTAGAATATATTACAAGCATAGTCTTCAGTGCAATATGTGATTAGGTGCACTTTTTACCAGAAAGACAACCACTTCTATAACCACATCATTAACGTCACGTTATCCCCTTTATTAATACACATATCCCAATCCTCACCCAGCATTTATTCCCAACAGTCGATCAGCTACCAGATCCACTGCGGCTGGTCCCAGCACATCCAACCACATCACCCATATTTTCTCAAAATTGTGTGTGCTACCCCTATGTTGGTACACCAATTTTTCCATTCTTAATACCACTCCATACATTTCTTTACTAATTGTGTTATGGCCTTCATGAAATTTCTTACATGGAACGTTCAGGGACTTAGGGACAAAGTGAAGAGGTCAGCTGTACTGTCTTTTCTTAAAACCCAATGAGCTGATATTATTGTATTTGTGGAAACCCATGAAGTGGGCCAACTTCAGCACACCCTGAAGACACCATTAATAGGCTAGACCTTCAATGCTTCACTGACAACTAACTCATGAGGTGTTTCTGTACTCAGTATGCTTTGAATTACTTGGTACTTGATATGGCCTTGAATAGATAGGGTAGATATGTTTTTCTACATGCTTTATTATACAGGCAATCACTATAGATTTTGGCCTTTTACATTGCTCCTCCTTGAAACTCTGCAGTGGTTAGCACAGAGTTCTACTTAATGTCACAACACCCTACAATCCCTGTAATTTGGCTGGGCAATTTTAACACAACACCTAATCTGGACTTAGCTAGATTAGGCCCCCAAATTCTCTAAATCATACTGACCAGACCGGCTTCATGCCTGGCAAAAACACAGCAATTAATATGAGATGCTTATTTATGAATTTTCAAACTCATCGTGATTATATTGGTACAAGGGTGGTGGTGACAATGGATGCAGCCAAAGCTTTTGACTCAGTGGAATGGAGAATAAAGGTAGGAAAAGGGAGCACTGTCTAGATGTAGTAAAAACAATCCCTTTTATTCAGCACAAATAATAGCAACTAACATGATTTAAAAAAAAACGATGAAGGTATTACAAATGAAAATAAAGATATGTTCCATAAATTAACTATGTATATCATACTGACTATGCCAGTGATGGTGAACCTTGGCACCCCAGATGTTTTCGAATTACATTTCCCATGATGCTCATGAACTCTACAGTGTAGTTGAGCATCATGGGAAATGTAGTTCCAAAATATCTGGGATGCCAAGGTTCATCATCACTTGCCATATCTGTAAACAGACAATAAGGATCCACCTGCAAAAATTAATATTTTAAAATGAGCTAAACTAAGACAATATATTATATACAAAGATGGTATATATACAGTATCTCACAAAAGTGAGTACACCACTCACATTTTTGTAAATATTTTATTATACTGTATCTTTACATGTGACAACACTAAAGAAAATACACTTTGAGTGTAGAGCTTGTCTAACAGTGTAAATTTGATGTCCCCTCAAAATAACTCAACACACAGCCATTATTGAGCAGTAGAGTGTAGAATCAATGGCCTATAATTATACACTACTCAGCGCTGAATGCGTGTCCACAGTTAGAAACATACATCAGATGATATAAGGTCAGATATAAATATAAATATTAAATACTTATAAATATCTTAAATTAATCTAAGCAGCTGTTTAAATGAAACAATTATATAAAGGTGATAGTATAAAATCAAACGTTGGTATTAGTGAGATAAAATACTAAAAACAGCGCTAAAACAGTGAGATAATTAAATCTTTCTGTGCAAAGTCCATGAATCTGTGTCATAAACAGTATTGTACTAGTAGATAGTCCTTGAGTGTTTCTGAGAAAGTAGTGCACAGTTCAATCGGTAGTGACTTTCCTTGTGATATATAGTGTATACAGTTGTATATCCAAGCACCGTTACAGACAGCTTCACCACGTGAGGCACTCTCCCCTCAGGGGGTTAAACTCACCGGAATGACAATTTAAACAGGCCTTAAGATATGGGGTATCACTATGGCTACCACTGCCCAGGACGCGTCACACATCCACCGTTATAAAGGGTCTGGTCTCTTCCTCAGATTTTAGGTATCAGCAACAAGGAATCAGGGGTTCAAAGGGGAATCAACTCGCAATGATGGTCATAAAAAAAACGGAGAGAATGGCATCCATAGCGTAATCCCGTTTTTATTTCACAACATTAAAAACAAATGAACCCTACAACTTCCCCTTTAAGAAAATAACGTACAATAGGCATTCTTTAAAACAGCATGTAAAGTAATCACTTGCGTGTGGGGAATGGGTAGGTGGCAATCCTCCACTTGGCCACAGCAGCAGTAACGTTCCTCCTGGATCAGCGTGTGTGTGTCTCTGCTGACACTTCGCGTCACTTCCGGGTGGGTGGTTAGCGCTGGTGGAACGCAAACGACACTTCCGGTCAAACGTCGTGTAGGCCACGCCCTGACGCGTTTCGTCACTTCCTGACTTCAACAGAGGGCGTCCTCTGTTGAAGTCAGGAAGTGACGAAACGCGTCAGGGCGTGGCCTACACGACGTTTGACCGGAAGTGTCGTTTGCGTTCCACCAGCGCTAACCACCCACCCGGAAGTGACGCGAAGTGTCAGCAGAGACACACACACGCTGATCCAGGAGGAACGTTACTGCTGCTGTGGCCAAGTGGAGGATTGCCACCTACCCATTCCCCACACGCAAGTGATTACTTTACATGCTGTTTTAAAGAATGCCTATTGTACGTTATTTTCTTAAAGGGGAAGTTGTAGGGTTCATTTGTTTTTAATGTTGTGAAATAAAAACGGGATTACGCTATGGATGCCATTCTCTCCGTTTTTTTATGACCATCATTGCGAGTTGATTCCCCTTTGAACCCCTGATTCCTTGTTGCTGATACCTAAAATCTGAGGAAGAGACCAGACCCTTTATAACGGTGGATGTGTGACGCGTCCTGGGCAGTGGTAGCCATAGTGATACCCCATATCTTAAGGCCTGTTTAAATTGTCATTCCGGTGAGTTTAACCCCCTGAGGGGAGAGTGCCTCACGTGGTGAAGCTGTCTGTAACGGTGCTTGGATATACAACTGTATACACTATATATCACAAGGAAAGTCACTACCGATTGAACTGTGCACTACTTTCTCAGAAACACTCAAGGACTATCTACTAGTACAATACTGTTTATGACACAGCCATTATTGTCTAAACTGCTGACAACAAAAGTGAGTACAAAAGTGAGTACACCCCTAAGGGTACACCTCTTGGGCATGGAGTTTCCTAGAGCTTCACAGGTTGCCACTGGAGTCCTCCTCCACTCCTCCATGACAACATCACAGAGCTTATGAATGTTGGAGACCTTGCGCTCATCCTCCTTCCATTTGAGGATGCCCCACAGATGCTTAATAGGGTTTAGGTCTGGAGACATGCTCCGCCAGTCCATCACCTTTACCCTCAGCTTCTTTAGCAAGGCAGTGGTCATCTTGGAGGTGTGTTTGGGGTCGTTATCATGTTATCATTGCTGACAGTAATACATATTTATTTTTTTAAGGACAAACAAGGCTTTCTTTTTCGTGATATTATCTTGCAACAGTGATTTTTTTTTGTAATCCTAAAGCCCCATACACACGGTCGGACAATCCGCGGACCAGGTCCGTCGGAGCATGTCCGTCATACTTTGTCTGATGTTGGTTTTGCGTACACACGGTCAGACAAAGTTGTCAGAAAATCCGATCATTCTGAACGCGGTGACGATTGTTGCCTACGACGGGACTACGTAGAGGCTAGTAGCCAATAGCTTTGGTCTTGTAATGTGATCTGAGCATGCGTAGCACTTTGTCCGGTCGGACAACCGTACACACGATCGGATTTGGTGTGATCGGACCGCGTTGTCGGCAAATCTTTCCAGCAGGAGATAAGACTTTGTCCGTCGGACAATCCGACGTACACTGTCCGATGGTGCATACACACGGTCTGATTTTTCAACAACATTGTCCGATCGGACAGAATCCATGAAAAAGTCCGACCGTGTGTATGGGGCTTTAGAGTGTTAGTTTAAAAATAAAAAGTGTTACTGCCTATAAAATGTGTGAATTTTATTTGATTAATTGTCCTGTAAAAATTACACTAAAATTATGATTCTGGTACAAAACATCGCAAAGTTATTTTTAAATTTTCAAATGAAAAAAAATATATATATTATTGTTAATAAAATTGAAGCAAACAAAAGATCAGCAGGAAAATAATAGTTTAATAATAGTTGAAGAGAGAAGTAGACTAAGGGGTTAATTGAGGCTGATTAGAGTAAACATGGGGAGGACACAAGCAGAAATAAGGAAACGAGTAAACAAGCAGGTTGCTTTAATTTGCATCTACAGATCTAAGTTTATCCCTTTGATCTGCAGATGAATGAACAAAAAGATACAAATGTAACAATATGCTACATTGTATCTTTGTATAATCTCGATTTGAACCGTGTTGTTTATAAACAGCTTCTTTAGACTGCTTTTTGACAGCTAAAGTTGCCATCTTCTTTGCTGAGTATATTGTAATGCCGACATTACAATATATTCAGAGAAGAAGTCAGTATACTGGGAAGGGTGTTGTCCCAGAAGTAGGGTAGAGAGACTAGATGCGCTACACACACTCTGTGTATAATAATTATGTTTTAATGGGTATATGTAGCATGTCCAAAGTCTGCAACTGGTTAAGATGGTCCTGCTACCCAAAATTCAAAATATCCTGTGACACTCTCCCCTTTATGTACCAATAACCTTTTTTTAAGAGTATGGCTTCTATTCTTAGAGCATTTGTCTGGGGGCAATAGCAGATATAAACTACTCTGGCATGTCCTTAAAAATTATTCGACCCAGGGAGGGGCTGCCTTACCAGATTTTAATCTGTACTACCTTGCAGACAAGCTTTCCCATAGCTACCATGTGGATAAGTCAGACAATTTAAGATACCGGACCATAATTTTCACCCCTGCCACACATCCTACATCCCATCAGCTTGCAGTCTCTGCTCTAATTCATCCCAAAGTTGTTCTCTTGGGTTAAGGTCAGGATTCTGAGCAGGCCAGTCATGTTCCTCCACCCCAAACTCGCTTATCCATGTCTTTATGGACAATTTCATGCTCCCAACTTTGTGGGAACAGTTTAGGGCTGGCCCTTCTGGTTCCAACATGACTGTGCACCAGTGCACATAGCAAGGTCCATAAAGACATGGATGAGTGAGTTTGGTGTAGAGGAACTTTACTGGCCTGCACAGAGTCCTGACTTCAACCCGATAGAACACCTTTGGGATGAATTAGAGCACAGACTGAGAGCCAGGTCTTTTCTCCAACATCAGTGCCTGACCTCACACATTTCCTTATGGATGAATGGTCAAACATCCCCATAGATACACTCCTAAACCTTGTGGACAGTCTTCCCAGAAGAGTTGAAGATGTTATAGCTGTAAAGGGTGGGCCAACTCAATATTGAACCCTACGGACTCACACTGGGATACCATTAAAGTTCATGTGTGTGTAAAGGCAGGCATCCCAATACTTTTGGTAATAAAGCGTATATGCATTTACCCCACTCTGGCTCAACAAATACTTTCCTGAATTGGCCTCCTTACCAAACTCAGAATTGTGGGCCTCTAAAGGTTTTTTATTACATGCATCACATATTTAATGCTGGTGAAACATTTCAAGCACTAAAAGATGAATTCTCTCTCCTCAATTACATGCTGTTCCATTATCTTCAACCCCGGCATGCTTTGAGGACCCCATTTCCTAGCACATATCCAGATTTGACACATAATGGAACTAGGTTCTCAACACCTGTGAGATGGCCTTTCCCAAGTTGACTGATTGTCTTGCGCAATTATATATATCACATAGGGCTTTTTTAACCTCTATTTGTGTATCAAAATACTGCCCTACTTAGTACTGAGTAGCACTAAGTGCTCCAACACCCAGGCACCTTGTATTACCTTATGAGGGACTGTCCTAGAATTCAGGGGTTCTGGGCACAAGTAGTGAGGATTCTCCCTGACCATATGGGTTCTCCGTTAACTCTACCCCCCAAGCAATGCCTATTAGGCCTTTTCCCTAACCCAGATGCAGATACATTTCTGACAGTGCTGTTTATAGTAACAGTTCTAACCATATACTCCCCATGTATAACTTGATAACTGCTTTGTTTAGCCCCTGTGTGGTCTGCCTCCTTTTGCAAAAATATAGGGCGTGTCTGAAAGTTTTTCATTGACTAGCTGAAAATTAAGTTTTGATGTGCTTTACTGGCATTTCTTGTTATGCTGTAATTCCTAAATAAATCATTGATTTGTTTTTAGTGTAAATGTATCAGACCATGGTTTCAAAGGAAATGTAGACCACTGAAATAAGGAAAAATTACATTAATCGTAGGTATGTTTATTAGTTGGACACATTGTAAAGTAAACATAATAAATCCATGAAGTCTAGGTCCTGATAAACCTAGTATGGGGGATTAGGTGAACATCTGAGGATTTTTTGTTAATCATAAACCCATCTAGTCTCCTCTATTTTTTTGGAAGATTTTTGTGAGTCAACTGTCACATAACAAATTAAATATGTAATGAATAGTATATTTTTTTTACATACAGTACTTAATTAAATAATGCTAAATACTTTTCAGAGAACTATGCCTTCCACTACTATATATCCTTTTATTTTACTTTCTTGACAAAGATGAAGTGTAATAATTCTAAGACAACAAATGTATTAGAAAGAAAGCATTGTAATAGCTTTTATCTGGGTCACTGAGCAATTGTTGGTGTCTGGTGTACAATGTCATTGAACACAGTCATGTTTTTGTAAAGTAATTGAAAAAATAGACAAAACATTGAGTTCATGGCTTGTGTTACATTTCATAGCATGGAAGACCTTATACTTTAACCACCTCAGCAGAAAGACAACTCCTGCGAAATCCTGTGAAAACTAATATTGATTGACTCTCTAATAACAACAGAAAACATTTCAGTAAGGTCACCAGATGGTACAAGGTCATGAAGGACACATTGTGCCTGGTCCACTTGCATTAAGAATCGTAGACCTGCCTTATGAGATCATGAATAAAGCATAATGACCCTTAACCCAGATGGATGTAAGCCATATGGTAGCCCATCCCTCTGGAATGCCCACTTATATTGCTAAATATAAAAAAACATTGCATGCTTGTTTTTGTAAGTTATGCCTAATTCCTAATTAAACATGTAGCAAGTGTACAAGTCAATTTTAGTGCACTGGAGAAACAAAGTAAAACTATACTAAAATAAAATAAAAGGCAAACAATGCTTTTCTGATATCCTTTAACATTTCAACTTTGTGATATCATAATATGTTGACATGATTTGCAGGATACCAAGTTAAGAATAAAAAAATAACAAATAAAATATGAGAATTGATCAAATGACACAGGTTGTGGTTACAGACTGCCTGATTTTAAATGTCTCCTAACTAAAAGAAATGCTTTAATTACTATTATTCTGCTGGCAAATCCACAACAATAATGAGTAGGGATGATCTGAGTTAGTTCAGTGAAATGTATTGTTTAAATTTTGCTAAAGCATTAACATTTATTTTCATTTTTTGAGCTTGGGTAGCTGAAAAAAACTTGCATCTTAACCAGTTCAGCTCATGCACCTGTAATCCCCTTTGGGCTAGAGCAATTATTTATTTATTTTTTCATTAATAGGCCTTTTTATTTGGAAATACCTTTGACTTTGTTTAACATAACAAAGTAATACATTTTAATTTACCTATATATATATATATATTGCATAGATTTTGTTTTGGGTATTTCTTTTTTCGGGGTGGGGGGGGGGGTGTAGGCTTTATTTTCATAATATTGTCATGTAAAAAATGCTTTATTTTTTATTCAGTTTATTGACAATATACTATACACAGCTAATCAAAAAAAAAAAAAAATAATAATTACACTAAAATTATGATCCTGGTATAAAACATTGGAAACATATTTACAAATGAAATAAAGGTATTTTTTCAATCTTGCACTTTTATATTTAATGAAAAAAAGAAAATGAATTAATAAAATGTATAAAAACAAAAAAGTAATTAACAAAGTAGTAGTTGCTCTCATTTTGTTGGTGGAACTTTGATAAATTGTAAATTTGACCAAGTGGCGAGTTAAAAAGTGAAAGTTGAAAACAGGAGTCCTCTAACCTGCAAGTAACATCTTAAATTTACTGTAAGTAATAATATTATTGTAACTGTAATTTTACGCAGTGCACACATGTATACAATAATGGAGCAACAGTTCCAGAATGAATACCAGAATCGGATCCGGAGTGAGATTAAAATCTCCACGCATTAGTAGAAGACCTTGTTGGACTTGTTTCACTTTCTTTAAGAGTCTATTGAAAAAGTGGATTTGGTGGGTATTAGGAGAGTGTACGTTTATGATCGTATAGATGGTGGAGTTAATTTCGCATATTAGAATCAGATATCTGCCTTGTGGGTCACATATAGATTTATGCAATTTATACGCCACTGAGTCCTTAATAGCAATTAGTACTCCCTTCTTCTTAGAGTCCGCATTTGCTGTGAATATGTGGGGATAGCTCTTATGTGAGCATTTGGGGGGGTTGGAGGCTAGAAAGTGGGTCTCTTGTGCGCAGATGACATTGCAATGATGGGTGTTTGCTTCTTTCCATAAAGAATTCCGTTTCACAGGGTGATTAGGCCCTTTAGTGTTAATAGACAATATATTCAGTGTCATAGGAGTATTTTAGTAGAGATTATCGCGCAGGTGTCAAGTATTATTCCATTACGTGTAAAAGATTCTCTCTGTGACCTGTGGATAATGCCACCGGACACAGAGAAGTCATTGTAAGGTGTGTGCATCAAGGTACTCACTCTTGGTAGGAAGCGGTCATCACAATATTTCGGAGGTCTCAGCTGACTCGTGTACTTCGTTGCGGGTGAAGTATGTCTGTTGTTGGTCCGGTGCGAATATGCTGGTGTTTTGGTATCAACGTCTTTAGAATGCTTTGGCAATAAGAGGTAAAAAGGAAAAGAAAAAAAGAAAAGAAAAAACAAGACAAAAGATCACATAAACTGTGTTAACAGTGGCACACACTGTGACCAGTGTGTCAACAAGAGTCAACTGTGAACAGCGTAATCTGCTGAATTCAATTGGGGGATAAGTTCAGCCTGAGGTTCCCTAAGAACAAAGACATAGGGACCTTGGGATACTACCTGATCATCCGTGTTTTTTCATGCGTGCGATTTGGCGTTTCTTGACGTTACAGTTTTCCAGTCTCGGTCAACTTGACGCGGAGTGCTGGTATCAGGAACCCCTGATTCCTGCTCAGGAATTATGTCCCATTCTTTTAGTAACTCAATGCCTTTGGCCAGTGAGGTAATGATTTGCGTATGGTTATCCTTAGTAATGAATAATTTCGTGGGGTAACCACATCTGTATACAATTTTGTTGTTCCTCAGAGCTTTGGTTATCGTCTTCAGGGCCCTCCTCTTCTGGAGCATATGTTGAGACAGGTCGGTGAAGAATTGGAGGTGCTGGAGTTGTGGAGGAACTTGTTCCTTTTTCCGCATGCCCATCGTGAGGTTTTCTTTCACATGGAAGAAATGCAAACGGAGCAGAACATCTCCCGGGATGTGTTCCGACAGGTGCGCTGGTTTGGGCAAGTGGTGAATCCTATCTTTTGTGACATCTAGGTCAGATAGGTCCGGCAGGATTTGTTTAAAGAGGGTTGCGGTATAGGCGTTAAGGTCAGGCTGTTGGACAGATTCGGGGATCCCCCTTATCTTTATGTTGTTTCTTCTCGATCTGTCTTCGATGTCTGCCAGTTTGTCTCTGATCCACTCCGCTTCCCCTTCTTTTTCCTCATTGGCATCTACCAAATCATTTATAGTGTCTGCATATTCCCCCATTCTGGTTTCAATATGGTCCACTCTAGTACCTATGGCATTAATTTCTTTGGTAAAGTTATGCATGCAGGATGCCATATCGGACTGGATGGTGCTGCGCAGGGACATTAACATGTCCTTGAGTACCATGTCCAGAACGGGATGGTTTTGAGTGGGGAAGGATTCGATGGGTTCAGGGAGTTCCCTCGTGTCATCCCCAGAGTCAGCGGCCGGGCTGCCTGCTGTACTCAATCTATCTCCATCCATCCTGGGCTTAGACTTTGCTGGGCTGCTGGTTGATGGGGATGGGGGATAGGATCGGTGGTGGTTGTTGTGGGAAGCATTTTTAGCCTGGATGTTACCTTAGCTGGATGTCTTCTCATGCGGTGCAGCCTCCCGTGCAGAGTAGGCCCGGGCGCCATCTTGGATTTCTCGCTCTGGGATCCTGGCGTAAAAGTCTGTAAACCAAAGTGGCTTCCCCGCGCCCCGTCGCTTGTTAGGCATGACACCGGGGGTCTCCCTGGGTGTACCGCTGAGATTACCGGCAATTAGTCCGCTCGGATGAGTCTGCTGGGTGCCGCTATGGTCCCCTGTCTCCGGAGCTCTGGGATTATGCAACCATCTGGAACTCGCGTCAGGCCACGCCCCTCCAGAATGAATACCACTGGAACAGGTTGTACTTCTGGAAGCTCACATTAGAGATTTGATGAAGCAAATTCCACTAAGTGGAACAAACAATCTCAGTCTTACCTCAGTAAGACTTATGCCGCGTACACACCACCCCAAAGCACCTTGTCCCCATGTTGATGAGGACAAGGGCCTCTTCACCGACAACCCTGGCCGTTGGTTGTCGGGGTCTGCGGGCGGGGGCTTATCGGAATCTGGGAGCCCCCTTTAATAAGGGGCCCCCCAGATACCGGCCCCCCACCCTATGTGAATGAGTATGGGGTACGATGTACCCCTACCCATTCACCTAAGGTGTAAAATGTAAAGTAAAAAAAAAACACCCACACTTTTGAAAAAATAGTTTATTGCACTGCTCCGGGGGTCTTCTTCCGTCTTGGGGGTCTTCTCGCCGGACTCCCCCGCCATTTACCAAGCTCTTTTACCGAGCGGGGGAAGTCCGGCTACCTTCTTCGTCGTCGCCGCCGTCTGGGGGTCTCGATCCGCCTTCGGGGGTCTTCTTCCGTCTTGGGGGTCTTCTCGCCGGACTCCCCCGCCATTTACCAAGCTCTTTTACCGAGCGGGGGAAGTCCGGCTACCGTCTTCGTCGTCGCCGCCGTCGTCTGGGGGTCTCGATCCGCCTTCGGGGGTCTTCCGGGGGTCTCTTCTGTTCTTGCGGCGGTCGTCGTCTTCCGCGCCGCCGGCGCCTTCTCCTTCTTCTTGTCCTTGTTCTTGTTCTTCTTCTTCTTCCGATGTTGACCCGACGCTCTCTCTGCCCGGAATGCCTGTGCCGCTCTGCGCTCGGACTTATATAGGGACATGGGGGACAGGGTCACATGTTCATGTCACATGGTGACCCCGCCCCCTTGCGATGTCACAGTCCCAGCATCCTCCGGGACTGTGACAACACAAGGGGGCGGGGTCACCATGTGACATGTGCATGTGACCCTGTCCCCCATGTCCCTATATAAGTCCGAGCGCAGAGCGGCACAGGCATTCCGGCAGAGAGAGCGTCGGGTCAACATCGGAAGAAGAAGAAGAACAAGAACAAGGACAAGAAGAAGGAGAAGGCGCCGGCGGCGTGGAAGACGACGACCGCTGCAAGAACAGAAGAGACCCCCGTAAGACCCCCGAAGGCGGATCGAGACCCCCAGACGACGGCGGCGACGACGAAGAAGGTAGCCGGACTTCCCCCGCTCGGTAAAAGAGCTTGGTAAATGGCGGGGGAGTCCGGCGAGAAGACCCCCGGAGCAGTGCAATAAACTATTTTTTCAAAAGTGTGGGTGTTTTTTTTTACTTTACATTTTACACCTTAGGTGAATGGGTAGGGGTACATCGTACCCCATACTCATTCACATAGGGTGGGGAGCCGGTATCTGGGGGGCCCCTTATTAAAGGGGGCTCCCAGATTCCGATAAGCCCCCGCCCGCAGACCCCGACAACCAACGGCCAGGGTTGTCGGGAAGAGGCCCTTGTCCTCATCAACATGGGGACAAGGTGCTTTGGGGTGGGGGGGCCGCACGGCCCCCCTTTCCCCAGGGCACCCCCCATGTTGAGGGCACGCGGCCTGGTACGGCTCAGGAGGGGGGGGGCGCTCGTTCGTCCCCACCCCTTTCCTGGCCTGCCAGGCTGCGTGCTCGGATGAGGGTCTGACATGGATTTGGGGGGAACCCCCACGCCGTTTTTTCGGCGTGGGGATTCCCTTCCACTTCTCTTTTCTTTCTCTACCTTTCTTCTCTCCTCCCTTTACAACCTCTCTTCTTTCTTGAAGTTTTCATGTGTTTGGCTTGGGTATATGGCGCCTCACCTTCAGTAGAGCACACATCAGGAGAGTCTCTGTGTTGGGGATAATTTCTTCTCCTTTAACTACATAGGAGGTCCCATTTGGGAATGGTTATACTATATGCCTTAAATATCACTTACCCAACCACTCCTTAATGCAGTCGACTTGACAAAGCTAGACTTTGATTATCTGGTTTGCCTTTTTTGTGAATACAATTAATATGTGTTGATGAGATATGCTGGACCTCGAGTCTCTATGTCTTTTGAATCAAGATATAGGGTCTTGGGGACCCACAAAACACAGTAGGTGTTATACCATGAGTAGGCTCTACCCACTCCTCACCTTAGAGGTTGGGTTGAGCTTGCCATACCTAATTTTCCTTGCTGTGCCTTCGCTGGCTCTCCTTGACCCGACTTTAAGGCCTAGGATATTCACACTCGATAATGATCGATATTTAGACAGTCATCTGATCTCTTGAACATTTACCTTAAATGACTGGCCCAGCATGTTGATTATTTCTGTTTAATTCAGATGCACATCTTTTTCACCTGATTGCTCATACTTCTCTAAAAAATTGTTATATACTGTGAGCTAATACTCTTTAACCACTTCAATACCGCCCACCGTCATATGACGTCCACAAGGTGGATCTCCCATCCTGGGTGGACGTCATATGACGTCCTCCTATTCCCTGCCATCTAGAGGGCGCTCGCGCGCCACCCGCTGTGCACGCGTGCACCCACAGCGTCGCTCGGGACCCGGTGCGCGTGCCCGGCGGCCGCAAAATGTCCGCCGGGCACCCGCGATTGCCTGGGAAAACAGCGGGACCATGGAGCAGTGTGTGTAAACACACAGCTCCACGTCCTGTCACTGGAGAGGACAACGATCATGTGTTCCAAGTACGGAGGAACACCGATCGGTCTCCTCCCCTTGTAAGTCCCCTCCCCCCACAGTTAGAATCACTCACATAGGGAACATATTAACCCCTGCAGCGCCCCCTAGTGTTAACCCCTTCCCTGCCAGTCACATTTACACAGTAATCAGTGCAATTTTGTAGCAACGATCGCTGTGTAAATGTGAATGATCCCAAAAATGTGTCAAAAGTGTCTGAAGTGTCTGCTGCAAAGTCGCAGTCACAAAAAAAAATCGCAGATCGCTGCCATTACTAGTAAAAAAATTAAAAAAATTAAAATGCAATAAATCTATCCCCTATTTTGTAAACGCTATAACTTTTGCGCAAACCAATCAATAAACGCTTATTGCGATTTTTTTTTCCAAAAATATGTAGAAGAATACGTATCGGCCTAAACTGAGTAAAACATTTTTTAATTTTTTTTTAAATTGGATATTTATTATAGCAAAAAGTAAAAAATATTGTGTTTTTTTCAAAATTGTCGCTCTTCTTTGGCGCAAAAAATAAAAACTGCAGAGGTGATCAAATACCACCAAAAGAAAGCTCTATTTGTTCGAAAAAAAGGACGTTAATTGTGTTTGGGTGCAACGTCGCACGACCGCGCAATTGTCAGTTAAAACGACGCTGTGCCGAAACGCTAAAAGTGCTCTGGTAAGGAAGGGGATAAAATCGTCCGGGGCTGAAGCGGTTAATGTTGTAATTTTACTTATTTTTTGTTGTTCTTAACTTTCTTAATAAAAACTGATTGAAAGTAAAATATTTTTTTTTTACGTAAAAAACAACTGTTCTGACATCATGATACATCCTTCCAACAGGGGGTGACACTGAATTATCATAATACCCATATGCCCACTGGCGGAGTAAACCAGGTCCACCAATAGAATTTCTTCATTAAGTACCCCCTGCAAGGGGAACACAAAACATTTCAATTTGATCCTTACAAATCTTCTTTAGAGGAAATGGTATTTTTAAATATTCAGTATGTCACTATTAGACATGGGTCAGAACATTTAAAATAGATACTGTCTCCTTGGGTTCACAGGCCCTAGGAAATCCACAGGGACAGCCAATGAACACACAAGGGTGCATGGATATCTATGACTGGCTCAAGGGATGACCACCAGAGGCAATGGCAAATTTCACATGACCAGCAGACCAACAATTTGTGTATGAGTTTTCAGGTGACACTTGAGACCCATACCATATTGAAGATATAAAAATAGCCTTTACCCCAATGAAGATTTGTAAGTAACAAATTGAAACATGTTGGGTTCCCCTGGCAGAAGGTATTTGATGAAGGAATTCAATTTATGGATATGCATGCATGGTTTACCACGCCAGTGAGCATAACAGTTGTTTTTTATGTAAAGACTTTTTTTCTTTTATTAACTGCTTGTACAAATAAAATATGTTTTGTTTTATACTACATTTTTTCTTTTGCTGTGGGAGAAAATTGAGTTATTTGCAAATCTGATGGATATAATTATCCCTGCGTATAAAAAAAAAAAAAAAGTGTGTAAACCACTTTAAGGATGATCATGGGATAAGACCTGAAAAGCCAGATATTGAATACACAGATGAATTAAATCATAAAATATAAAAAAAAATCCCAAGGAGAGATTTAATCACAATAAAAAGTTTGTATGTTGTTTGGCAAGTAAAACTCTCCAAAAGAAACATGGGGATATGGTAAAATGGATTACCACATATACAAGACAGCAGGAGATGATGCAAGATGTGATACATCAATTCTGGTGTCTGCTTATGGCAGACCCAAAGGTGAATCAGTTTGTTAAATCTAGACCTGAAATAGTAAATAGAAGAATTATGTGGTAGCCACACAACAGGAAGAAAACAGGAAAGATCCTTGAAAAATCAAAGGAACCTTCAGATGTGGAAAATTCTCCTTTTGTAGATTGATGATTACAAGGGGTCATGTGGTACTGTCAAATGGCAGGATTTATCACCATGGCAAAACATTATGTTAACTGTCAGACACCAGGGGGTTTATTTACTAAAAATTGGAGAGTGCAAAATCTGGTGCAGCTGTGCATGGCAGCCAATCAGCTTCTAACTTCAGCTTGTTTGATTCAAGATGTAGTAAAGTCTTAAGACCAAAATAAAAGAAATGGTCCCCGTGCAGGTTTAAGTCATAATGTACTAGTATGCACTGCATGCTATTACAATATGACATACTTACCTACAAATGGAGCTCTCCAGCGATACGCTGTCAGGGCACTTCCCGATTGCTGGTACTTCCATCTGTACCTGCACATGGCAGCCCCATCGCTGCTGCACACAAAGCGGGCCATAAATGTGGTCTGAGCTGCACATGCGTGACTCAGATCAGATTACCCACTGACAGGCATGGGGCAGTTATGACAGAAGAGACTAGGGTCAGGGGATTTTTTAATTACTGACTTTACTACCACTTTAAGCTTTGCCAATAAAGTCGGTAAATATAAAAAATGTAGCGCTAAAGTAAACACAATATAATAAAGGTGAATACCAAACAAATAACAAGCACATGTGACGTGAAAATGGGGATAAACACAATATAATAAAAGTGAATACCAAACAAATATATAGCACATGTGACGTGAAGGTGAGGATGACTCAAATAAAGTCCAAGTGGGGACTAAATAAATGGGGGCGAACCCAAAATGAGTGGGAACGAAATAAAAAGTCCGAAATAAGTCAAGTGAGGCACTGGTATCTGCGAATCTCTGTAGACAATTCTAGAGCATGAAAAGGCTGGACAGGGGTGTCTTATACAACTTGACAGATGGTGTAGAGAGATTGAATACTCTTACCACAAAGGTTGGATACAACTGCCATATGACATTGTATCTTGTAGGCTTGTGCGCTAAACCTCTTGTGCTGGAGGATACAGGATCAGGCAGGAACCAGGCAGCAGAGCGGAAGGACAGCATGACCGGTGGACAGCATGCAACCAAGCCAAGAACTCCCAAACAATCCACTCGATGGAATCCCAAAGGCAAAAAAACGGAAGGGATACAAACAAAAAACGAAAGCGACTACGATGGTGCAGGTCAAAAAAGTAGCTAAAATGTATTCACATTGAACATGTGACAATAAAATCTCGAGAATGATTAGTATAAAAGGATCAGCAATGTGAAAAACACGAGATAGCTTTCCCGACGCGTTTTGACTGAATAAGGTCTTCTACTGGGGCATATCTCTAACGGTTAGCGCAGTTTTTTCCCCAATTCACAATAAAATCGGTATACTGAATGGTTTCTATGCACGGCTGCACAAGATTTTGCACTCTCCAGTTTTAGTAAATCAACCCCCAGAAGTGATCCAGCTATATATTTGCAAATGCTGTGTTTTTTACATCAGGAAAACTAAACCTGAATTCTGGTGCCACATATATGACTACATGTATGTGGTTCAAATGAGAGAGCTATGTAGAAATATAATCCTCACAAGAGTTAAACCCCACCATGTTATGGGACTTTAAAGGCTCCAAATGATATTAGTCATTAAATATATGATTTTTATTACAATTCTATTAAAAAAATGTTGTACATATAACATTCAAAATATTGTATCATGTGATAAGGTAAGCATAAAATCACAGAATGCAGTAGTCTATGTACTTATTTCTGACTATACCTGCAGAGATCATAAAGATAGCTGATGTGTGTCAGAGTCAAAATAGCTCCTTCTTCAGGGTGAGCTCTGCAAATAATATTATGATCTATGGTAGAAATCATAACAATTTCGAACATCCGAAAATTACATATCAATAGGCAAAATTGCAAAACATGTATGGTATACTCACAGAATGCTCCTCATTCACAAAGTAAATACCAACTTCATAAAATGATGGATAAGAAAAGGCCATTGCCTAATGCCTAGACATGTGCATACTGAAATATTTTGTTTCGTAATTTTGCTTTCGTCTGAAAAATAAATTTATTTAGTTACTCCCGAAATTTGTTTTATTTATTTAGTTTTTCGTTAAAAATTGCATTTGTCCGAAAATCCAAATGAATTAAGGTTAAATCTGTCATTGAAGGCTTATGGTGTCTGTCGAATGTTCAAAGAAGATTCGACGGGGCAGCTAAACTGTATGACGTCATATAGCTGCTCTGTCGAATCTTCTTAGAACTTAGAATTATGAATTTTAGGATACTTTGGATTATGCATTAATCGAAGTGGCATTTTAAAAGTCCTACCCAATATAAAGCTCTACTGATCGACTTCTGTACAATCAGGGGGTTTTTAATTGGCAGAGAGGTAAGGATGTGGAACTCTCTTACACAATCTGTGGTGTCGGCAGGAAGTATAGATAGTTTTAAAAGACTCCTGGACGGGCATCTTAACAAAAACAATATACAGGGATATGGGAAATTATTATTTTTTCTACACACACAACTACACGGGTTGAACTGGATGGACTGTTGTCTTTATTCAACCTTACCAACTATGTAACTATGTAGCCCGTTTAATTTTCCCTTCTTGATCAGCGCAACCGGCTATAGCTGATTAGTGTATTCTGATGGCTAAGTTTGTCCCTGCTGACAAAATACAATACCTTAGGGGGAATGAGGTCTTTTTTTTTTCACTCAACCTACTGGTTAAAGTGATTGTAAATGATCACCTTGTAAAACAACCCATTCAGTTTAAAATTGAAATGAAAGGTAAAGCATTTGTGTATAGATATAAAAAAAACCTCCTTATAAATACCTTTTTTTTTCCTTTTGTTAGAAGTGATCACATTTCCTCTGTCCCCTGATTTCAGATGCATAAGAGCTGGGGGGAGGAGAAGCTACAGCACACAGAACTTTCCAGTAAATGGCTGTGTAGGTGGGTGTTTCCGGACAAGTCTGATCATTGGAGGAGAGCAGGCTGAGTTCCCAGCAAACCTAGAGATCTGACCACGGTGTGTTCTGTCTTCTTAGTGTTGTCAGTTTATATTAGGAGTGTAGAAGGACTGGCAGGGTCCCCAGGGATTTCACACAAAGCAATACAAAGAGAACAGGATATTTTTTTCATACATGTACATGGTACGGCAGACACATATCCAAAATATGAAATGCTGGGATAACAAACACTTCAAGTGGAAAAAATGACTAATCTATTTGCTGCTTTAAAGATGCAGAAGCTGGGCTTCTTGAATTGTATGTAAATGAGCAGAGACTCTTTGTCCAAAGCTCTTCTATTGGGACAGTCTGACTCAGACATTGTTTAGAAATGATTGTAGTCAGCCATGATGCCTTCTCCTGAGAATTATTTGAAAGACTAGAAGTATTAAAAAAATAGATATGCTGTGTAAATGGGAACACATAGAAAATATACTGTATATTCTCAAGATTCTTAAGATTAACTGCAAATGTGGAAATACTCTTTAAGGTGGTTAAAGTGCAATTCATTCCATCATTGAAATGTGTAACACATGTTACTGAGGAGACTGATTTATTAAATGAATTGGAAATGATCATACACATTATCCAAGCATGAGAAAAAACAAATCCCTATTTACTTATTTCATCTGCACATGATTGAATACTTAAAGTGAACATTCACACAATTTATTGAGTGAAGATTCTTGGCTATTTTAGTAAATTGGCCTTGTTAACCCAACACTGCTGTTTTTAATCATGTAAGTAAAACTGTTATTTTTGCCACATCAAAAAGTTTTTTAATTTAGAAGGCAAGTCTAAGAAGTAAGTGGCAGATTGCACTGCCTGACCACCATATTTTATTGAAATAGATTGAAATTTATATCAGTAATTTTTTCAAATGTATAATTTGCATGAATTACATTATACATTAATACCAAGTATGATGCAACTAATGCATATTAACTAATAAAATCTCTCTGACAAAGACTTGATTATTTACAATGAACGTCACTTCACTTCTGTGGGATGCAATGACATTGACTGTAGGTTTGTTTATAGGATAAAGCAATTACCTGATTATACACCAGGCAAAATTAATCTGCTTCTGGATTTGTGTAAACTATCTAATTATATTGTCATTAGATGAGAGTTATAGACTTTTCTGTCACATAATGCATTAACAAATATCTAACCTTAATTGTTTTTCTATTTCAACTGCGTGAGTCTCTTCTAGTATACAGCAGCATTGGGGATGATTTACTAAATGAGTAGATACTTTTTACCAATCAAAGTGAATGTTGTCTCCAATCATGTGCTCAGAAAAAAAAAAAAAACCTTTGCAAGCACATTATTCTGTATTCAAAGTAAGCATAGCTTGAATGCTATTACATTCACTATACAAAGTGAACATTCAATTTAGTAGATGAACAGCCTGTGGGCGGAGCCAATGTGACTGGTGCACATGGGCCCTTTTTGCTCTTTCTTACTTTTCTCCTTCCTCCGGATTCTCCAGTGCACACACCTGCTAATGCCTGAGATCAGGCAGGGCCTTGTTCATGTGGTATCAACATTATGGTGGTACCCCAACTTAGAAGCGAACTTTACACCCCAGTGTCTCTGTATTTTAACCTGACACTGTCATACATATGCATTCCGGTCCCATGACACATACACCTGCTCAGGATGCGACATGCATGAGAACCATGCATGCGCATTATTAACTCTTCCATACCATATAGCTAGGTCCCTGGGGTCTCTATCACATGGGTCCAGTCCTGGTTGCTGGGGTGCTGACCACTTCTTCCACTATGCATTAAACCCATCACCCCTTCCGGTACCCTTCTCCCACTGTCTAGCTGTCATATAATCCTTTTCTTGTGCTTGTTGCCCCTAGCAACAGCATGTCACCATTTCCCCCCATGTTAATAGGCTAAAACTGCGCTAATGTGTGAATAAGTAAATAAAACAAAAACAAAAAAGCAGCAGCTTAATGTGGGATGCACACAAACACTAAAATATAGTATAGGGAGAAGCTGCACTGATAAAGTCACAAATTATATTAGTGCATCCTTGAATGCATATCATGACAATATGTGTCCATAATTGGAATGATAAGGTAGATCTTAATCGCAATGACACAACAGTGATTCACATCAAAAAGTGTACCGCCACCTTAACCGCTTCAGAGCACTTTTTGCGATGCAGCACTGCGTCCCTTTAACTGACAATTGCGCAGTCATGCGACGTTGCACACAAACAAAATTGTCGTCCTTTTTTCCCCATAAATAGAGCTTTCTTTTGGTGGTATTTGATCACCTCTGCGGTTTTTATTTTTTGCGCTATAAATAAAAAATAGCAACAATTTTGAAAAAAAGCAATATGTTTTACTTTTGCTATAATAAATACCCCCAAAAAATAAATAAAAAAACAAATTTCTTTCTCAGTTTAGGCCTATATGTATTCTTCTACATATTTTTGGTATAAAAAAAATGGCAATACGCGTATATTGATTGGTTTGTGCAAAAGTTATAACATCTACAAAATAGAGGATTGATTTATGGCATTTTTATTATTTTTTTTTTTATTAGTAATGGTGGCGATATGCGTTTTTTATCATGGCTGCGACATTATGGCAGACCCATTGGACACTTTTGACACTATTTTGGGACCATTGTCATTTATACAGTGATCAGTGCTATAAAATGCACTGATTACTGTCACTGGAAGGGGTTAAAAACTAGGGGGCGATCAAGGGGTTAAGTGTGTCCTAGGGAGTGATTCTAACTGTAGGGGGGATTGTCTCACTAGAACATGACAGAGATCACTGCTCCGGATGATAGGGAGAAGTAGATCTCTGTCATGTTGCTAGGCAGAACAGGGAAATGCTTTGTTTACATAGGCATCTCCCCATTCTGCCGCTCCATGACACGATCGCAGGCCCCCCGGCAGACATAGATTCCGTGGGACCCATGGCATGCTCACAGAGTACACAGAGGGTGTGCGCGCGCTTCCTACTATGCTGCAATTTAAAGGGGACGTACCTGTACGCCCATTTGCCCAGCCATGCAATTGTGCCGATGTACATCACCGGGCACTGGTCGGCAAGGGGTTAAAGAATTCCTGCTTACCAGATAGCAAGAAAACAAGGCATGTGGCTAGGGTTTAAAGAATTCCTGCTTACCAGATAGCAAGAAAACAAGGCATGTGGCTAGCCCAGCCAAGACCTTTACTTGCACCGAAGATCCTATGAACGATCAACAGGGTGGATGGCTGCAATGTCTCTCACACACTGCTAGTGCTGTAGAATCCGTGACCATCTCATCCTGGAAAAACCCAAAAAGAAAGACCGGCCATAGTGTAATATTGTCAAACTTGTTTTATTAAAAATGGTTTATTGCACTTACATTAGTAGTTTTAAAAGGCCCATGGATTAAAATGTAGCCAGGCGGCTCACCATAGGCGCCCATCCTCCTAGTACAGACAGTGTAGTGACATCAACACGTACCCTCCTCCAGACTCGTTTTGTCATACGTGACGTTGTCAATGGGGAATGGGCAGCGTGTTGACTAACCACCTTATAAAGCAAAACCACACCTCGTTCTGAGTCCCGGGTGATTTGCCACAAAACACCATTGTGGTTATAGGCAACACTCACCTAACAACAAGCAAGATGCTCAAACACTATTCAAAATAATAGAAATAGAAATAAGTGCATAACCCCCAGCACTCCTCCTGGATCATGAATGACTCACTGTTATCTCTGCAAGACATTCAAGAAGGCCTGCTAAATACTTTGGTTGAATACTTTCACCTTAACTCCACCTCTGTCTCTTCCCCAGTAACCCTTTGGGGGGCCTATAAGTCTGTCCTCAGAGACCATATCATTCAGATAGCATCAAAACGCAAAAAGGAAAGATAAAAATTGCAGACAACACTGGAATCTCGGCTGGACTCTATTTCCGCAGTATTCAAGCAAACCTCCACACCTGCAAATCGTAGGCTCTTGGACCAGGCTCACACAGAATTAGACTTATGTCTCACCGATCAGGCAGAACACACTTTGCGTTGGTCTCGCCAGCATTGGTGCATCAATGCTAATAAACCAAATGCAATGCTGGCCAAAAAATGACATACATTTAATCCCAAACCCACCCCTATTACCTTACACACTCGACAAAATGTACTCACTAGTAACCCGATCCGTATATTGGACGAGTTCCGTCATAGACTCACCACCTTATACTCAGCCCAAGACCTTAAGACTGAATGGGATAGGACGGATTTTCTGCAGTGTATTGGACCTTATGGACCGTGATATCCAGGAATCGGAAGTTCGTCAATGTATTAAGGCCTTGAAAATAGGGAAGAGGCCGGGTCCGGATGGCTTTATGGCACTTTACTATAGAAAGCTGGTGGAGGTGTTAGCCACTCCCTTGATGGCTATGTATAATTCCGTTAAAAACGGTCAGAATTTTTCGTCCGACCTTCTGACAGCTAATATAGTGATGTTGCTCTTGGGCTAATTTCCGACCTATATCGCTAATAACATTGATATGAAGATCCTCACTAAAATTTTAGCTAATCGTTTGAATTTGTTCCTTCCCCGCTTAATTAAAAAGGATCAAGTAGGTTTTGTGCCAATGAGACAGGCAGGGGACGCCATCAGGATAATTATCCAATTGCAGCATCTCGCCCATAAACCATCCCTGGAAACAATGCTTTTGTCACTGGATGTGAACAAGGCCTTTGACACCTTGTCCTGGCCATATCTCATGAGAGTACTCTGCCATTATGGCTTTGGCACTTTGTGTTTTGCGTTGACTGGCAGCACTGTACGACACCCCTCAGGCTAAAATTAAATATTATGGGTTTGAATCCTCTATTTTCCCTATCCGGAGGGGCACCCGGCAGGGCTGTCCACATTCGCCACTCTTGTTTGTCCTGGCTATGGAACTGCTGGCAGAGGCGATTTGTTCACATCCAGATATAAAAGATATTGAAGTGGCGGGCTCTATTCATAAAATCTTCTTATTTGCGGATGATATTCTATTGACAATGACTTCATCTAGAATCTCATTACCTAACATGTTCTGCCTTTTGGAGACCTTTGCGTCTCTTTCGAGCCTACAGGTTAACCCTAATAAATCTAAAGCTATGTCTGTAAATCTTTCCCCTCCAGAATTGTCCTCTATAAAATAAAACTTCGGATTACAATGGCTCCCCTCGCTGCCCTTTTTAGCCATGCGCCTCACGCCTAAATATGATGTCTTTTACCAGGCTAATTTTCCCCCTCTCTTTCGGAAGCTTACTGCAATGTTGTCCTCCTGGTCCCACTTCCCGTTATCCTGGTTTGGCAGGATTTCTGCGGTCCAGATGTCCTACCTCCCAAAATGATTGTATTTTTTTCGAGTATTACCTGTCCCAATTGCCTCCTACATATTACAAATCCACCAACGCAAACTCTTGAAATTTATTATGGGGCTCCACTCGTCCCTGAATTAACAATCGGACACTGTACACCCGGAGGATCAAGGGGGGTCTCTCGGTCCCCAATCTTCAGGCGTACTACAAAGGCAGCGAACATTGCTCCATTAACTCGCCTCCATGACACCTATCAAATGCCACTATAGGCCACTATTGATCTGGTCAAATCACACCCCATACCCATATCCTCTGTACCCTGGCTCCCTCCCCTGAAGTGCCCACATGGGTTTGGGGCGTGTAAGGTTCATTCTCTACACTTATTTGACTCGGTTAAATATTATCTCCCCACCTACCACTACTGCGCCTTGCTCACTGCCCGCTATTTCCCCCCAGCAGGGAAAACCCTAAACAATTCTCGTGGTAGGTGGATGGGTTAGGTGAGGGTGGTGGGCGGTAACGTGTTTCGGAGCATGTGTGGCTCCTTTGTGGGACCTACAGCCACATTTACACAGTTGGCTTATGTGAGGGAGGAGAGAGGGGAGGAGTTGGAGCATTGGTAATTTGGATGATGTGACCGTGGGGCCAAGAGTGTGTTACCAAGGGCATGCTGGGGGCGTGCCCATCCACAGGCATACATATATCGATCATGTCGTGGATGTAAACGCGTGGATGTAAACGGTGGTGATAATACAAAAGTACATCTAGGTCCATTTTGAGCGGTAGCCAGGGCATTCAAAGATAAGGAGCATTTACAATAAAATGAAATAAAATAAAGCCATATGGTGATTGTGCAAGCATATATGCATACATAGGTGAGCATAAATTCTTAAAGGGCCAGGCAGAGAGGGGAGGAGTTGAGGTTTGGTAATTGAGATAATGTGACCGTGGAGCTGGAGTGTGTTGCCGAGGACATCTTGGGGGCGTGCCCTGTTGCAGGCATACCCACATTGATCATGTCATGAATGTAAACAGTAGTGACAAAACAAACGTACATCTAGGTGCAATTGGAACAAAAGCCAGGGGCATTACAAGATAAGGAGCATTTAACCACTTCCCGCCCGGCACACACAGATGTACATCGGCAGAATGGCACAGACAGGCAAATGGGCGTACAGGTATATCCCTTTAAATTTGCCGCGCGCGCTGGTAGGGACCTCCGTGAGTCCGATCGCGGGTCCCGCGGACTCGATCGCTGCAGGGATACCCTCAATCGTCTCACGGGAAGGAAGAACGGGGAGATGCTAATTTAAACAAGCATCTCCCCGTTCTGCCTAGTGACAGTGTCACTGATCTCTGCTCCCTGTGATCTGCCACGCCCCCCCACAGTTAGAGACATGCCCCTAGGACACACTTAACCCATTCACTCCCACCTAGTGGTTAACCCCTTCACTGCCAGTGTCCTTTACACAGGAATCAGTGCATTTGTATAGCACTGATTGCTGTATAAATGGCAATGGTCCCAAAAATGTGTCAAAAATGTCCGATGCGTCTGCCATAATGTCGCAGTCACAATAAAAAATTGCTGATCACCGCTATTAATAGTAAAAATTTTGTAAACGCTATAACCTTTGCGCAAACCAATCAATAAACGCTTATTGCAATTTTTTTTTTTTTACCAAGAATATGTAAAAGAATTTGTGGAAATTTTGAGGAAATTTTTTTTTTATATATATTTTTTAGGGGATATTTATTATAGCAAAATGTAAAAAATAATGTGTTTTTTTCTAAATTGTCGCTCTTTTTTTGTTTATAGCGCAAAAAATAAAAAACGCAGAGGTGATCAAATACCATCAAAAGAAAGCTCTATTTGTGTGAAAAAAAGGACATCAATTTTGTTTGGGAGCCACGTTGCACGAATTAGACCTCAGCGGTCTTTAAAGGGACAGGAAGAGGACAGAAAAAATAATAATAACAAAACATGGTGATGAAAAAGGAGAGCATATTTTACTTAATTTTGAACTTTTTTGGGTAGTGTATTGGACCCAAGAGATTAGGTAGCAAACGTGGTAAAGCTGATAATGTTGGTAATGAAGTAAATATCTATCTTTGGACCTATTGGGAATCTCCAATTGTATGTAGCAACAATAAGAATGAGGTGCATTTGATGCATAGGTTCCGTATTGTTCTGCCCATGTAATAAAGACCACAGGGGCAGGACAAGCAGTAAACTACATATTCTGTAGAGCAAGTGTAGAACTCCTTGATTTTGTATACATTCCTTTTGACTATGAATTATTTTTGCCTGTGATGGGCAAAGCTACATGTGAGACACAAGGGTTTCTGGCACTGATGCATCCCAATAATAGAAAATCATTTAATTGATGGGGATGTGTATTTGGTGGGTTTCAACTTACTGGGTGCTATTTTCCCTTTGATGTTAGGGGCTTTTCTATAGGAACATTTGAGTCTTGTTGGTATTCTGTTTTTTAAGTGGGGGTCCTGCAGTAATATGGGCCAGTGCTTCCGCACTATGTGTTCCATGTTTATGTGTTTGTTGTGGAACTGGTGAAATGGATGACGTTTGTTTTGTCAGTTTGGTTTACTAGGGTGTCAGGTTTTATGTATCTAGTACATAATATATATTGCTTTAAATAAGAGGAGATGGGCATCCTTTTACTCAAAATTTTTGGATGTGGTAATCGGCTTGTTTTGTGCCTGAGACCGCAGAATGGGCTCTTGGGGATGTTGTTCAACCAGCAAGGGTATTGACAGCTGTTGTAGTGTAAAAAGGAGTTACATAGTTACTCTTTGCTGTAATTTTTTGCGTCCCAAATGATTATTACATCGCCAATGTAGCAGCATTAGAAGATGATACTGGACATTAAGGGGTTGTTAGCCCATGTGTTTTGTGCCTCTCAGTGACCCATGGTTAGGATAGCATAAGATGGAGTGAAATTAGTTCCCATTGCAGTGCCGTGGGTTTGAAGTTAGTAGTTGTCTAACCACTTGCCGACCGCCTGCTGCCGTTATAAGTCGGCTGTTTGAAGAGGAATATCATTGTTATGGCAGCAGCTAGCTGCCATAACCCTGGTATCCTCTTCTTCAGATAAAAGTGGTCTCTGCGGTGGATTCACCACAAGATCACTTTTATCAGTGGTGGCGCTCCTGCCGCGCTCCGGTGTCCTCTGTCACTTACCAGAGCCAGATTCCTTGTAATAGGAATAAAAGTGACACAATATTTTTTTTTTTTAAAAGAACAGTGTAAAAATAAAAAATAAAAAGTAAAATAAATAAGATTTTTTTTTATGTGCCCCGTCCCGCCGAGCTCACGTGCAGAAGAGAATGCATACATGAGCAGTGCCCGCATAGGAAAATAGAGCAATAATAATAGTCCTAGACCTCCTCTGTAACTCAAAACATGCAACCTGTAGAATTTTTTTAAACATCATCTATGGAGACTTTTAAGGGTTAAAGTTTGTCGCCATTCCACGAGCGGGCTCAATTTTGAAGCGTGACATTTTGGGTATCAATTTACTCGGCATAACATTTCACAATATAAAAAATTGGGCTAAGTTTACTGTTGTCTTATTTTTTAATTCAAAAAAGTCAATTTTTTCCAAAAAAGTGTGCTTGTAAGACCACTGCGCAAATACGGTGTGACAAAAAGTATTGCAACGACCACCATTTTATTCTCTAGGGTGTTAGAAAAAATATATACATAATGTTTGGGGTTTCTAAGTATTTTTCGAGCAAAAAAAAATTGGTTTTAACTTGTAAACACCATATCTCAAAATGAGGCTCTGTCCTTAAGTGGTTAAACTGAAAATAGTTATGCATCAGGCAAAACAATGTTGTATCTAAGATGAATTGAACTTGGTTTGGATGGATGGATGTATCTTCCATCAGGGAGTTTTGTATGGCCTGTATGTCGATGTCGTGGGGGATAAATGTATATAAAGATTGCACGTCCAAAGATAGCCAAGAATAGGTAGGGTTCCATTGGTATGGGTCTAGTAGCTCAAGCAGGTGTATTCCATCTCTAATATAGGATTGTAAGGTTTGCATGAGCAGTTGCAGAAAATAGTCTAAGTATTGGGAAAACCCACTAGTGATACTGTTTATAGAGGCTACTATGGGTCTGCCTGGGGGATTGGTAGTGTGCTTATGTACCTTGGGTAGGTGGTAAAAGTATGATGTGTGGTGATCCTGCTTGACTAAAGAGGACGCTTTGTTTTTTTTTTTTTTTTTGAAAAATATTTATTGGGTTTTTCAAACATAACAGAAATAATTGGTATACAAACTGTGGATTATATAGACAAGAGGAGGAAAGACAAGGTACGGTTGCAACATTCAGGAGGCATAGCTGGGCCCAATGGGGAATGTGGTGTGGGGCATTATCCGTCTCAGAGGGTGATAGGGTAGCATGTCCGAAGAGGCAGATTAGATGGCCCTTCGGGATGTGCACTTTGGTGATGTCGTATATGTATTGGAGTATAGAGTCCCAGTATGTGGAGATGGGCTGGCATTCCCAAAGGCGATGAAGCAGAGTAGGTCGTGGAGTATCACACCATGGGCAGGTTTCTCGCGTTGGGTCAACTTTATCAGTACGGAAAGGGTGATATGCTCTGTGCATGATTTTGAATTGCGTTTCACGCCAGTTTTCGGAGACGGTGAGTTTGCGTATCTGTTGGTATCCTTCCATGATTTTTTCCGCTAGGTTCTCTTCGCCAAACACCTCGGCCCACTTCTGGACCGGTTGGAGATGATATTTATCCGACTGGTGTGAAATGAGGTGTGAGTAAAGGGTGGCGATAGAGTAGTCTCCGCTGGAGAGCACAGAGTCTATAAAGGACTTTTGGAGGGGGTCGGTGCCATTTTTGTAACAGTTCCTTAGGTAGCTGACCAGTTGATAGTAATAGAAGACATGGGTTGCTGGGAGAGAAAACTCCCTAGCCAGGACTTGGAAGGGTTTGAACCTGCCCGGGCTTGTAAGAAAGAGTGAGGTAATTTTGTTGAGACCTTTAGCTTGCCACTGTACAAAAACATCATGAAGAGTAGATGGGATGAACATTGGGTTCCCTTGAATTGGTAGGTGGCGAGAAATGCTCGAGGGGAGGCCCAAGAGTTTTCGCGTTTCCCTCCAAGCTATAATTGTGTCTCTGACCATCACATTGGATTTGAGATGGATTGGAAGCTTGTTGGGGTTAGAGTGGAGGATGGCTGACAGGTTGTGTGGGAGCACTGCTGCTTCTTCTAGGTCAGTGTTAGAGTACCTGGATTTGCCAGTTAGCCAGTCAAGACCCTGTCTAAGTAAACATGCTAGGTTATAAAAACGTATATTGGGCAGGCCCGCCCCCCCTTCCGCCTTGGGGAGAGACATTTTTTGCAGAGATATTCGTGGTTTCTTGCGAGACCAGAGAAAACTAGAAAGTGCTTTGTGAATTAGATTCACATCCTTGTGTTTAAGCAAAAGTGGAATGGTCTGCATGGGGTATAGCAGACGTGCAAACGAGACCATTTTGAAAAGGTGACATCTCCCAAAGAGCGAGAGGGGGAGAGCTGCCCAAGCTTCCAACTCCTTTACAATCTTAGTTATCAATGGTGGAAAATTTAAAGTGTAGAGGGATGAAGGTTCGCGGCCAATGCGTATTCCCAAGTAGGTTATATGGTGTGTGGCTATTGTTAGTGGCGAGTGTAGTTTCCAGTCAGGCGTCGTTTCAGTTGTCAGTGAGAGTATTTCGCTCTTGTCAAAGTTTATACGTAACCCCGAACACTGTCGGAAGGTGTGGAAGATTTCCTTAAGTCTGGCAAAGTCAGTTAGGGGAGCTGTGGAGAACAAGAGTATGTCGTCAGCGAAAAGGGCTGATCGTAGGATCTGGTTCCCTATGTTGATTCCACTGACGCCATCTGGGGAGTTAAGTAGCCTTGATAGGGGTTCTATCGCAATATTGAATAGGAGTGGGGACAGTGGACATCCCTGTCTTGTTCCTTTGGTCAGGGGGATCGTATTAGAGATAAAGTCAGGGGTAACTAGACGTGCCGAGGGTGCTTCGTACATTCGTTGGAGAAAGGGTATTATTGGGCCCGAGAAGCCAAGGTGTGACATTACCCTGAATAGCCAGGAGAGGCTAATATTGTCGAAGGCCTTTTCGGCGTCTAACGACATTATGGCTACTTCCTGTTTTGGATTTGATTTGGCGTATTCAAGTGCCATGAGGACTTTGCGTATGTTCAGGGTGGCAGAGCGACCCTGAACGAATCCGGATTGGGCTGTATGTAGTAAGGACGGAAGTATTTGGGCTAAGCGTGATGCTACTATTTTTGAGAGGATTTTAGCGTCGACATTGATTAGCGAGATCGGCCGATAGGATCCTGGGAGTGTGGGGTCTTTGTCTTTTTTGCCTATCAGTCTGATGTGTGCCTGTGTGCCAGTGGGGAGGTAGGGACCCCCTTTCCACATGGCTGAGAAGACCTGTGTAAGGGTTTCTGGGATAGTGTCCCTAGTGGCCTTGTAAAATTCGGCAGTGTAGCCGTCCGGGCCCGGTGCCTTGGAGGAGGCCAAGGATTTAATTGTCTCTTGGACGTCTTCCAAGGTGATGGGCGCATTGAGGGAGTCTAGAAGATCCCCTTGGATTCTGGGGAGTTTAAGCTTTGCCAGAAGGGCTTCCGATTCTATCGGGTGGTCAGGATCCGCCGAATATAGGTCGGTATAGTATTCTGTCAGTGTTCTATTTATGTCTTGGGGTGACGTTAGTAGTGTCCCATCTTTGTTTTGAAGTGCCGAGATGTATGTGGGGCGTTTTGTTCCCGAGCATAGTCTCGCCAGTAATTTGCCCGCTTTGTTCCCAAACTTGTGGAAGTGCAGCGTCTTGTAGGATGCTTTGGCCAGTTCTTGTTGTTCGGACCAGAAGTCAAACTCGCGTTTGGCCTCTCTCCAACTGTTAATGTTGTCAGGGGTGCGATTTAGGGTAAGTTGTTCGTGTGTTGCCTGTAAGGCCTCGCTGGCCTTGATGTACCGCTGAGCGGACTGCCGTTTGAACTGAGCAGTATAGGAAATAATTTTCCCTCTAAGAAAGGCTTTCCCGGCTTCCCAGAATAGATTCGGGTCCGAGAGGTGAATGGCATTAGTGGATTTATAGTCTGACCAGGCTGTGTTTAGCATGTTACGGAAGTCTTCTTTTTCTGCCAAATATGAAGGGAAACGCCACATTCTGGCAGGGGAGGTAGGTCGTGTATCAATCAGGCCTACTGTAACAGGTCCGTGGTCAGAGATCCTAGCGTCCAGGATTGTCGGGTTGCGGAGCAGCTGCATAAGAGCAGGTGTCGCGAAAAAATAGTCAATTCGTGAGAACGAGTTGTGGGGGGGGGGAGTAGAAGGAGTATTCTCGGTCTGTGGGGTGTGTCAGCCTCCATATGTCGGTCAGTTGTAACGAGGTCATAGTCTGAGCAAGAATAGTCTGGGGCGGGTGTAATGTTATCCTGGTTGGGTCTCTACTGGTTGCATTACTTGTGCGGTCCAGCGTATTAGACATTACTGCGTTAAAGTCACCACCTACCAGGTGTAGGGTCTCTGGTGCTGCTTGAATCCAGCTTGTCATGTCCCTGTAAAAGGTAGTATCAGGTGTGTTGGGGGCGTATATGTTGGTGATCGCTATGTCTCTGCCCGTCATGTTTAGATGAATCGTTATTTTGCGGCCTAACTGGTCTGCCCTGACGTCATTCACCCTGTGTTTCAGGTTCCTGTGTAATAAGATAGCCACTCCGGCCTTGCGCCCCACTGCGGGTGAACCATAGACCGTCCCCACCCACATTTTACGTAAACGTGTCAGATCTTCTGCGGAGAGATGTGTCTCCTGTAGTAGGGCCACATCTGTCCGCAGTCTTTTTAAATGCCTTAGAATCATCATACGCTTACTTGGAGAGCGAAGTCCCTTGACGTTCCAGGATACAATCTTTAGGTGATTCCCGTCAACTGCAGAAGCCATGTCCTGCGTTTAGTAATGATCCGTGTCGGAAACAGGATATCTAGGGTGTGTGCGGGCATCGCCTCGTCAGTCAAGGGGTCACCCAAACATTGTACTTTCCCTATAATAGAAGGCATGTAGAGCATAGTTAAACCTTGTGCAACCAGTACCAAACAAAAAAGAGGATATAACATGTTACGAATCTGTAAAAATAACTTAACATAAACCATCCAAAACTTCACTTTTTTCCACATTTGGCTAAGTCAGACAGGGGGGGTTCCCGTCATTCGCCAGCACCTATTACCGGTGCGCAATTAGGCACCGGGGGGGGGCAGAGGAAGGGGGGGTAGGGGGGGTTGGGGGGGAAGGGAGGGGGAAGGGAAGAGGTGGTAGGGAGGGGGGGTAGGGGGGGGAGGTGGGGAGCAGAGACAAGCAGTTAATAGTAGGTATACATATAAAACAACATTGTCCAGGGTGGTGAAAAAGAGCAACTAGGGATTGGAATCGAAACATAACTGTAAAGGAGCGTATCATGTTGCTCGCTATTATGCACCTGGTGCAGGCAGTCTTTCAAGCTTTTAGGCCTGGTTCAATACCATTGGGACCAGGTGGGCCCAGCTGTGGTTTTATGCCACGTGTCATGGCTGCAAGTGAGGGGGTCCAGCCTTTTTGACCCAGGGGAGAGTCGTTCACGGCTGGGATGGGAGAAAAAATAAAGGGCCTCATGCCCGCCTCATAGGAAATCCCCGCTTGGGGGTAACAATGTGCATGAGAAATAAAGTGATACTACTCATACTGTGCCTGAGAGGAGCCTGATGGTGGTGGTCCACTTCAGCGGTTTCCTGAGCGATCCAGGTGTTGGGTGAAGCGACTCTGTTTGTAAGGAGGTTTGTTGGGGCTAGGTTGCTGCTTGCGCGGAGTAGAGAGGGGGGTGATGGGCTGTGTCGGGTATTCCCCGGTGGATCCAGTATGTTCCATTTCATTGCCTGTAGAGTCAAGGTACCTTTCAGCGTCCTCGGGTGAGGTGAATGTCAGTTGTTCTCCTGATCGTGTTTGGATGCGGAGCACTGCGGGGTATGCTAGGGAGAATTTCACTTGGTTGTGATGTAGTGTTGAGCATATTGGGGAGAAGGCCTTTCGTTGTCTCATCACCTCAATGGAGTAGTCAGCAAAAAGTAGCAACTTAGCCCCATCTATTGTCAAGGAGCGTGTGCGGCGAAATGTTTGCATGATGGCCTCCTTGTCAGCGTAGTTTAGGTACCTGACTATAACTTGTCTGGGTTTGGGCCTGTTGTCTGCTTGTTGGCCAATGCGATGGGCTCTCTCCACTATGCAGGGTATGCGCAGGCCTAGCTGTTCTGGGATCAATTTAGCACATATGTTGGCTAGTTTGTTATTGGGTACAGTCTCAGGGAGGCCCACTATGCGGAGGTTATTTCTCCTAGAGCGATTTTCCAAACTGTCCAGTTTTTCCCATAGGTTTTGGTGATGACATGGTCTTTGAGTGCCTGGTTGACCAAGATAGTACCTTCAGTGGTGAAGCCAGGTAATGGGTCATTTGGCAGTCTTACGTATGTATGTGAGTCTCCCAGTAGTCTCATAGCCTCCTTAGTGTAGTACTTGTAGCACAATGCTACCACTTTTGTCGGCTGGTTTTATGATGTGTTCTAATTTGTTTTAAGAGAGTTAAGGGCTAGTCTTTCTTGGTATGTGAGGTTGTGTCTGTAGTAGGGATGTTTGTCTCACTTGTACATTTGTAGTAGCTCTAAGTAGACCATACGATAGAAGTTTTTTTAGGCATGACCCTTTGGATTGCGTCGGATAAAAATTGGACTGGGGCCTGAAGGCGGTGTGTTTCACTGGGGGAAAGATGATAAGATGTTGAGTGAACAGGAGTGTGTCTAGTTCAGGGTCGCCGGGGTTCAAGGATGGTCTTGTTCCTTCTAGGTAGAGTTTTTCTAGTATCTCTAGAGCAATTTTGTCATCTAATCGTTTAATTCGTTTTCGGAATTTGTTTTTTGTCTATTCGTTTTCAAATTGATTCAAATTTTTCTAATTCGATTTCGGATCGATTCGATTTTTCTAATTTGATTTTCAAATCCGAACATTTTTCGAATTGGAATCATTTTTAAATTTGAAATATTTTCGAATTAGAATTGTTTTCGAATTTGAAAAGTTTTCTGAATTCGAATAGTTTTCCAATTGCCAAAGAGAATAAAATAGAATAGAAAATTAAGGAATAGAATAGAAAAAATTGAAAAGAATATAACAGAAAATAAAAGAATATAATATAATAGAGTAAAACACAACAAAATAGGATAGAAAATAAAAGAACAGAATAGAATGGAATTGAATAGAATAGAAAGGAATAGAATAGCATATAAAAATAGAATAAAATAGAAAGATTATTACCATGTTCTGAAATTTGAATAGAATAGAAAATAATAGAATTTAAAAAAAAAAACAATAGAATAGAAATAATATAACCATTTTCCAAAATTCAAATAGAATCAATTTGAATTTGAACAGAATAGAAAATAATAGAATAAAATAGAAAATAACACAATAGTATAGAAAAAACAACAGACTAGAATAGAATAGAATGAATATAACCATCTTTCTATTCTAATCTATTCTTTTATATTCTATTAAAATTCAAATTGATTCTATTTGAATTTTTGGAAATGGTTATATTCTTTCCATATTAATCTATTCTATTGTTTTTTTAACTATACTCTATTTTTATTTGTTTATTCTATTCCATTCTTTTCTGTTCTATTATTTTATTTTCTATTTAATTCTTTTCTATTCTATTATTTTCTATTCAAATTTTTTTCTATATGAAATTCGAATTTCGGAAGATGGTTACATTTTTTCTATTCTATTATTTTTTTTATATTCTATTCTGTTATTTTATATTCTATTCTAATCTATTCTTTTCTATTCTATTCAAATTCAAATTTATTCTATTTGAATTTTGGGAAATGATTATATTCTTTTTATTCTTTTTTTTCTATTCTATTCTTTTCTATTCTATTATTTTCTTATGGATTCAAATTTATTCTATTTGTAATTCCAAGTTCAGAAGATGGTTATATTCCTTCTATGTTATTCTATTCTATTTGTTTCTATTATATTCTAGTCTATTCTGTTCTTTTATTTTCTATTCTATTTTGTTCTGTTTTACTCTATTATATTATATTCTTTTATTTTCTGTTTTTTCTATTGTAGTCTATTATTTTTTTTTTTCTAACTAATCCTTTATTTTCTATTTTATTTTATTCTGTTTGGTAATTGAAAAACTTTTTCAATTTTAAATGAATTTTAATTTATAAATGATTTGAATTTGACAAGTTTTTGAATTCGAATTAGAAAACAAATCGAATTTCGGCCTATTTTTTTGTTATTTCAGAGGTATTTGTTATACCACAGGTGTTCATCTGTGGGAAATGGGTTGTTAGGTATGGGGGAGTTGTTCTCAATGCCCATGGATAATATGATAGGTGGAGTGGTGTGGTCTTCAGTTGTGTCCCTGGGGTGTGTCATAATGTGGATTACTGGTTCATGATTAATGGTTTTAGAGACATGAGGGACTGTAGTTCTCTGGTAAGGGGTAGGGGATGATGACGTGGCTTCCTGGGGATGGGTAATTACTGTATCCCTAGGGTTATGGTTTATGGACCCTCAGATCCGTGAGAGACCACATGAGACACGGGAAATAAGCTTGAGTGTGTGTTAATAAGATCTCTGTCTTTATTGAATACAACAGTAGTTTATATACCAGTAAAACTACATGTCTAATGGTTTTACAAAACGTATGCCCTGTACACATGACTGGTTTTGCCGTCGGAATAAACTCTGAAGGTTTTTCCGACGGAATTCCGCTCAAGCTGTCTTGCATACACACGGTCACACCAAAGTCTCACCGTCAAGAACGCGGTGACATACAATAAGTACAACGGGACTAGAAAATGGAAGTTCAATAGCCAGTAGCCAATAGCTTCCATCTCATACTTGCTTCAGAGCATGCGTTGTTTTTGGTGTGTCGGAACAGAATACAGACAAGAGTTTTTTCTGTTAGTAATTCTTTCCGTCTGAAAAATATAGAACATGTTCTCTATCTAAGCCCTGACACCCAAGTAAACCGAACTGACAACATGAACGTCATCTGTTTTACCACTCAACAAACACAAAAACATGGAACACATAGTGCGGAGGTACTGGCCTATATTACTGCAGGACCCCCACTTGAAAAACAGTATACCAACCAAACCCAAATTTTCCTATAGAAAAGTCCCAACATTAAAGGGAAAATAGCACACAGCAAGTTGAAAACCACCAAATACACAACCCCATCTTCGAAATTCTTTTTTATTATTGGGATGTATAAGTGCCGGAAACCCTTGTGTCTCACATGTAGCTTTGTCCACCATGGATAAATAGAATTCATAGTCAAAGGGAACGTATACAAAATCAAGGAGTTCTACACTTGCGCTACAGAATATGGAGTTGACTGATTGTCCTGCCCCTGTGATCTTCATTATGTGGGCAGAAAAATACACACCCTACGTAAACATTTTGGGAACACCGCCGGTTCATTGAAGCTGGCAATGATGAACATAGTGTCCCCAGAATACCATCTGAAATCTACCATTGGTCTGAAAGTGTGGCTCATCAAATCAGTTCCCAGAGGCAGAGAGTTTCTAGAGCCTCTGCCAAAGGGAAACATACTGGATATATGCCCTAGACGTGCTCTCACCAGGGGGTATGAATGAAGAATTTGACATCAATACTATATTATAGGATTGGTATGTCATAGAGGACTGGTGTACTAAATTATATATTACCATGCTTAACCTGAACCCACTACTAATGCTTCCTCTGGCCTCTGCCTCCCACAGGAGGCATCACATCATCCACAATACACCACCAGAAAATCGATATACAACATAGACCAGTTATAAAACACAAATAGTTGTAAGTTGCTCCTATTTCCACTTAGCATCATATGCACCTGACTCTCCTTAATGCTACATATAATTGGACCTTCCCAATAGGTCCAAAAAGAGATATTTACTTCCTTACCAATATTATCAACAATTTTACCATGTTTGCTATCTAATCTCTTGGGTCCAATACACCAATGTTTCTCAACTCCAGTCCTCAAGTACCCCGGGTCATGTTTACAGGCTTTCCATAATTTTGCACAGGTGATTTGATCAGTTTCACTGCCTTTGTTATTACCACAGCTGTTTCATCTGAGGGAAATCCTGAAAACATGACCTGTTGGGGGTACTTGAGGACTGGAGTTGATAAACATTGCAATACACTACCCCTCTCATCACTCCAGCTGTGTGCATTCCAGTTTGGTTATGGAACCTGGATGGCCTCATTGCCTTCTCACATTCCCATTCCTCCACATTAGGGATGAGCTTCGAGTTTGAGTAGAACGTAAGTTTGACTTGAACATCTGGTGTTCCCCCGTTACCCGAAAATACAATTTTATGGGGCGGTTGCGGCAAATTAGCACAGAAGGTTTGCATTGAATGCATTAAGGTGAAAAATCATGAGACTTTACAACTCCTTTAAGACCAGAAAAAATGTACATACAGGCAATCCCCTTTCAAATCTTAAGAGTTTAAACACCACCATTCAGCCCTATATTCCACCTCTCCTTTTCCTACTTCTGACTTTTGGCAGCTATTATCCTTCCACTCTCATAAAGGCTTAACAAATGGGGATATCACAGTTCCAGATTTTCTGGTCTCTACAAAAAATATGTCCACTATAGTAGTCCTAAACTTGGCACAACTCTTTAATCAACATTAACTGATTTTCTTTCCTTCAACCACAGGTTGAAGGAAAGAAAATTGCTTGATTCCCCCATCAATCCAATCAGTGATATTGGGGAAATCCCTCCTGTGGAGCTATTGTATTCTAACAGTGGGAGGTTTCCTAGCCATCAGAATACAATGATCACTGCTTGCGGCTATAGTTGCTGGCAGTGATCGCATGAACAAAATCAGACAGGTTGGTTGTACTGAAGTCAAACAACTTTAGTACATCAAGCTTTCCCATACATGGATCAAAATTCATCCAGTTCCTGCTGAACCAGCTGAATGTTGATCTGTCTATGGCCAGCGTAATGCTTACGGCAAACATAGTCATGGTTCCTAAGCGGAATAAAGACCCTCACAGCTGGTCTAAAGTCTATCATTACTCAGTATAGATGTCAAGATACTTACCAAAGTTCTAGCTTGTAGCCTTAATTCTTGTTTTACCTAGTTGATTAAGAATGAGAAAGTGAATCAAATCCTTAAGCAACAGGCAGGGGCGGTATTCATAGGATATTATATCTTAATTATATAGCTCATTCAAACTCACATGAGTTATTGTACTTCCCCTTTACATCTTTAAAGCTGATGATATATTTTCCTGGTTTGATATAGAAGCAGTACTTCAACACTTTGACAAAACACTGAATGTAAAAAACACATATTGTATTGCTTTGTTGTCCTTCATAAAACAACAGCCTGGGGGCTGAAGAGCATCAGGCTCTTCTGTGTGATGGTCTGGCATTGAATTGGTAGTATTTGTATTTAAAAAAATTGATACCCACTGTTACAAAGTGTACCTAATAAAGGATGATGTGGGAGCCGAAGTGTGGGAATCCCCAATAATTCTGTGCTCCTTTTATGCCAATGAACCTCTCTGAGAGTCTTTCAAACCAGGGACTTATTTTAACCTTAGGTTAAGTTATTTAGTGAACACCAGAATCAACATGATAATAAAGAAGATCCTTTTGATTATCTTTTACTTATTTTTAACAAAGTGGAAAAGAGGTATAAATGCTTGTTTATGTAAAATATAATTTGCGTTTAAACTGCTGTGCATGTATTTTTTTTCCTTTAACCACTTAAGGAACTGTGTCGTTTTAACTGACAATTCCACGGTCATGCAACATTGTACCCAAAAAAAATTGACGTTCTTTTTTTTACCACAAATAGAGCTTTCTTTTGGTGGTATTTGATCATCTCTGCGTTTTTTTTTTTTTTTTTGCGCCATAAACAAAAAAAAAGCGAAAATTTTGAAAAAAATATATATTTTTTACTTTTGCTATAATAAATATCCCAATTAAAAAAATGAAAAAAAAAAATAATTTGTTCATCAGTTTAGGCCAATATGTATTCTTCTACATATTTTTGGTAAAAAAAAATCATAATAAGTGTATATTGTTTGGTTTGCTCCAAATTTATAGCGTCTACAAAAAAGGGGATTTATGGCAATTTTATTATTTTTTTTTTTTTTTTACTAGTAATGTTGGCGATCTACGATTTTTTGCAGGACTGTGATATTGCAGTGGAAACTTTTGACACTTTTTTGGGACCAGTGACATTTATACAGCGATCAAAGCTAAAAATAGCCACTGATTACTGTATAAATATAACTGTCAGGGAAGGGTTAACACTAGGGGGTGATCAAGAGGTTAAGTGTTCCCTAGGAAGGTGTTTCTAACTGTGGGTGGAGTGGACTGATTGGAGGAGGCGAGAGATTGCTGCTCCTGATCACTAGGAACAGCAGATCTCTCTCTACTCCCCTGTCAGAATGGGGATTTGTCTGCTTACATTGACGGATCCCCATTCTGGCTTTCTGTGAAGCGATCGTGGGTCGCCACTGGACATTGCAGCAACCGGCCATGCCCATTGTTACCGGTGCTGTACCGTGCGCCCCTATTGCTCTTAAAGTGGCCAACGTACACCTATGGTGATTTGCACAGCCGTGCTACATGTTACACCTATATTCAGGGTATAACATGTAACCTGTTACAAATTCACCAGCCCCCACACCCCCTCAACTCTCCTCTCTGTCACAGTCTGCAAAGAACTTGGCCATGCTGGGCTTCTTCCGCCCGGCTGCATCATTCATTCACAAAGTTCTGTGAATGAAAAACTATAATGCCGCGTACACACAAGCAGAATTTCCATTGGAAAAATCTTGGATGTTTTCTCAGATGGAATTCCGCTCAAGCTTGGCTTGCATACACACGGTCACACAAAAGTTTGCTGAACTTTTAACCGTCAAGAACGTGGTGGCGTACAACACAATGACGAGCTGAGAAAATGAAGTTCAATGCTTCCGAGCATGCTTCTAATTGTTTCCCAGCATGCGTTGGAATTTTGCATGTCGGAATTGGTACAGACGATCGGAATTTCCGATCAGAATGTTTTTCGACCAAAAAAATTGAGAACATGCTCTCAATCTTTTGCTGTCTGGAATTCCACCAGCAAAAGTCTGATGGAACCTACACACGGTTGCATTTTCGGACCAAAAGCTCTCATCTGACTTTTGCTGACGGAATTTCCGCTCGTGTGTATGGGACATTAGGTCCGTCAGCCTTTAAGGCTGTAGGCTTGTAGTTCTCAATGAACTACTAATGCGCTGTTAAGCACTGTGGTAGTTCATTGATGCTTCCTGTTAGTGTGTAACTGCTTGGCCGTACAATGTGTGGCCAGACAGCTTACACACAGAGTCTGCAAGAGTTCTGCATTGTACCTATGATCTGCTGAATATGGGTCCAATGCTTTCCAGGAACTTATCCTTTAAGTTTGCAAATTGTGAACAGAAAATTGTGCAATATATCAGTGGATGAAAATCCAGCAAACAGACTTGTGGAAAGGGATTGGTTAATGTACTGACAATTTAGACTTTAATAAGCTGCCCGATAATACCATTGCTGTATTGCAAGAAACATATTCTCATACTTCTTGCCAATCATAATATTGCTTGCTTCCTGTTACTAACATTCATAATTTTTAAAAATGCTACTTGTGAATCTAGATTTACTCAGATTTTATTTGGCTCTCTTCTATTGGATTGTCTCTTGGCACATCCATGCATACCAGTTCATCATGGAGGATGGTTGCAGTGGGTCACCCAAAAGAATGCCACTCAGATAATGCCCCCTGTGCTATGTCAGTTCCCTAATTAGGATAGTATGATAGCAAGTAATAAATAAGCATACCATATTTTTATTAGGTCACTAATGTCACAGGTGGTGGGAATTCTTACACCATAGGGCCTAGTGGCCTTAAAAGTGGGATCTCATTAAATGTTGGCTTCCTGTTTGAATTTGGGGGGGGGGGATTCACTACACAAAATAAACTCTGTTTCCTGCAAAAAATAGATGGATTAACTGTAAGTTCTGACTCAGACAATTTGATTCACATGTACATTTGTTGATAAATATTACAAAACAAATATAATTATTGGCCTCACTAGCTCTAGGTAGTGAGTTTACCGGATCATGGAGGACCTTCATTAATCCAGTTTTTTTTTATTGCTTGGAAATTAAACAACACATTGATGCTGCACAAGGTCAGCTTGTTCTGCATGTTCTGCATGGGAATATGGGGACTCGCTGTATGGCCTAAAATAGTGATGCTGCTGTTGTGCTTCTCCCCAGAAAAGTGTATTTAAAAAATCTTGTTCTTTTTCTTTATTGTCGGTTCGGTCCAATATTTTTATGGTGCTGATATTGTTGTACCCAAGAAAAAAATCCATTTTACTTTAATTTTCATTTTTCATCATCTTCTGGTCCAAGATGGCATTTCTACTTGTGCTGCTGTGGTGATGCATTCCATTTGTGTGTTCTTCGTTGTTGTCCTTTCAGTCTGTCGTTTGATGTTTCTGCTGCTGCTGCTGCTGATAGTATTGTGGATTCACTGCAACCAAAAAAAAAAAAAAAATGTAAAGAGTTCTGCTAAGGTCCTAGTTATTTTTCATTAGTTTTCCTCTGGTCTAGGATGCTGATGTTGTTCATGTTGCTTTATGCTGGAATTGATTAATCATTCTGGTTTCAGGCCACTTGATCTTACTGATCCTATGATGATCCATAAATGAGGAAAGGACATTAACATCAGCTAACTGTGTGTCTAGAATCACAAATCTAAAATCTTACTTATTTATCTTAAATAAGAATGGGGTCAGAAATTATTACTTTAAGATTGCCTTAGCAATCTTAAAAAAAAATGGCACCATTCTAGTTTCAGATTTAGGTCAAAAGGAAACCATACATGTGGGACTGCTATAAAAAAAACAAAAACAAATTAGCCAGGTTAAATTAAAAATACATGAATGCAGTGGTGTCACATAAGGAAATTCTTCACATTTTTGTAAAGGTAAATTGAAGATACATTTATTTGAAAATAATCAAACAATCTGACACCTCCAGAGATGTAATTATTATTTAAGATGCTATTTCCAAAGAGTATTTTATTTCACTTGTAATCAATACAATTGCTGTTATTTCAGACTAGGCTAGACTACCTAATAAAAATAAATTGTAGGTGTCTCATCATGAAACATTTTCCCTTGAGCATTCAACAGTTGACAGAATTCTAATGTTTCCTGTAAATTGTACTGACAGAGTATACAATGTTGTGCCCCAGGTCTGCTGTGACAATTATCTCTTTCTTCCACAGGGAGTTCACTATTCAAACCTGCACGTTAAGATGAGTTAGATTTAAAGATAAAGAAATAAATGTGTTTAGTGAAGTTACATGTATGGTTTGCGATTCAAATAATAATTAAACCAGAGCAGAGCTTTTACAATAGAATAAAAGATAGAAGGGGGTTGAAAATAAGTATATGTGATATGAGATTTTTTTTCGAGCTTTCATTGCTCAGAGGTATGCGTACTAAACCTGCAAATTCAGCTTAATGAGGTCAAAAGCGTGAATGAAAAAAATATAAAGACAGATGTTTTTAGACGAAAAAAAAAAAAACACTGGCAGAGAGGTCTTGTATTAAAATAAACTAGGAGCACCTGAGGAACAAAGATGAGATAAGGCTTCAAAGTGAAACACATTCCAAATAATACATTTATAAAGTCAAATTAAATTGATCATGAGATTCAGTATTGATTTATAAAGTGTATCTCATGTACAGAAAAAAATATTTACTAATAAATGTTGAGAGATCTATCTCTTAGAAACTGAAGCAAGCCACAGAGATTCAATGGTGTTTTAGGAAATGATGTAGCTATCAAAAACTCACGTTCAAACATAAAATATTTGTACACCTCTAGTCTATAATTATGTATGTGCACTCATTATTGCCACTGCTTTTTGACTAAAAATAGATTAAAGCAGAGTTCCACCCAAAGTGTAACCTCTGCTTATCCTCCCCCCCCCCCCTCTGGTGCCACATTTGGCAAATTTCAGGGGGAGGGGAGAACAGGTACCTGTTTTTGACAGGTACCCTTCTCCACTGCTGGGAGACAGAGTCGGGGCACCGACCCACATAAGTTTGGCCCCCCTCCTCCTTCCTCCGCCACCGGGCCAATTAGAAAGCGCGGCGCGCTTCGCACATGCTCGGCAGGTAACCGGCTGTGAAGCCGAAAGGCTTCACTGCATGTTTCCCTTACAACGACTGGCAGTGGCAGCACCTGACAGCCGATCCGAAAATCTGGCAGTGGCATGGGACATTGTGGGCTCCCTAGACAGGTAAGTGTCCAAATATTTTAAGTCAGCCTCTACAGTATTTGTAGCTGCTGACTTTTAATTTTTTTTTCCCAGGCGGAACATGGCTTTAAGTAAGCATTAATGATTGTTGACTGCTTAGATTGCATCCCATTGATGTTTTATTTTGTGTCACCCTGACAAGTTGCTATACTATATACAATATTTATAAAAATAAACCCAACGCTGCTTCTTTATCAGTATCACATATACAGTGACTACAAAATTATACACATCTATATAGAAAGTGCCAGTGCACACAACTTAATTGTTATAGTCCATAAGTGCAAACAGAGTGCAAGTGCTGATGAATTCTTCCTGTGTTTGCCCAAGCTGCCAATCCATGCTCCCCGCCTGTGTTCCCCACTCACCAACAGTATTATTCAAGTAGGAAAATATATCCTGTTGTAAATGGGTATGGCTCCTTTTCTCTCCTCTGATTATAGGGTCCTCGGCAATGTTATATTCATAGTATCCACCAAAAAAGGGAGATCTCCATAGCATAATACTATTTGGTTTATTTGATAATTTAAAAGGAATCACACTTACAAGAGGTTAAAATATTCAAGCATATATATGGGTTCGGATCGCCGCTTCCTGTGCGCTATAATTACCAAACGTGACGTCACTAACTAGTCCCCGCTTGATGCATTTCGCTCCTCCTACTGGTTGTCTTCAGAAGCTGGGGACGGCAGTGACTGGCTCGCTTTTGTGTCCTATACACCTCTTACTACACCAACCACTCCTACTCCTCTCAGTCAAACCACTTCCTTTTCTTTGTCGTTATATCACTTCCCGTTTATGGTTGGAAGTAGTACAGACGCCATATTGGTATACCATGTATAATCTGAACGCCGTTCCACTCTATTCTAACTGCACTATATCCTCCATCTTACTCCACCCTGCTAGTTAAATAGATTCTCTCTTTTCCAATATGACTTCTACACAGTGGTATAAGCAATACCACATCTTTTCTGATTGTATTCACCTTCCTACCCCCAATATTGCATGTAGTACAATTAAGCCCCTTGTCACCCATTATTAATGTTTATAAAACTAAATTAAATTACATTAAAACTAAAATGTATTAATTAACCACTTCAATAACAGCCACTCCCCCCCCCCTTCCTGCCCAAGCCAATTTTCAGCTTTCAGCATCTCCACAGATTGATCCACTCACAATTGGAGTGCATGACACCGCCCCCTCAACATGGGGGGGCTATGCTATGCGTTCCACACACCGCAATTTCACGGAAGCATCTACTGCATATGCACAGGCATCCAGGGCCATATCTTAATTTCCTGGAGCAGTGCAGTTTCAAAACACTGCTGGGAGAAATAGATGCTGGATGCAGATGAGCAGCATTAACTACAGGTAAAGTGAGTACTCCAGCCTCCTTTGAGAAGCTGGAGTAGAAATACAGGTACATACTAGCTGCTTTCTTTGTCTCTATACATTCAGTTTTACAACTCCTCCACTGCACTCCATATACCACATTGATTTGTGACCAACCAGTTCATGGAGGTCTCCCATAAGATACTTGTTGATTCAGTGGGGCAGTGTCAATAGGCTTCCAGTGGCGCCATCTTCTGCAGTAGTCTTACCAACTTTTTCTGTTCACATAGTACAGTATACTCCTTCAAATCTGCTTCTGCTTACCTTATGGTAGGTGTCCCATGAGCAACTTTTGTCCTCTTCTTTTATGGCTGCCATTATCCATGTCATATTGCTATGATATCCGTTTCTTACTTTCTTAATTAGACAATCTATGATTACATATTCTCCTATCCAATACCCTGTCGAAGGGCTTGAACCAGAAACTCAACAGGTACCAGAGATTTTCAATACTCAGAGAGTATTTATGTGACAATTCTATGCTTGCTATGCAATTTTGTTAAGTTTTTGTTACGTATTTGTCCTTTTGTTTTTTGTTATGTCATGTTTTTAAATGATCATTACATGTTTGTATGATCAAATTGTATGTGTAATAATACATGCTTTTTTACTCTATACTTGTGGTGTTGTTGCCTTTAAAGTTACATGCAATATTGGGGGTAGTAAGGTAATGAATACTATCAGCAAAGATGCTGTATTGGTTATACCACTGTATAGAAGTAATTTAACTAGCAGGGTGGAGGGACGGGTTTGTGATGTCATGTCCGGTAATTGGAACGCGCGCCGAGGCAGTGATCCGGACCCATAAACAGTGGTGTGAAAAAGTGTTTGCCCCCTTCCTCATTTCCTGTTCCTTTGCATGTTTGTCACACTTAAGTGTTTCGGAACATCAAACCAATTTAAACAATAGTCAAGGACAACACAAGTAAACACAAAATGCAATTTGTAAATGAAGGTGTTTATTATTAAAGGTGAAAAAAAATCCAAACCACCATGGCCCTGTGTGAAAAAGTGATTGCCCCCTAAACCTAATAACTGGTTGGGCCACCCTTAGCAGCAACAACTGCAACCAAACGTTTGCGATAACGTGCAATGAGGCTTTTACAGCGTCCTGGAGGAATTTTGGCCCACTCATCTTTGCAGAATTGTCCTAATTCAGTTACATTAGAGGGTTTTCGAGCATGAACGGCCTTTTTAAGGTCATACCACAACATCTCAATAGGATTCAGGTCAGGACTTTGGCTAGGCCACAACAAAGTCTTCATTTTGTTTTTCTTCAGCCATTCGGTGGTGGACTTGCTGGTGTGTTTAGGATCATTGTCCTGCTGCAGAACCCAAGTTCGTTTCAGCTTGAGTACACGAACAGATGGTCGGACATTCTCCTTCAGGATCTCTTGGTAGACAGCAGAATTCATAGTTCCTTTTATCACGACAAGTCTTCCAGGTCCTGAAGCAGCAAAACAGCCCCAGACCATCACACTACCACCACCATATTTTACTGTTGGTATAATGTTCTTTTTCTGAAATGCAGTGTTCCTTCTACGCCAGATATACTGGGACACACACCTTCCAAAGAGTTCCACTTTTGTCTCATCGGTCCACAGAATGTTGTCCCAAAAGTCTTGGGGATCATCAAGATGTGTTGTGGAGAAATTGAGACGAGCTTTGATGTTCTTTTTGCTCAGCAGTGGTTTTCTCCTTGGAACTCTGCCATGCAGGCCATTTTTGCCCAGTCTTTTCCTGATGGTGGAGGCATGAACGCTGACCTTAACTGAGGCAAGTGAGGCCTGCAGTTCCTTGGACGTTGTTGTGGGGTCTTTTGTGACCTCTTGGATGAGTCGTCGCTGCGCTCTTGGGGTAATTTTGGGCGGCCGGCCACTCCTGGGAAGGTTCACCACTGTTCCATGTCTTCGCCATTTGTGGATAATGGCTCTCACTGTGGTTCGCTGGATTCCCAAAGCTTTGGAAATGGCTTTATAACCCTTTCCAGACTGATAGATCTCAATTACTTTCTTTCTCAATTGTTCCTGAATTTCTTTGGGTCTCGGCATGATGTGTAGCTTTTAAGGATCTTCTGGTGGACCTTACTGTGTCAAGCAGCTCCTATTTAAGTGATGCCTTGATTGTGAACAGGTGTGGCAATAATCAGGCCTGGGTGTGGCTAGAGAAATTGAACTCAGGTGTGGACAACCACAGTTATAGTATGTTTTAACAAGGGGGGCAATCACTTTTTCACACAGGGCCATGATGGTTTGGATTTTTTTTCACCTTTAATAATAAACACCTTCATTTACAAATTGCATTTTGTGTTTACTTGTGTTGTCCTTGACTATTGTTTAAATTGGTTTGATGTTCCGAAACACTTAAGTGTGACAAACATGCAAAGGAACGGGAAATGAGGAAGGGGCAAACACTTTTTCACACCACTGTACATGCCTTGAATATTTTAACCTTTTGTAACTGTAATTGCTTTTAAGTTATCAAATTATCCAAACAGTATTATGCTATGGAGATCTCCCTTTTTTGGTGGATACTATACATATAACATTGCTGAGGATCCTGTAATCGGAGAAGAGGAAAGAAGCCATTCCCATTCTCAACAGGATATATTTTCCTACGTGAATCATACTGTTAGTGAGTGGGGAACACAGGCGGGGAGCACGGATTGGCACCTCGGACATTCACTGGAAGAATTCATCAGCACTTGCACTTTGTTTGCACTTATGGACTATAAGAATTAAGTTGTTTGCACTGACACTTTATATATAGATGTGTATCATTTTGTAGTCACTGCATATGTGATGCTGAGTATAGAAGCAGCGCAGGTTTTTTTTTAATACAGTAACGTTTTTTGAGGTCATATTCACCATTTACTACAGCAGCAGCTTCATTAATCACCTTATTGATTATTTGATTGTTACACACCATTTAATTTTTAGTTTGAAACACATTCAGTGAGAACACAATACTTAACTATAGCGTGGGTATACTAACATTTAATTATACACAATATTTGTTTTACACTTACCTAGCAAAATACCCTCTTCCAATAGTGTGACATCTATGCTTCTATCTTAGCCATGTCACCAGCACTCCCATCGTCTTTCTGTCTTCTTTAGGGGTTTAGGTGTTATCCTCCGTCTCATGTCTGATTCTCAGCTGATAGATACAATAAAGAATTTATTAAACATGTCTAACACCAATCATTTTTGCTTTTAATCTATGTAGATGAATTGCATTATCTTTTTCATCCTTCGTACCTCATTAGCTTTTTGTCATCATACTTGCCCAGTTTACAAAGAAACTATAATAGTTTGGGTCAGTTTTATTCTAGTTGCTTTTTAGCTTTTATATTTTTGAATTGTTGTTGTATATCTGTTTTAAACCCATAATACTAATGGAAATATTTTGTAATGCATTGAAGCAGAATTATAGTTAAAATAAAAAAAAATGCAAGCATGTACGTATTTATGAAAGGAGATACCGTATATACTCGAGTATAAGCCGACCCAAATATAAGCCGAGGCACCTAATTTTACCACAAAAAACTGGGAAAATGTATTGACTCGAGTATAAGAATAGGGTGAGAAATGCGCAGCTAGTGTAAGTGGAAAAGATGGTCCACAATGCCCATTTGCAGCCTCACTGTGTCCATTTGCATGCCTCACTGCCCATTTGCAGCCATAGGTCCCCCAAACTTCAAACTCTGTAGTTAAGGGTTCCTAGATGCCCCCTAGCTGCAGCCAAAACTTGGGGTTTCTGGACCATTGACCAATGACATTGCTGCAGATGGACACAGTTTACCGACTTTGGGGCCCCATATCTCGGGGTCACTTCGTTCTAGGAACCCTAAATTCCTACTAGTTCTACATATCCAAAGCTGGGGTTCCTAGCACTAAGTGGTCCCGAGATACGCAGCCCCAAAGTCGGTTTGGAAAATGTTGAGAAAAAGGAAGAGTTGCCCCAAGGGATTTGTAAAGGTGGGGTTAGATAACACAGTAGAAACAAATATATAAACCAGTATAGAAAAATATATAAAATGTATTAATACATCATTGTAGCAAAAAACAAAAAAGAAGAACAGCAATGAAAATCGCAGATAACAATCAGCAATATATATGCAGAAACTCTGAATAGGATGACACAAAAGCTCTAAATAGTAAGGGAATTATTCATTTTGCTCCTAATATCCAACATGTTTCGGATTAATATTTCTATATTTAATTCCTTCTTCAGGGATCTCAGAGAGAAACTTCAATATCTATCAAATGTATAAAGAAGTATGATTAACATTGGTGTGATAGCATGTAAAATATGGCAAATACATAAAAGTCAGAGCAATGGGGGAGAGGGAAGAAGGGAAAGGAAAAACAATGAATACACTTACTGGGTAGCTTAAGAAGGTGAGGAATGTTGTTGTTGTTGTTTGGAGAAACCAAACAGGGGTCCGAACCCTCAAGTTCCAGATTGATGCAAAAAAGATTACCAAATAGTTAAAAAAGTATGAAATCTCAAACTTCACTTTGTATTTAGTGCCAATGAGCTGACAGAGAAATAGCAAATAGCCTGGTCAATGTCGCATAGTAGCCCAAGCTACAAATTGCATAAAGAGCAACCGGTCTGTTTTGGAACTGTGGCCAGAGGGGGTAGAAAGATGGAAAAGCAGCCGCGTCCACAAGGAGCAGGTTTTTTGTAGGCGGAAATCTCCTAAATGAGTGAAAAAGTATATATGTATATTATTTATTATTATATATTGGGTATTACAAATACAGTAAAAACCCAAATGCCCAACACCTAAATATCCAAAAGAGCTGCACTCAAAAAGTGCTTACTAAAGCAATAAGGCTGAAGGTAGAGGAACTAAACTCACTCAGTATTGAAAGGCAGGGAAACTTCAGTTGTAATCAGATTCCAGGATTGGAGCGCTGGTAGACGCGCTGCTGGTGGCATTCCCACTTGGCAGCGGGGGTACGGTGGAAGCACAAGGCGAAGGCAGAGGAGGAGGAAGAGGTCGCCAATGCAGCCGGGGCACGGCCAGCACCTTGGAAGGCAGGGTTAGCATGGCCGAAATGTGGAAAAGCTTTGTCAGCACGCCACAACAACCAGCACCACCAGCTGAGATGGAACGTCTTAGCAGGAGGCAGCATTTCTCCAACATGGTGGAGCAGTATTTGTGCACACGCCTACACGTACTGATTGATGGGTCTGCCCCCTTCAACTTCTGGGTCTCCAAATTGGGCACATGGCCTGAGCTTGCCCTTTACGCCTTGGAGGTGCTGGCCTGCCCTGCAGCCAGTGTATTATCTGAACGTGTATTTAGCACGGCAGGGGGCGTTATCTCAGACAAGAGCCAATGTGGACAAGCTCGCGTTCATTAAAATGAACCAGGCATGGATCCCACAGGACTTGTCCGTACCTTGTGCAGAATAGACACGTATACCGGTGTTCTGACAGAATTCGACACATCATTCACCACTAGCCTTACCCAGCCATTGTTGTATTTTTGAACCAGTGTTGGCTACCTCGTCTTCCTCCACCGCCGCTTCCACCTACACCGCCACATCCACCGCCACCTCAACCTCCTACTCCATATGGACCTCGTCCTCCTAGGTCAAGATTATAATTTTTTCATTTTTTTAATTTCCAAGTATTTTATTTTCCCACTATCTTATCCATTAAATTGAAGATTTTTTTTTTAGAGTTGAGCGGACACCTGGATGTTCGGGTTCGGCGGGTTCGGCCGAACTTTGGAAAAAAGTCTGGGTTCGGGACTGAACTTGACTCGAACTTGACCCCGAACTCCGAACCCCATTGAAGTCAATGGGAACTGTTCAAGACTAAAATGGCTGTAAAAAAGTCATGGAAAGGGCTAGAGGGCTGCAAATGGCAACAAAATGTTGTTAAGACCAAGGCAAGTGCTCTGCAAACAAATGTGGATAGGGAAATAGCTTAAAATAACATAAAAAAAAAAAAAAATAAAAATAAAATGCTGGAGGCCCCCTTCTCAGCAGAAGAGGTACAGGAAGTCATTAAGAACCTCAGAAACTCAACGGCACGATGCCGCACATATGATGGGAATACCCCAGAATACGCTCTTTCAAGTTCAGTCCCGAACCCAGACTTTTTTCCAAAGTTTGGCCGAACCCGAACATCCAGGTGTCCGCTCAACTCTAGTGGTGAAGTGTCATTTTGCAAAGAATATCCAATCACATGCAATCTTTTTACATGATTGGATGCTGAAAATCAGCAGAGCTTTACATTGTTTTCTAAACTCTGCAGCAAATGAACTTGCAAAGTGCAACTTCCCTTGCAAAGTGAACACCCCGTTTACCTTTAGTAATCAACACCAGTAGGGATGAGCTCAAACATCGGGTGTTCGCCTGTTTGCCGAACAGCACACATTATGCGGTGTCCATGGCAAATTCGAAAGCCACTGAACACCGTTAAAGTTTATGGGACATTAACATGAAAAAACAAAAGTGCTCATTCTAAAGGCTTATATGCAATTTATTGCCATACAAAGTGTTTGGGGACCTGGGTCCTGCCCAGGGGACATGTATCAATGCAAAAAAAAGTTTTAAAAACGCTTGCTTTTTTGGGAGCAGTGATTTTAATAATGCTTAAAGTGAAAAAATAAAAATGAGTGGCTCAGTGACTTGCACAGAAAAGACACAGAGTGAGTTTTAGATAGCTGTTTTGTAAGTTCTCTGCCCTAGTTTGGATGTATAGTTCTACAAAAATATGATAGGGCTATTATCTACACAGTGGGGTTAATTTAGTAAAACTGGTGTGGTGTGCAAAATCTGGTGCAGCTCTGCATAGAAACCAATCAGGTTGCTGAAGTTAGAAGCTGATATACTACCAAGCACAGTTGTACCAGATTTTGCACTCTCCAGTTTTAGTAAATCAACCCCAATGTCAGCACAATTTCTCTAGTGGTGCTGCAATGTTAGTATTTCTAAATAAAATGATTTGTTAAAATAGGTTCATATAACATCAAAAATGTATTTTCCCATCACATAATTGCACATTGAATACCTCACTCCAGCCTGTGTATCACTTAATTTATTATGTTGTTTCTTTTTCAAACATGTTCATTAGAAGAATACCAAACATTTAAATAAGCCTGGCACATCTGATTTAACAGGTGAAGTAATGGGTGCATTTTACTGTATAAGGAAAGGATAAAGATTTAAGACAGTTATACAAAGGATTTCAATATCTAGACACAAGATGAAAGTGAGTAAATTCAGAGAAAGTCTCTGTAAGAGATTATTAGGAAATTGATTAGGAAAGTGAACTTCAAATGCACAAAGAATATCAGAGCTGGGGTGCCAGCCACATCCAAATTAACAACTATGAAGAATATCAGGAAAAATAATATCTTGTTCTACCCCAGAGAAAAATAAATAAAGATGGAGAATAAAAAGAAGGAAGGCAACAGAAGAAGAAGGGTTAGTTAAAGAATATTAAAAGGCTGCAAATTACTTGAAAGACTTGTCTGTTATGTGTTTTGCATTTTCAAGGAGTTGTGTCTAATCCAAGGTGAATATTTTTCTCAAACTGGGCCATTATATCATAGCAAATACAAACATTTGTTTTTTCATTTAATTTAGGGGTTGTAAGATTTTTACCAATATTAGACTATTCATTCTCATATACAATAACTTAAACAATGTCCAAGGTTGGATGTCAAGAAATTTAAATCATAATCTCTACAAATAAAAAAAAAAATCCCTTGGACTGAGAACTGCTATTTAGAAAAACGACAGGTAAAGAAAGAATAGTATTACGAAAAGTGTTAAAAGGAGTTTGGAATGGAGGGAAGGGCAGGGGGTGTGAGCTATTTGTAGAATGGCTTTACCCATGTTTATCCAGATCTAGGCTAATTGTCAATGTTAGTCACAGTGGGAACTATTGGTAAATACACTGTGGGTTGTAAATATGTACTTTTATTGGTATCAAAGTGAAGTACATACAACAAAACGTCTCTGTAAAAACAAAAATGACATGTGTTGCCATAACATCTAGATGTGAGTTAGTAGTTTTGTAAGTTATTCAGCAGACTCATACCTCACATAATTTATGTTGACTGTTGCATAGATCTTGGGCAAGTTCTCTGTCAGTAACCTAATGTGGCCTATTTTTTTTTTTAACCATCATTTAATTGAGAGTGTGGAGGATTTCTATAATTAGAGTGGTATAAGAGATTTTTCTGCATTACATAGGTATGGAGTTATTGAGCGCTTCTTTTGGCCTTCTGCCCAGCCTGAACATTGGAACGAGTAAAAGGTCAAGAGGTATTAGAGTTCCCTCCCTTTATAGAAAGTGTTTTAGTGTTCTAAAAGATTTGTATTGTTTAACAGGTCAACCATATGTGAGCAAAAGTTCCAGGGTTGGCACATGCTCTCCAGCATTGACCCAATTAGTCAGGGAAGACAACGTGAAGTTTGGCTGATGTTTTGTAATGATGTTTATAATGTTTATAATTCATATCTATGTTTTTTAAAGACAATGATAAGCTATATGAACGTTGCAGGATTGTGGTAGTTTGTTCGTCCAAGAACAGTTGGTGGAATCCATGTTCCCACTGAGTTGGGTATGCTGGGTGAGTAGGTGAGTAAATTAAGTTTGATCAGTATTTTGTAGAGTTATGAAATACGTATAAGTTAAGTTTATAAGTTGGTGAGAACAGTAATTCTTCTTCTGGGGTAAAGCAGTGCGCGGGAGTCTCAGCTGCGGCACACAGCTCTGAAGGAACAGCACGGGTATGCTGTTTCTTCAGGTGTGCATGTTTAGGAGATATTCATTTTAGTTACTGGTAAGCTTTATTATTAGCTTACCTGTAGGTAAACATAACATTCAGGAGTTTACTACCACTTTAAGTTTTTATATGGAGTATAGAGGTTTAAGAATGGTATGGAATTTTGTGGGTTGAAAATAACTCCAATATTTTAAATTGTGAGCTTCTTCACATTCTCCAAGTTCCAAAATAAGTTTTATTTTGTGATGGCTTTGATGTGTTAAGGCATTGAGGTGTGCCTTATGATCATTTTCTAAAGGCAATATTGAGTTGGTCTGGAAGAAAATAGATATAACCACAGTTTCTTATTGATCATCAATCACAGCAATCACATCATTAACCAGTTTTTGTTGAACAGCATTAAAAAAGGTTAATGTATGATGTTTTCCAGAATCTAGCAATAGTGTCTATGGTAGCTAGCAAAATAAAAATGATTTCTTTGCGTGTTTAGGGAAATCTGGAATTGAGGGTTTAGTATGAATTCCATTCCAGATTTTACAAGGTTCAGTTGAATGAGGGAGTTAAAAAAAAATAGTTGTTGTTCAGTACATCTAGACTTTTATATAGATTCACCAAATACACATTATGCTTCTTTAACCAGAGTCTTTAAAGGATAATGGGAAGCATGTGGAATGAAAAGGGCAATTTGAGAAAGCATCTATTACGATCTTAGCATTGTTTTATTAGCAGCTTTGATGAGGGAAAGTTGAGGGACAGACTATTTGCCAATTCTCCAACTCTAACATCTATTCCTAAGCTTTAACATGTTGAAACCATATCAGACTTTTATTTTTCCAAACACTGACACTTCCCACAATGGGGGACTGTAAGTATGCTGTGATCTGAGGGAATATTTAGCATAAGCTTTGTCCCAAATTAAAAGTGAATGTGATTCAGGGAGGCCCATGATCTTGGGTGTTTTGTATGATGCTAGCCAGAGTAGATTAAGGATCAGGGGCGTAACTAGAACTCACAGGGCCCCATATCAAAATGTTGTATGGGCCCCCGCCCCCTGCAAACAGCCCCCCCACAAAAAAAAATGAACTAATGCCATTGAACAACAGATTGCCACACTCATGTGGCACTCATGTGGCACAATACCCAGGCAACAGCTTATATTAATTTTGAACAACAAAGTATGCAGTATACTGTATGCAGCCCCTGAAGGACACACATTGCTGACCTCCATGCCTTCTAACCAATTTCTGTTCTGTTATATAAAATGAAATAGTTCAACTCACCATTAATCAGAATCAGTGGGAGCCCTGAGCGTGTGACTTGCCACCATCGCCTGCCACCAGATGCAGATTGTCACCTGCCACATGTTGCGGATTGTCTACTTGCCACGTCCCAGATTGTCACTTGCCACGTCACCTGCCACCAGATGCAGATTGTCACTTGTCACACATTGCAGAATGTCACCTGCCACATCACCTGCCACACATTATGGATTGTCACTTGCCACGTCCCAGATTGTCACTTGCCACGTCACCTGCCACACATTACGGATTGTCACTTGCCACGTCACTGATTTTCACTTGCCTCGTCACCTGCCACACATTACGGATTGTCACTTGCCACGTCGCTTGCCACACATTATGGATTGTCACTTGCCACATCCCGGGTTGTCACTTGCCACGTCACTTGCCACACATTATGGATTGTCACTTGCCACACATTAAGGATTGTCACTTGCCACGTCCCGGGTTGTCACTTGCCATGTCACTTGCCACACATTAAGGATTGTCACTTGCCACGTCACCTGTCACTTGTTGTGGATTGTCCATTTGCCACATCACCTGCCACACATTGTGGATTTCCCACTTGCCACGTCGCCTGCCACAAGATGCAGATTGTCACTTGTCACATGTTGCGGAATGTCACCTGCCACATGTTGCGGATTGTCCACTTGCCATATCCTGGATTGTCACTTGCCACGTCACCTGCCACATATTATGGATTGTCACTTGGCACGTCCCGGGTTGTCACTTGCCATGTCACCTGCCACATTACAGATTGTCACGTCACAGATTGTCACTTGCCACGTCGCCTGCCACACATTACGGATTGTCACTTGCCACGTCACAGGTTGTCACCTGCCACATTACAGATTGTCACGTCACAGGTTTACACTTTCGATGTAGCCTGCCACACTATACGGGTTGTCACTTGCCACGTCACGGGTTGTCACTTGCCATGTCGCCTACCACACATTACAGATTGTCACTTGCCACATCACCTGCCACATTACAGATTGTCACGTCATGGGTAGTCACTTGTCACGTCACCTGCCACACGTTACGAATTGTCACTTGCTGTGTCACTGAGACCAGACTCAGGCAGCAGATTATCAGTCAGGCAGCAGAGAGATAATGTCATCTCTCTGCTTCCCGGCTGCCTGCACAGTGAGGGGGGAACTGCACTGCAGGGATGCAGGGCGGGCACCGGGCAGTGAGAGATGATGTCATCTCTCTGCTCCCCTGCCCGCCAGCTCCCTGATTGGCCAGCCCCCTCACGCCCGCAGAGCCGCCCGCTCTCACCCGCGGAGCCGCAGAGCCGCCCACGGACCCACCCGCGGAGCCGCCCACGGACCAGCGGAGCCGCCTGCTCTTACCCGCGGAGCCGCCCGCTGAGCCACCCACGGAGACGCCTGCTCTCACCCGCAGAGGTAAGCTAACAACATATAAGAAGAACTAATCTGCACTCTTATTTGATGAACTGAAGTACTTACGTGAGCAATGAAACCCAGAAAAAGTATTTAGGCAACAAATGGAGCCAGGATCTGTATGTATCTAGGCATTAAGGCTTGATTCACACCTATGCAGTTTGCTTTTTATCTGTTACTGCAGTGCTTTTTCCGGGTATTTTGCGTCTTTGCACATACATTTTTTATGCATTTTTCTTGCTTTTTTGATGCGTTTTTCATTTCACATTTTTTATGCTTTTTTTGTCAATTTGTTGTTGGGTTGATTAAAAAATGCAAAATGCAAATCGTGGTCAAATTGCTGCAAAATTGCGGCAAAAACACACTACATGCTTTCCTGTAGCTTCTCTATTCAAGTCTTTTGAACCAAAAATGCACCGTTTTGCTTTTAAAGAAGTCCCTGACCCTTTCCAAAAATGCAGTGGCTGAAAAAGCATAGATGTGAAAGTGTCCCATAGGAAACCATGTGAAATGGACTATCGTGTGTTTCTGCAAAAAGCACTAAAAAATGTATAGATGTGAACCGAGCCTTAGACAGGGAGGGCATCAGAGTCTTAGGCTGGGTTCACACTTTTGCAAATTGGATGCAGGTTTTCCCGCATCCAATTTGCATGACCGACTCTCAATGGAGCCGGTCCACAGATCTCCGGGGTGGCTGCAGATCGCACAGCAGAAGAGTACTGTCTGTCTTTGGCTCAGTTTTAGGTCCAAATTCATTAAACAATTCAGACCGAATTCGGACCTGAAATGGTGAACCGGGACACACCGGACCCCCTGCTGGGCCCGCACTGCACATAGTGTGAACCCAGCCTGAAGAAGAGGGAGAATCAGCTTTCCAAACCCAGGAAATTGAATAATTATCTTTTGCAGTTGGACTCTGTCTGCCCTACAAGGGTTAATTGCTTGTTTAGGTTGAGAGGTGACATAGAAAAGAAAATGTATTTACCTGCTCCTCTGCACTGCTAGACTGATTCAGACTAAAACCTCCTTTCCCCAATAATTCAGTGGTCTAAGGTTCTTATGGCATCAAGTCCAATGCAGAGTCTATAGCTCTGCATTGGACATGGTGATGCTGAGAAACAGTCCAACCATGGAGCGCTGTCAGCCAGGGCATCATGTCAGTTAAAATGCTTTTATTTTCCCCTAGGCAAAATGAGCAGTTAACCCTTGTAGTGTGGGTGCAACACAACTGCAAGGAATCATTTTTAAGTTTCCTAAAGTTTGGCTTTAAGCACTCTTCTCCCCCTGCTGCATTGTGTGACTGTCCTGTTAGCTTGCTATTCCGACTATTCTGTGTTCCTAAGCTTGGTTCCTTTGTTTGGTATAGCCCTTATAAACCTTTTCCCTGGCTTGTCCAGACCCCAGTTACATATCCAGAACTAAATATATCTGACTTTCTAGGCTGGAGCTCTTATACATTTTTTTCTGTGTTCATTTTTCTGCCTGTTGCTATCAACTTGAAAAAGAAGGATATTCACTGAAAACATCAAGCAGTCTATATCTATATGTACAAGCCTACATTTATCATTTGTAACATGGAGATCCCACTCCATTTCTTGTCACATCTACACTGTGGATGAATTATCCATCCTATTTGCTGTTCATGAGTGTGAACTGTATATGCATTTGTATATTCTGGTAAAATATAAGGGTATTCATGATTATGCTTCTAGACATGATAAAACTAAGGATCTGTCCTCGCATTTCCTTATAGAAAAAACACAATCATATTTATCAGCTATTTTTTATGCTTAATAATATCTCCAATTACTTTTAAATCATTCATGACTTTATATTATCAGAGTCGTGTTAATGCGGTTCAAGCCTTGCACAAACTTTATTTACTTGGTTAAGGTTTCCTAAACATACCTAATAAATAAATCTGCTAAATCTATACTTACCATGAATGTAGCCATTGGTAAGGTTGAACTGTCATAGCATATACTTATAGACTGTGGCGGCTGCTGTTTTTTTTTTTTGGGGGGGGGGGTGACAAACAACCAACCCCATTGGTTGGTCAGCAGCACCCCCCGGGACTTACCTCACCTAGGTTGTGCGCGGGCAGTGGCCGGGTAGTGGGATCCTATGGGCGGCGGGCAGTGGGCGGGTAGCGGGCTCCTACGGGTGGCAGGCAGTGGGTAGTTTGCTGGTTCCTGCGGGCAGTGGGCAGGTTGTTGGCTCCTATGGGCAGTGGGCTCCTATGGGAGGCGGGCAGGGGCTCCTGTGTCCTTTTCCCTTTTTCTGCATCACATCGGCTTACACCTTGCGTCTCCTCCCTCCTCCTCCTAGGCGTCCAATAGGATCGCCTGTTTTTTCAGCCAATCGGGTGACAGGTCTCAGGGCCGCTTCCTGATTGGCTGGGAGGAGTATCAGTGTGAAGATAGGAAATATTAATTTGCTATTGTCACACAACTGGGTGCGCCCTGAGCACATCCTTTTTTGAAGTCTATAGCTCTAATCACGTGCGTCAAAAAAAACACAGCCCCGCCATTGGAATCCATACATCTGGCACCCTGTATTTAGATCATGGGCCCGACGCATGGAAGGGGGCGACGCCCTTGCGCCCCTAATGGACAGGCCGCCACTGCTTATAGATTAAAAGAAACCCTGAGTCCTGGTTCAAAACACTGTGCTGTGCGATATTGCATGTGATTCTGGCTGAATTTGCATTGCACAGACATTGCATGTGATTTGCACTGCAGTGTGGTGCGTATTTATGAATTTACATCGCATTTGGACCAAACTCGCACAGGACCCTTTTTTTTGGTCTGCACCAGAGTCGGATCGCACGGTGTTCACACCCATGTGATCCGATTCCTGTCCGAATTCATAGTTTGCACTGCGATATGCAGACTGATTTGGGGGTGTCATTAACTTTCTATTGACACTCCCAGCAGTGTGAACTGCCTTGCAACTCAGGTGTGATGTGAGAACCAGCAGTGGATTTGCAGGGTTCCTATATCGTACAAGTGTTAACCAAGCCTGATTCTTAACCGCCACTCTTGTAAGTCTACCCTTTTGTTTTAATTGCATTACAAATTGTCTCTGGAATCTCAGGGGAAAATATATTTTTAGTAGAATAAATATAAATAAATAAATATGAACCGAAAGGTATACCTTGGTTCCAAAGTAATATATATGTGATAAAGAAACCCCAACACAAGCTAGGGAGAAAATAGTGGGCTGTAGGAAGTGAAGTACTGTACAAAACAGTTGGCTCCTGATTCCCCCTCACCAAAGACAGCAGCTGTTCCCTTATAGCCAGTAGCAATGATAAAAGCCTTTCCATTTGGCCAGATGCACTGTTACTAGATGTTATCCTGAGTCATTGGTTGATGGTTTATTAATATGCAGCTCAGGTACACTGTAACATGTTTGGAAATATCACAGCATGGCTAGTATAAATCTGTCTTAATGCTTTAGGAACCCTCAGAACACCTTGGAGATCACTCAAACAAAAAGGTTTATGTTTATTCTTGTGAGCATCCTTTACCTGCATTTCACAGCTCTTTTCCTTATTATGACAACTGTGTGTTTTGTGATTATTGTTCTTTACCTGCCTGCTACCTGCCTTCACCTTGCCTTATCAATCTATTATAGAAATTAATTATACTGTATATCCACCGGTATGCTGCCATCAATGATATACATTTGCTGACCGCTGTGTTACCTGATGATTTTCTTATGGGAGAAAAAGTGAAATACACAATTTCTTGCAGGGGTTTCTACAAGTACTTGGGACTCAGTGATTTATTAATTTTACATATTTATTTTTACTCTTCTTCTGTCTTTATTCTTCTTCTTCTAATATTGCTACTGTTGTAAGTCTATGATGGTGCTAAATCGTTAAAAATAATAAAAATAATAATACACATTTCTCTATATATTTGTTCTCATCAGCTTCCTTGCCAATCTAAGATGTCCTAACAAAAGTTTATGGCAATCAATTGCCAAGCAAAAAGAAGATTTAGGCAACTGAATGTGAAGATTGTTGGGTGCAGGTAGGTATAGATCTGTGGTGGGGAAATATCACTTTAGATCAGCGTAGAGGGGACAGAAAGGAAAAGTGCATATTATGTGAGAGTAGACTTAATATTTAAATAGCTTGCACCTGTCTGTTCATCTTATTCTGCATAAAGACAAGTTGAAGCTCAGTCACACTTTGAGTTGAGGTTCGTTACCTACTAGACATGTGCACACTGAAATATTTTGTTTCAGAATTTCGTTTTTGTCCGAAAAAGAAACTGATTTAGTTACTCCCGAAATTCGTTTTTATTCATTTTGTTTCCTTAAAAAATGCATTTGTCCGAAAATCTGAAATAATTAAGGTCAAATCTGTCATTGAAGGCTTATGGTGTCTGTCGAATGTCCCATACACACGGTCGGATTTTCCGATGGAAAATGTCCTATCGGACAATGTTGTCGGAAATTCCGACCGTGTGTAGGCTCCATCGGACAAAGTTTTATCTCCTGCTCTCAAATTTTCCGACAACAAAGTCCTATCGGACTTTTTCCGATTGTGTGTAGCGAATTCCAACGGACAAAGTGCCACGCATGCTCAGATCACATTACAAGACCAAAGCTATTGGCTACTAGCCTCTACGTAGTCCCATCGTAGGCAACAAACGTCACCACGTTCAGAATGATCGGATTTTCCGACAACTTTGTCCGACCGTGTGTATGCAACACCAGTGTCGGACAAAATTAGTCAGAAAAAATCCGATGGATTTTGTGGTCGGATTTCCCGACCGTGTGTACGGGGCATAAGAAGATTCGACGGAGCAGCTATACGACACCGCAATCATACATTTCCGGTCGAATGTTCCGCCTACAAGCTATAGTAGAATTCTAATGTTGTATGACACTAGTAATAATAATATTTATTAATTATTATTACTAGTCAACCAACATTAGAATTCTTCTATAGCCTATAGGCAGAGCATTTGACCATAAATGTCTGCTCGCAGTGACTGCTTCGTCGAATCTTTATGTCGAATCTTTTCTCTCTATGTCAAATAATCTTGGAATAATAGAGTTAGGTTAGGCACATTTGACCTTTTTTGCTATTGTCTCTATAATGTTGAATATTTTGTCTCTATGTCGAATATTTTGTCTCTTTGTAGAATAATCTTGGACTAATAGAGCTAAGGTAAGGCACATTCGACCACAGCTTCGATGGACACAGATCACTATTGTCAGTGTCATGTCGAATCTCCTATCTATATTGAACTGTTGTCACAATGAAAATGAAAATAAAGCATTTGTTTATGACGGATCTTTCAGTTTTTGGATTCTGCACTTTCGTTATCGTTTGTTAAAACGATAACGAAAATACCCAAAATTCGGATGAAAATGCATTCGGACGAAAATTAATGCACATGCCTATTACCTACAGCAGTGAACAAAACATAGAAGAAGCCTAAACATTTTTTATAGATATTACATAATTGTATTCTTTTTTTTTTTTTTTTCTGCTGTTATAATTGTGACTTTTTTGACAGAAAAGCTACCTTGATGATAGTAATTTATAAGGTGACATCATGCTGGTAAAGTGATATATTTACATGAATGTAATATAACATGTAATCTGAGAGGTCCATAAAATAGGTCACTTAATCTGACCTGAAACTGAAGCAGGTTATGCATTGTGTTACTAAATGTGTTGCTCTAATGAAAATAAAACACATTGCTCTAAAGACTACCTTGGGAATATCAGCTTCTTAACTGAATATGTTTAACATCAATCATTTCTTTTGCAGTGACATTTTTCTCTTCTTTTTGGAATGTCCACTTCTTTACTACAGAAATCATCAGATGACCTTGAAAAGAAGAATAGCATTTACTTAAATTAAATTATTTGCAAAAGTATATAATAATTTAACAATCCCTAGTCTTTTAAACTGTCAGTGCTGTATTTTTTCTAATATACCGATTTAAAAGTAATATATTTTAATCTTTGAAGAAATGGAAGTGCTTCAGTCTCTCTTGGGTCTAATGTTGTCTTGTAGTAAGTAAGCAGACTCTGTCATTAAAATGTAGTTTAGCTTTAGCTGACCATTAGCTGAGTATTTTATTTCTTTCTCCCTGTAGCACAGAGGGTTTAGGTTTTCTATATTTCTAGTTTGACATTTTCTGGATACTGGAAATCCCTTTATTTAAAAACAGTGTATTTAAAAAGCAGAATATTGTTTTAATATGAGATGCTGCTTAAGTTGCTAAATGTAACCAGTTAATAATGTAAAGCTTTTCCAATCCAAGTGCCTACATCATCTGGTTTTTAACCCTCATGAAGGGGGAGTGCTGAGCCCCCAAAACACTTTTTAAAAGGTAGTGTGGCTTCAATAAACTCCTCTGGGGATCCAGCAAGACCCCACAGTTGCTGGTGAGAAGCCTCTGGGACCATAAACCACCCTTTGCTTTATAAGAACCATCTGCATAAGGTTCAGCATTCCTGCAATACAAAGATAAATTTAAAGGGGACCTAAACCAAATCACAAAAATCTCTTTTCAATAATGTATTTACTATGTGTCCATCAGTGCCACCTACCAGTGCCCATCAGTGCCCATCTATCAGCGCCAATCAGTGCTCAGCCGTGCCACCCATCAGTGCCACCCATAAGTACCTATCAGTGCCCATTAGTGTCGCCTATCAATGCCCATCAGTGTCGCCATATCAGTGCCCATCAGTGCCACCTATTAGTGAGAATCAGTGCCACCTATCAGTGCCAATCAGTGCCAACCTATCAGTGCTAATCAGTGCCCACCCATGCCACCTATCAGTGCCTACTATAAGTACCCATCAGTGCCACCTATCAGTGCCCATCTGTGCCACCTATCAGTGAGCATCAGTGCCCATCAGTGCCACCTCATCAGTGCCTATCGGTGCCACCTTATCAGTGCCCATTAGTGCAGCCTCATCAGTGCCCATAAGTGAAGGAGAAAAATTATTTATTTTCAAAATTTCCGGTCTTTTTTTATTTGTTGCGCTAATATAAACATGCCAGTAGTGATCAAATACCACCAAAAGAAAGCTCTATTTTTTGGGAACAAAATGATAACAATTTTTTTGGGGTACAGCGTAGCATGGCTGCGCAATTGTCATTCAAAGTGTGACAGCACTGAAAGATAAAAATTGGCTAGGGCAGGAAGGGACAAAAGAGCCTGGTATTAAAGTGGTTAATATACTTGCTCTAAAAAATGCTTATAAATGAATGTCTCATTGGTACATGCCCCCGGATTGCATATCCACTTTTAATCCTGACACTTCCCCACAATGCTTCCAAGGCTGTACTGACCGTGACACTTTATTACATATTTAGTGGACATGTCCTGTATAGGGATGGGCCCGGTGCTCGATTCGAACCCACGTTCGAATTGAGCACCGGGCGTTCGCTCGCTCGGCGAGCCCAGAACTATTTGGGCGGTTCGCATCACATTCGTGTGATGCGAGCGGCCCCGCAATGCATTGCGGCCGGCGTTGCCGGCGCAGTGCATTGCTGGCTGATGATTGGCCAAGCATGCACTGTGACCCCGCATGCTTGGCCAATCACAGCGCCGGAAACTCGGAGAGCAATGATTGGCTACAGGCAGGACGCCTGTAGCCAATTAAAGCTCAGGGGCTTTAGTACACGCCCCACCATTTAAAAGGCCGCCACGCCGTCGGCCCCGGTCACATGTGTTCCGGCTTTAGGAGAGAGCAGTCTGCTGATTCTGTCTTTGCTTGATTGCTACTGAAAGATTTGCTCTTCTTTGCTGAACCATTGGCTATTTCTTTGCTAAACCATTGCTACCTAAGTCATTGATCGTTCATTGCTGCTGATTGCACAGTTAGTGTGTTATTAGCTGCTGCTGGGGATTAGTCTGGTGCGTGCTTACTGTTAGTACAGTATTGCAGTAGTACCAACCGCAGTGCTGTTAGCACAGCATTGCACCCCAACAGCACCCATAGGACTTCTAGTGTGTTAGTGGCAGCAAACAGAGCTCCTATATTTTCTTCTCAGCAGCACCCATAGGACTTCTAGTGTGTTAGTGGCAGCAAACAGAGTTCCTAAATTTTCTTCTCAGCAGCACCCATAGGACTTCTAGTGTGTTAGTAGCATCACACAGAGCTCCTATATTTTCTTCTCAGCAGCACCCATAGGACTTCTAGTGTGTTAGTGGCATCACACAGAGCTCCTATATTTTCTTCTCAGCAGCACCCATAGGACTTCTAGTGTGTTAGTGGCATCACAGAGCTCCTATATTTTCTTCTCAGCAGCACCCATAGGACTTCTAGTGTGTTAGTGGCATCAAACAGAGCTCCTATATTTTCTTCTCAGCAGCACCCATAGAACTTCTAGTGTGTTAGTGGCATCACACAGAGCTCCTATATTTTCTTCTCAGCAGCACCCATAGGACTTCTAGTGTGTTAGTGGCATCACACAGAGCTCCTATATTTTCTTCTCAGCAGCACCCATAGGACTTCTAGTGTGTTAGTGGCATCACACAGAGCTCCTATATTTTCTTCTCAGCAGCACCCATAGGCCTTCTAGTGTGTTAGTGGCATCACACAGAGCTCCTACATTTTCTTCTCAGCAGCACCCATAGGACTTCTAGTGTGTTAGTGGCAGCAAACAGACCTCCTATATTTTCTTCTCAGCAGCACCCATAGGACTTCTAGTGTGTTAGTGGCAGCACACAGAGCTCCTATATTTTCTTGACAGCAGCACACATATTTTACCTATTGTGTCAGCAGCACCCATAGAACTTCTAGTGTGTTAGTGGCAGCACACAGAGCTCCTATATTTTCTTGACAGCAGCACACATATACTACCTATTGTGTCAGCAGCACCCATAGGACTTCTAGTGTGTTAGTGGCATCACACAGAGCTCCTATATTTTCTTCTCAGCAGCACCCATAGGACTTCTAGTGTGTTAGTGGCATCACACAGAGCTCCTATATTTTCTTGACAGCAGCACACATATTTTACCTATTGTGTCAGCAGCACCCATAGGACTTCTAGTTTGTTAGTGGCAGCACACAGAGCTCCTATATTTTCTTCTCAGCAGCACCCATAGGACTTCTAGTGTGTTAGTGGCAGCACACAGAGCTCCTATATTTTCTTGACAGCAGCACACATATTTTACCTATTGTGTCAGCAGCACCCATAGAACTTCTAGTGTGTTAGTGGCAGCACACAGAGCTCCTATATTTTCTTGACAGCAGCACACATATACTACCTATTGTGTCAGCAGCACCCATAGGACTTCTAGTGTGTTAGTGGCATCACACAGAGCTCCTATATTTTCTTCTCAGCAGCACCCATAGGACTTCTAGTGTGTTAGTGGCATCACACAGAGCTCCTATATTTTCTTCTCAGCAGCACCCATAGGACTTCTAGTGTGTTAGTGGCAGCACACAGAGCTCCTATATTTTCTTGTCAGCAGCACCCATAGGATTTCTAGTGTGTTAGTGGCAGCACACAGAGCTCTTATATTTTCTTCTCAGCAGCACCCATAGGACTTCTAGTGTGTTAGTGGCATCACACAGAGCTCCTATATTTTCTTCTCAGTAGCACCCATAGGACTTCTAGTGTGTTAGTGGCATCACACAGAGCTCCTATATTTTCTTCTCAGCAGCACCCATAGGACTTCTAGTGTGTTAGTGGCATCACACAGAGCTCCTATATTTTTCTTCTCAGCAGCACCCATAGGACTTCTAGTGTGTTAGTGGCATCACACAGAGCTCCTATATTTTCTTCTCAGCAGCACCCATAGGACTTCTAGTGTGTTAGTGGCATCACACAGAGCTCCTATATTTTCTTCTCAGCAGCACCCATAGGACTTCTAGTGTGTTAGTGGCATCACACAGAGCTCCTATATTTTCTTCTCAGCAGCACCCATAGGACTTCTAGTGTGTTAGTGGCATCACACAGAGCTCCTATATTTTCTTCTCAGCAGCACCCATAGGACTTCTAGTGTGTTAGTGGCATCACACAGAGCTCCTATATTTTCTTGACAGCAGCACACATATTTTACCTATTGTGTCAGCAGCACCCATAGGACTTCTAGTTTGTTAGTGGCAGCACACAGAGCTCCTATATTTTCTTCGCAGCAGCACCCATAGGACTTCTAGTGTGTTAGTGGCAGCACACAGGGCTCCTATATTTTCTTGACAGCAGCACACATATTTTACCTATTGTGTCAGCAGCACCCATAGAACTTCTAGTGTGTTAGTGGCATCACACAGAGCTCCTATATTTTCTTGACAGCAGCACACATATTTTACCTATTGTGTCAGCAGCACCCATAGGACTTCTAGTTTGTTAGTGGCAGCACACAGAGCTCCTATATTTTCTTCTCAGCAGCACCCATAGGACTTCTAGTGTGTTAGTGGCAGCACACAGAGCTCCTATATTTTCTTGACAGCAGCACACATATTTTACCTATTGTGTCAGCAGCACCCATAGGACTTCTAGTGTGTTAGTGGCAGCACACAGAGCTCCTATATTTTCTTGACAGCAGCACACATATACTACCTATTGTGTCAGCAGCACCCATAGGACTTCTAGTGTGTTAGTGGCATCACACAGAGCTCCTATATTTTCTTCTCAGCAGCACCCATAGGACTTCTAGTGTGTTAGTGGCATCACACAGAGCTCCTATATTTTCTTCTCAGCAGCACCCATAGGACTTCTAGTGTGTTAGTGGCAGCACACAGAGCTCCTATATTTTCTTGTCAGCAGCACCCATAGGATTTCTAGTGTGTTAGTGGCAGCAAACAGAGCTCTTATATTTTCTTCTCAGCAGCACCCATAGGACTTCTAGTGTGTTAGTGGCATCACACAGAGCTCCTATATTTTCTTCTCAGTAGCACCCATAGGACTTCTAGTGTGTTAGTGGCATCACACAGAGCTCCTATATTTTCTTCTCAGCAGCACCCATAGGACTTCTAGTGTGTTAGTGGCATCACACAGAGCTCCTATATTTTCTTCTCAGCAGCACCCATAGGACTTCTAGTGTGTTAGTGGCATCACACAGAGATCCTATATTTTCTTCTCAGCAGCACCCATAGGACTTCTAGTGTGTTAGTGGCATCACACAGAGCTCCTATATTTTCTTCTCAGCAGCACCCATAGGACTTCTAGTGTGTTAGTGGCATCACACAGAGCTCCTATATTTTCTTCTCAGCAGCACCCATAGGACTTCTAGTGTGTTAGTGGCATCACACAGAGCTCCTATATTTTCTTCTCAGCAGCACCCATAGGACTTCTAGTGTGTTAGTGGCATCACACAGAGCTCCTATATTTTCTTGACAGCAGCACACATATTTTACCTATTGTGTCAGCAGCACCCATAGGACTTCTAGTTTGTTAGTGGCAGCACACAGAGCTCCTATATTTTCTTCTCAGCAGCACCCATAGGACTTCTAGTGTGTTAGTGGCAGCACACAGAGCTCCTATATTTTCTTGACAGCAGCACACATATTTTACCTATTGTGTCAGCAGCACCCATAGAACTTCTAGTGTGTTAGTGGCAGCACACAGAGCTCCTATATTTTCTTGACAGCAGCACACATATACTACCTATTGTGTCAGCAGAACCCATAGGACTTCTAGTGTGTTAGTGGCATCACACAGAGCTCCTATATTTTCTTCTCAGCAGCACCCATAGGACTTCTAGTGTGTTAGTGGCATCACACAGAGCTCCTATATTTTCTTCTCAGCAGCACCCATAGGACTTCTAGTGTGTTAGTGGCAGCACACAGAGCTCCTATATTTTCTTGTCAGCAGCACACATAGTACCTATAGTGTGTTAGTGTCAGCACCCATAGGACCTACAGTGTGTTGTGAGCACACATAGAAGCTCTATTTTTTATACTATATACACTACCGACTACAATGGCTGGAAGACCGCCAAGGAGAGGCAGAGCTAGCCGAGGCAAGAACACAGGGCAGGCAGGCTCTGTTTCTAGAGACAACAGTGCTGGCCATGGACGTGGTCGTGCATCGGCATCAGCATGTGGCCATGGGACAGGCTTGTCTTTGTTTTCGGCAGCTGGACATGTGGAGCCGCATCATGCCGAAGGCTTGGTAGAATGGATGACCAAGCCCTCCTCATCCTCCTCATCCTCTCTCACCCAGGCTCAGTGTACTGGCAGAGCAGCTGCCAACGCGTACTCAATGGCATCATCAGCCACCCCTTCCCTAGACCCACCATGTCCTCCTGAGGAGTCCCCCGAACTGTTTAAGCACAGTGTTGGGTACATGCTCCAGGAGGATGCCCAACGATTCGAAGGCTCGGATGATGATACCCAGCTTGAGGAAGGCAGTAGTGTGCGCGCAGAGAGAGGGGATGCTGAAGGACAGCAATCTGGCAGTACTGTTCCACCAGCTGCAGCTTACTGCCAGGTTTGCTCTAGTGGTGAAGAGGGAGGGGATGATGAGGTCACTGACTCCACGTGGGTGCCTGAAGGGAGAGAGGAGGAGGAGGAGGAGGAGGATGCGACGTCACATGTCCAACGAGGCAGGATGCCCCCTGGAGGCCAGCTAGAGGCCAGCACAGCAACTGTACCACACCGCAGAGCTCCACCTGTGCAGGGCGCTGCCTCTTCACGTTATCACAAAAGTTCTTTGGTGTGGGCCTTTTTTGAGACGAGTGCATCAGATCGCACCACTGCTATTTGCAATATTTGTCTCAAGCGTATCTCGCGTGGCCAAAACATCAGCCGCTTGGGCACCACAAGCATGAGAAGACATATGTCGACCTGCCATGCAGCTCATTGGCAAGCACACATAAAAGACCCACACCAAAGAACAAAGCGGACCTCTCCTTGCTCCTCATCAGCTGGGATCTCCATCCCCACTATATCTTCAGTCCTCTCTGAAAGCTGCTCTGAGGGGACTGAAGGTGTAGAATTAGGTGTGTCACAACCAAGTACTTGCAGTACACCGACGTCCGATTGTAGCAGGCAAATTTCCCTGCCCCAGCTGCTGGACCGTCGAAAGAAGTATACTCCCAGCCATCCACATGCCCAGCGGTTGAATGCTAGCTTGGCTAAATTGCTAGCACTTCAACTGCTGCCTTTTCAGTTGGTAGACTCGGCCCCCTTCCGTGAGTTTGTTCAATGTGCGGTTCCTCAGTGGCAGGTTCCCAAACGCCACTTTTTCTCACGGAAGGCGATTCCGTCTCTCTACCGGCATGTGGAAGGCAATGTCCATGCCTCGCTGGACAGGGCGGTCAGCGGTAAGGTGCATATTACCGCTGACTCATGGTCCAGCAGGCATGGACAGGGACGTTATCTTTCTTTCACGGCCCATTGGGTCACTTTATTGGCAGCTGGGAGGGATGCAGGACAAGGTGCAGTAGTGTTGGAGGTTGTTCTGCCACCACGCCTCCAAAATGCTACTACTGGTTGTGACACACCTCTCTCCTCCACCCCCTCCTCTTCTTCTTCCTCCAGTGCTCTGTTCTCGGAACCAGCGGTGCTCCGTAGGCGTACAAGGGGCTACGCGAGTACGCAGGCAAAAAGATGCCATGCCGTGCTTGCGCTGGTGTGTTTGGGGGACAGGAGCCACACTGGGGCAGAGGTTCTGGCAGCTCTGCAGGGGCAGGCCGAGAGGTGGTTGACGCCACGCCAGCTTAAGCCAGGAATGGTCATTTCTGACAATGGCACCAACCTCCTCTCCGCCCTGCGACAGGGGCAGCTCACCCATGTGCCCTGTATGGCTCACGTCCTCAACCTGGTGGTGCAGCGGTTCTTGGGCAGGTACCCAGGCTTACAGGATGTCCTGAGGCAGGCCAGGAAAGTCTGTGTGCATTTCCGCCGATCTTATAATGCCAGTGCTCGGCTGACTGAGCTGCAAAAGGAGCTGAACCTGCCCAAGAACCGCCTAATATGTGACATGCCCACCAGGTGGAACTCAACGTTGGCCATGCTGCAGCGACTGCACACGCAGCAGAGGGCCATCAATGAGTACCTTTGCGACTACGGCACCAGGACAGGGTCAGGGGAGCTTGGCTTTTTTTCCCCACGCCAGTGGAGCATGATCAGGGATGCATGCACTGTCCTCTCACCATTTGAGGAGGCCACGAGGATGGTGAGCAGTGACAGTGCATGCATCAGTGACACTGTACCTCTTGTCCACCCGTTGGAGCATACGCTGCGTGGGATAATGGACAGGGCACTTGAGGCAGAACAGAGGCAGGAAGAGGAGGACTTCCTTGCCTCTCAAGGCCCCCTTTATCCAGACAGTGTTCCTTCTGTCCCACCCATCACACAGGAAGAGGATGAGGAGGAGGAGGAGGAGGAGGATTGTGTGAGCATGGAGGTGGAGCCTGGCACTCAGCATCAGCAGCAGCAGTCTTTTAGGGATGATGTACAGTCCCAACAAACCAGTGGACTTGTACGTGGCTGGGAGGAGGTGGCTGGCGATCATGTCATCCTCAGTGACCCAGAAGACTCCGGACCGAATGCCTCAGCTAACCTACGTAGCATGGCCTCCCTGATCCTGCAAAGCCTGCGGAAGGATCCTTGTGTTCATCGGATCAAGAAGAGGGACCATTACTGGCTGGCCACTCTCCTTGATCCACGGTACAAGGGTAAGGTTGCGGACCTTATCTTGCCATCGCAGAGGGAGCAGAAGATGAGACATCTCAGGGAGGCCTTGCAGAAAAGTCTGTGCAATGCGTTCCCAGAAACTGGGAGGTTACAAACTCCTGGTCCTGGACGACGAGTTGCTGAGGCTTCGGTCAGTAGCAGAAGGAGCGGTGGGGAAGGTGGACGTCTGACCGATGCGTTCAGACAATTTTTTAGTCCGCAGCCCCAAGGTATGATCGGTTCCAGCAACCATCGCCAGCGTCTGATATACATGGTGCAGGAATACCTAGGGGCAAGGTCATACTTGGACACCTTTCCCACCGAAAATCCTCTGGCTTACTGGGTCCTGAGGATGGATCACTGGCCAGAGCTTGCACAGTATGCAATTGAGCTACTGGCCTGTCCTGCATCCAGCGTTCTTTCCGAACGCACATTCAGTGCTGCTGGAGGATTTGTCACCTATCATAGGGTGCGCCTGTCCACCGACTCAGTTGATCGACTGACCTTCATAAAAATGAATCAGTCTTGGATCACCACCAGCTACCAGGCACCTGAAGCGAATATAACTGAATAGTTTATAATGTCACATCTCTTCAAGACTGCCTATGCTGATGCTGAGTGACTGTCCTGTTATGTTCACTGACTATCCTCTTCCTCCTCCTCAATGATCCATGCCACCACACCAGTGCCTAAAGCACAATTTTTCAGCCCCTGTGTAACAGGGGCGTGTACTTACAATTTTTTTATAAAAATGCTTCGCAACAGGTGTGACTGCTGTGCTCCAAGTACAGTATCTGTGAGGGGTTGCAGTGTTGTGGCACCAGCACCAGTGCCTAAGGCACAATTTTTCAGCCCCTGTTGGGGCGTGTAATTACAATTTTTAGGCAATGCTTTGCAACAGGTCTCATTGCTGTGCTAAGAGTACAGTATCTGTGAGGGGTTGCAGTGTTGTGGCACCAGCACCAATGCCTAAGGCACAATTTTTCAGCCCCTGTATAACAGGGGCGTGTAATTACAATTTTTTTTTAAAAAATGCTTCGCAACAGGTGTGACTGCTGTGCTCCAAGTACAGTATCTGTGAGGGGTTGCAGTGTTGTGGCACCAGTGCCTAAGGCACAATTTTCAGCCCCTATTGGGGCGTGTAATTACAATTTTTAGGCAATGCTTTGCAACAGGTCTCATTGCTGTGCTAAGAGTACAGTATCTGTGAGGGGTTGCAGTGTTGTGGCACCAGCACCAATGCCTAAGGCACAATTTTTCAGCCCCTGTTTAACAGGGGCGTGTAATTACAAATCTTGATCTAATAGTTCACAGCAGGGCCCATTCCTGCGCCCACCAAGAGTAACTATGAGGGCCTACAGTCTTGTGGCAACACCGTCCACCACCACCACCAAAGGCCCAATTTTTCTGCCCTGTTCAACAGGTGCATGCAATTACAAATCTTGATCTAATAACTCACAGCAGGGCCCATTCCTGCACCCACCAAGAGTAACTGTGAGGGCTTACAGTCTTGTGGCAACACCGTCCACCACCACCACCACCAAAGGCCCAATTTTTCTGCCCTGTTCAACAGGTGCATGCAATTACAAATCTTGATCTAATAACTCACAGCAGGGCCCATTCCTGCACCCACCAAGAGTAACTGTGAGGGCTTACAGTCTTGTGGCAACACCGTCCACCACCACCACCACCACCACCAAAGGCCCAATTTTTCTGCCCGGTTCAACAGGTGCATGCAAGTACAAATCTTGATCTATTAACTCACAGCAGGGCCCATTCCTGTGCCCACCAGTCTTGTGGCTACACCAACATCTAATAGGGCAAATTTCTGCAGAGGATATACGGCAGGACCCTACTTTCAAACATCCAACTTACAAACGACTCCTACTTGCAAACGGAAAGAGAAAACAGGAAGTGAGAGGAAATCTACCCCTAGGAAGGGAAATTCTATCCTGTTAGATTTAATTTGGGAAAAAGGTATCTCCTCTCTACTGATGCTTTATCACCAATCCTTGTTTCAATTAAAACCCCACTTTTCCAAAAACATTTGTCATTGGGACGGAAAGTGAGGTGACATGTTCTGAACAGATGTGCAAAGACAGCAAATGTTACAGGGGTGATAACCCCTCCCTATGTTCTCCAAAAAGCTTAAAAATAGATTTTTTTGGGATGGAGCTACACTTCATAATGTACCTGTTCTGATTCTACTTAAGAACAAACCTACAGTCTGTGTCTTGTTTGCACCACCTATATACTGCTGTTCAGAGTATATAGGGTTGTAGGTATAGGGTTTTATTTTGGGTGCGGGGTCCCCCTTAATATCCATACAAGACCCAAATGGGCTGGGGTGGGGGGGGGGGGATGGGGTAGCCATGCCATTTTTCTCAAGGATTTTCAGCCATATGGCGGCCAGGACAAGACATGACATTAAAGCCGCAAGTGGTTTTAAATGGCTTCTTTTTTTCCTTTACAAATGTCATTTTGTGCAGGGACAGTTCTAAACACGGGAAACACATGCCACTTCACAGGCATACTTTAGACACCCCCCAGGTACCATATTTAAAGGAAAATTTCACTTTTTTTTTTTCACTTTATGCATCATTAAAATGACTGCTCCCGAAAAAAAGTTAGTTTTTAAAAGTTCTTTTTGCATTGATATATGTCCCCTGGGGCAGGACCCGGGTCCCCAAACCTGTTTTATGACATTAATATGCATATTGGCCGTTGTAATTAGCAATTTTGATTTCGAACGTTCGCGTCCATTATAACGAATAGGGTTCGAAAATTCGCGCAAACTTTCGGTCCGTTCGAAGGTTCTGGTGCGAACCGAACCCGGGGGTGTTCGGCTCATCCCTAGTCCTGTAGCTTCTCGTTTCTGGACCAAGATATATGATCTATTATGTTCAATTATTCATATCACTCTCATTAAAAAACCCTTGGGCTGCTCGCCTACACAAACCTGTTCCACATCTTAATATCTGTAAACGAAAGCTGGTGGGATTTGTTTTCTTGGCGGCACAACAATCATTAGCCAAAACATGGAAACAGAAAGCAATACCCTTCTCTGAAATCAAAAAATGCCTCTTAGGTACTATGGTTAATGAAAAATGTACCTCTATCCTTACCGATAACCACACTAAATTCTTAAAAGTATGGGAACCATGGCTTGATTATATTAAATACTTGAATTTTGATCATTCCCTTCTTTCTCTCTGACCAACCATTTCAACTACTACCACCAATATTGGTTCCACATGGAATTACCTCCTTCTTGTTCCATTCTTACTGACCCCTCCCCCTCCCTCTTTTCTCTTCACTACTTTCTTTTTATCCATTTACTTATATATTTTTTATGATCCTAATTCACCTGACCTCCACGACTTGAATCTTTTCCATTCAATTTTAAGTTTTCCCTTTGTTATGTATTAAGTGTTCTTATTCATAAAATTTGTATGATACATTTAATACTATATTGCTTCTTGCCAGTCGTTATGTTATTTATCATTCTAATATTCTAAAACTGGTATTTATTTATAGAAACTCAATAACATTTATTGTAAAACAATTTCTAACCCGGCAATGCAGTCCGACGTCAGCGGCAATTTGACAGACATCTGTGTGGGTTCCTGCATAGATGTCTATACAAATCCTTGCTTCCAGACTTTCTGGCTTGTCTGACTATCCGTTCCAGTTACCGAACTATGGCTATTTTTTTTACTACGTTTGTTCTATTTACTTTTATTGTTAAACAAGTATGATTTAACTGTACTTCTGTCTCAGTCTGATTCGTGGTTTCTGACAGTAGGCGAAGGCCAAGAATTCAGAAGATGCAGTCAATCCTCTTGTTGGTAATATTTTTTCCAGATTGGATGAGCAGGATCACTGCATGGATCAGTTTGCCATGGCGTTACAGATGCTTCTGAGTCACACGGCTCACCTGGAATCTCCCACTGTGGCTGCTCCAGTACAACCTGTGTTGCAGGCCGGCCCTGCTGCTGCTCCAGTCTCTGCGCAGGCACCCACCTCAAGTATTACCTCTATAAGAGGTATGTCCGGTTCTGCTCTGCTTCCCCAGCGATTAGGGGGCGATCCAGTCCAATCCTGATGGTTTATTAACCAGGTTGAGACATACTTTGTGATGCTAGCCCAGGCGTTTCCCACAAACAGAAACAAAGTAGGTTTTGTGATATCTTTGTTTTCTGAGAGAGCCTTGGTCTGGGCAAACCCTCTATGGGAAACGCAAAAACCCATTGTCCTGAGTTTCCCAGTGTTTGTGGCTTCTTTTAAAAGGGTATTTGATGCTCCAGCATGCTCTGCTTCTGCTGCCAAGTGCCTCAAGTCCATCAAACAGAGTATGAGAACTGTTGCCGATTATTCCATTGAATTCCATACTCTGGCAGCAGAGGTTGCTTGGAACAATGAGGCCCTTGTGGCTGCTTTTTCTCATGGTCTCTCAGATACCATCAAAGATGAGATAGCAGCCCGAGATATACCCACTGAGCTGAAGAAGTTGATCACATTTGCCATCCTCATTGACTCCAGACTCTCTGAGAAAAAGACTCTCTTTAAAGGAGCGCTTGCGGAAGCCTCCTGTACATTAGTCTCCGAGCTTTGCAGTCCCACCCTTGCCTCCCTCACCTCCCATGCCTCCTGGTACTGAGTCGGTCAGTGAAGCACCCATGCACTTGGGCCTCACGCGTCTCTCTGCGAATGAGAGAGCCCTTACTAGGAGGGAGAGAGTGTGCCTTTATTGTGGCCAGGCAGGTCACTTTTTGAAGTCTTGTCCTACCTTTTCAGGGAACGCCCGAACCTTGACCTTAGGTGGCATTGTTTTGTCCCCAGTTATCCAGAAGGATAAGCCCCTGGTTCTGGTTACCCTTTCTTGGGCTGAATCGACTCTGGGGCTGCAGGCCTGTTCAGTGATGCTGCCTTTGTATTGAAGCACTCAATTCCGCGGCAGCTGTGTGCCACTCCACTTGCCATTGAGGCTCTTGATAGGAGACCTCTACAGCCTGCCCATGTGACTCATGAGACTGCTCCATTGTCCATGGCCGTAGGAGCTCTTCATAATGAGATAATTGTACTCCAAGTTATTTCCTCACCTAATTTCTGCTGGTAATTGGTTATCCTTGGTTACAGAGGCACAACCCCTCTTTTGATTGGCTTTGTGCAGTGGTTCTCTCCTGGTTGCCACAATGCAGTAAGACATGCTTTCAGAAGGTGGCTAAGGTCCTGTGCACCTCTTCACTCTCCTCCCTGCTGGAGGAGTACTGCAATTTTAGTCTCAGTGATTGGCTGGGCTATTCTTGCAGCTTTCGTTTCTTTCTTTGAAACCAATTTAGCATTTCCTTGGCTTTGTGTTTGGAATCATTGTCTTGCTGAAATGTCCATGTCGTTTCATCTTCATTATCCTGATAGATGGCAGCGGATTTTTATCAAGAATGTCTTGGTACATTTTTCCATTCATCCTTCCTTCAATGATATGATGTTTGCCAGTACTGTATGCTGAAAAACAGCCCCACACAATGATGTTTCCACCTCCAAACTTGTGTGCAATATGGCATCCAAAGAGTTCAGTTTTGGTCTCATCTGACCAGACTATATTCTCCCAGTATTTCACAGGCTTGTCCTAATGTTGTGCAGCAAACTTTAAACGAGCTTCAACATGTTTTTTCTTCGTCAATGGAGTCTTGCGTGGTGAGCGTGCATATAGGCCAAGGCGGTTGAGTGCATTACATATTGTTTTCAATTGTACCTGCTAATTCCAGGTCTTTCTGAAGCTCTCCACAAGTGATCCTTGGCTCTTTGACAACTCTTCTGATAATTCTTTTTACTCCTCTGTCAGAAATTTTGAGAGGAAAACCTGGTCATGGCCAGTTTATGTTCTTTCAATTTTCAGTTGATGATGGACCCAAGAGTGCTCACTGAAACATTCAGAAGTTTAGAAATCCTTCTGTAACCAATGCCATCAGTATGTTTTGCAACAATAAGGTTGCAAAGGTTTTGAGAGAGCTCTTTGCTTATACCCATCCTGAGATGTTTCTTGTGTGACACCTTGGTAATGAGACACCCTTTTATAGGCCATCAGTTGAGACTGAACCAGATGATATTAATTTTCACTGATAAGGGGCAGGATTGATTTCTAATTACTGATAGGTTTCAGCTGGTGTCTTTGCCTTTTTGCACCTCCCTTTCTTCATGTGGTCAATACTTTTTCCCTGTGGCATTCCATTTTATTACACATTACTTAATTGCTGAAAGTATTTGCTTTGGTTTCTTTGTATGTATGGTTTGCATGGATTGTTACTGACATGGCAATAGCACCTATAGAAATCTATTTACCTAGAAAAACTGTGACATGTTCAATATTTATTTTACCCGATATATATATATATATATATATATATATATATATATATATATATATATATATATACACACAGTTAAGCCCATATATATTTGAACACAGGCACAAATTTTGTTTTTTCAGGTATTTACCAAAACATATTCAGGCTGTAGTTATATAATTTCATGTGGGCTGAAAGTGCACACTCTAAAGCCCCATACACACGGTCGGATTTTCGCATGGATTCTGTCCGATCGGACAATGTTGTCGAAAAATCCGACCGTGTGTATGCACCATCGGACAGTGTACGTCGGATTGTCCGACGGACAAAGTCCTATCTCCTGCTGGATAGATTTTTGGACAACAAGGTCCGATCACACCAAATCCGATCGTGTGTATGGTAGTCCGACGGACAAAGTGCTACGCATGCTCAGATCACATTACAAGACCAAAGCTATTGGCTACTAGCCTCTACGTAGTCCCGTCGTAGGCAACAAACGTCACCACGTTCAGAATGATCGGATTTTCCGACAACTTTGTCCGACCGTGTGTACGCAAAACCAACATCGGACAAAGTATGACAGACATGATCCGACGGACCTGGTCCTCGGATAATCCGCGCGTGTGTATGGGGCTTTAGGTTTAATTTGAGGGTATGTAAATCCAAATCAGAGGAAGAGTTAAGGAATTACAGCACTTAAGAATAGCCATCCCTCTTTTTCAAGGGACCAAAAGTAATTGGACAATTTAATCAAAAGCCATTTCATGGCCAGGTGTGGACTACTCCTTCACTATTTCTTCATCAATTAACCACTTGCCGACCAAGGACGTCATATGACGTCCTTGACTTTGAGTGGTGATATCTGAATGATGCGTGCAGCTATTGGCATCATTCAGATATCATTTTTACCGGCCGGCGATTCTGTGCACCATAAGAATGATCATAGCGGCAGTTCCACCGCCTGATCGTTCTTATAGGCAGCGGGAGGGGACGTCCCCCCCTCCCGCCGCCATCCGGTGCTTCTCCGGGCTCTCCCGTGCCATCGGGGGCCCGGAGAAAGAATCGCTCGCTGCCGGATGACGAGCATAGAGATTTCCGGTGACCAGATGGTCACCAGTCATCTCTATGACCGTCGGAGGCCTGGGCGCGACGTTATGACGTCACGCCCGGTACCCGGAAGTAAACCCGGAAGTAAACAAAGCCGCGATCGAAATTTTTTACCGATCTCATGCTTTCCAGCCTGGAGGAGAGATGTGGGGTCTTATTGACCCCACATATCTCCATAAAGAGGACCTGTCACATACATTCCTATTACAAGGGATGTTTACATTCCTTGTAATAGGAATAAAAAAAAGTGTAAAATAAAAAAAAATTAAGTAAAATAAAAAAAAAAATATTAAACCGCCCCTGTCCCCTGTAGCTCGCGATCAGAAGCTAACGCACACGCAAGTCCGGCCCGCATATGTAAACGCCGCTCAAACCACACATGTGAGGTATCGCCGCGTGCGTTAGAGCGCGTGCAACAATTCTAGCACTAGACCTCCTCCGTAACTCTAAACTGGTAACCAGTAAAAAATATTAAAGCGTTGCCTATGGAGATTATTAAGTACCGAAGTTTGGCGCCATTCCACGGTTGTGCGCAATTTTAAAGCGTGACATGTTTGGTATCTATTTACTCGGCATAACATCATCTTTCATATTATATAAAAAATTGGGCTAACTTTACTGTTTTCTTATTTTTTAATTCATGAAACCGTTTTTTTCCAAAAAAAAGGCGTTTGAAAAATTATTGCGCAAATACCGTGTGAGATAAAAAGTTGCAATGACCGCCATTTTATTCCCTAGGGTGTCTGCTAAAAAAAACGTACTCAATGTTTGGGGGTTCTGAGTAATTTTCTAGCAAAAAAATGATGATGTTTACATGAAGGAAAATAGGCCAAAATAGGCCCGGTAAGCAAGTGGTTAAGCAGGTAAAAGGACTGGAGTTGATTCTAAGTGTGGTATTTGCATTTGAAAACTATTGCTGTGAACCTATATTATGCGTTCAAGGAATCTGACCATGCAAGTGAAACAGGCCAGTAAGGCTTCAAAAACAAAACCAATCCATCAGAGAGATAGCTGCAATATTAGGAGTAGCCAAATCAATAGTTTGGTACATTCTGAGGAAAGTAGAACGCACTGGTGAGCCCAGCAACATAAAAAGGCCGGATGAATTTTGCAGTGTTTAGAGATATACTGTCAGCCCAGATTCAGCCAAATGCAGCAAAGTTGATTGGACGGCGCTTCACAGTACAGACGGACAATTATTCCAAACAAACTGCAAGAGCAACCCTGGAGTTTTTGAAGGAAAATAAGTGGAATATTCTGCAACGGCCTGAGTTAATCCCCTGATCTTAATTGAGCATGCATTTCACTTGCAGAAGGCAAAACTAAAGGCCAAAAGACCCACAAACAAAGAACAATTGAAGACGGCTGCAGTTAGAGCCTGGCAAAGCACCGGAATGGAGGTACCCAGTCTTTGGTAATGTCCATGGGTTCCAGACTTCAGATAGTCATTACGAGTAAAGGATTTGCAAAAAAATATTAAAATTAAACATTTTATTTAGGATTATATTCATTTGTCCAATTACATTTGAGCCCCTGAAAATGGGGGGACTGGGTATAAAAATTATTGCAGTTAATAAAATTTGTACTTGATATTTATGTTCAACCCCTTGAATTAAAGCTGAAAGTCTGCACTTCAAATTTTTTTGGATTGTTTCATTTTGATTGTATTCTGGTGGCATACAGAGCCAAAAGTATGGAAATTGTGCCTGTGTCCAAATATATATGGAACTAACTGTGTGTGTGTATATATATATAGTATCTCATAAAAGTGAGTACACCCCTCACATTTTTATAAATATTTTATTAAATCTTTTTATGCGACAACACTGAAGAAATTACACTTTGCTACAATGCAAAGTAGTGAGTGTACAGCTTGTATAACAGTGTAAATTTGCTGTTCCCTCAAAATAACTCAACACACAGCCATTAATGTCTAAACCGCTGGCAACAAAAGTGAGTATACCCCTAAGTGAAAATGTTGAAACAGGGCCCAAAGTGTCAATATTTTGTGTGGCCACCATTATTTTCCAGCACTGCCTTAACCCTCTTGGGCATGGAGTTCACCAGAGCTTCAGAGGTTGCCACTGGAGTCCTCTTCCACTCCTCCATTACAACATTACAGAGCTGGTGGATGTTAGAGACCTTTTGCTCCTGCACCTTCTGTTTGAGGATGCCCCCAGGGTTTAGGTCTGGAGACCAGCTTGGCCAGTCCATCACCTTTGCCCTCAGCCTTTTTTAGCAAGGCAGTGGTCATCTTGGAGGTGTGTTTGGGGTTGTTATCATGTTGGGATACTGCCATGTGGCCCAGTCTCCGAAGAAAGGGGACCATGCTCTGCTTCAGTATGTCACAGTACATGTTGGCATTCATGGTTCCCTCAATGAACTGTAGCTCCCCAGTGCCAGCAGCACCCATGCAGCCCGAGTCCATGACACTCCCACTACCATGCTTGACTGTAGGTAAGACATACTTGACTTTGTATTCCTCAAATGGTTGCCGCCACACAAGCTTGACACCATCTGAACCAAATACGTTTATCTTGGTCTCATCAGTCCACAGGACATGGTTCCAGTAATCCATGTCCTTAGTCTGCTTGTCTTCAGCAAACTGTTTGCCAGATTTCTTGTGCATCATCTTTAGAAGAGGTTTTCTTATGGGACAACAGCCATGCAGACCAATTTGATGCAGTGTGTGGCGTATGATCTGAGCACTGACAGACTGACCCTCCACCCCTTCAACCTCTGTAGCAATGCTGGCAGCACTCATACGTCTATTTCCCAAAGACAACTCTGGATATGACGCTGAGCATGTTCACTCAACTTCTTTGGTCGACCATGGCGACCATGGCGAGGCCTGTTCTGAATGGAACCTGTCCCGTTAAACTGCTGTATGGTCTTGGCCACCGTGCTGCAGCTAAGTTTCAGGGTCTTGGCAATCTTCTTATATGCCTAGGCCATCTTTATGTAGAACAACAATTCTTTTTTTCAGATCCTCAGAGAGTTTTTTGCCATGAGGTGCCATGTTGAACTTCCAGTGACCAGTAGGAGAGAGTGAGAGCAATAACACCACATTTAACACACTTGCTCCCCATTCACACCAGAGACCTTGTAACACTAATGAGTCACATGACATCGGGGAGGGAAAATGGCTAATTGGGCACACTTTGGACATTTTCACTTAGGGGTGTACTCACTTTTGTTACCAGCGGTTTAGACATTAATGGCTGTGTGTTGAGTTATGTTGAGGGGACAGCAAATTTACACTGTTATACAAGCTGAACACTCACTACTTTACAGTGAGAAAAGCAATTTCTTCAGTGTTATCACTTGAAAAGATATAATAAAATATTTACAAAAATGTGAGGGGTGTACTCACTTTTGTGAGATACTGTGTATATATATATATATATATATATATATATATATATATATATATATTTTTTTTATATATTAACTACTTAAAATGTACAATATTACATATTACAATTTTGTATATGCCATCTGAGCCAGCAGGTAGATCGTTAGGCAGTTTATTATTATTTTTTCTTTATCTCTTTGCCCTTCTGTTGATACGAAGCCCAGTTGTTTACAGAACGTAATAGCTAAAATTAATATTACACTTGCAGGAAGATTTATCCAAGTGACTGATCAAACAGCTTACTCTGAATTTTCAGTAAGAGAAATGGAGCCTCAAAGTTGGCAGCTGTGTTGTCGTTTTAGCTAACCCATAGTGATCTGGAAATAATGTCTATGTATATTTTATTATTTATATATATTTTTAAAACATTGATTTTATTTCTATATGCTATACAGTGATACCTTAGTTTGCGATTAACGCTGTATATGAGCATTTCGCAAGATGAGCTATATTTTTTTAAAATCCTGACTTGATTTGCGAGTGCTGTCTTGCAAGATGAGCAGGACTCAAGCCGCTGGTGTATGTATTACCATATGTGTCCAGATGTCCGGTGCGCTGAAGGACTCGGAGACGCGCAGAGACACTCGGAGACACTCCCAGCTGGGTGGGGCGGGCATAACGTGCGTCGGAGCACCCAAAAGTGTCAACAGTTCCTAAGTGTCTCCGAGCAACTCCGAGTGTCTCCGAGCATCACCAGCGCCCCCACACCTCTGGCTACATACAGTACTGCATATGCAGTGGTTGTGGAAGATTCATCTGAGTTTCCATTATTTCTTATAGGGAAACTCGCTTTGATATACAAGTGCTTTTGATTACAAGCATGCTTCTGGAACAAATTTTGCTCGTAATCCAAGGTATTACTGTATACAGTAAAGAGCGTTTGGCAAGACAAGCAAAAATTTTATTTGTTGGAAAAAAAGGACGTACATTTTGTTTGGGTACAGCGTCGCATGATCGCGAAATTGTCAGTTAAATTGATGCAGTGCCGTATCGCAAAAACATGGTCATTAAGGGGAAAATCTTCTGGTCTGTAAGTGGTTAAATACCATCACCTCGCATCACCATGGGAAAGAGGCTGAGTATTATTTGGGTAAAACTATAAGCATACCTCCTCTGCAACAAGCACACATAGCAAACATACACAAAGGTTTCCTCAATCACAGCCTCTCCAAGTATTATGCCTTATGTCAGAAGAATCCTGAATTCCTGAATGCCTTTTATGGCATGTGAGGAGATGAAATCTTCAGGTTGGAAACCTGGTGGATTTATTATTTAATAACATATAAGGCACAGGGCCTTAACATTGAGTGGGGTGTGGCTTCCAGATTTGCCCTAATTTCCAGTCTTGACCAAAAAACCTCCTTCCGCGCGTGTCATTTCCGCTTCCGCCCAAGTGGTTTTGAGCCTTGGAGCGCAATTGGGGGAGGCAGTTTTGTTCCAGTCCCCACCCTTTAAATTAGTGTGGTGATCGCCGCTAGCCATGCCCCTGATGGTGTCTAATTATGATGAAATAGGTTGGATGGAGCCTGGATGCGTGTTGTCACTGTACACAATAACCACGGCCATCTTGTTGGTTGGAAACTTACATTGGATGTAAATGACATGCTCAAATTGTTCATACAGCTTGTGAGTATATTGTAATTGTTTTAATAAATATTTAAAAACTCATACATACTACACCATGAGGTGGTTTCTACTCTACTCTGACCTTTGGAGTGATGATTCTAGAATGGACATCAGGACTGGACTACAACCTTGTTGTCTATTAGAAAACTGACCATACCAGGTGGAGGATTGAGCATTGTTAGACCACTTATAGCTTCGTGGTCCATTTCTAAAGGTTGGAGGCCCTTGTATCCTTGTTTAATAAACTTTATTGTGAAAAAAAAGGCCCAGTGTGCTGTTATGTTGGTGGAGGATATTTTATCCACTCATAAAATAACTATTGTTATACACCAGGGTGCTCTCCTTGGATCTATATGGATCACTATGAAGAACTTTTGTATGTTTAGAAGCACTGCATTTTATTTTTTTGTCTTTCCATTATACCTTTTTCCAGTTACACATTTAAACTGAACAAACTTCAAAGTGTTATGTAGGCAATTGTCTTGTTTTTGCAAAAAGTGATAGATTCACTTTAAAGAATATAACAATATAAATGAGCCAAGTGAATCATGCCTCACATGATATATACCAATCCTGTTCTACAACATAAAATGTAACATAAAGACCACTCATTTCAAACACATGGGACTAACTGCAAATCAAACCATAATAGAAGTATAACAAACATGGTCTCTTCTAAAGCTGAAACAATATAAAACAAAATTGGTTACATGTTCTTCTAGGACCCTCATGAAAGCCTTAAACAAAAACATAAATATCTTAATCAAAAACACAATGGTCATGGCAAGAAAACATATAGCTTAAACTTGGCAAACTGAACATTATTCATTTGGCAGGTTTAGACATCTCATTAAAACCAAATGTTATAGGGAAGAATTAATGTCTTCATACTTTAGTGATACAGTTAAACAACACATTACATGGAAACTACTGGAGAGTTACATATGTCATCAGAAGTGATTCAGACTAAGAAACAAGGAAAACTTAAAGAGAGTCTTTTAGTGATCTTAAACTTATAGAGTAAAAATCTTGCCTATAAGCACACACCAAAAGATGCACACAATTACCTTTATTAGCCAGAAAACTTTGTTCTGTGTGCTTCTTTGATTCTTCTTTAATGTTGTTACTAGGAGCTATGGATGAATTAAATGAGTTTGGCTAATTTGATTTAGCTGCAAAATGATTATAATATTATTTATTTTAATCATTTTTCACCAGAACAGTTTCCTGAAGTTTGCTCCAGATTTAGTGCATTGAGCTGCTCCATCAAAATTTTCCTAACAAATAAAGAAAAACACAATTTTATTTAGTGGGTTTATTTTATTGGAGGAGGGGGTATTTAAGATAGTTTTGTTTATTTCTTTTACGTTATTTTCATTCTTTATTTAGAAGATTTTCAGCCAATAATTACAAGAATACATACAGAAACATACATATATACAGCAAATGTAAACATACAATAAATATCTGCACTTGGATTAAAGTATATGATAGCAGCCAGCACCAATAGGCTGATTACACACCATAAGCGCTATGCATAAAACAAAGGAGGGTGCAGCGCTAACCAAATATTCAAAATAAGTCTCTGATATAAAAATCACATAATGATCCAAATAAAATATTGATAGCATAAAATTCCCACACCAGCTTCTGTGGAAAAGATGTACATGCACACTCATCACCACTGTGAGGGGGGTAAGTCTGTTTACAGGAACCTGTTGACCCTCAGATTATAAAGAGAAAAAAAGCCACCCCCTGTAAACCGTGCATAAACTTGGGATTACCCAGTATTGGGTAGAGAAGGGAATGATTTGGAAAAAATTCATATGGTCCAAAACTCTGACCACAGATCCACCAGGTAGGTGCAATAGTTGGATATGAACTTAGTGTTGCTGACAGCAATGCCAGGCTCCAGGGAAGCACCTTCAATTGAGTGGTTTACATAGCTTGCTCTAAGTCAGTGATGGCGAACCTTGGCACTCCCGATTTTTTGGAACTACATTTCCCATAATGCTCTACTACACTGCAGAGTGCATGAGCATCATGGGAAATGTAATTTCAAAACATCTGGGGTGCCAAGGTTCGCCAACACTGCTCTAAGGCAACCCACTGTGAAGAATGGAATGCTTAATCTGGGCTGGCTTTAGTCTAAACAAAGTTATTCCAGATTGATTGTATAGTTTTGAGGTGCATGACCATGCTATAGACCGCCACCACCTATGACAGATATAAGATTTGAGGCAAAATATTTTGTTTAATAACATTGCATCTGCTCATCCAGGAAAATTTTGTTTGGACTTCTAAACCTCTATGCTTTTAAGTTTTAAGTGTCTAAGGCCCCATGCACACGAGACGCAGATGCAAACTCTGCTGAACGCGTGTTTTAAAAAGCAGAAACCTGCGTTTAAAAACGCGCGTTTTGCTGTGTTTTCATGCCGCGTTTAGACGCGTTTAGACGCGTTTGCGTCTTGTAAAGATAACATCATACAGACCCTCCCCAAGCTCAGAAAGCATGTATTATTAACTATTTCTGCCATTCTGATCAGAGTGAGCAGCAGAGAGAGCAGTTGTACACTTGCATTTGCCTCTCTTTCTGTGTTTTTTTTTTTTTTTTTTTAAATGGATCCCATATTGAATATATGTCAGGAAATGCTCCTGATGTTCTCTTCATGAGGCAGCAATGTCATCGCAAATTTGTATGAGAGGTCCAGAATCAGAGCTTGTCGATATTGGACCCATCCGTTGATGGCACAGCGAATGTCCGTTGGATATTTCACAAACATGTGTGCATTAGTGAGTATATATGCTCTATGAACTATCTAAACTAATTACGACATTTTAAACAATTTTTTCTAGTATTTTTTATGGTTTACCATCATATTTCTGAGTTTTCTGGTCAAAAAAATTGGGTTCCTTTAAAAAGGCTTATAAACGCAAACGCGGCTAAACGCAGGTGCCTGCGTTTAGACGCGTTTAGACGCGTTTTGCGTCTGAAACGTGGAAAAGCAAAGTGTCTGAACGCATTTTTTTGCTTCTGGAAAAACGAGGTTAAACGCAACTGCATAAAAACGGGAAAAAACTAGACTGTGTGCATGGACACATAGGATAACATTGCATGCGTTCAGGTGCAGTTGAAAAAAGTGTCCAACTGCCTCTGAACGCACGTTTAACTGCGTCTCGTGTGCATGGGGCCTTAGGTGTTGTTTGTATTTGTGTTTTTTATTGTATATTTGATTATTATTTGTATTGTTGCTGCTACTGTTGCTGTTGATGGTATCGTGCCCTAAAAGGGGAGTATTTTAAACTCATATGACAATATATTTTTTTCCTTTTAACGGAAATTTGCACTTTGTTTTAAAACTCATTATTGCAATAATAGTCCACCACACTTATTCAATTAGCAATATAAATGATATTCTTTTTTCCTCAACATTAACTAAGACTTTACAATAATTTGCCTATCCTAACTCTGTTGCTAAAATCCAACAAATGGTGGCCACACACGTCAACAAGTGACCATCCAAACTTTGCCGTAATGGTTTTGTAGGAAGTACTTTGCTCTACAAGTTCAAGTTCTAATCAATACATCTGATGAAACCCACTGCTACCCACTCTCACTTTGCTTGTCCTTCCCACCTGTTAGCTGATTTGTTGACATGTTGAGAAGAGTATGCAGCATAGCTGTTAACCTTAATTTTCTTCATTCTGTACCTTTTTCTTTCCTATTTTTTTTAAACTTACCACTAAAAATGAGCAAACATTTTAATGCAGTCATAATTTCCCTGCTCTGTTCAAATATTCAGAGCCACAGGTATTTTCATGGACTCAGAAGACTCAGCCTGGCACACCAGGAATATGATTCAATTTTTCTGTAGAAAGTCATATGCTCCTTATAATCAGTCTAATGCTTAAAGGCGAAGAGGGGCAAAAAATGTATCTCTTATACCAAACACTGGTTCTGGCACTGAGCTCTACCAAAAACCTCCTCCAGTAGGATTGAAGCAGTATTTTATTTTCAAGACTTAAAAAAAAAACAACATGCTACTTTTTGTGAAATGGTTTAAAAACATGAAGGCCTTTTTATTTTTCGACTCAAATACTCTTCACTGAAATTCACCATCAAGGGTTAGAGTTGGGGTGGTAAACATCCACTGCATCTTCTGGGGCTGATAATCTTAGCATGCATACATTTCAGAGCTGCACCAAATTTTGCACTTTCCAGTTTTAGTAAATCAACCCCTAAATTCCATATGTTTATTCACCCAATTATGAAAGCCATGGAAAGAAGGGTGTAATACCTAAAAAACATTCTCCCAACAAATATATGAATGTGAATAACATTTAGCATTGTATTCCATCTTAGTTGAAATTTGGAAATATATATGAGCCAAAAAAAAAAAAAATAGTAAAAATAATACTCTTTGGTGAAAAATTTCTACAACATACATTTTCTGGATTATGTTCACCATTGTTGAAATAGAGTGAAAGTCAGTAAAAATAATACCACTGTTAGAACCAATCTTTTTTTTATATAAACCCTGGTAAAATATTGATTTGTACCTTTACAAAAATAGCTCTCTAAGTCTTCAGAAACACTCTTTTTTATTACATTGTTGGTCTACAAAATTGCTTTTTGCAATTACTGATAATGATAAAGAAGGTCCTGCTGTTTCTGCATACCCGTTCATTACTTGACAATGCACCTTAATTCATTAGATCTTGTAGTTTGTCTTTTTTTTCCCTCAAATAGATTTTGGCATTAAAATTAACGTGGGCTATATTTTAGCCTCTATTTTGATTATTATGTAAAAATGTGTTGAAGGCAGTTAAATAAAAAAGATTAGAAAAAAAATGGTATCATATATTACGTGATTACATTCTGTGAAGTTAAAAAACAAGTATTCAATAACAATCATATTTTATACAGGTACACCTGCAAAAAATAAAAGACAATTTTTTTTTTCAGGAATTAGTTGAATAATAGCTGCACACTCTGTTCAGTAGAACAATACTTTTTAAGCTGCATACAGTATATACAATTACAATGACACCAATCTATTCAATGTATTTATTTATTTTTATTCCAAGGGATGGCATACGCTAATACATTTGGTATGAAAATGCGGTACAAATTGCACTTTGGCACTGCAAGTCTGGGTGAATTACATTGTGACCATTGATAACCACAACAGTAAGGATCAATGCATACTAGCTTAAAAAAGCTCCTAGTATCGGCTTTTGAGCATTTTTTTTTTTGCTCTAGAAGCAAATAGTATTATCCTATGTGTCCATCCACACTATTTTAGTCTAGAAGTGTTTTTGAAGCTTTGGGTTCTAGGAGCAGACATTTTTTATTTATTTTTTGTTGAGTTTTTGGGAGCGATTTATTAGCAGAAAAAAAGCTGAATGCTGCTAACTGCTTTCACAGAAATGCTATTATGACCATTTTTCACCCAGAGTCTTTATGACATGTTTTAGCTTATAGTATGCATGGAATCTAAAGCTTGTATTTATATTTTTTTATATTTATTTACATTCTTTATTTTACAAATAAACATTTAATATAGAGTGCACCCATGACACTGGTTCTGAAGAGGATTTTCTAAAGGATAGCAAATAAGTAGCCTCTCCCTTTACAAATGTCTCAATCTAAAATAATTTGTGTATGATCTCATATGAGATCTGAATCAATGAGGTGGGGGGGGGGGAATCACTCTTCTGACCTTTGAACATGTGTGTTCAAAGCTTCAACTGTTCAGATTTTAAAAAAAACATATGAAGTACACCTGAACCCATTTGCTAAAATTTCATGTTAACTTCAATTTTTTTTTTTTAAATCCGATGGAAGCTGCCGCTTTTAATACAAATTGTAGTAGTCCTGCCTACACATAAAACACTTTCTGTTATCAGGCGACAACTGTCTCTCTATTCTGTTCTATTCCTGTATTTCCCCCCTCCTCTACCCTTGGCGTGATTACAGGAGGCCATTCTGACACACAATTCTGCTGACATTTCAGTACGCTAATGTCATTATCAGGGCATCAAGAAGCCAGTCCAAAGAAATTATGTGCAGCAGACGCTGAAGAAAACATACAGTATATTGACAGAAAGTGTCTTAAAAGAGGCTGGAGGAAAAAAAGTAAAAAAAAAAAATATGAGCAAAGAGCTTAGTGTAATATGAGACCTGAGTGCAGGGAAAATAACCCTGCCAATCTTCTGTGTGCTGGAAGGGGTGGGATCATCTTCCTAGATTGTCTGGCGTTGGCATAGACTGTCAGAAGTGACTCATTCAGATTCCAGAAAAATGACAGAGCAGACAGAAATCACACTAGGTGCTTTGGGTTAAGGCAAGTGCACACTGTAGGATATGCTTTGTTCATTTTTAATTTCAGGGGTTTACAACCCCTTTCATTTGTCTTAGCAAACTACATGTCAACCAGTTATGGTTTAAATCTACATTAAGGTTAACATAAAAGACATGTGAACAGCAGGCAAAACAATAGGAAAAATAAAAAGTAGCAAATTAAAGTTATGTTTACCTAAGCTCTATACTTGTTCAAAATCAGTAACTCAGAAAGTGTGGAAGCCAAATGTGAGCTTGATAGCCAAGCTCAGAAGGAAAGATCAGCTGTGGCAGCGCACACATATTTTTTTATGAGAGGTTTTTATTAACAAATGGTGATATATGATATCAGCCACATAAACAGAGCAATTTTTCTCAATTGGTTGGCCAACACATAGGCTTGCATTGTCAGAATGGGCAGTAAAGCTCTTCTGCCTATGTGCTGATAGAAATGCAGCTAAACCCTCATATCTTCCAATAGGCAAGACTGTGTGTGGAAATCTTAAAACTTTAGTGAAATAACAGGGTGGGTGAAATGGGGGGCAGAAAAAACATGCAATACGAACACATGTAATGCAACAGTAAAACAGTGTGTTGTTCTGCTAAAGGGTGTGGCAGAAGCTTTGTATAAGGAGGAGTCCATGTACTGCCACAAACGGGATCTGGATGTTTCCTCCAGCCTCCTTACTTATTTACCTTTACCTTCCTTTGCTCCCCCACCATGCCATCCAGCTGGGTGGAGTGAGGCAGATAGCTATGTGTAAGCTCAAATCCAGTTTAACTGTTAGGCCCCCTACTCACTGGACATTTATTCCCAGTGCATGAGACTCTGACACAGTAAAGCCCCATACACACGGTCAGACTTTTTCATGGATTCTGTCCGATCGGACAATGTTGTTGAAAAATCAGACCGTGTGTATGCACCATCGGACAGTCTACGTCGGATTGTCCGACGGACAAAGTCTTATCTCCTGCTGGAAAGATTTGCCGACAACACGGTCCGATCACACCAAATCCGATCGTGTGTACGGTTGTCCGACCGGACAAAGTGCTACGCATGCTCAGATCACATTACAAGACCAAAGCTATTGGCTACTAGCCTCTACGTAGTCCCGTCGTAGGCAACAAACGTCACCACGTTCAGAATGATCGGATTTTCCGACAACTTTGTCCGACCGTGTGTACGCAAAACCAACATCAGACAAAGTATGACGGACAGGATCCGACCGACCTGGTCCGCGGATTGTCCGACCGTGTGTATGGGGCTTAAGACTTTTTGCAATTGGAGCATTTGTCTCTAGGCACATACTGCCCTAAACATTATGCCTCAGCAGCTCTCAGCCAATAATGGAGTGAATGATTATTGAGAACTGACTTTCACATGCTTGCTCTCTCATATTTTTGTTATTTTTTCAGAATGTAGAAATTCAAAGATTTCCCACAGAAATGTCTCTGACTTACTGTTGAACAACTATTGTAATAAAAATGTAGGCCATATGGAGAGTGCAACGTTTTTAATAAGTCTGCCAACTAACTACCATATATTGTTAGACATACAGTACAACCACTGTATCACACTAAAGGAAGTCTGTATAATTATATTCTATATACAAAAACAAGGTTTTATTAATTTGGTAGCTGGAATTTTCAAATGATATATATGGCTCTAACCAGGTTAATTTAATTCCCTTTTATACTATAGAGTTTATATATTGTGAGAGTACAAGACCCTGCCATGGTTTGAGATTAGAAAATGTTTGAAAAAAAGGACACTGGGTTTGCATGTGTGTAGCATGTGTGTGGAGTGTGTGGCATGTGTGACTCTGGAGTATATATTATGAAAGGAGAAAACTGTTTATACAGCTTTCTCCATATTTTGGTAATCCTGGATTGGCCTCAATAGTTTGGAGATTTTAAAGTTAAAAAAAAAGCAAGGTTGCCCAGGTGCACAAAGCCCTTTTAATGCTGGTCTGGGCAGTTGGCTGACATTTGGAGACCCAGATCTGTTAGGAGACTTGGTTGATCCTATGAGAGACTGCATGCCTTCTGTTGGGGACTTCTTGCCAAAAGGACTCAGAAGGCCAGGACAGCTACATGGGCCTGGGAAACCAAGAAAGGGTCTGGGAAGAAGAGAAAGCTGAGGCACCTAGTGGGTTCAGAGGGGCTGGAGGAAGTCTGTAAGGCCTCGTACACACGATTCGATTGTTGTACAACCGAGTGTCTGATTTTAGTCAAAAGTGCTTGTGCAGGATTTTGTCTAGCATACTAACTATCCGCAAATTGGCGTTTGACAAACACAAACATAGTGACGTACTATGAGAGTATAAAGAGGAAGTTAATTTCTTAAGCGCCACCCTTTGGGCCCCTTCTGCTAATTTTAATTTAGAAGTTTGGTGAGCATTGATTCGCAATTTTAAGATCTTACAAAACAAATGCCTTTTAAAATACGTCTGGCATAACTACATCAGTATTTATCCCATTAAAGAAGATGATTGCGGTGTCACAAATGTTAATTCTAGATAAGAACAGTAGTTTACAAGACCAAACTTTTCCCAGTCATTCCTTGATTCCGAGCATGCGTGTTTGTACTTTCGACTTTTGTGTGACAATTTCTGTACTAACCATCCAAAAATCAGATGTCGAGTTCACATCCAACAAAAATTGAATAGCCTGCACATCCAGCTTTTGTCTGACGAAAAAGTCGAAAGCAACGTACTATTGATCCGAAAATCCACAGACAGCTTGTATTATGAATTTTCCCTTCTGATTTTTGTATCGTGTGTACAAGGCCTAAGTCTATAAAAGACTGAGCAAAGCCAGGGGGGCTGGAGAACCATGTTTGGAGGCCAGAAGTTGGCCTGTGCAGAGAGGTACTGCAACCCGAGGCTGAGTGGACCTTAAGCCAGGTGGCTTAGTATTTTTCTTTATTCATGTTTGCTGGAGAAAAACCGCAGCATGGGCAATCTATATGTCTTGGACTTTTACTTTTTTGATGACCTTAAAAATAGTTAGGACTGATGTGAACTCACTTCAAAAAATGCATCTACCGTGAGAGCTAAACATCCGCCAGATCACAATATCAATGTTTTCACTGAAGATTTACACAACATTAACACATTTCCATTCAACTCATTGAGTCTCATTTGAAAATATGTCAAAGTTCAGTACATTTTGTGTGGTAATGTGTGGTAAAGGGATTATTTGCTAGTTCACTGATGTACGGGGTAGTCAACTTTCTTTGCCATGCCTCCACTTATGAACCAGAAGTTTGACAGGTGCCCTAAAACTCTAGGCTGATGTTTAAAAATTAATGCCTCACACAGTTTTTTTTTTCTTTTTCTCTTGAAACATTGTTGACTGCTGAGAGAACTACAAGCTTGTATCTCCACAAGTTTCTTGGAATATAAAAACAAAATCTTTTTTTACTTTCCCTCAAAATCATTGTTAGAACAATGAAAACAAATAAAGATACTCTAGGCCTCCAATGAGCTTTAAAATTGTGTCCCCTCACTAAATTCCCATATTATAATCTGCTACTGAAATTATTTGCGAGCATGTACAATTTGTGATCTCGTTTTAGCTATCTCCATGTAGACACACTGCATGTTTTAGCAGAACTGTACAAATTGAACAGCTGTGCTGTATTTATTTATCATCACATAAACATGGCTCTTTGCCTGTTTACAGCAAAGAGATATGTCAGATTAAATACTATGGAAGAAGGAGAAGGGACTGTCTGAGTTGTCACTGCAACACTGATACGTTTTATAATAATTGTTATGCTCTGGAATGTGACTGACAGTGCAAATTATTAAGTGATATGAAGTGGTGTGTGTGAGCATAAATTGTGTTGCAGAAACAATTTCTTACTTTAACCTGCCAAAAGAACAAAATTGCATGACATTTTCTAAATTGCCCTGGGACTACTGTAAATAAATGTAGTGCATTCCAAATCTACTGCCAGAATCTTCTGTGCATCGCTAAGAGTTTTAAATGGCCCCAGCCCCTAGATATAAGAAATGATCTCAAAGCATTAACTTCTGTTAATATATCACTTATGTTTCCCAAGTGCTGGTCATTCAGACAAGACAGTAGGGGGAATTCATGAATGGTGTCATAGGCACCTTTTAGAATTTTGTCAGCCACAGCACTGAAATTGATGGCACTTGTGTCCAATACATGTCAGAGACAGTTTAGAGTGTCCATACTAGACAATCCTTCATCAGTGAACTCACTCCCTCCCTCTACAGATGCCAACCATGTCCCTAATGCCGCGTACACACGAAGGGACAATCCCGCGGGATTATCCTCTGGACTGAAGTCCAGCGGATAATCCCCTCGTGTGTGGGCGCCGGCGGACTTTTTGGCGCCAAAGTACGGCGGACTAAAGTTTGAAGTTTTGTTTTCAAATTATCCGCTGGACTTGGCAGTCCAGCGGATAATCCCGCCGTTAGTGGGCAAGTCCGCGGGACTTTTGAAATGAACGGACTTGCCGCTCATCGGCAAGTCCGTTCATTTAGCACGTGACTTCAGGTTACGTAGCTAGCGTAGGCAGTAAATGCCGCCGCGCTAGCTCCGTGACCTGGCATGGATTTAAAGGGACTCCCCACGCCGAAAAAACGGCGTCGGGGTTCCCCCCAAATCCATGTCAGACCCTCATCCGAGCACGCAGCCTGGCAGGCCAGGAAAGGGGTGGGGACGAACGAGCGCCCCCCCCCCCTCCTGAGCCGTACCAGGCCGCATGCCCTCAACATGGGGGGTGCCCTGGGGAAAGGGGGGCCGTGCGGCCCCCCCACCCCAAAGCACCTTGTCCCCATGTTGATGAGGACAAGGGCCTCTTCCCGACAACCCTGGCCGTTGGTTGTCGGGGTCTGCGGGCGGGGGCTTATCGGAATCTGGGAGCCCCCTTTAATAAGGGGCCCCCCAGATACCGGCCCCCCACCCTATGTGAATGAGTATGGGGTACGATGTACCCCTACCCATTCACCTAAGGTGTAAAATGTAAAGTAAAAAAAAACACCCACACTTTTGAAAAAATAGTTTATTGCACTGCTCCGGGGGTCTTCTTCCGTCTTGGGGGTCTTCTCGCCGGACTCCCCCGCCATTTACCAAGCTCTTTTACCGAGCGAGGGGAGTCCGGCTACCTTCTTCGTCGTCGCCGCCGTCGTCTGGGGGTCTCGATCCGCCTTCGGGGGTCTTCTTCCGTCTTGGGGGTCTTCTCGCCGGACTCCCCCGCCATTTACCAAGCTCTTTTACCGAGCGAGGGGAGTCCGGCTACCTTCTTCGTCGTCGCCGCCGTCGTCTGGGGGTCTCGATCCGCCTTCGGGGGTCTTCCGGGGGTCTCTTCTGTTCTTGCGGCGGTCGTCGTCTTCCGCGCCGCCGGCGCCTTGTCCTTCTTCTTGTCCTTCTTGTTCTTCTTCTTCTTCCGATGTTGACCCGTCGCTGTCTCTGCCCGGAATGCCTGTGCCGATCTGCGCTCGGACTTATATAGGGACATGGGGGACAGGGTCACATGTTCATGTCACATGGTGACCCCGCCCCCTTGCGATGTCACAGTCCCAGCATCCTCCGGGACTGTGACAACACAAGGGGGCGGGGTCACCATGTGACATGTGCATGTGACCCTGTCCCCCATGTCCCTATATAAGTCCGAGCGCAGATCGGCACAGGCATTCCGGGCAGAGACAGCGACGGGTCAACATCGGAAGAAGAAGAAGAACAAGAAGGACAAGAAGAAGGACAAGGCGCCGGCGGCGCGGAAGACGACGACCGCCGCAAGAACAGAAGAGACCCCCGAAGACCCCCGAAGGCGGATCGAGACCCCCAGACGACGGCGGCGACGACGAAGAAGGTAGCCGGACTCCTCCCCTCGTGAAAGAGCTAGGTAAAAGAGCAGAAGAGAGCGGAGGAGTCCGGCGAGAAGACCCCCAAGACGGAAGAAGACCCCCGGAGCAGTGCAATAAAATATTTTTTCAAAAGTGTGTGTGTTTTTGTACTTTACATTTTACACCTTAGGTGAATGGGTAGGGGTACATCGTACCCCATACTCATTCACATAGGGTGGGGGGCCGGTATCTGGGGGCCCCCTTATTAAAGGGGGCTCCCAGATTCCGATAAGCCCCCGCCCGCAGACCCCGACAACCAACGGCCAGGGTTGTCGGGAAGAGGCCCTTGTCCTCATCAACATGGGGACAAGGTGCTTTGGGGTGGGGGGGCCGCACGGCCCCCCTTTCCCCAGGGCACCCCCCATGTTGAGGGCACGCGGCCTGGTACGGCTCAGGAGGGGGGGGCGCTCGTTCGTCCCCACCCCTTTCCTGGCCTGCCAGGCTGCGTGCTCGGATGAGGGTCTGACATGGATTTGGGGGGAACCCCCACGCCGTTTTTTTTCGGCGTGGGGATTCCCTTTAAATCCATGCCAGCTTGCGGAGCTAGCGCGGCGGCATTTACTGCCTACGCTAGCTACGTAACCTGAAGTTACGTTCGAAATGAACGGACTGCTCCGTGTGTGGGCAAGTCCGTTCATTTTCAAAAGTCCCGCGGACTTTTGGCCGGCGGATTATCCGCTGGAGAAGTCCGTGCGTGTGTGGGCAAGTCCACACCCTCGGAAAGTCCAGCGGACCTAGCCGGAAAGTCCTGCGGGATTGTCCGCTGGACTAGGTCCGCCGGCAAAAGTCCCTACGTGTGTACGAGGCATTACTTTGACAGGTGCATAGATAATAAGTTTTGGAGTAGGGGTGGATGATGCCTGATGGGGAACTGGCAGACTAGATCTCCATCAGGTCCATTAGGCTATTGATTGACAGTGTATGTCAGTGGGCTGATCCATAGCCACTATTCAGTCCAACAGCAGCTTTTTAACCACTTTCTTACTGGGCACTTTACCCACTTCCTGCCCAGGCCAATTTTCAGCTTTCAACGCTGTCGCACTTTGAATGACAATTGTGCGGTCATGCAACACTGTACCCAAACAAAATTGTTATCATTTGTTCACACAAATAGAGCTTTCTTTTAGTGGTAGTTAATCACCACTAGGTTTTTTATTTTTTGCTAAATAAATGAAAAAAAAAGAAAATGAAAAAAAAAACTCTTCCATAGTTTGTTAAAAAAATATTGCAAACAGGTAATTTTTATCCTTCACTGATGTGTGCTGATAAGGCTGCACTGATGGGCACTGATAGGCTGCACTGATGGGCACTGATGAGGAGGCACTGATGGGCACTGATTGGCAGCACCGATTGGCAGCACTGGTGGGCACTGTTGGGACTGCACTGATAATCAGGTTAATCATTGTACATGTCCCTTTTACACAAGCCGGTTATTGGGTCTCTTCTCCTGCTGCCAGCATGAGGAAAGGAATGGCTTTTGTTTACATCGTGATCAACTGTGATTGGACACAGCTGATCATGTGGTAAAGAACCACTGATTAGCTCTTTACCTCAATCTGTGATCAGCAGTGCGTGCTGCTGCAACTGTGCCACAGCGGGCATTCTACAGTGAGCGTGCTGCGGTCTCAATCACTGTAGGCCATCATATGAGGCCCTCCCAGAACTGGTCAGCCAAGTTGTAGTTATAATTTGGCTATTACAAGGTCGGCAAGTGGTTAACCTACACACTGCCCTGCGCTTCAATAAAAAGTAAGGCAGATCTGACAAGGAACTAGTCTCTAAATTCTCTATCAGGGTTTGCCAACCCAGTAACACAAATTATTTACCAAATATGGCCATTGCCATATCTGGGTAATGGCATTTCCACCATCTGTGGCCCCTTTGTTTACATTTAGTATTCAGACAGGGAATACCAACATCTGAATGTGGCCAGGGACAGAGTACTATGCAGGAACATAAAAGCTTCCCAGCACAGATATGCCCCACACTGACCAACTCAAGCCAGTCCTAAGTACTGCCAGTTTGCTACTCTGTGAACTAGCAGTAATTCTTTAAGAAACTGCCATTGCCTTAGGGACTGGTTCTTAAAGTTGAGGCAGTTAGAACTATTTGATTTAGTCACCCATGCAGATACAAATACAGATGTCACAGTCCCAGCATCCTCCGGGACTGTGACAACACAAGGGGGCGGGGTCACCATGTGACATGTGCATGTGACCCTGTCCCCCATGTCCCTATATAAGTCCGAGCGCAGATCGGCACAGGCATTCCGGGCAGAGACAGCGACGGGTCAACATCGGAAGAAGAAGAAGAACAAGAAGGACAAGAAGAAGGACAAGGCGCCGGCGGCGCGGAAGACGACGACCGCCGCAAGAACAGAAGAGACCCCCGGAAGACCCCCGAAGGCGGATCGAGACCCCCAGACGACGGCGACGACGACGAAGAAGGTAGCCGGACTCCTCCCCTCGTGAAAGAGCTAGGTAAAAGAGCAGAAGAGAGCGGAGGAGTCCGGCGAGAAGACCCCCAAGACGGAAGAAGACCCCCGGAGCAGTGCAATAAAATATTTTTTCAAAAGTGTGTGTGTTTTTGTACTTTACATTTTACACCTTAGGTGAATGGGTAGGGGTACATCGTACCCCATACTCATTCACATAGGGTGGGGGGCCGGTATCTGGGGGCCCCCTTATTAAAGGGGGCTCCCAGATTCCGATAAGCCCCCGCCCGCAGACCCCGACAACCAACGGCCAGGGTTGTCGGGAAGAGGCCCTTGTCCTCATCAACATGGGGACAAGGTGCTTTGGGGTGGGGGGGCCGCACGGCCCCCCTTTCCCCAGGGCACCCCCCATGTTGAGGGCACGCGGCCTGGTACGGCTCAGGAGGGGGGGGGCGCTCGTTCGTCCCCACCCCTTTCCTGGCCTGCCAGGCTGCGTGCTCGGATGAGGGTCTGACATGGATTTGGGGGGAACCCCCACGCCGTTTTTTTTCGGCGTGGGGATTCCCTTTAAATCCATGCCAGCTTGCGGAGCTAGCGCGGCGGCATTTACTGCCTACGCTAGCTACGTAACCTGAAGTTACGTTCGAAATGAACGGACTGCTCCGTGTGTGGGCAAGTCCGTTCATTTTCAAAAGTCCCGCGGACTTTTGGCCGGCGGATTATCCGCTGGAGAAGTCCGTGCGTGTGTGGGCAAGTCCACACCCTCGGAAAGTCCAGCGGACCTAGCCGGAAAGTCCTGCGGGATTGTCCGCTGGACTAGGTCCGCCGGCAAAAGTCCCTACGTGTGTACGAGGCATTACTTTGACAGGTGCATAGCTAAGAAGTTTTGGAGTAGGGGTGGATGATGCCTGATGGGGAACTGGCAGACTAGATCTCCATCAGGTCCATTAGGCTATTGATTGACAGTGTATGTCAGTGGGCTGATCCATAGCCACTATTCAGTCCAACAGCAGCTTTTTAACCACTTTCTTACTGTGCACTTTACCCCCTTCCTGCCCAGGCAAATTTTTAGCTTTCAACGCTGTCGCACTTTGAATGACAATTGTGCGGTCATGCAACACTGTACCCAAACAAAATTGTTATCATTTGTTCACACAAATAGAGCTTTCTTTTAGTGGTAGTTAATCACCACTAGGTTTTTTATTTTTTGCTAAATAAATGAAAAAAAAAGAAAATTAAAAAAAAAAACTCTTCCATAGTTTGTTAAAAAAATATTGCAAACAGGTAATTTTTATCCTTCACTGATGTGTGCTGATAAGGCTGCACTGATGGGCACTGATAGGCTGCACTGATGGGCACTGATGAGAGGCACTGATGGGCACTGATTGGCAGCACCGATTGGCAGCACTGGTGGGCACTGTTGGGACTGCACTGATAATCAGGTTAATCATTGTACATGTCCCTTTTACACACGCCGGTTATTGGGTCTCTTCTCCTGCTGCCAGCATGAGGAAAGGAATGGCTTTTGTTTACATCGTGATCAACTGTGATTGGACACAGCTGATCATGTGGTAAAGAACCACTGATTAGCTCTTTACCTCAATCTGTGATCAGCAGTGCGTGCTGCTGCAACTGTGCCAGAGCGGGCATGCTACAGTGAGCGTGCTGCGGTCTCAATCACTGTAGGCCATCATATGAGGCCCTCCCAGAACTGGTCAGCCAAGTTGTAGTTATAATTCGGCTATTACAAGGTCGGCAAGTGGTTAACCTACACACTGCCCTGCGCTTCAATAAAAAGTAAGGCAGATCTGACAAGGAACTAGTCTCTAAATTCTCTATCAGGGTTTGCCAACCCAGTAACACAAATTATTTACCAAATATGGCCATTGCCATATCTGGGTAATGGCATTTCCACCATCTGTGGCCCCTTTGTTTACATTTAGTATTCAGACAGGGAATACCAACATCTGAATGTGGCCAGGGACAGAGTACTATGCAGGAACATAAAAGCTTCCCAGCACAGATATGCCCCACACTGACCAACTCAAGCCAGTCCTAAGTACTGCCAGTTTGCTACTCTGTGAACTAGCAGTAATTCTTTAAGAAACTGCCATTGCCTTAGGGACTGGTTCTTAAAGTTGAGGCAGTTAGAACTATTTGATTTAGTCACCCATGTCGGCAACCTGAAACAGGCACTGGTAGTTCTAAAGGTAACTACCACCAGAACTGTGTCCATAGAGCTTTATTGAATTCCCTTCAGTTTCTTCAATCATTACCACCTTCTGTAATAATCATTATGCTACTACACCAGTCTACATTAGTCTTAGCAAATAAAATATTTTATAAGTGGCATATTCTCTTAGTTATTTTGGCATTCAGTAATGACTCAAGATCAATACTAAATATTGATGCTCACTAGTGTTGGGCAAGCGGTTCGGACCGAGTATAAGTTTGACACAGTACAGGTGCTCCACTTTTTTAATTTTTTTATTTTTTTTTAACAGAAAGGTTTTTATTTGTTTTTCGACAATAACAAACAAACAATACAAACAAACTTGCTTCCTACAAAGGATGCAAATACAGGTAAGCAATAACATGACATTCAAGGAGCTTGCATAGGGGAAATGTATCTATGACAACTCATTATTGAGGATAATCCACGCTCATATCCCCAGCTTATTACTTCATAAGATACCTTTGCTATCTGGGGGGGTGTCCTCATGAGGACTATAAACGCAAGGAGCTTCTGATCGGAATATTCCCGTGGGGGGCTGAAATCAACCCCTCAACCAGGGGGGCGAGGAAAAGAAATTTCCACCCCCGGGCCACCTTGATAGGATATAGCACCATTGTCCAGGTGGAGGGACCAACCAGTTCCCACCAGTAGACCAGGGGAGCTGAACGGTACGAACTGCCCCATGAGGCCACTCCCCTTGTCGGGGGGGACTAGCCACATGCGTTGACCCAGTTCGACCAGATCTTATCATATTTCTGTGGGCAATTTCTGCTTTCATACGTAATGCGATACAACGGTAACACATTATTTACTGTCTTCTGCCATGAATCCCGAGTCGGAGGGTCCTTCTGCTACCATTTAAGGAGTATTTCCCTTCTGGCATAGAATAATAAATACGTTAGGCATAGTTTTACATAGCGGTCTCCTTCTATATCTTCCAAGTGACTAAGCAGGAGTGTCAGGGGGTCTAGCGAAATCTGTACTCCACATACCTCTCCCAGGGTGTTTACCACTGCAGTCCAAAAGGATTGCAGCTTCGGACAGGACCAGACCATGTGGAAGAAGGTACCCTCTTCCAGGCCACATCTAGTGCAGTTGGGGCTCAGACCTGGGTAAATACCTGCTAATCTTTTCGGTGTGTAATAAGCCCTGTGTAAACATTTTAGTTGTATGAACCTGTCCTTAGCCGCTATAATGGACGGGATATAGGAGGTCAAACATTCCTCCCATTCCTCCTCTCTGAGAGAGGGGATATCATTCTGCCACTTGGTCATAGATCTGTCATTTTTAACATCATGGGCCACTGTTAAATAAAGATATAAAGAAGAGAGGGGTTTGTCCAGACCCCCCGATATTAACAGTCGTTTAATTGAATCTGGTTCAAGCGTAGGACGGGAGGGAAACTGGGCTCTGAGGGCATGTTGAAGCTGAAAGTATCTGAATTGGAAGTGTCTAGGTAAATTGTGTATTCGCTGGAGTTCCCGAAAGGGGGTTAGAACCAGGGCTCAAGTCCTGCGGGAACGCATGGGAACGGAGTTCCTGTACTTTTTCCACAACAGGAACTCAGTTCCCGTTAGCAGCCGTGTCCTGCAAGACTTTGAAGTATGCAAGCTGTGTGACAGGTGCTACACCAGCAGCTGCCGACACAGCTCGCAATAGTAAGTGCCGCACACCTGACCATTCAGGCATTGCCAGTAGGGGGCCCCATGACAGCTTCCGCTTCGATCTACCTGTCAATCACAGTTAGCTGACAGGTAGATCAGGTCCCTGCTGCTAAGAGATTGTATTTAGTCAGACCTCTCGTGATGCGCTTCACCCCGCTGGCCCCTCCGGTCTCCTCATCCCCCCCCCCCCCAGTCTCCTGCATACTTGCTCTGTGTGTCCCGCTGAATCCCCCCTCCTCTATCTTCAGTGCCATATGATGAGAGAGCCCAGAGGAGGAGCACAGCTATTCTGCTCACAGGACATGCAGGGAGAGAGGTGAGCTGAGGGAGGAACATCAGTTTGGGGTGGTAAGCTGAGCACAATACCTGGCAAAGTTTAATGCCAGGAAATATGTGGAAATATGTGAAGGGTTGGAATAGCAGCGAGTTTGTGTTGGAGCCCTGCAGAGTTTGCAGCCCCCCAAGCTAACATACATCTCCTAAGCAGGAACACATCATTATCTCCCCAAGCATTCTGTCCACATAATGTGCAGTTAATTTATGACCTTTCTGTTTAACCCTGTGTTATCCAAACTATGTTCAATGAAAAGTGTAAACTCACCCCATAAACACTCTATATACAAAATAAAATTCCCCAATAAAGATCAGAACATGATGTTCACATTTGCATGGAAGCACAATTGAATGAATGCTAATTATTCAGAGAATTACTGTATTTATGTTTATTGAGGATTGTTTTTTTTATGTACTAACAGTTAAGCTTCATACACACAATACGAAAATTTAATGAAAAATACCACTTTTGAAGCGTTCATGAATATGAGCGTATAATTTTTTTTGGTGGGCAAGTGGATCTTGGGTGGGAGTTCCCACACTTTTTTCCCCAGGACTTGACCCCTGGTTAGAACCCCTTGTGGCATGACTTGTTTCAAGGTGGTGATCCCTTTTCTGGCCCAGCACGCAGGGTCTGGGACGGAAAACAGGTGGGGTAACATAGGATTCGCCCAAAGAGGGGTGTGAGGTGAGATGCACTCAGGTTTCAAAAGGGCTGCTCTGGAAGATCTCCAGACCTGAATCGTGGTTTTCATAGGTCCCGTTACAGCCGGGCTAGCCTTAGCCCCTCTATACGGCAGGCTGGACAATGTTACAGCCGGGCTAGCCTTAGCCCCTCTATACGGCAGGCTGGACAATGCTGCATATGAACCTAGGAGAGTTGCCTCCAAAGTGACTGCCGGGTTTTGGCGGGGTTGCGAGAACCACCATCTCAGGGTTACTAAAACTGCCGCCCAATAATATACCAGAAAATTGGGGAATGCCAGGCCCCCTCCAGATAGTGGGAGGTAGAGTGTATTCCTCGCTACTCTAGGAGGTTTCCCCGCCCCAACGAGTAGACTATCAAGTTTATGAAAAAAGTATTTAGGGATGGGGATCGGGGTTTGTCTAAAATAATAAAGGAATTTTGGGAGGAATATCATTTTTATTAAGTTCCCTCTGACAGATGCTCCACTTTACAGTCAAATTAAGGGGACCCCACAGACACGATATTAAAAGGAATTTTTCATTTTTATTGTTTCAATTTAAGAATCATTAAATTCACTGCTCCTTTAAAAATGATCTTCTTTAAAAAAAAAAAATTGCAAATACATGTCCCCCAAGGCAGTACCCAGACCTGCCTACCCTTTGTATGGCCAATAACTTGCATATAAGCCTTCAAAATAGGTATTGGAGACTCTTACATTTTCTAGTTCGGGTCCCATAGACTTTAATAAAATTCATGGCTGGGGTCTGAACTTTTTACAACCGAACTGGGGGGTGTTCGGCCCAACTCTTATATTCACGTTTTTGTGCCCTGTTACACTGAAGGGCAGATTCTCTCCTTTACACAGTACATACAGGCATACCCCACTTTTAAGTACACAATTGGGTTTATTTACTAAAGCTGTAAAGTGTGAAATCAGGCTCACTTCTTCATAGAAACCAATCAGCTTCCAAGCTTTATTACCAAAGCTTAATTGAACAAGCTGGGGTTAGAAGCTCATTGGTTTATATGCAGACGTGAGCCTGATTTTGCACTTTCCAGCTTTAGTAAATAAACCCCATTGTGCACTTAAATGTGGGGTATACCTGTAATTGTTGGGATAGGCTTCAGAATGAATGTCAATGTGCCACAATGCAAATATAATGTGTGCTGTTGTACCAGCATTAACATGACTGAATGTGCTTAGTTTTGAGCATCTGTATTAGTATACAAAGATGCACATTTATCACAAATGGAAAACTTTTAGCATTCAAGTTGCACTTGAAGGCTTATCAGTAACTTTATGTCTTTGTTCATATCTATAGATGCTGTGTGCTGTGAAGCACTGCATTACCCAAAAATAGTACAGGTACATTTTTGATGCATTGAGATTTAAGGGTTAATCACAATGAATGGGCTACTGTAATGCAATATATAATAACGTGCATCAAAGCGAGTGGAGCCTAAAATTCTGCATTAATAAATCCTTGACTTGTCACAGTTTACAGAATAATTTTCCAAACTGTACTTTTATCATTAAAGAAGTAGTCATTGAGCTCCAATCCTAGATTTAAGAGGCATAAACTGGGATAATTACGTTGTCAGTTTGATGAAGGCAGGAGAAAAAACATTTCACCACTCTTCTCTCTACTAGATTAGAGCTGTAGTAGAACTATATATTTGGTTGCTCAAAATTAAAAGGTAACAACTGGGAGCTGATCTTTGTAAGACTATTCTGTATGTTTACACACAGACAAACACATCAAGATAACTTAGTAAGCACAGTGATTTCCATGATTGTGTCATCATCAGGAGGTAGTAACTGACCCTGGATGACGCCTGAACAAAAAAAATATATTTGCATTTTGGGAGTACAAACGATGTAAGCATTGTCAGGAGTACCATAATGAGATCTTAGAATAGTATCTATGTTCTCACATTATAGATACCCTAAATCCGGCAGTCTTCTGGCCAGTCATATGACAATATGGATTCCTTCTCTAAACTTCTGGGGTCAGCGGCCGGTAGTGATGGTCCTTACTCTAGGACAGCTCCATTCTGTGCAGGTTGGCACGAGGATGTATCTGTGACAATCAGGATGATGCTGGGCATCAAACATCCTGCAAAAGGTTTAGCATTGAATAACAGAACACTATAGGAGACATGTCAGAGAGGAGGTAAGAGAGTAATTAAAATAATGCAGCGAAAGCTGTTTATTATTGTTAAATATATTGAGAAAATATATTTTTTTTAAATGTTACTTAAAAATAGAGGTTGGCTTTGATTACATTTCTAGATGGGGTCCAAATTGACCACTGGCCTTTTTATGTTTAACCAGGCCATTTTTTGTGATACGGAACTGTGTTACTTTAACTGACAATTGCGTGATTGGGTGATTCTGTACCCAAATAAAATTGATGTCCTTTTTTTTTTCCCACAAATAGAGATTTCTTTTGGTGGTATTTGATCACCTCTGCGGTTTTTATTCTTTGCGCTATAAACAACAAAATGCGACAATTTTGAAAAAAAAATATATTTTTTTTTTACTTTTTGCTCTTAACATCAGGGGCGATCAAAAGGTTAAATGTGTTCCCTTGGAGTGCTTGCTAACTGTGTGGGGGATGCTCTGACTGGGTGAATACAGAGATCCATGTTCCTGCTTAGTAGAAACACAAGATCTCCATCTTCTTCCCTGTCAGAATGGTGATCTGCCTTGTTTACAGATTGCAGTTCTGCCTCGCTCTGGAATGATCGCGGGTGTCCGGCAGACATCGGGTCCACCGGACCCGCTGATTTGACCCCCTCTGTCCAATCAGTGTAAGATCGCCCCCTAGAGGCTAGTGCATGAAATTACATACAGGTATGTGATTTTGCGCAATAGAGCCACTTTGCCTCAGTACAAGTACGTTACGCGGTTGGCAAGTGGTTAAGCTTAATTTAACACAGTGCTTTGAATCCTTAAAAGACAAACATGAAAGGGGTTAAGAGCTATATTACTATTAATATTATATAGCGGCCATAACCCACAGAGGGGCGGCCTAAACTTTTGGGCTTACCGGTTACCTCCGTCTGGCTTGTTGGTGAATGTCCAGGGGTTCCCAGGGTTAGTACCCAACAACTTTGGATGCCAATAAAAGTCCTTTTGAAGGTTTTTATTTCTGCAGTGGTAACATCCAACATAACAGTCTCAGTTAGGATTAGAGGGCAAGGGTGAAGAAACTCAGGCACCTTGAACTGTTGACATCCACAAAATGTCTCTAATCAATCCCAGAGAGTAGCCACTCACAGCTGGGTACTTCAATGCTGGACAAACCTCTAGCCAGAGGTATGGCAGCCAACAATGTGATCCGGAAACTTGAAAAAAGTCTCTGACACAGAATAAACTGGTAACCAAAGGTGAATAGGAACCTTTCTCACAGTACCTGGAACTTTCTCTGTCTCCTTGGCAGTACTGTGGAAGTGTGGATTCTTTAGTGTCCATACAACTCAGCTTCCAGGCTCTTCCTGAGATGCCAGCTTAATGACCTCCTCCGAAGAGTCCTCCCCCGGTCACTTGAATGAGCTGCTGTGCCCCTCCAATACAGAGAGCACACCGGGACGCCTTGAATCCTCCTTCAGTTACTGGGCCTCAGGCTAACCGACTCCGAGACTTGGGAACAGACGGATCCTTGCCCCAGACCATGCGGGTCTATGGGGCTAGTCAAACTGACCATGTTTGCGGGACTGCAAGCGCTCCCAGGCCCAGGACCCCTCTCGGGGCTACCCCGGTCCAGAACCAGGAAAAAGGACTGCGGCCCAACCCCCGAACACGTGACTTCAGCACCTTAAGTACCCTTCCCCAGACTACACAGCGGGGCCAGGCGCGCCCACTGATTGGCTGAAGATTGATACCTAAGACGTCCAACCGGAAGTGACGTCAGTAATACCGGAAATTACGTTGACGCGTTTGGCGCAATTTCTGGTATTACTGACGTCACTTACGGTCCCGTGGAACGCACGCCAGGAACGGCGTTTTTATACTATTAGCTCTATGTTTGAGGCTTGTTTGATCATACTTTTTGTAAGTACACATCCCCTTTTCCAAATAAACCTTTTTTAAACGGTACCTCACTATTAGTTCCATTTCTTTCCTCACCTTTGGGTATCCGTTCGTTCTGCTGAGCAACTTTATATGCTTCATGGCCCTGGACACCAATACAAAGCCCAAAGTGACCCACCATACTGAAAAGCTGGGGGTCATTACAATCTGGTGAGTGGGGATACATGAGGGGGTGTTTTACACCTGAATACGTCTGCAATATTTTTGCACGTTTGTTCCCTTCGGATTGAAGCACCTAGAGTCACTTTTACATTTGTGTTTGGACTTTATTTTATTTCATTTTTCACACTTTTCATAATTTAGTGGTTGTGAGCGCTATATTTTATATCCATATGTTTTCCAAGTGATCAGCACTGCACTGTGTATAGCTGCTGCTTCCTTTTTTCCACAGATACACCATTAGCGCAAGTTGATATATTTAGCATATCTTTTTTGATACAAACACTTGTCTAAGTATCAGTCAGTACAGGGTCTTTGCCAGGGTTGCCACCTCATCCCTTTAAAACCGTACACATATTAATTACACAGGTTCTGTGGCTGATTAAGGTGGTAATTAAACTCACTTGATGCCTTATCTGCATTAAATTAGCTTCAGAACCTGTGTAATTCATATGTGCTTGGGTTTAAAGGGATGAGGTGGCAACCTTAGTCATTGCCAGGCAGCTTTTTGTGACACTCATACGAAGCCTTCAAACAAAAGTAGATCACATTTTTTTTTTTTTTTACCTAGTTTTAAGCACTGCAGTGCAAAATAGGCTATTGTCACACCTATACATCCTTAACTATGTTAAAACACGACATCATGCCTTTTTCATTATAGCCCACAAAATAAGCCTGCATAAGACTGGGAATACAGTCTCACACTGTGAATAATCCTGGTTTTGCCAGTAAAGAGAATCAATCGAAGTGCAGTATTGATCCTCTTGCAGAGTGTAAATGCTGTTAGCTTCAAAACACTCAGCTGGGGATTTTGTGATTCAAGTCATTCAGCTGCAGAGGATCTGCCAAGCAAGTTCTTTAGTATTCAGCACCTGACCAGACTTATGTTAGCCTTGCTTATAAAAATGTCTCAGTTGGAAGCAGTAAAAATAGTTTTTGCATATGGAAAGCTGGCCTTCTGAAACCAGTATATTTGCTGAAGGCTAAGCTGAATAGACTTTTTTTTCTCTGATGACATTTAATCATATACCATATGAAAATCCTGGTGAGGAAAAAGCAAATATGAATCACTGCAGCCTAGTGTCGTGATGAATTGTATAATGTTGACATGAAGCTTATTTGTTTAGCTGGTAAGAGTACACTATAGTGTTTATGAAAGTGTAAGATCATTAAAAAGTTATAAGTCATTTCTTGGTTGAATGTCACTTGGTTCAATAACCTACTGGCTGCTTATAACATTTGGAGAGCCTGCTTCTCTCTCACTTGGTATATTGTAGTCTAGTAGCTTGGGAGATGATCTAATTACAGCAGCAACATCTGAAGGCAGATTTCTGCAAATACAGAAATGACTGTGAGCGTATGCTGAGAGAAACTGACATTGCTGATTTGTTTCAGAAAATTCTATTTGCCCAGTTGTCATGATGATCCAATTATTTTAATATATTACTTAAACGAGCATGCAGCAAGCGAGGTCAGAATGTTGATCTACATACTTTTTATGGGTCAGTTACTCATTACTCAATGAGATATAAAAAATAAAAAAAAAAGGCCAATACTGCAGGGTCTGCATTACACAGATTGGACACACATTGAACATTTCCGAACATTGACTATCAATCTATTAGCATTAGTCAAAATATAGAGTGGCTGAAAATGTGGATCTTCCAAAATGATCCACTCCTCAAAGCATTCTGTTCCTGACCATCTCTCTCCATATGAGATGAGTGTTATTATCAAGACAGAATGATAATTGGTAGCTTAGTGGTTTGTGTATGCTGGAGTGGATCACATTAAAGCCTCATACACAATCAGATTTTCGGCAGGGAATTGTGTGATGACAGACTGTTTGCCTAAAATCCGACTGTTAGTACGCTTCTTCAGACAATTGTTGTCCAACTTTCCGCTAACAAATGTTGAATGGCAGACTAGTACATTTTCGGCAGACAACGGTCTGTTGTCAGATTTTTGTATTGTGTGTACAAAAGTCCAAAGTACAAACACGCATGCTCAGAAGCAAGGACGAGCCGGAAGCAGTTGGTCTTGTAACCTAGCGCTCGTAATGGACATTTAACATTTGTGACGTGGCAAATTATGAATTGTCGAAATGCAGCGCACAGTTCTCTTCTTCTTTAATGGAATAATAATCAAGCTGCTTTGCTGGCGATACTGATGGAGTTATGGCAAACGTATTTGAACATTTTTTTGTTTTCTAGTGATATCAATAATTTTTTTTTTATTTTGCCCAAGTTACCACAACACTATTATCCTGTAGTTTTTAATCTCAAAGATACAACTATGTTGGTTTCCCTTGTTCATTTTACATTGTATTTTTGAAAATGTACTGGCTTACTCCCAAACTGCCATTTAAAGTAAAACACATAGCCAAGTATTATTCTACACATTTTTTGTGCATTAAAATTTTTTTAAAAAACAACTCAAATTAGACATGCTATCTGCCAATAGAACTTAACTAAAAAGTGCATTCTATGCATCCAAGAATATATAAAATATAACAAATCAAACCATTATTCAACCAAAAAATAAAATAAGTGTGGAAGGGGTGAAAATACCCAGACCAGCGGCCTTGTTGGGGCTGTTATTGCCATTTACTGTGGGTTGGCTGTGGAGTTTGTGTATGTGGACCCACAAAATCACATAGGTGGGTGGTGGCATAGATCTCGCACATCGCCCCCCTGTTGAGGAGCTGCAGGATGAGCTCCTTGCACCTTCTCCTCTGGTCACCGGCCATCCCCCTTAACCTATTGGCTGTCACCACGCCAAATCCCTCGCACTCATCTGGGTCAGTACGGATGGAAGCTGTGGCCTCATCCAGATTCCTGCTCTTCCTGTCCCTTTTAGCAGGAGGGCGTAGGGGAGGGATTCGGGACTCCGTCTGGCTGTTGGTCATGGGCTCCTCCTGACTGACACTTTCCTGTGTATGTAAATGGGACATAATTAGATTTTTTTTAGGGTTTGGTCATCAATCACACACAATTTTGATCTCCTCACTGTTGCAAATTGAATGTGGACAAATAGCAAAGACTATAATTCTTACCCCATAATTTTTAATTCTTGTTCAAATCATTTTCAGGCACTACTGTCTATTGATATGGAAACCACTTTGTTAAGGCAGAAATATTTGAACAATAGGTCTAGATATCATCATTGTATTTTTGGATACAAATGTGTTTAACAATGCTATACCTGGGTCAATCTGGGCTCCTCTTCATCCTGTGCAGCAGGACCTGTGTGGACCTCTGGAGCTGTGGCCTCAGCAGATGTCGAAGAGAGCATAGACAGCAATGGTCTGGGTTCTGTCTAGTCAGTCAAAAACAGCAGGTTGTGGTAATAGCACAGCCTGGGGACATATCGATCATCTGCTGCTGCTCCAGATCTCTCTGAGTCCATGACCTTGCTGTGCTCCTTTTTAAAAGTAATCATCAGGTTGGAAATTTTGTTCTTGACATAGCTGATGTCTGCCCTGGGGTACAAAGGCTTCACCAACTCAAGCAGTTTCTCCAACACTGCCTTCCTCAATAATTTATTGCAGTAATCTTGACTCTTGACCCTCCAGAGACAGGGCAGCTCCCTTTACAGGTCGATGAATTGTGGTAAAAAATCGGGCTCTGTAAATTTATCCACCATGATAAATGATATGATGCCTGCAAGACAGAACACAAGACAAACCATAATGCCTGGCTTAACTCATAAGCTGGTCCCAATATAGGCCTCAATCTAAGCAGTATAGGCCACTAACCACCTATGCCCCAAATTCAAATTGTTCCTTCGTTTTATGGCTCCTTTCTTCTTTTTTATAACATTCAAAGTTTATTGAAGAAAAAATATGCAATTTTAATACAGAATGCAAGTAACATGTATAGATGTCATACACATAATGAAGGGTTTCAGCTGTTGTAACTTGCAGAGTTAATTTGTTGTTAAGTAATATCAAAAGACAAAATAATGACCAACCGCAAGAGTGGCCCAGAGCAACTATGTGCTTATCAGATAGACCTGCTGTCCAGGTAAACCTGGCGTAAAATCAAAGTAATCAAACAGTTTGAGTTATTCGTTTAGATATCCTTGAGATTCTCTATACATATAGAACCAGAAGCGCAAATAATAGCAAAGAGGTTAAAGAAAAGGGGGGAGAGAATAGGGAAATCAGAGGGGGGAGGTTCGGATCGATGCACATCCTGATTTCAGTTCTTGGTACTCAGCAGAGTAGCGGAAAGCAAACCAGGGTGTCCAGGTTTTGTGGAACCTGTCCACTTTGTCCGTGGCTTGAGCTAATATGTCTTCCATTTCACACAATTCAGCCACTCATGTTAGCCAATCTGAGATTGACAACAATAGCACTTGGACACATTTATGCCGCGTACACACGAAGGGACTTTTCCCGGCGGACCTAAGTCCAGCGGACAATCCGCTGGACTTTCCAGCTGGGTCCGCTGGACTAAAAAGCGAACGGACTTGACCACACACGATCACGCAAAAAGTCCGACGGTTCACGCGATGACGTACAGCACGTACGACGGTACTAGAAAACGAAAAATACTAGAAAAATACTTGCTACTGAGCATGCGTCCTTTTTGGTCCGCCGGACCATACTACACACGGCCGGATTGTCCGCTGGACTGCCAAGTCCAGCGGATAATTTTAAAACAAAACTTAAAAACCGCCGTACTTTGGCCAAAAAAAGTCCGCCGGCGCCCACACACGAGGGGATTATCCGCTCGACTTCGGTCCAGCGGATAATCCCGCGGGATAGTCCCTTCGTGTGTACGCGGCATTAGGGGGTGTTTAGGGTAAGCACAAAAATGTAGCTGACAAAAAACATTGTAAAGTTACTAGGCTAGGTGTGTATGGGCCCAGGATAGCATGCTGGTGAGGTTAGTGAAGGAAAATATGCATGTAGGCCAAAAAAGGAGCAGGGAAAGCTTACAGCATGCATGAGGTCAAAGAGGACATTCACAGCATATTACAATAATGTTAATTATGGAATCAAGAAATGAATACAATACATTAGCAAACATTAAATACATAGAATGTGATGTTAGAGGAAAAAACTTTCCCGAATATAGTCCTTCTGCAGGACTTGAATAATGGCTGAGCAGGTCTCTAGAATAATAAGTCCCAGAGCCTGGGGCGAGATCCCCATGGTAAACTTGAGGTCCTGGAGACTTCTCCCCATTGCCAAGTACCGCAAGGTGGCTATGAGCCATTGCTCAGGAGTAATGGCAAGTCTCATGCATGTGTCCTGCTTCTTAACATGGGGGTAAACAATGCCAAGGTGTTGGTGAAAGCAGGGGTCCGTCATCCGGAGATAATTCCGAAAATCATTTGGATTATTCTCCTGGAGCTCCCGCAACAAAGGCATATGACATAATTGGTCACAATTAAGCAACCGATTTTTGGTCCAAGAAATCCTCCTCCTCCTGGACTTAACTTGGGTCAAAGCAAAAACGCCAAGGCCAATAATAGCACGTTCTCTCCTCCGATTCCTCAACATGGCTGGTTGACGAACGGCCATTTAGAAACTAACTGAAAACCACAAACTGAAAAACGTGAATCAACACTCACCAAACTTTTGCTAACACAAAATTTGCAGAAAGAGCCCAAAGGGTGGCGCCTGATAATTGAACTTTCTCTTTATCGTCTCGTAGTACGTCTAGTATGTCACTACTTTCGTGTTTGTTGGCTGACAATTGTGTACCGTTTCTATGCAAGCCATGTTCTTGGCACACGCCCTTTGGACAAAAGTCTGATGCTCTGTGGCCAACAATCTGATCGTGTGTACGAGGCTTAAGGCTCCATTCACACTTGTGACTCCAAAGTTGCAAGACTTTTGGAGCAACTTTGAATGGGGGCGCAACTTGGATGGGACTTGTTGTCCCTCTGCAGAAGGGACCCACTGTCAGACCAACTGCTGTATTTAAAACATTCAGACACAACTTTCATGCAACTTTTGAAGGCTATTATTGAAGTCTATGGCCCTCAAGTTGCATGAAAGTCAGACCAAAGTAGTGCATGAACTACTTTGAAGTCGCTGCGACTTTAAGTTGCACATATATGAATGGTTTCATTGGAAAACATGGGGTACGACTTGTCATGAGACTTTGCTGTCCAAAGTCACATGACAAGTCACACAAGTGTGAATGGGGTCTGAAGGTCTGAATTATAGCACAGCAGACAGCTCTCTGCCATGTCCTGATATCAATTTAGCAGTACCCAGTGACTGTAGCACAGAAACCATGGTGTGACTTTACATTGTTTGTCATGTTACATGACAAACATGTCATGATTTTTTTATTTAACACTTCAGAAAACCTTTTGGACTGGACTCTGTTATGGTATGCTAATGTGTGAAAAAGAGTGTTAAGTCAGCGGTATCATTCTCTCTTAATGGCAACCCAATGCAACTTGCCAAAACACCTGTGTTGCAGCACACGACAACACAGGTTTAAACATTACTATGCATTGTGGTGTTCTCTGTTACAAAGAATAGTGCATTCACCTTTTTTGGTGCTTTTAGTGCCTTAAAGCAATGCTTGTTATATATAATAAATTGCTCTATATGTAGGGATAAAAATCAAAGGGGGGATAGGAATGGGACTTTAAATGAGGCCTGTAGGTGTGTATGATAATATGGATGTATTGCATGAAAGGAACCTGACACAATCCCCTAGGGGCAATTCATGGCAGTAATATTGAGAGAACATAATTAAGCAATATAATAAAGCATTTAGGATGTAAAAATATAATCATAAAAATTCAACATAAGTTTATATAATTATAAAACATTTAATAATCAAGAATTGATCACTGATACACGATTTGTGACAGACAGTAAAATTCATGACAGCAAAAAGAATACAATTCAAACAAAGGTAATGTATATAAAATTCACATGATTAGTACAAACAGAGAACATGATACATTGGAATTGATTGAAACAAGCATAACTTGGCATCACTAGATGAACACTCCACGCGTTTCATGGCCTTGCTCCAATCGTCAGGAGTTGGATGCATGCATTGTACTATAAAGTAATGAAATGTGGAATTATTTTAATGATTAGCTAAGTATTAGACCCAAAAGATGAATAGACAAATGATTCCTTTGTTACTTACAAAGTGGCCCATAGATGGAAGGCAGTTCCTGGGGTGTAGTTAAGCACGGGTCTGGCAAGAGTGCTCTTAACCGGGACTGAGGCGGGGAATAATCAGATTGAGTCCAAAGGGGGTACAGCTACAGGGGCGGGTCGACAGACACTGGATATGTGTGTATATTGCATGCTGAATGCAGGATTGACATGAGATGAAATCTGTGTGACAATGAGGAGAAGAAGATATTAAAGAAAAGGAGAAAGTGTAATTGAAAAAAATATAATGAAATAAAAATTATTAGCTATAAAAGGAGGGAGATGTTTGTGTAAAGAGGGATCTATGTTGAATGGATAAGTAAGATAGAAGAGTGAATGAAGGGTCTGAGTGAATATGTAGGGTAAATAATAAAAATACCGATATAATGGGATACAATTATATATGCACCTATGAATAGGTGTAGGCTACCAGGAGTGACCTGGTAATAGTTTGAGTGAGAATAATAAATAGAAGATGGTGAAAATAAAAATAATAAAAAGTAAATGGAAATGAATAACAATGAATATATATATATATATATATATATATATATATATATATATATATATATATATATATATGTAGGGAGTTATAAAAAGTTGTCATCTCACTTTCTTTAATATTACTACTTTATACACTTTTTCTTTCTTTACGTATGTCTTTTCTTTTCCTCTACTGTTTAAAAATTGCCATCCTCACAGAATAGTGATGGTCTTATTTTCTCCACTTAGCTTCTATAACAATAATCCTGTCTTCATTGTAGCTTACAGCCACACAAGAAATCTATTGTAGTTACAGGTCACGGACTGATCACTGATGCAGCTGCCTATGATTCTGTCTAAATAGCTTCCAACAATTGCTGTGTACAGCTGGTGAAATGATATGAATACATTTTCATAGAATACAATTCTGTGTGATAAGTAGATTGTGTACTGTACTCTTGTATTTGATGTTATTATTAGTAAAATGAAAAAGGTCAGGTGGCTATGTTCTACAGATTGATGAAATATAGATGTGTTTCTAGCAGCAGGGAAAATGGAGAGGTTCAGTGAAAAGAACATTGCTTTTAATTTGAGCGATGGTTGTTAAAGCATGAATTGTGGCTGAGCCTGATATATTATTACATCCCTTCCCCCATGCCTCTAGGCTAAGTTCGCACAGGCAATCTTTTACAGCAGCAAAACTGCAAATAGCTGCAGAAAATGTTCAGCTGTATTTATCTACACTCAGTGATTCAACTGGTCATTTTGATTAAAAAGGTTTCAAGCCGACTCAAAACCTTTAGATTAAAGTCATGATGATGTTATTTGATCTGATGTAATGTCTAGTATTGCCACAATGCTTTTGTCTCTGGGACCCATGTACACACATGTTCTAAATTGTAATTTAAACCTTTATGTTTAATTTAATCTTTTGTTTAAAAACTGCTGCTTGGGGCAGAGAATAAGAACTTGGTTTAGAATTGGATTCTTTTTACTGAAGGCACACATGAGTTCTAACTAAGGATATGTATTATTCTCTTTCTTGCTTCAAAGGGAAGTATCTTTAGCAAAATGTAGTGAAAGGTAGAAAAGCACAGTGGGGTTAATTTAATAAAGGAACAGCTAATGTTCACTTTGTAAGGTAAATGTTCATTTATAGAACATGGTAAGGCTATGTTCACTCTGAATAACCCAATCATGTGCAAATAAAATAAATTAAAAAAACAAAACAAAAAAAAAAAAAAAAAAACGCTTGCAAAAAATTGAGTGATTGAAGTGATCACAATTTCACTGTGCTAAGTTGACATTCACTTTGTAAATTTCCCAATTTTTTTTTAGTAAATCAACAAGTGTATGATTGTATAGTTACCCTTTAACTGAACTTCCTTGCCCCCACATCCAGGCATTCCATCCAGAGGTCTTTGCTCAACTAGCCATACTAGATATATGCTGCCAGATCTAACTGCCAGATCTATGCCATTCAGCACTAGTAATGAGCTTGATGTTCAGGTTGAACATAAGTTTGACTCGAGCATCGGGTGTTTGCCCGTTCACCAAAGAACGAACATTATGGGGCGTTTGCGGCAAATTTGAGCACCGCAGAACGCCCCATAATGTACTGCGAGATCTCAGTGCATTGCTGTATGATGATTGGCCAAAGCATGCACCTGACCTGCATGCTTTGGCCAATCCCAGTGCCTTCTGCTAAGAGAGCCATAATTGGCCAAAGGCATGGTGCCTTTGGCCAATCATGGCTCAGGGGGACTAAGTCCTTACTCCACAATATATAAATATGTGTTGTTGGTGTGGACAGCGAGATACTGTAGCTTGATTTAGATTAGGCAGGCAGGTTATTCAGTTAGTGGCAGTGTATTACATATATATATATATATATATATATATATATACAGTATCTCACAAAAGTGAGTACACTCCTCACATTTTTAGAAATATTGTATTATATCTTTTCATGTGACAACACTAAAGAAATTACACTTTTCTACAATGTAAAGTAGTGAGTGTACAGCTTGTATAAGAGTGTAAATTTGCTGTCCGCTCAAAATAACTCAACACACAGCCATTAATGTATAAACTGCTGGCAACAAAAGTGAATACACCCCTAAGGGAAAATGTCCAAACTGGGCCCAATCTGTCAATATTTTGTGTGGCCACTATTATTTCCCAGCATTGCCTTGACCCTCTTGGGCATGGAGTTCATCAGAGCTTCACAGGTTGCCGCTGGAGTTCTCTTCCACTCCATGACGACATCACAGAGCTGGTGGATGTTAGAGACCTTGCACTCCTCCACCTTCCATTTGAGGATGCCCCATAGATGCCCCATAGATGCTCAATAGGGTTTAGGTCTGGAGACATGCTTGGCCAGTCCATCACCTTTACCCTCAACTTCTTTAGCAAGGCAGTGGTCGTCTTGGAGGTGTGTTTGCGGTCATTATCATGTTGGAATACTGCCCTGCGGCCCAGTCTCCGAAGGGATGGGAACATGCTCTGCTTCAGTATGTCACAGTACATGTTGGCATTCATGGTTCCCTCAATGAACTGTAGCTCCCCAGTGCCGGCAGCACTCATGTAGCCCCAGACCATGCTTGACTGTAGGCAAGACACACTTGTCTTTGCAATCCTCACCTGGTTGCCACCACACACTCTTGACACCATCTGAACCAAATACGTTTTTTCTTGGTCTCATCAGACCACAGGACATGGTTCCAGTAATCCATGTCCTTAGTCTGCTTGTTTTTAGCAAACTGTTTGCGGGCTTTCTTGTGCATCATCTTTAGAAGAGGCTTCCTTCTGGGACTACAACCATGCAAACCAATTTGATGCAGTGTGCAGCGTATGGTCTAAGCACTGACAGGCTGACCCCCACCCCTTCAATCTCTGCAGCAATGCTGGCAGCACTCATACTTCTATTTCCCAATGACAACCTCTGGATATGACGCTGAGCACATGCACTCAACTACTTTGGTCGACCATGGTGAGGCCTGTTCTGAGTGGGACCTGTCCTGTTAAACTGATGTATGGTCTTGGCTACTATGCTGCAGCTCAGTTTCAGGGTCTTAGCAATCTTCTTATCGCCTATGCCAGCTTTAGGTAGAGCAACAATTCTTTTTTTCAGATCCTCAGAGAGTTCTTTGCCATGAGGTGCCATGTTGAACTTCCAGTGACAAGTATGGGAGAGTGAGAGCGATAACACTAAATTTAACACCCCTGCTTTCTATTCACACCTGAGACCTTGTAACACTAATGAGTCACATGACACCAAGGAGGGAAATGGCTAATTGGGCCCAATTTGGACATTTTCACTTAGGGGTGTACTCACTTTTGTTGCCAGCGGTTTAGACATTAAGGGCTGTGTGTTGAGTTATTTTGAGGGGACATAACATTTACACTGTTATTCAAGCTGTACACTCACTACTTTGCATTGTAGCAAAGTGTCTTTTCTTCAGAGTTGTCATATAAAAAGGTATAATAAAACATTTACAAAAATGTGATGTGGTGTACTCACTTTTGTGAGATACTATATATATATATATATATATATATATATATATATATATATATATATACTCTGCATCCGGTGTCTACAGTATCTACAGTATCTACAGTGCATTCCGTGGTGTACTATTTCTAATACACTTCAGGCGGTGTATTAATATATATATATATATATATACAGTCTCATGGAGGATAACACTCAGCAGCAGTCTTCAAGGGATGGTTTTCAGTCCCCAGGAACCCAGGGAGTTGTACGTGGCTGGAAGGAGGTTGTTACGAAAAAGGACCCTAGGATTCTTGGTATCAAGGAGAGGGATCATTACTGGCTGGCAACCCTTCTTGATCCATGTTACAAGGGTAAGGTTGAAGAACTCATCCTGCCTTCACAAAGGGAGCAGAGGATGAAACATCTTTAGGAGGCCTTGAAGAAAGGTTTGTGCAATGCATTTCCAGACCCTGGGAGGTTACCATTTCCTGGTGCTGGACAACATGTTGCTGAGGCTTTGTTCAGTCAGAGGAAGAGGAGTGGAGAAGGTGGCTGACCAATGCCTTTAGACAATTTTTTAAGTCCTCAGAGCCAAGGTCTGATCAGTTCAAGCAACCATCGCCAGCATCTGCATTACATGGTGCAGGAATATCTAGGGGCAAGAGCGGACTTGGAGACCTTTCCAACAGAGCATCCACTGGGTCTTGAGGATGGACCACTGGCCAGAACTTGCTCAATATACAATTGAGCTATTGGCCTGTCCTGCATCCAGCCTTCTTTCTGAACACACATTCAGTGCTGCTGGAGGGTTTGTAATGGATCATAGAGTGCGCCTGTCCACAGACTCTGTTGATAGGCTCACATTCATGAAAAAAGGAATCAGTCTTGGATCAGCAGCCATCAAGCACCTGATGCTGATGTAACTGATTGATTTTTCTATGTATGTGGGATCACTTGAAGACTGCCTATGCTGAGTGACTATCCTATTTCTCCTCAATCTTGATTATGCTAGCTTCCAACAATATTTTTGGTTTAGGGCACCACCATCACTGCCTAAGGCCCAATTTTTCTGCCCCTGTCTAACAGGGGCATATAATTACAATTGTTGGTCTAATTTTTCACAGAAGGGGCCCGTTCCTGCCCCCACCAAGTGTAATTGTGAGGGCTTACAGTGTTGTGGCACCACCACCACCAAAGGCCCAATTTTTCTGCCCCTGTTTAACAGGTGCATGTAATTAACATTTTTGACATAGTATTTCACAGCAGGGTCCGTTCTTGCACTCACCAAGAGTAACTGTGAGGGCTTAAAGTGTTCTGGTACCACCAACACCTAAGGCACAATTTTCTGCAGAGTATATAGGGCAGGCTTTATAGTATATATACTTCTGTTCAGAGTATATAGTGCCAGGGGCCCCCCACACCATTTATTTGTTTACATTTGGGTGTTAGGTTCCCCTTAGTATCCATACCAGCTGCTGCAAGAGACTCACTTCTCCTCTTCTACCCACCCCAAATTTTTACAAATCTTTCAAAGCACACCATTTTACAGCCTTTGAGTCCAAGACCAGGAGAGTCGCAATTTTCATTAAAAATACTATGCCATTTGATGTTAAGAACATTTATAAAGATCCAGGAAGTAGGTTCCTTATCCTACAGGGCGAATTCCAGGGCAAAGCCCTTACAATAGCTAATGTATACGCCCCCAATAACTCACAGAGCACTTTTTTTAGTTCCTTCTTTCGCATGTATGCTAGTTGGGGGAGACTTTAACCTGGTGGCCCACTCTGCACTAGACAGGAGTAAGACGGTGCACTCAGCTAATGCTTTCCCCAAATATCTGCAGAGATCACTGGGCACACAACTGATCAACACATGGATGGCCCTGAATACCGGAGTGAGGGAATAGACTCACTACTCCCACCCTCACAATAGCTATGCCATGTTGGACTACATCCTTAGCTCACCCATCCTACAAGCTAATTCATCCTCAGCATCCATACATTCATGCCCCTGGTCAGACCACCATGTGGTCTCATACCACACTTCTCATATAGGACTTTCCCCCATGACGGTCTTTTGGAGACTGAATGACTCCTTGTTAGCCGACCCCAAAATCATATCACAGCTGACGGATCAATTAGCAGAATACTTTAGACTAAATGATGTTGAAGACAGATCCCCCTCCATAGTGTGGGCAGCTCATAAGGCGGTCATTCACGGCCACCTTATTAAATTAGCCACCATTAGAATACGCCAAAAGATAGCAAAAATCTAATTGCTCTCTTTTGAGCTCAACAAACTCTACCATGTTCATACCCAATCCCATTCCCCAAACACACTGAGACAGATCAACGTGAAAAGGGTAGAATTAGCTAAACTCTTATCAGAACAAACCGAAAAATCCTTATGCTGGTCTAAGGCTCGGTTCCTTTTACATAGTAACTCAGCCTCAGCCATGTTTAGTATTGAAAATATTTTTATTGGTGCTTTTCAAGAAAAACAGTAAAACAGTAAACAACATGAGATAAATGCATGCAGAGAATGATAAAGGAAGTACATTTACGGGTAGCCAGCCAATGACTATCGTCCACAGCTGGTGGAAAGAGAACCTGTTCTCTGGTCCACGGAGTCTTACCAATGAGAAATACTCATGGGTTACTACATGAGGTAATATGCAATAAATAACATAAAGGAGACAAAAAAGAGAGAACAGAGGAAAGAGAAAGGAACAAAACAAAGAAGGAAGAAAGTGGCAGGGGGCTGAAAAGATCTATAGGGAGGAAGGAGAATAGAGGGAGGGGGAGGGGTGAGCGTTATGCACAGGGTGGTAGGTGGGGATAAGGTAAAAGGGAACCCAGTTTGTCCCTATGTGTCCGAGATTTTATTCAATAGAGTATCAGAGGAGGAGAAGCGGAGCCAGATCGACCATTGAGTTTTAAATTTGGTGTATGTGTCATTGTCCAATGCCAGCATCTCCTCCATTCTCATGGTGTCATTCATAATTGATACCCACCGTGACAATGAGGGAGTATTCTTTGTCTTCCAATAAGCGGGTATAAGTTGCCTTGCAGAGGACATGAAGAAACAAAGCAATCTTTGCGACTTTATAGACCCGGGCAGTATTGAGAGTAGTGCAATTTTCGGAGAGATAGGGACTGGCCTATCAGCTATGAGATTATAACATTCAAAAACCTGCATCCAGAAGGGGCGGATCCTCTCACAGTCCCACCAGACATGTAGATATGTTCTGACTGAGGTTTCACAGCGCCAGCAAGTGGCCGGTGCAGACGGGAATATTTTTTGCAAAGTTGCGGGATCCCTGTACCATCTGGACAGGAGCTTGTAATTCTTTTCTTGAGAGTAGCAGGAGATGGTTGACTTATGCGTAAAATAAAAAGAGGTTTGCCATTCCGGCACAGAGATGTCTTCACCCAGGTCCGCAGTCCACACCCTAGTGTAGTGTGGAAGTTGATCTTGTGCCAAGGTCTGTAGTAGGTTATATAAGGAGGAAAGGAGGTGTCTGGGAGTTTCTTGGAGAGAACATAGTTCCTCGAAGCTGGTATGCTTGCAATGTATTTGGGAGGAGGAGTGTAGGTGTTTGGCAAATGTGGACATATGTAAGGCTGTGAGCCAGTCTCCAGGGCCTGCCGGGGGGACCGGAGTCCCCTGCGATGGGTGTACGAATGTGTGAGCTTGTGGCCACTCAGTGCGTTTAAAGGACCCTAAGGTGGTTGCCCCTATTCCTTGTGGGAGAGCGGGGTGGTCGAAAAGGGACGTTAGGGGGCTTGGGTCAGAGGAGAGGGTGATGTTAAGTCCTTTCCTATACCATAGCTTCAAGGAGGCCAAAGTCAGTGGGGATAGGGATGTCAAACGAGTGTAGTCGTGTTTATACCCCCATAAAAGAGCCCGGAGGTCTACAGGGGAGAGGTCTTGTTCAATTGTCACAGAAGCCTTACAGAAAACGGGCGGGGGAACCATTCTAGGATGCGAGCCATATGAGCAGCTGTTTGGTAGGTCTCAAAATCAGGGAGACCTGTTCCTCCCATTGTCTTCGGAAGCGTGAGCAATTTAAATTTAACTCTGGGAAGTCCCCGGTTCCACATGAATCTGATGGCTAATGAGCGCAGGGAGGTAAAAAATTATTTGGGGACGTGGATGGGAACCGTTTGGAATAAATACAGGAATTTGGGTAGGGTGTCCATCTTTAGGGTGTTGATCCTCCCAAACCACGGCAGTGAGGACCCACCCCACTCCTCTAGGTCTTTCCGTATTCGGGAGAGTAAGGGAATATAGTTTAGGGAGAACAAGTTAGTTAGGTTAGTTTGCCATCGGAATGAGAAATTCGATTTTAGAAGGGACAGGGTGGAGGGGGCGAGGGATATGTTAAGGGCTTCCATCTTAGTTATATTGATCTTAAAGTTGCTATGGGTGCCAAAACGTTGGAATTCCCTGAGTAGGGATGGTAGTGATGTGTGTGGATTCTGAATATACACTAGGAGGTCGTCAGCATATAGGGATAGTTTATCGTGTGCAGATGGAGTTTGAATGCCGAAAATGGAGAGGTTTTGACGTATGGCGCAGGCCAGATGTTCAATTATGATGACAAAGAGGAGGGGGGATAGGGGGCAGCCCTGCCTGGTGCCATTTGTGATGTCAAAGGGAGCCGATGTGGTACCGTTGACAAGGACCGTAGCTGAGGGGGAATATAGGGACATAACTTTAGAGATAAAGGGCGCCCCGAGGCCAAGCTGTTCTAGGGACAGCTGCAGGAACCTCCAGCTGACCCTATAGAAGGCCTTTTCAGCGTCGAAGGATAAGAGGCAAGCTTTTAGGCCTTTACAGCCTCAGCCATGTTTACACGCAAATGTCACCAATCCCTATAACCGACACATGTCTACAAATTAAGAAACAGATCAGGCCAATTATTATCTCACCCAAAAGAGGTCCTCCAAATATTTACATCTTTTTACGAATCCCTATTGTCACCTCCAGACCACCCACCCCCCAATAACCTAGACTCATGCCTGGGCTCTCTGTCCCTCCCAACATTATCAGAGGTGCAACTAGGTACACTTAATGCCTCCTGTACTGAGCAAGAGATTACCACTGTCATTAAATCATTAAAAACATTGACTGCTCCTGGCCCCGACGGGTACACTTCACTGTACTATAAATAATAACATTTTTAATGTGGTTGAAAATGAATGCTGATTTGACCCAACTAATGATTAGGAAATTAAACAAACATTCTTAAAACAAATCATTTCAAACATATTTCTACTAGTGTATGACCAGCTTTACACAGACAAGAGGTAGAATATTTGACCTGAATTCCTGGCACTCTTGCCTGTGGTTCTTGATACATAAATATGATAGTATTTTTTTAAACAATGTATGCCAAATGTACCATCATTTTCTGCAAAAAAAATAGTTTTCTCTGGTCCATTATGTACAATGCATTTAAAAGTGAAGTATGGGTTTTGTTTTTTTTGCAGATTTATACTTACCTAGGTAGATGCAGCATAGGTCTGATGCTGCATCTGTTCCCCACCGGCCACCGCCTCTAACACAGTCACAGCTCTCTGCTCTGCCCCTTCCTTGCTCACTGGAGCACTGAATTGTGAAGGGGCAGAAGTGGCCAGCTCAAGCTCTCAGTGGCTCGCTGAGAGACTGAGCTGGGTACAAGCCCAGGCATGTGGGTGAATCCTGACCCTAGTGTCACAATCTTACCCAAACATGGACCAGCTCTGTGACATCAGCAGAAAGCAGACTTCAGCCCGCTGTCTGCTGAAAAGGGATCACAGGAGTACAGAATGTACTGCAATCCTGTGATACATAATTAATTCAATGCATCAAGAAGGTAGAATCAAACCTTAAAGTTCAGGTATTTACTAACACCCCCAAGCCTTCCTTAGCTTAACTGCCTGAACCTCCTTCCCATCCCAGTAGCTTACTTACAGCCAGATCACAGCAGTTGCCTGCTCTGGTGTTAAACTTCTCTCATAGAAAATCATTTTCAGTGCTGAACACACCCACATATACCCCCATAGATTAGAATAGGGCCGTGGAAAGACACCCCCCCCCCCCCATTTTGAGGGCATGTGGCCTGGTATGGTTTAGGAGCAGTGTGCCACATGCTTGCCTCCCCCCTTTTCCTGTCCAGGATTGAGGATCTGCTATAGATTTTTAGGGAGACCTCGTGCATTTTTTGTGTTTTTTTATGGAGTCTGCTTGAAATCTATACCAGATCCAAAAGGTCTGGTATGAATTTTCTGGGGAACCGCATACATTTTTTTTTGTGTAAAATCCATACTCGACTCAAAGGGTCTGGTATACATTTTCAGGGACTCTATGCATTTTTTTTACATTCTTGTTGTAGAATGTGCTACAGCACAAATGATACAATTATGAAAAAAGACAGTTTTAAAATGCAAGCAAAGGAACTTAAATTGCTGGTTTCTTTAAAAAAAGAAAACAGCCTACAGACCCCCCCCCAAGTTCCCCCATAATACATAACAGACCACTGCAGAGGTGTCTGTTATGTATTTTGGGGGACCACTAGGGTATGTCTGCCATTTTTTTTTCTTTTAAAAAAGAAGCAAGAGGGAGAGGTCAATTGCCAACAATTTAAAAATCTTTTTTTAAATGTCATTGCTAAAAAACAAAAAAAACACTGGTTCTGGCCGCAAGGAAATGTTTTAGCATTGGTAAATGTTCCCCATTGTAACTTTGGGGGTATGCCCTGGCATTTTCAATACATGTTTTATAACAGAAAGTGTAGGGGAACAGTTTTTTTCTCTATCTGTCACAAAAAAGTGAAACTAATTTATTTGGGCACAAACTATCACAGCACAGAAAACTGAAAAATGGCCTGGTAATGAAGGCGTATTACAGACTTATACTCAACTGGTTAAATACATTTGGGATGGCTAATATATATAGAAATAATTTTGAAAAGCAAATTAGTTTTAATATATTGCTTTCAAAATATAGGTAAACAAATATGTACATTGCTATATTTCTAATTGTTTGCCTCGCATTAGTTGGGTCCCAGTTAAGCTATTGCATCATTGTCTATTTTCAGCTTGTTATATTAATCAAAATCTGTTCCATTTATTAAACTGCTTCCTGCAGTTTGGGCATTCAATAAGCAGAATGTCATCATGCAGCTGTTAATTGCTGTGCAGAAAAAAGGTGGGGTGTATTTGATTTGAGTAGTGTACAAATTGAATTTCAAGTGACAGAGCATCCTCTTTATCTCTAGGAGACACAACTAAGGACTGTGGCAATTCTCTTACAGGAAATGAAAATCCAGAGAGCTGGTTTAATCATTAGGTAGTTACTGTGGGCTTCCCAGCAGTCATTCTAGAACTGCTGATGAGCGTGACCTTTACAAAAAAATGCACAACGTCTTGATTTTTACACAGTTAACCTTTACATGCTGAAGCTCTGCTATGAAACACAACTGGATGCCTGTTAAAAAATAATAAGCAAACCTAAAAGAGCACACATGAGAAAAAGCTGTTGAAGCTGTTGAAAAAATTAGGTTTTACTATAACCTCTTTTTCCTACAACTGTTTTTTTATTTTGCAAATATCATTACAAAGCCACTGTTCTAGTCTAAGTGATTAAGGGCTGAACTACATGGTGATTATTGTGTAATTTTTGGGCTGTTTGAGCCAAATGATTTCAAAGCATTTGTGATTGTGATCGGCTGTGGATTTCCAGAATCAATCATGCATATCTCTTTAACATTCAGTATAATTTCTATCACTGAGAATGGGGGAGAGGCTTGTGAGATTGATTCTGGCAATCTGCAATCCATCTTGCATGGCCAAAACTTATGCTGCATACACTCCTCTAGTTTTGCCCAAGGGTGAAAGACAGAAAATTGGAAGACTGCCAGATTTGACTGTGAAATGTATTTGTGGTGCCTATGTGTTATTTCTTTAACGTACATTGATCTAGGCAGAGATACTATTACTGATACAAATGTTGATACTATTTAAAAAAAATCCAAAATAAACTGTGCTTATGATAAACAAAAACAAAAAATTGCAGCTGCAACAATCAAGTGAGATATTATCAAAAAAATGAAATAGGTGAACAAGTATGTTGCGCTTAAATTAACCACTTGCCTACTGTGCACTTAAACACCCTTCCTGCCCAGACCAATTTTCAGCTTTCAGTGCTCGCGCACTTTCAGTGACAATTGCGCGGTCATGCAATGCTGTAACCAAATTAATTTTTTATCATTTTGTTCGCACAAATAGAGCTTTAGTTTGGTGGTATTTATTCGCGACTCCGTTTTTTATTTTTTGCGATATAAGCGAAAACATAGCGGAAATTTTGAAAAAAAACAATATTTTCTCCTTTCTTTTTTAAAAGAAATCCAATAAAATCAAATTTTGTCATAAATTTAAGCCAAAATGTATTCTGCTACATGTTTTTTTTTGTAAAAAAAATTCCGTTAAGTGTATAATAATTGGTTCGCGTGATCACGGACATATGTACGCAAATGATCATGTAAAAGGGGTGTGCAGGTGATCACGGACATATGTGTGCAGATAATCATTGGCACATGTGATTTTAGTGGGACATATGTGAGGGACATGTGTTTTTATTATTTAGGGACATGTGTGTTTTGGGGACATGTGTGTTTTGGGGACATGTGTGTTTTACTGTGGGGACATGTGTGTCTTACTGTGGGGACATGTGTGTTTTACTGTGGGGACGTGTGTTTTACTATGGGGGACCCTAGACTGGTGATCAGTGAGTAAAAAAACATCTCATACTCACTGATCACCAGCCGGCTGCAGCGATCCGCTCTCCTCTCCTCACCGACGACTTCCGTGTGAGGAGAGGAGGGCCGATTGCCTAGCAACCGACTGTTTGTTTACATCACATGACAGCCGTGATTCGTCACGGCCGTCATGTGATCAGGAGGGCCAATCACCGTGCCCTCCTGCCGATTCGAGATGCGCCGTGTCCGGGTGACACGGCCGCATCGGGATCGCGCCGCTGCGCGGGCACGCGCGCGCGCGCGATCCCTCTACTTCTGAAGGACGTTCCTGAACGTCCTATCAGAAGTAGACGGCTCCCACCCGGCCGTATATCTACATTGGCCGGGTGGGAAGTGGTTAAATAAACAGTAAATAAAATATATAAACAAGTGAGACCAAGAGTTACAAACGTGACACAATAGTGAAAATTTGAATCCTGTGTCACCAACTTTCTCCACCTCGTGCGACCACCACCAAAAAAAAAAAAAAAAAGCAAGTGCCCTTACCAAAGAGCGTTGACCACCTATTACGAGGGGTCAACATAGGCTTGTATGTCTGGAAAAAACTCCACATCTGTAAGGAGGTCTGCTCAACAGAAACTTCAAGCCACCACTGGGGAAAACATCAGGTTTATTTTACTCCAACTGTGACATCAGGTCATATACCCCAAATGAGAGACAAACGCCACAATTGTGTAAAACCTTTTTTACCAGACTGCCATATTTAACTGTGAAAGGTATTTGTGGTGTCTATGTTTTATTTCTTTAACATACATTGATCTAGGCAGAGATACTATTACTGATACAAATGTTGATGCTATTTAGTCTGTGATTAAAGATATTCTGATTTTAATCAGTTATTTCTAAAATACATTGTATTTTCTTTGGATTAATTGCAATGCCTTTTAATAAACTATATAATAAATAATGCTCTTGTGTAAAATGAACTGTAATATATCTTCTGCATTCATATACTGTTTTCAGTTTTTATAAACATTCATGCACACCGACTAGAAGCTTTGATTCTGGTTTCGGCGCCACATGAGAAGGGAGTAAGCATTGGCGGCTCCGGTCCCTATTAGCTTACAAAGCCAGCTCCACACAGCCTGCGGGCATGCATCGGCTCCATCCACCTCCCCTGAGCTCTTCTCAGCGATCACGGCATGGACCGCTACATAATCCATGGCGGCCTGAGCTCAGCATCGGTCACCAGCCCAGAGACACTTCCTGCAGCCGCACATGTAGCCAATATGGCCGACGGCATGGAGACAGGGGAATCTGCCTGCCCAGCATTGTCAGGAGGCACCCCACTGGCTGTTTCGGAGGATCAATACAGCAAGATGGCCCAGGCAGTAACAGCCATCCTGTTTCTCACAATCACAACTGCTGTAGACAGAGCAATAGCAGCAGGCATCACACAGCTCCGAAAGGAGCTGGGGGACCATGACAAGAGACTCTCTGAAATAGAACTATCTGATCTGGAAGATGAAATGCAAACCACCCAGACCAGTGACCAACAATTCGATGACTTGGAAACTCGTTCCCGTCTGAACACTCTGAGAATAATTGGTCTCCCTGAGTCAGTTAACGCTAGCTCCCTGCCAGAGATTTGCACAACATGCATCTCAGAAGCACTAGGGATCACTGCGCCTTGTGTAGTGGAAAGGGCTCATCCCCTGAGGACCCCTTTGAATGATCGGCACTCCCCCGTCCTGTCATTGTGCGTTTTTAAAAATTACACTGACAGAGTGGCCATACTAAGATCATTTCGCAACGCTAAGTCTCTCTAATGCCGCGTACACACGAAGGGACTTTGTCCGCCGGACCTAGTCCAGCGGACAATCCGCCAGACTTTCCTGCTGGGCTTCGGCGGACTTGAAAGCGAACGGACTTGACCACACATGATCACGCTAAAAGTCCGGCGGTTCGCGCGATGACGTACAGCACGTACGACGGGACTAGAAAAAGAAAAATACTAGAAAAATACTTGCTACTGAGCATGCGTCCTTTTTGGACCCCCGGACCATACTACAGAAGGCCGTATTGTCCGCCGGACTGCCAAGTCCAGCGGATAATTTTAAAACAAAACTTAAAACCTAGTCCGCCGAACTTTTGGGAAAAAAAGTCAGTCGAAGGCCCACACACGAGGGGATCGGCGGACTCGAGTCCAGCGGACAATCCCGCGGGATAGTCCCTTTGTGTGTACGCGGCATAAGTCGGCAGTCACAAGTTGCTCCTGTTCGCGGACTACTCTTAAGAAGTCTCTCGTAGGCGCAAGGCCTTCAACCCATATGCGCTGCACTATTTCAGAAAGGCGTGAAGTTCACCCTGGCCTACCCTGCCATCCTACACTTTACTAACTCAGCTGGCGAACCAAAGTCTTTTTCACAACCGGAGGAGTCTTTTGTCTGTGTATCTCTGATGGCACTATGCCCACCTAACAACTATTAATCACTGTTCATTGCTGCATTGCTTTGGTACTAGCTTATCTTGTTGCCCTGTTTATTGGTTGTAAATAGATAGTTTTCTAATTTCAATATGTCCTCTTTTATTTTACAGCCTTATTGGAGATTGCCTACTAGTTTTCTGTAGGTGCATGCCCTATACTTTTCACCGCTCTACATTTATTTTTCCAGAAAGACTAGACTTTTCACAGCTCGCAGGCAAATCTCTTGCGCATCTCTGGTAACGCTGTATATGTTGGTTGGTTGTGGAAAAAAGTGAAGTCCACGCTACTTGCGGTATGTTTATGTTTGTTTTTCCCGTTAACTCCCTGCTAGTTTAGTTGTTCATCTACACCCTCTTTTTCAGGAATCAAGCTTCCCCATGTCAGTCCCAAACCTTTAGGTGGCACCTCCTTTGTATCTCTCTGCCTAGTCACTGTGTTTAGTATCCCTTGTAATCCCATTTTAACCCCCCCCCCCAGGTTTCTTCCCCCATGAGAATTGTTTCCTGGAATGTTAAGGGGCTTCGTTCCCCTCACAAGCGGATGGCGATTTTATGACACCTTAAACGTCTTAAAGAGGAAGTAAACCCTGATGGGTTTTACGTTCTCTTTTGATCCCTGCAAGGCCTGCAAATTAAAAGCATAATGGGCTAGTATGCATTGCATACTAGCCCATTATACAACACTTACCTGCAAACAAAGCCTGCGCTGTCCCCTGAGCAGGCCGCGTCCATCTTCGCCCCTCTTCCTTCTGGGTCCACGGACTCCGGCTCTGTGACTGGCGGGAGTCATGTGACGTCACTCCCACGCATGTGCGCAGGAGCCAACAGTCACATAACCCATTTTGGGATTAAAATAGGAAAATTGCCCTATTCCCTTTATCTAAATTATCCCTCGGTCAGGTGCTCTCGCATCTCCCTCCAAAAACTCTATCTACCTTGTCACGAAGAGGGGGTCAACCTTCCTAACATCCGAGTTTACAACCTACCTTGCCTCCTGAGAGTGGCTTTAGATTGGATAACTCAGGCCTCTATATATTCTAACTTCGAGTTGGAAGCCCAAATGGTAGACCGATACAGTTTAGCCGCACTGCTGCTTTGCACAATTCAATCTCTCCCTACATGCTTGAAACACAATCTGCTTTTACATTACACATTGGAGGCTTGGAGAGAGATCAGAAATAAATGTGCGGAGTATCCAAGATGGCCGATTTACCCGGGAGCTCTGTACAACCCAGCCAAAACAGTGCCCGCAGCACCACACAGAACTGCGCAGGACCCACCTCACTCAGCGATCTGGACCCTTAAACCTCCAGGGACACCCCCCATATGTCCAGAAGCACTGCTCGAAGGGACCTCGGGCCGCAATTTGAAATGGGCGCCGTCTGGGTGTACCAAGATGGTCACCGCAGCCCAGCAACCTGTGCCAGGTGCAGGGGGTAATGCAGAACCCAGGCAAGTGATCGCCCCTGCTTTCCTTACATACACCCCAGCAGGCCAGAACAGCAACCAACAACTTATGTCACCATCCCTGACCTCCACTGAATCACTGCTGGGATGTGGCCTCTGGGACAGTGGCTTTTCTCAGGCTAGGCCTCCTTATACATCACACCAGGGGATCTCTGTCCCTTCCACCCTGCACAGAACACCTACTTCCAAGCAGGAAATCTATTCCACAAGCTTTCTATATTTAGAAATCGAAGGGAAGGGAGAAATAGGGAATTTGGGACTTTACATGAGGGATAAGAAGATAGGTCTAATGCCTCCATCCCTGGTTGTCAATATGACTGAAATAAAGGTTGGGACTTTATATGAAACCCGCAACTTAAAGGTAATAATGGACAATGAGTGTCTGACCAAAAAAATGTAATTATGGCTGTACATACTGGATCTCAATGTCCCAGTAACACAGAACAATAATTGCATAAAAATTTTATTTATTCCATATATAATACATAATAGCTTTGAAGCATAATATTAAATGATAATAACTTTATAAAAAATCAGGCACATAAATCCATATATCACATAATAGGTATATAAAATATCATGATTGTTACAGCACAGGTACAAATGATGAAATGATTCCATATGGTGTATAACATAAAAGCATCAGAATGGCTCAATGCATTTCGTGGAACTCTCCACTCATCAGGAGTAGGGATGAGCCGAACACCCCCGGGTTCGGTTCGAACCAGAACCTTCGAACGGACCGAAAGTTCGCGCGAATTTTCGAACCCTATACGTTATAATGGACGCGAACGTTCGAAATCAAAAGTGCTAATTACAACGGCCAATATGCATGTTAATGTCATAAAACAGGTTTGGGGACCCGGGTCCTGCCCCAGGGGACATATATCAATGCAAAAAGAACTTTTAAAAACTAACGTTTTTTCGGGAGCAGTCATTTTAATGATGCATAAAGTGAAAAAAAAAAAAGTGAAATTTTCCTTTAAATATGGTACCTGGGGGGTGTCTAAAGTATGCCTGTGAAGTGGCATGTGTTTCCCGTGTTTAGAACTGTCCTTGCACAAAATGACATTTGTAAAGGAAAAAAAGAAGCCATTTAAAACCACTTGCGGCTTTAGGTTTGATCTTAAGTAGAATCTGAACAGGTACATTATGAAGTGTAGCTCCATCCCAAAAAAATCTATTTTTAAGCTTTTTGGAGAACATAGGGAGGGGTTATCACCCCTGTAACATTTGCTGTCTTTGCACATGTGTTCAGAACATGTCACCTCACTTTCCGTCCCAATGACAAATGTTTTTGGAAAAGTGGGGTTTTAATTGAAACAAGCATTGGTGATAAAGTATCAGTAGAGAGGAGATACCTTTTTCCCAAATTAAATCTAACAGGATAGAATTTCCCTTCCTAGGGGTAGATTTCCTCTCACTTCCTGTTTTCTCTTTCCATTTGCAAGTAGGAGTCGTTTGTAAGTTGGATGTTTGAAAGTAGGGGCCTGGCGTATATACTCTGCAGAAATTTGCCCTATTAGATGTTGGTGTAGCCACAAGACTGGTGGGCACAGGAATGGGCCCTGCTGTGAGTTAATAGATCAAGATTTGTAATTGCATGCACCTCTTGAACAGGGCAGAAAAATTGGGGGTGGTGGTGGTGGTGGTGGACGGTTTTTGCCACAAGACTGTAAGCTCTCACAGTTACTCTTGGTGGGCGCAGGAATGGGCCCTGCTGTGAGTTATTAGATCAAGATTTGTAATTGCAAGCACCTGATGAACAGGGCAGAAAAATTGGGCCTTTGGCGGTGGTGGTGGACGGTGTTGCCACAAGACTGTAGGCCCTCATAGTTACTCTTGGTGGGCGCAGGAATGGGCCCTGCTGTGAGTTATTAGATCAAGATTTGTAATTGCAAGCACCTGATGAACAGGGCAGAAAAATTGGGCCTTTGGCGGTGGTGGTGGACGGTGTTGCCACAAGACTGCAGGCCCTCATAGTTACTCTTGGTGGGCGCAGGAATGGGCCCTGCTGTGAACTATTAGATCAAGATTTGTAATTACCCGCCCCTGTTAAACAGGGGCTGAAAAATTGTGCCTTAGGCACTGGTGCTGGTGCCACAACACTGCAACCCGGCCCTCACAGATACTGTACTTGGAGCACAGCAGTCACACGTGTTGCGAAGCATTTTTTTAAAAAATTGTAAGTACACGCCCCTGTTAAACAGGGGCTGAAAAATTGTGCCTTAGGCACTGGTGCTGGTGCCACAACACTGCAACCCGGCCCTCACAGAGACTGTACTTGGAGCACAGCAGTCACACGTGTTGCGAAGCATTTTTTTAAAAAATTGTAAGTACACGCCCCTGTTAAACAGGGGCTGAAAAATTGTGCCTTAGGCACTGGTGCTGGTGCCACAACACTGCAACACGGCCCTCACAGAGACTGTACTTGGAGCACAGCAGTCACACGTGTTGCGAAGCATTTTTTTAAAAAATTGTAAGTACACGCCCCTGTTAAACAGGGGCTGAAAAATTGTGCCTTAGGCACTGGTGCTGGTGCCACAACACTGCAACACGGCCCTCACAGAGACTGTACTTGGAGCACAGCAGTCACACGTGTTGCGAAGCATTTTTTTTAAAAATTGTAAGTACACGCCCCTGTTAAACAGGGGCTGAAAAATTGTGCCTTAGGCACTGGTGTGGTGGCATGGATCATTGAGGAGGAGGAAGAGGATAGTCAGTGAACATAAGAGGACAGTCACTCAGCATCAGCATAGGCAGTCTTGAAGGGATGTGACATTAAAAATTATTCGGTTATATCCGCCTCAGGTGCCTGGTAGCTGGTGGTGATCCAAGACTGATTCATTTTGATGAATGTCAGTCGATCAACCGAGGCGGTGGACAGGCGCACCCTATGATCAGTCACAAATCCTCCAGCAGCACTGAATGTGCGTTCGGAAAGAACGCTGGAGGCAGGACAGGCCAGTAGCTCAATTGCATACTGTGCAAGCTCTGGCCAGTGATCCATCCTCAGGACCCAGTAAGCCAGAGGATTTTCGGTGGGAAAGGTGTCCAAGTCTGACCTTGCCCCAAGGTATTCCTGCACCATGTATATCAGACGCTGGCGATGGTTGCTGGAACCGATCATACCTTGGGGCTGCGGACTAAAAAATTGTCTGAACGCATCGGTCAGACGTCCACCTTCCCCACCGCTCCTTCTGCCACTGACCGAAGCCTCAGCAACTCGTCGCCCAGGACCAGGAGTTTGTAGCCTCCCAGTTTCTGGGAACGCGTTGCACAGACCTTTCTGCAAGGCCTCCCTGAGATGTCTCATCCTCTGCTCCCTCTGCGACGGCAAGATAAGGTCCGCAACCTTACCCTTGTACCGCGGATCAAGGAGAGTGGCCAGCCAGTAATGGTCCCTCTCCTTGATCCGAAGAACACGAGGATCCTTCCGCAGGCTTTGCAGGATCAGGGAGGCCATGCAGCGTAGGTTAGCTGAGGCATTCGGTCCGGAGTCTTCTGGGTCACTGAGGATGACATGATCGCCAGCCACCTCCTCCCAGCCACGTACAAGTCCACTGGCTTGTTGGGACTGTACATCATCCCTAAAAGACTGCTGCTGCTGATGCTGAGTGCCAGGCTCCACCTCCATGCTCACACAATCCTCCTCCTCCTCCTCCTCCTCCTCCTCATCCTCTTCCTGTGTGATGGGTGGGACAGAAGGAACACTGTCCGGATAAAGGGGGCCTTGAGAGGCAAGGAAGTCCTCCTCTTCCTGCCTCTGTTCTGCCTCAAGTGCCCTGTCCATTATCCCACGCAGCGTATGCTCCAACAGGTGGACAAGAGGGACAGTGTCACTGATGCATGCACTGTCACTGCTCACCATCCTCGTGGCCTCCTCAAATGGTGAGAGGACAGTGCATGCATCCCTGATCATGCTCCACTGACGTGGGGAAAAAAAACCAAGCTCCCCTGACCCTGTCCTGGTGCCGTAGTCGCAAAGGTACTCATTGATGGCCCTCTGCTGCGTGTGCAGTCGCTGCAGCATGGCCAACGTTGAGTTCCACCTGGTGGGCATGTCAGATATTAGGCGGTTCTTGGGCAGGTTCAGCTCCTTTTGCAGCTCAGTCAGCCGAGCACTGGCATTATAAGATCGGCGGAAATGCACACAGACTTTCCTGGCCTGCCTCAGGACATCCTGTAAGCCTGGGAACCTGCCCAAGAACCGCTGCACCACCAGGTTGAGGACGTGAGCCATGCAGGGCACATGGGTGAGCTGCCCCTGTCGCAGGGCGGAGAGGAGGTTGGTGCCATTGTCAGAAACGACCATTCCTGGCTTAAGCTGACGTGGCGTCAACCACCTCTCGGCCTGCCCCTGCAGAGCTGCCAGAACCTCTGGCCCAGTGTGGCTCCTGTCCCCCAAACACACCAGCGCAAGCACGGCATGGCATCTTTTTGCCTGCGTACTTGCGTAGCCCCTTGTACGCCTACGGAGCACCGCTGGTTCCAAGGACAGAGCACTGGAGGAAGAAGAAGAGGAGGGGGTGGAGGAGAGAGGTGTGTCACAACCAGTAGCAGTAGTCGCGTTTTGGAGGCGTGGTGGCGGAACAACCTCCAACACTACTGCACCTTGTCCTGCATCCCTCCCAGCTGCCAATAGAGTGACCCAATGGGCCGTGAAAGAAAGGTACCGTCCCTGTCCATGCCTGCTGGACCATGAGTCAGCGGTAATATGCACCTTACCGCTGACCGCCCTGTCCAGCGAGGCATGGACATTGCCCTCCACATGCCGGTAGAGAGACGGAATCGCCTTCCGCGAGAAAAAGTGGCGTTTGGGAACCTGCCACTGAGGAACCGCACATTGAACAAACTCACGGAAGGGGGCCGAGTCTACCAACTGAAAAGGCAGCAGTTGAAGTGCTAGCAATTTAGCAAGGCTAGCATTCAACCGCTGGGCATGTGGATGGCTGGGAGTGTACTTCTTTCTACGGTCCAGCAGCTGGGGCAGGGAAATTTGCCTGCTGCATTCGGACGTCGGTGTACTGCAAGTACTTGGTTGTGACACACCGAATTCTACACCTTCAGTCCTCTCAGAGCAGCTTTCAGAGAGGACTGAAGGTGTAGTGGGGATGGAGATCCCAGCTGAGGAGGAGCAAGGAGAGGTCCGCTTAGTTCTTTGGTGTGGGTCTTTTATGTGTGCCTGCCAACGAGCTGCATGGCAGGTCGCCATATGTCTGGTCATGCTTGTCGTGCCCAAGCGGCTGATGTTTTGGCCACGCGAGATACGCTTGAGACAAATATTGCAAATAGCAGTGGTGCGATCTGCTGCACTCGTCTCAAAAAAGGCCCACACCAAAGAACTTTTCTGATAACGTGCAGAGGCAGCGCCCTGCACAGGCGGAGCTCTGCGGTGTTGTACAGTTGCTGTGCTGGCCTCTACCTGGCCTCCAGGGGGCATCCTGCCTCGTTGGACATGTGACGCCGCATCCTCCTCCTCCTCGTCCTCCTCCTCATCCTCTCTCCCTTGAGGCACCCACGTGGAGTCAGTGACCTCATCATCCCCTCCCTCTTCACCACTAGAGCAAACCTGGCAGTAAGCTGCAGCTGGTGGAACTGTACTGCCAGATTCCTCAAGCTGGGTATCGTCATCCGAGCCTTCGAATCGTTGGGCATCCTCCTGGAGCATGTACCCAACACTGTGCTCAAAGAGTTCGGGGGACTCCTCAGGAGGACATGGTGGGTCTAGGGAAGGGGTGGCTGATGATGCTCTGTCAGTACCCTGAGCCTGGGTGAGAGAGGATGAGGAGGATGAGGAGGGCTTGGTCATCCATTCTACCAAGCCTTCAGCATGATGCGGCTCCACATGTCCAGCTGCCGAAAACAAAGACGCGCGTGTCCCATGGCCACGTGCTGATGACGATGCACGACCACGTCCACGTCCACGGCCACGTCCACTAGAAACAGAGCCTGCCTGCCCTGTGTTCTTGGCTCTGCACGCTCTGCCTCCCCTTGGCGGTCTTCCAGCCATTGTAGTCGGTAGTCCTGTGGGTGCTGCTGAGAAGAAAATATAGGAGCTCTGTGTGATGCCACTAACACACTAGAAGTCCTATGGGTGCTTCTGCAAAGAAAATAGAGGAGCTCTGTGTGATGCCACTAACACACTAGAAGTCCTGTGGGTGCTTATGCAAAGAAAATAGAGGAGCTCTGTGTGATGCCACTAACACACTAGAAGTCCTGTGGGTGCTTCTGCAAAGAAAATAGAGGAGCTCTGTGTGATGCCACTAACACACTAGAAGTCCTGTGGGTGCTGCTGAGAAGAATATATAGGAGCTCTGTGTGATGCCACTAACACACTAGAAGTCCTATGGGTGCTTCTGCAAAGAAAATAGAGGAGCTCTGTGTGATGCCACTAACACACTAGAAGTCCTGTGGGTGCTTATGCAAAGAAAATAGAGGAGCTCTGTGTGATGCCACTAACACACTAGAAGTTCTGTGGGTGCTTCTGCAAAGAAAATAGAGGAGCTCTGTGTGATGCCACTAACACACTAGAAGTCCTGTGGGTGCTGCTGAGAAGAATATATAGGAGCTCTGTGTGATGCCACTAACACACTAGAAGTCCTATGGGTGCTTCTGCAAAGAAAATAGAGGAGCTCTGTGTGATGCCACTAACACACTAGAAGTCCTGTGGGTGCTTATGCAAAGAAAATAGAGGAGCTCTGTGTGATGCCACTAACACACTAGAAGTCCTGTGGGTGCTTCTGCAAAGAAAATAGAGGAGCTCTGTGTGATGCCACTAACACACTAGAAGTCCTGTGGGTGCTTCTGCAAAGAAAATAGAGGAGCTCTGTGTGATGCCACTAACACACTAGAAGTCCTGTGGGTGCTGCTGAGAAGAATATATAGGAGCTCTGTGTGATGCCACTAACACACTAGAAGTCCTGTGGGTGCTTCTGCAAAGAAAATAGAGGAGCTCTGTGTGATGGGACTAACACACTTCAAGTCCTATAGGTGCTTCTGGAAAGAAAATATAGCTCTGTGTGTGTGATGGGACTAACACACTTCAAGTCCTATAGGTGCTTCTGGGAACAAAATATAGCTCTGTGTGTGTGATGGGACTAACACACTTCAAGTCCTATAGGTGCTTCTGGGAACAAAATATAGCTCTGTGTGTGTGATGGGACTAACACACTTCAAGTCCTATAGGTGCTTCTGGGAACAAAATATAGCTCTGTGTGTGTAATGGGACTAACACACTTCAAGTCCTATAGGTGCTTCTGGGAACAAAATATAGCTCTGTGTGTGTGATGGGACTAACACACTTCAAGTCCTATAGGTGCTTCTGGGAACAAAATATAGCTCTGTGTGTGTGATGGGACTAACACACTTCAAGTCCTATAGGTGCTTCTGGGAACAAAATATAGCTCTGTGTGTGTGATGGGACTAACACACTTCAAGTCCTATAGGTGCTTCTGGGAACAAAATATAGCTCTGTGTGTGTGATGGGACTAACACACTTCAAGTCCTATAGGTGCTTCTGGGAACAAAATATAGCTCTGTGTGTGTAATGGGACTAACACACTTCAAGTCCTATAGGTGCTTCTGGGAACAAAATATAGCTCTGTGTGTGTGATGGGACTAAACACACTTCAAGTCCTATAGGTTCTTCTGGGAACAAAATATAGCTCTGTGGGTGTGATGGGACTAACACACTTCAAGTCCTATAGGTGCTTCTGGGAACAAAATATAGCTCTGTGTGTGTGATGGGACTAACACACTTCAAGTCCTATAGGTGCTTCTGGGAACAAAATATAGCTCTGTGTGTGTGATGGGACTAACACACTTCAAGTCCTATAGGTGCTTCTGGGAACAAAATATAGCTCTGTGTGTGTAATGGGACTAACACACTTCAAGTCCTATAGGTGCTTCTGGGAAGAAAATATAGCTCTGTGTGTGTAATGGGACTAACACACTTCAAGTCCTATAGGTGCTTCTGGGAACAAAATATAGCTCTGTGTGTGTGATGGGACTAACACACTTCAAGTCCTATAGGTTCTTCTGGGAACAAAATATAGCTCTGTGTGTGTGATGGGACTAACACACTTCAAGTCCTATAGGTGCTTCTGGGAACAAAATATAGCTCTGTGTGTTTAATGGGACTAACACACTTCAAGTCCTATAGGTGCTTCTGGGAAGAAAATATAGCTCTGTGTGTGTAATGGGACTAACACACTTCAAGTCCTATAGGTGCTTCTGGGAACAAAATATAGCTCTGTGTGTGTGATGGGACTAACACACTTCAAGTCCTATAGGTTCTTCTGGGAACAAAATATAGCTCTGTGTGTGTGATGGGACTAACACACTTCAAGTCCTATAGGTGCTTCTGGGAACAAAATATAGCTCTGTGTGTGTAATGGGACTAACACACTTCAAGTCCTATAGGTGCTTCTGGGAAGAAAATATAGCTCTGTGTGTGTAATGGGACTAACACACTTCAAGTCCTATAGGTGCTTCTGGGAAGAAAATATAGCTCTGTGTGTGTGATGGGACTAACACACTTCAAGTCCTATAGGTGCTTCTGGGAACAAAATATAGCTCTGTGTGTGTAATGGGACTAACACACTTCAAGTCCTATAGGTGCTTCTGGGAAGAAAATATAGCTCTGTGTGTGTAATGGGAATAACACACTTCAAGTCCTATAGGTGCTTCTGGGAAGAAAATATAGCTCTGTGTGTGTAATGGGACTAACACACTTCAAGTCCTATAGGTGCTTCTGGGAACAAAATATAGCTCTGTGTGTGTGATGGGACTAACACACTTCAAGTCCTATAGGTGCTTCTGGGAACAAAATATAGCTCTGTGTGTGTGATGGGACTAACACACTTCAAGTCCTATAGGTGCTTCTGGGAACAAAATATAGCTCTGTGTGTGTGATGGGACTAACACACTTCAAGTCCTATAGGTGCTTCTGGGAACAAAATATAGCTCTGTGTGTGTAATGGGACTAACACACTTCAAGTCCTATAGGTGCTTCTGGGAAGAAAATATAGCTCTGTGTGTGTAATGGGACTAACACACTTCAAGTCCTATAGGTGCTTCTGGGAACAAAATATAGCTCTGTGTGTGTAATGGGACTAACACACTTCAAGTCCTATAGGTGCTTCTGGGAAGAAAATATAGCTCTGTGTGTGTGATGGGACTAACACACTTCAAGTCCTATAGGTGCTTCTGGGAACAAAATATAGCTCTGTGTGTGTGATGGGACTAACACACTTCAAGTCCTATAGGTTCTTCTGGGAACAAAATATAGCTCTGTGTGTGTGATGGGACTAACACACTTCAAGTCCTATAGGTTCTTCTGGGAACAAAATATAGCTCTGTGTGTGTGATGGGACTAACACACTTCAAGTCCTATAGGTGCTTCTGGGAACAAAATATAGCTCTGTGTGTGTAATGGGAATAACACACTTCAAGTCCTATAGGTGCTTCTGGAACAAAATATAGCTCTGTGTGTGTAATGGGACTAACACACTTCAAGTCCTATAGGTGCTTCTGGGAAGAAAATATAGCTCTGTGTGTGTAATGGGAATAACACACTTCAAGTCCTATAGGTGCTTCTGGGAAGAAAATATAGCTCTGTGTGTGTAATGGGACTAACACACTTCAAGTCCTATAGGTGCTTCTGGGAACAAAATATAGCTCTGTGTGTGTGATGGGACTAACACACTTCAAGTCCTATAGGTGCTTCTGGGAACAAAATATAGCTCTGTGTGTGTGATGGGACTAACACACTTCAAGTCCTATAGGTGCTTCTGGGAACAAAATATAGCTCTGTGTGTGTGATGGGACTAACACACTTCAAGTCCTATAGGTGCTTCTGGGAACAAAATATAGCTCTGTGTGTGTAATGGGACTAACACACTTCAAGTCCTATAGGTGCTTCTGGGAAGAAAATATAGCTCTGTGTGTGTAATGGGACTAACACACTTCAAGTCCTATAGGTGCTTCTGGGAACAAAATATAGCTCTGTGTGTGTAATTGGACTAACACACTTCAAGTCCTATAGGTGCTTCTGGGAAGAAAATATAGCTCTGTGTGTGTAATGGGACTAACACACTTCAAGTCCTATAGGTGCCTCTGGGAACAAAATGAAGGAGCTCTGCCTGCCTGCCACGAACACACTACAAGTCCTATAGGTGCTTCTGGTAACAAAATATAGGAGCTCTGCCTGCCTGCCACGAACACACTACAAGTCCTATAGGTGCTTCTGGTAACAAAATATAGGAGCTCTGCCTGCCTGCCACGAACACACTACAAGTCCTATAGGTGCTTCTGGTAACAAAATATAGGAGCTCTGCCTGCCTGCCACGAACACACTACAAGTCCTATAGGTGCTTCTGGTAACAAAATATAGGAGCTCTGCCTGCCTGCCACGAACACACTACAAGTCCTATAGGTGCTTCTGGTAACAAAATATAGGAGCTCTGCCTGCCTGCCACGAGCACACTACAAGCCCCTCTTTCTCAATCAATCTTTGTAACTGAATCTATCTAACTCAATCTCTGTAAGTGAATCTCTCTAACTATCTAAATGCAGCAGAGTGTCACAGAATCTGCCTGCTCAATCTGCGCCGGAACAGCATGTGACCGGCGCAGACGGCGTGGCGGCGTTTTATAGGGGGGGGCGTGTACTACAGCCCCTGAGCTGTAATTGGCTACAGGCGTCCTGCCTGTAGCCAATTATGGCTCTTCGAGTTTCCGGGGCTGTGATTGGCCAAGCATGCGGGGTCACAGTGCATGCTTGGCCAATCATCAGCCAGCAATGCACTGCGTCGGCCGCGCCGGCCGCAATGCATTGCGGGGCCGCTCGCATCACACGAAACGTGATGCGAGCGGCCAAAATAGTTCTGGGCTCGCCGAGCGAGCGAACGCCCGGTGCTCGATGCGAACGTGGGTTCGCATCGAGCACCGGGCCCATCCTTAATCAGGAGCAGATGCTAGTAGTATCTGAAATTGATAAGGTTCAACTGTTGGTACGGGGTCTCTAATAACAGGAGAGTGAGTGGAAAAAAATAATATTAAAGAAAAAGGAAGGTAAAAAATACATATGGGGCGAAAAACATCCACCCAAACTTACAGATCACCTATGGGTCTGGCTGAAAACGGTAAGGGCCGTGCACCGGCCAGACAAGTCATCAGTCCTGGGAGCTGAGGTGGCATATCTCAGGATAAGGTGTTGGAATGAACCCTCAGGAGACAGATGTGCCTGGGAGTAGGGTGTCCCATGGATGGTATATAGGAGTTGGGTGGCATGACCGTGAGTAATCTAAAAAAGGGGGGTAAAATGAAGTGAAGCGATGCACACCGGATATCTCCCCTTTCCCTCTGCACCTTCATGTGCACTAGGGGATTGGGCGGATGTCACGCTGCGCATTAACGCCACACACCCAGCTCCATGCGCAGCACACCAGCACGTTGGCATTGTTATGCAGGAGCTCTGTGGTATCAACGACGCCCTTGTGTGGGGATTTTGGCACCAGTTGCCGAGCAGATATCCTGCTCAGGTGATGGCGCCTCCCCTCCACCTTGCCGCCAGCGTGACGTTGGCAGCCACCCTTGATCACATTCAAGTATTTATACTCCCCCCAGTTTCACATGTGCCCCTTGTGGCTGGTGACTCCCGTGGACCTTAGGCACCATCTTGGATCTTAGGGGTTTGCTCAGAAGCACCAGGTAGCCCTGGTTGGCACAGCAGCACAAGGTAGCCCATGTTATAGTTTTTCATAACTGTCTTTATTTTCACACTATTGCCCTCACTTTTATCCCTTTACTCATAACTGGGACACAACCTTCTCCCCTTCACGCTTTACCTTTATATGGGACTTTCCCATCATATCACTTATTTTTCCCACTCATCCTTTGGGATCATCTTAGGTTTTTCCTTTCTTTCCCTTTTTTAGCATACACAATCATTACATCTACTTATATACTTAATTTTACCCACCTTTTTTAGATTACTCACGGTCATGCACCCACCTCCTATCTACCATCCATGGGACACCCTACTCCCAGGCACATCTGTCTCCTGAGGGTTCATTCCAACGACTTATCTTGGGATATGCCACCTCTGCTCCCGGGACTGATGACTTGTCCGGCCGGTGCACTGCCCTCACCGTTTTCAGCCAGACCCATAGGTGATCTGTAAGTTTGGGTGGATGTTTTTCGCCACATATGTATTTTTTACTTTCCTTTTTCTTTAATATAATTTTTCCCCTCACTCTTCTGTTATTAGAGACCCCTTACCTACAGTTGAACCTTATCAATTTCATATACTACCAGCATCTGCTCCTGATGAGTGGAGAGTTCCATGAAACGCGTCAAGCCATTCTGATGCTTTTATGTTATACACCATATGGAATCATTTTATCATTTTATACCTTGTTTTATTGTACTATGCTGTAACAATAATGATCTTTTATATACCTATTATGTGATATATGGATTTACGTGCCTGATTTTTTTTATTATCATTTAATATTATGCTTCAAAGCTATTATGTATTATATATGGAATAAATACTATTTTTATGCAATTGTTCTGTGTTACTGTTATATTGAGACCCAGCGTGTACAGTCATAATTACAGTTTTTTGGTCAGACACCCATTGTCCATTATCACCTTTAAGTTGCATGTTTCATATAAAGTCCCAACCTTTCTTTCAGTCATATTAAGCTTTCTGAATTACTGGAGAGGGGCTTAGCCTCCACAGCGGCAAAAATAACAGGTGACATCAAGGCCGACTTCCAAAACCTGGGATCCAGGATGGAAGCCATTGAGAACAAATTGGACATGATGGTAGCTTGCACTAATCAAAATTTAGACCACATTCAGATACTACAAGACAGGCTAGACACAGCCCTCTCCAGGATCGATGAGCTAGAAAACAGATCCAGAAGATACAACTTTAGGATCAGAGGTCTTCTGGAGTCCATCACGGATGTCCCACAGGCTTCCCAGGAGATTATTAAAACCTTGATCCCCAACATACCATAGCACCGTCTGGAATTGGACAGAGTCCACAGAGCACTGGGACCCCATAGGAATGATAGTTCTCGCAGATACATCATCGCAAAACCCCACTTCTATCTGGTCAAGGAGGAAATAATTAGGGCAATCCAGAGCGATGAAACAGATCTCTTGTCGTGAGCACCCAATCCTAATCTTTGCAGACTTATCCCCCACTACGATCCAGCAGAGACAAGCTCTGAAACCCCTACTCTCAGTCCTCCACCTAAAGGACATTAAATACTGGTGGACTTTCCCTTTTGCAGTTAAATTCTTCTTCAAATGCAAGAACCACTCCTTCACCTGTCTCCTGGAAGGGAAGAGAATTCTTCTGTCCCTGAAGCTCATCTCGCCAACCCCAACCTCAATTCCTCAATACGTCCATCCCCGACAAGCCCTCTGACCCCCATGTGGTACAAGCCAAGAACAAAGAGAACAAAGGACGATTGCCCAACCTGAGGGGATGAACTGTTCTCAGCCACCTTAACCTTTTTTTCTCCTCACCTACTCTAGGTCGAGGTACCCGGGGTCTCCCAACCCTGTTGTACAGAGCAATTGCTCCATAGGTCCTATGACTCTTTTTTTTTTTTTTTTGCTTTGTTTGTGGTTATGCTATGTTCTCCCTGTTTATGTTTATCTTAGGTGGCCAGTTAATTTTGTAATGCTAAGTTCAAGTTTTATTAGTCAGCCCTAGGACTGGAGAGCCACATAAGAAGATTGGTCTACTCAGACAGCAATCTTCTTACTGGCATTGAGATCAGTGGATTCATTTCAGGGACCCCATCCTCCCTTTGGGGGGGAACGGGAAGAGATCCCGACTTTGGGAGTCTCCTGGGGGAACAAAGCATCTCTTACCTAAAGCTATTTTACTCTCTGTGTTTTTCAGTTTTTCAGTTTTCATTTTTGTTAAAAGGGTGCCCTGGTTCTGGGTGCAGCGCATGTGCCTCCACCTATTCTTCAGTCTCCTATTGACTCTGTCTGATAGGTAGTCTGATCCTAGTGATCCAGACAATTCTTTTTTTGGGTGCAGACCTTGGGGGTTGTATTTCCCCCAAGGATCCAGTTTGACCCCACTGAAGATGAAGCCTATAGCCTCCTAATTTTCCCTTACTTTCATTCTCGCTCTATTGTCATTTTCTCTACTTCTCTTTCCTGTACATCTCTTTGCTCTGGGGAAATTAATATTAATTTTGTTCTCAGTCATTCACCAGGTCCAACTCAAAAATCCCACAAATGAGGAAGTCAAGCTTGGCTGGTCCTTCGTTTCAAACTGGTACAAGGTCCTCCTTAAACCGGTTCTGCCACACTAATTATTATTTTTTTTCCTTCTCATGTTAAAAATATTATGAGTCTAACAATAAACTCACTTGTTAGGTGTCCGTCCGGTATCCATGTCTGTTTTTTCAGAAAAAAAATGCACTTTTAAAAAAAAAGAACAGCATTGTCATTTTGCTTGTGGGCATTTGAAGCCCACAAGCAGTCACTTCCTTGTTCCCTTTCGTTGGTTCCCGCACATGCGCACGGGTAACAGCGCCGAGCTGTGTAAACACTTCACGTCCTTAAAATCTCGCAAGATTTCGGGTCGGATGTCCGCAAATCTTGCGAGATTTCTGGGTCGATGTCCGCAAATCTCGCGAGATTTCGGGGCGATGTCTGCAAATCTCGCGAGATGTCCACACTGACTCCTGGGATGACTGACACCAGATCCCAGGAGACAGTGCGGCACTCAAAGGAAATGGCGAGGATCCCCGCACAGACCACGCCTACCCCCGCAGGGAGAACAACAAAGATGAAGCCAGCATTCAAGGTAGGCTTAAAAGATGCAGAATTGAACCATCAATTCTGTCATCTAACATGCTAGAGAAGAGATAGAAAGTAAGATTATGGGATGGGTGCAGAACCGCTTTAAGGTAAGTGATGCATATGTGACAGCTCCAACCTACACCTGCTCTATGGCTAATGCTACAAGACCCTCACTCAATTTAGCCACACACAATGCTCAAGGCCTGAACTCCCCCATTTCTATTCCTACAAATCTCTTAAGCTAAACATTGTTATGGTAAAGGAGACTCATTTTCCCCAATGGTATAGCCCCAAATTTCTCCACCATCACTATCCTTTGTTCTACCTGGCGAAGGCAGGGGGAAAGATTAAGGGTGTCGCTTTCTTATTCTCCAAAAATTGCAATTTCACCTGGTAGGCAAACTATAAAGACTCAGGGGGCATATTCATTTTAGTTAAAGGGTACATAGAAAGTCACCTATTCTCTTTTATTTCCTATTACGCCCCCCAACAAGGGCCAAGTTACATTTTTTCAAACAATGTGGGCTACGCCAAACCCCCACATGGAGGGGGACTCCCATTCAAGGAGGAGAATCCAACCTGGAATTTGATCAGGGATTGGAGAAGTCAAATCCATCCAAGACTCTTTTTACCCGTCCCACCAGGGCTAGCCTTAAAATAGCTAGACTGGTTCATTCTCAAGTGCTGGCAGATGTTTGGCGAGAGATGAGCCCATTGAAAAGGGACTATACTCATTTCTCTAGTCCCCACCACTCTTATGCAAGAATTGACCACATCCTAATATCCACACACCAACTGCCCAGTGTTTACAGCTCAAAAATTATTGACACCACACTCTCAGACCACTCAATAGTGACTGTATCTATGTTTAAAAATTCACCCCACACCAAAAGCACACAGTGGAGACTTAACGAGTCCATTCTTTCTGGCCTCATTAGGGTTACTGAAATAAAAAAAACTTTGCTATAATATTTCAAACTGAACAATATGAGTGACACTTCAGCAGAGATGTTGTGGGCTGCCCACAAGGTGACCATAAGGGGGAAACTAATCCAAATTGCCTCTCAAATCAAAAAAGAGATAAAGGTGGATATAATAAGACTGGAACAAGCATACAAGTCCCTAAGGGCTGCCACAAAAGGGATCCCTCGGGAGTTCCTATCAACCAATTGGATGCAGCTAGGCTGGAGCTAAATCTTGCTCTCACAGCTCGAGCCGAAAATCTAATTCGCTGGAGCGGTGCTAAATTTTACACCCAGAAGGACAAACTTGGTCCAATGCTAGCCGCCAAACTTTCCCCTAGGGTGAGGATTCATTCCCTACCCAAGATTCGGACCCATGGACAGGTCAACTCATCTGATCCCACCAAAATCCTGGCAGCCTTCGGATATTTCTATAATAAGCTATATAGTGCTCCATCGCAGGGCAATAAAGTCACCATAACTCAATTCCTCGATACCCTCCACATTCCTTCTGATAAACATAAAACTTTACTTGAAAGAAACATAACTGAAGAAGAAATTGTGCATCCCCAATCCAGGTCATTGACAGTTGAGTAGCAACATACTTGACCAATAAAGGATAAGGTCACTTTTTTGGGCAGAATTTCACTTTTCATAATAAAAAGAAGCATTTTCCAATACTATTTCTGGCCGAGCCATCCCAATGGGCTTTTCTCTCACTTACATCATCCACAGGAGGTTTAGAATCTTGTCAGTTTTTTTGTATCTTTGAATGGATTTTCAGATTCCATCACTTCCTGTAGCTTGTATCAGCATTCACTTCCTGTAGGCCATCTCCCAGTAGCCTTCACTTCCTTGTTGCATCACAGAAGAGGGCATGATAGGGTGTGTTCAGCACTGTGGACCACACCTCCCTCTTTACAATACCACCTTCCACCTACTTCCTATACAATCTGTGTTTTATAATCTCTTTTAGATCTCCCATCAGCTATGTAGTACAAGGGCCTGTCTGATTTAATACAAATTTAATGAATTGTTCAGGTCACATAGGGCTGCCCATTGATTTGAATGGGTTGCACTACACCTGGCAAAGTGGCTTGTGGAACATTTTTGTAAGTTTTTTTACTGCATTTGTCACCTGATTTTTCATGTGTCAAAATGTGTGTTTGCTTCTGTGTTTGGTGTGCCATTAACAATTAACGCCACTGAAAGTGAAACCAGGTAATTTTAGGTGTATACATGTGGCCATACACTATACAATCTAATTGTACAATCTCTGTACAATCTCCTTTAGATTTACCAAAACTGTATAATAGGAGGACACTCCATCTATTCAGTCACTCTATATCCAATCAGGCAGGCCCTTGCACTACATTAGGGGTGTCCCGTGGGCTGCATGTTGTCCCAGGGAATTTAACATGCACCCTGAGCCCGTCTGAAGGGACGCTGGGGAAGCTGTGAAAACTTACTTTAGTTGATGGATGAAGATGTGCTAATGAGGTCAGCTGGTAAACTCATTCCTGTGTTGTACTGGCTAGTCTGTACTGTCTGTATACCAGGGAGTTTCTGCAAAATATAGCCATGTATGAGGTAGGCCTTGTTTCCAAAGTCTTTGTATTTCTTTGCAAAAGAGGTACATTAATGGTATATTGGTACATAGGGGAGCTGGATTTTAGAAAAAAAAAAAAAGGTGAACTTACCCTTTAATCTCTCTGATGTCTGTGAAGGTTTTAGGTTATCCAGGTCATAGTAAATCTAGTAGTATTTAGTCACATATAATTGGCTTTATTCTATTATGTTGAAGATATGTAGATATATAAGATATTTGTAGCTAGCCCCCTGTATTTATATTCACAGGTGGCAGCAACACATTGATCCAATGACCATGAAATGTTATCCTTGTACTTGAAATAGGTGCTGTTGAGGCATGGAATATACTTGGAAAATACTTGGTCAGGCTTGAGTTTTGTTCCACTGTAGAGAGTCTTATCTTGTTATAGATATTTTCTTACAATCTCAATAGCTTTTGCTGTTGGTAAACAAGTGAAAAGGGATGTATCAATTCTTTAGAGTTATGTATATGGTGTACCGTGTTGCCAACAAAGATAATATCTACAGACAGAAAAATGGCTGTGTTCTTCCCCTGAATAACACTGAGTCATTGGTTCATGTAAGTGGATGATATTTGGTTCAAGATTAGAACATTAAAAACACAAGCTTTTAGTAAACGCATAAACTCAGTGGACATCAACACAGGGTTTACATGGGGAGAGACACAGAATAAGAAAAAAAAGAAAATGTATTTGGACTGTGTGTTACATGTCAAGGAGGGGGTGACTTGGGCATGGAGGTGTAGGGTAAACCCAACTACACAGATCAGCATCTGCTTTTTGACTTCCAGCACCTAGTGAAACACAAACTGGGTGTTGTTAGAACATTGCAACATGTGGCTGAGATGGTAACAAAGAAAAGAGACCTCTCAGGTGCTGAAGGCTTTTGCCTAACCAACATGTTCTTTTGTGAAAACACCCACAAGGTCAAACAAAAACACAGGCCATCAAACAGATCATGTTTATTTCCTTGATACATTTAGTATTTTAAATGTATATTGCAGTTATCCCTGAAACCTTTCTTATTTTTTTAACCTACGATTCCCTCAAAAGGATGAGCCTGATGTTCGAGTCGAACATTGGGTGTTCGCCTGTTTGCCCAAACAGCGAACTTTATGCAGTGTTCGCGTCAAATTCGAAAGCCACGGAAGAGCGCTAAAGTCTATGGGACACTAACATGAAAAACCAAAAATGCTAATTTTAAAGGCTTATATGCAAGTTATTGCCATAAAACATGTATAGGGACCTGGGTCCTGCCCCAGGGGACATGTATCAATGTAAAAAAAGTTTTAAAAAATGTCAGTGATTTTAATAATGCTTAAAGTGAAACAATAAAAATTAAATATTCCTTTAAATATAGTGCCTGGGGGTGTCCTTAGTATGCCTGTAACCCCACAACTGGTGGTTGTGGGGGTCTGTGGGTGGGGGGCTTATCAGAATCTGGAAGCCCCCTTTAACAAGGGGACCCCCAGATACCGCCCCCCCCATGTGAATGGATATCGGGTACTTTGTACCCCTACACATTCACCAAAAAAAGTGTCAAAAATAGTTAAAAAAGACAGTAGACAGTTTGGGACAAATCCTTTATAAAAAATAAAAATAAAAATGTCCCGCGATGTAAATTCATTGTCCGTCACGCCGCCCGATGAATAAAAAAAAAAACACAAAAAATGGGGTCAACCGTTTACATCACTGGGTGGCCCCGCCTTCCTCTGACATCACGTGGCGTCAGAGGGGGCGGGTCACCTGTTTACATCACCGGGTGACCCCACCCTCAGCTGTATAACAGATGTCCTCGCTAAGAGGCTTCAGTCGGCAGAAGCCTCCAATGGAGGTGGAGTTGTTGCGTTTTTTTTCTGGTTCGTCAGGCGGCATGATGGATGATGGATTTACATTTTTATTTTTTTATTTTTTAATAAAGGATTTGTCCCAAACTGTCTTCTGTAATTTTTACAACTTTTGACACTTTTTTGGGTGAATGTGTAGGGGTACAGTGTACCCGATACCCATTTACATAGGGGGGCCAGGATCTGGGGGTACCCTTGTTAAAGGGGGCTTCCAGATTCCATTAAGCCCCCCACCCGCAGACCCCCACAACCACCGGACAAGGTGTTTTGGGGGGACCCAAAGCATCCTCCCCATGTTGAGGGCATGTGGCCTGGTATGGAGGGGGTGTGCTCTCTCCCTTTTCCTGCAGCCTGCCAGGTTGCATGCTCGGATAAGGGTCTGGTATGGATTTTGGGGGGCCCCAACACCATTTTTTTACTTTGGCGCAGGGTCCCCCTTAAAATCCATACCAGACCTAAAGGGCCTGATATGGATTTTGGGGGACCCCCACACATTTTTTTTTTTTTTGGTGTGGGGTTCCCCTTAATATTTATACCAGACCTAAAGGGCCTGGTAATGGACTGGGGGGACCCATGCAGTTTTTTTCAATGATTTTTATCTATATTGCCGGGATCCGACAATTCATTACAGCCGCAAGCAGTTTTAAATTAGATTTTTTTCCTTTAGACATGTAATTTTGCTGTGGTATTGTTCTAAACATGGGAAAGATGTGCTACTTTACAGGCATACTAAGGACACCCCCCAGGCACGATATTTAAAGGAATATTTCATTTTTATTGTTTCACTTTAAGCATTATTAAAATCACTGCTCCTGAAAAAACTTCTGTTTTTAAAACTTTTTTTGCATTGATACCCATTGGATTGATGTCCCATACAGGACCCACTTCCCCATACACTTTTTATACCAATAACTTGCATAGCAAGCCTTTGCAAGCTTGCAAGCCTTTAAAATTAGCACTTTTGATTTTTCTTGTTCGTGTCCCATTGACTTTAACAGTGTTTGCTTGTTGGTACAAATTTTTTGCTGTTCGCATGTTCTGGTATGAACCGACTTGGGGGGTGTTTAGCTCATCCCTATTCTCTTGTGCAGCCCAAAACTGGTCTGTAAATGCTGTCCCAACAACTGTCCTGGTTCTAATTCCGGACCATCAACAATAAAACCTGCCTTTAATCTTGGCTGCTTCTTCTGTTCAAGACACTAGGGCAACAGACTCTACATCCCTACATCATTTCAAGAATCCAAGAATAAATATGACATTTTGCAGCTTACCAGCCCTTTGGATTTGATGGTTGCATTAGTTAAAATTTCAAGCTAAGAACATTTTAAGCAAGTACAGAAAATACATATGTCCTTGTCACTTTCTTTGAGATAAACTTGACACAAAAGCAATGTAAAATTTATTGTGTAAACTGCTAAGTGCCTATCCCCATATTAGAGGTCCAGCCTGAGTGGAAATCATATCTCCGTTCATAGATACAGTGGAGTAACCATCCAGGGAGAGAAAATGGTATTCGCAAGCATTACCAATAAAGAAGAAAAAAAACTGAAAAAAATAAATTAAGTCACCTCATCTGAGGACTGGTAAGCTGCAATATATTATTATTTTATAAGTTTAGATACATTTTACCTGGGTCTATCAGTAGACAGCCGAGGGTAATGAAACCTCATTGTTCTTTTAGAAAGTGCCACTTTAAAATAAAAACTTTGATTTATGGAAGTAAAAGGCTCTGCTTCTTGTTTAGCAGAACCGTACAGAAGATATTTTCCTTAAAATACATTTTTTGGCACTGTATTGTAACAAAAATGGAATAGTCCTGGGAATGACTAGCAAATTGTAAACTTCAAAACACTGCATAAAATAGAACTACACCTATGCCATTAGGCTAAACGTAAACATTTTTTTTATGGTTAACAATTTTCTGTTGTATCCTACTGTGAAATCAATATTCTCTATACTGGAGAGCTGCTATTCCTGGGTAATTGATATCTACACTGACTTGATAGATACCTGCATTTATAACTGTTTCAAGGCAATAGCAGAGCTCACACAGCTTATGTTAGCTTGCAGAACACATCCTGATGTTCATCTTTTCCATTTATACCAAAGGTCTTAAAATTTGAACAGAGCAATGACAGAATGCTATACAATGTGAAACTAAAATTTAAATAATCTGCGTTGGTTAGTGTACACAATCTTGGCTTACAATTTAGTTAAAATCTTAGGCATGTGTGCAATATTATAATTCTTTGGTATGTCAAAAAACGTGTTGAGGTCATGGTCATGAACGTGATGTGCAAATTTTTTTATGTTGTGATTTACCAATTTTATTAGTGTGTTATTATGAATGAAAACATGAATATTTACTAAGAATAAAAAAAAAAAAAAATCATATTTAGAAATTGCTACTCTTAGAATAGCTATGTTTTGCAACTAAAAAACCCACTAAGACATACTTGGAATATTTAATATTTCATAATAAAATCTGCATAAGGCTCAGTTCACACCTATGCATGTGCATGAGCCTAAACTCCAAAATAAAAATGCATATAAAAGCAAATGAAAAGGCCTTCAAAAAATACAAGGGTGAGGGTTCATTGTCAGAATTTCAACTTTACAAAGAATGCAATAAGAAATATAAGAGTGCAATCAGGGCGGCAAAGATAGAACACGGAAGGCACATGGCAGAAGAGGGTAAAAAAAAAACAAGAAATTCTTTAAGTATATAAATAGTAAGAAAACAAAGCCAGAGCATATCGTCCCCATAAAGCAGGCATGTGCAATTAGCAGACCTCCAGCTGATGTTTCGCCCTGCACTACTTTTAACTGGTAATTGTGCGGTCATGCAATTTTGTAACGAAAACGAAATTTGCGTCCTTTTCTTCCCACAAATAGAGCTTTCTTTTGATGGTATTTGATTGCCTCTGTGATTTTTATTTTTTTGCGATATAAACGGAAAAAAGCGAAAATTTTGAAAAAAAAGAGATTTTCTACTTTTTGTTATAAAAAAAATCTATAAACTCAATTTTAGTCAATCATTTGGGCCAAAATGTATTCAGCCACATGTCTTTAGTAAAAAAAATGCCATTAAGCGTATATTTATTGGTTTGCGCAAAAGTTATAGCGTCTACAAACTAGAGTACATTTTCTGGAATTTACACCGCTTTAATTTATGACTGCCTATTTCATTTCTTGAGGTGCTAAAATGGCAGAGAGAAGTACAAAAACCCCCCCAAATGACCCCATTTTGGAAGTAGACACCCCAAGCTATTTGCTGAGAGGCATGTTGAGCCCATTGAATATTTTTTTTTTTAGTCCCAAGTGATTGAATAAAGACATAAATAAAATGCCAAAATAGTATTTGTTGAGAGGCATGGTGAGAAATTCTTTAAGTATATAAATAGTAAGAAAACAAAGCCAGAGCATATCGTCCCCATAAAGCAGGCATGTGCAATTAGCAGACCTCCAGCTGATGCAGAACTACAAGTCCCTTGAGGCATAGCAAGACTATGGCAGCCACAAGCATGACACCCAGCGGCAGAGGCATGATGGGACGTAGTTTTGCAACAGCTGGAGGTCCGCTAATTGCATATCCCTGCCATAAAGGATGGTGAAGGGAATTTGGCTAAAAAAGGATAGATAGAAGGAAAATGTTTTAAATATATACTTCTCCTCAGTCTTCACATAGGAAATAGGGGGATACAGTAACCAAGAATGTAATGTTAATTTTCATAACACATTCATTGCACCCTCATGACTAACAGAAGACAGAGTCAGAAATAGACTTGAAAAACTTAATATAAATAAGTCACTGGGACCAGATGGCTTACACCTGTGGGTCCTTAAGGAACTCAGACAGGGGATAGCCAGACCATTGTTCCTAATTTTTATGCCTAACATCTATAGTCTGCAAGTTATTGTAGGGGATGAAAATTGACTATATATAAGATTTTAGTAATGAAAATGGTATCACTCTTCACTACGTCACTTCCGATTTACCGATTTTGCCAATGGCGCCGATTTAAAAATAATGACAGTATTCAGAAATGCAGATTTTGGCAATCTGAATACTTTTAAGTGCAAAGGCGGGATTAGGGGTCTTTTAGGCCCCCAATCTCTCCATAAAGAATATTTGTCACCACTAAGGATGGGCCCGGTGCTCGATGCGAACCCACGTTCGCATCGAGCACCGGGCGTTCGCTCGCTCGGCGAGCCCAGAACTATTTTGGCCGCTCGCATCACGTTCGTGTGTTGCGAGCGGCCCCGCAATGCATTGCGGCCGGCGCGGCCGACGCAGTGCATTGCTGGCTGATGATTGGCCAAGCATGCACTGTGACCCCGCATGCTTGGCCAATCACAGCCCCGGAACTCGAAGAGCCATAATTGGCTACAGGCAGGACGCCTGTAGCCAATTACAGCTCAGGGGCTGTAGTACACGCCCCCCCCTATAAAACGCCGCCACGCCGTCTGCGCCGGTCACATGCTGTTCCGGCGCAGATTGAGCAGGCTGTTCCTGTGACACTCTGCTGCATTTAGATAGATAGAGAGAGAGATTCACTTGCAGAGATTGAGTTAGATAGATTCAGTTACAAAGATTGATTGACAAAGAGGGGCTTGTAGTGTGCTCGTGGCAGGCAGGCAGAGCTCCTATATTTTGTTACCAGAAGCACCTATAGGACTTGTAGTGTGTTCGTGGCAGGCAGGCAGAGCTCCTATATTTTGTTACCAGAAGCACCTATAGGACTTGTAGTGTGTTAGTGGCAGGCAGGCAGAGCTCCTATATTTTGTTACCAGAAGCACCTATAGGACTTGTAGTGTGTTAGTGACAGGCAGGCAGAGCTCCTATATTTTGTTACCAGAAGCACCTATAGGACTTGTAGTGTGTTAGTGGCAGGCAGGCAGAGCTCCTATATTTTGTTACCAGAAGCACCTATAGGACTTGTAGTGTGTTAGTGACAGGCAGGCAGAGCTCCTATATTTTGTTACCAGAAGCACCTATAGGACTTGTAGTGTGTTAGTGACAGGCAGGCAGAGCTCCTATATTTTGTTACCAGAAGCACCTATAGGACTTGTAGTGTGTTAGTGGCAGGCAGGCAGAGCTCCTATATTTTGTTACAAGAAGCACCTATAGGACTTGTAGTGTGTTAGTGACAGGCAGGCAGAGCTCCTATATTTTGTTACCAGAAGCACCTATAGGACTTGTAGTGTGTTAGTGGCAGGCAGGCAGAGCTCCTATATTTTGTTACCAGAAGCACCTATAGGACTTGTAGTGTGTTCGTGGCAGGCAGGCAGAGCTCCTATATTTTGTTCCCAGAAGCACCTATAGGACTTGAAGTGTGTTAGTCCCATCACACACACAGAGCTATATTTTCTTCCCAGAAGCACCTATAGGACTTGAAGTGTGTTAGTCCCATCACACACACAGAGCTATATTTTCTTCCCAGAAGCACCTATAGGACTTGAAGTGTGTTAGTCCCATTACACACACAGAGCTATACTTTGTTCCCAGAAGCACCTATAGGACTTGAAGTGTGTTAGTCCCATTACACACACAGAGCTATATTTTCTTCCCCAGAAGCACCTATAGGACTTGAAGTGTGTTAGTCCCATTACACACACAGAGCTATATTTTCTTCCCAAAAGCACCTATAGGACTTGAAGTGTGTTAGTCCCATTACACACACAGAGCTATATTTTCTTCCCAGAAGCACCTATAGGCCTTGAAGTGTGTTAGTCCCATACACACACAGAGCTATATTTTCTTCCCAGAAGACCTATAGGACTTGAAGTGTGTTAGTCCCATTACACACACAGAGCTATATTTTCTTCCCAGAAGCACCTATAGGACTTGAAGTGTGTTAGTCCCATCACACACACAGAGCTATATTTTGTTCCCAGAAGCACCTATAGGACTTGAAGTGTGTTAGTCCCATCACACACACAGAGCTATATTTTGTTCCCAGAAGCACCTATAGGACTTGAAGTGTGTTAGTCCCATCACACACACAGAGCTATATTTTGTTCCCAGAAGCACCTATAGGACTTGAAGTGTGTTAGTCCCATTACACACACAGAGCTATATTTTCTTCCAGAAGCACCTATAGGACTTGAAGTGTGTTAGTCCCATCACACACACAGAGCTATATTTTCTTCCCAGAAGCACCTTTAGGACTTGAAGTGTGTTAGTCCCATTACACACACAGAGCTATATTTTCTTCCCAGATGCACCTATAGGACTTGAAGTGTGTTAGTCCCATCACACACACAGAGCTATACTTTGTTCCCAGAAGCACCTATAGGACTTGAAGTGTGTTAGTCCCATTACACACACAGAGCTATATTTTGTTCCCAGAAGCACCTATAGGACTTGAAGTTGTTAGTCCCATCACACACACAGAGCTATATTTGTTCCCAGAAGCACCTATAGGACTTGAAGTGTGTTAGTCCCATCACACACACAGAGCTATATTTTGTTCAGAAGCACCTATAGGACTTGAAGTGTGTTAGTCCCATACACACACAGAGCTATATTTTGTTCCCAGAAGCACCTATAGGACTTGAAGTGTGTTAGTCCCATCACACACACAGAGCTATATTTTGTTCCCAGAAGCACCTATAGACTTGAAGTGTGTTAGTCCCATTACACACACAGAGCTATATTTTCTTCCCAGAAAGCACCTATAGGACTTGAAGTGTGTTAGTCCCATCACACACACAGAGCTATATTTTCTTCCCAGAAGCACCTATAGGACTTGAAGTGTGTTAGTCACATAACACACAAAGAGCTATATTTTGTTCCCAGAAGCACCTATAGGACTTGAAGTGTGTTAGTCACATCACACAAACAGAGCTATATTTTGTTCCCAGAAGCACCTATAGGACTTGAAGTGTGTTAGTCCCATCTCACACACAGAGCTATATTTTGTTCCCAGAAGCACCTATAGGACTTGAAGTGTGTTAGTCCCATCACACACACAGAGCTATATTTTGTTCCCAGAAGCACCTATAGGACTTGAAGTGTGTTAGTCCATTACACACACAGAGCTATATTTTCTTCCCAGAAGCACCTATAGACTTGAAGTGTGTTAGTCCATCACACACACAGAGCTATATTTTGTTCCCAAAGCACCTATAGGACTTGAAGTGTGTTAGTCCCATCACACACACAGAGCTATATTTTGTTCCCAGAAGCACCTATAGGACTTGAAGTGTGTTAGTCCCATTACACACACAGAGCTATATTTTCTTCCCAGAAGCACTATAGGACTTGAAGTGTGTTAGTCCCATCACACACAAAGAGCTATATTTTGTTCCAGAAGCACCTATAGGACTTGAAGTGTGTTAGTCCCATTACACACACAGAGCTATATTTTCTTCCCAGAAGCACCTATAGGACTTGAAGTGTGTTAGTCCCATTACACACACAGAGCTATATTTTCTTCCAGAAGCACCTATAGGACTTGAAGTGTGTTAGTCCCATTCACACACAGACAGACAGAGCTATATTTTCTTCCCAGAAGCACCTACAGGACTTCTAGTGTGTTAGTGGCATCACACACAGCTCCTATATATTCTTCCCAGAAGCACCTACAGGACTTCTAGTGTGTTAGTGGCATCACACAGAGCTCCTCTATTTTCTTTGCATAAGCACCCACTAGGACTTCTAGTGTGTTAGTGGCATCACACAGAGCTCCTCTATTTTCTTTGCAGAAGCACCCACAGGACTTCTAGTGTGTTAGTGGCATCACACAGAGCTCCTCTCTATTTTCTTTGCATAAGCACCCACAGGACTTCTAGTGTGTTAGTGGCATCACACAGAGCTCCTCTATTTTCTTTGCAGAAGCACCCATAGGACTTCTAGTGTGTTAGTGGCATCACACAGAGCTCCTATATATTCTTCTCAGCAGCACCCACAGGACTTCTAGTGTGTTAGTGGCATCACACAGAGCTCCTCTATTTTCTTTGCAGAAGCACCCATAGGACTTCTAGTGTGTTAGTGGCATCACACAGAGCTCCTATATATTCTTCTCAGAAGCACCCACAGGACTTCTAGTGTGTTAGTGGCATCACACAGAGCTCCTCTATTTTCTTTGCATAAGCACCCACAGGACTTCTTGTGTGTTAGTGGCATCACACAGAGCTCCTCTATTTTCTTTGCATAAGCACCCACAGGACTTCTAGTGTGTTAGTGGCATCACACAGAGCTCCTCTATTTTCTTTGCAGAAGCACCCATTGGACTTCTAGTGTGTTAGTGGCATCACACAGAGCTCCTATATTTCCTTCTCAGCAGCACCCACAGGACTTAGTGTGTTAGTGGCATCACACAGAGCTCCTCTATTTTCTTTGCAGAAGCACCCATAGGACTTCTAGTGTGTTAGTGGCATCACACAGAGCTCCTATATATTCTTCTCAGCAGCACCCACAGGACTTTCTAGTGTGTTAGTGGCATCACACAGAGCTCCTCTATTTTCTTTGCATAAGCACCCACAGGACTTCTAGTGTGTTAGTGGCATCACACAGAGCTCCTCTATTTTCTTTGCATAAGCACCCACAGGACTTCTAGTGTGTTAGTGGCGGGCATCACACAGAGCTCCCGTCTATTTTCTTTGCAGAAGCACCCATAGGACTTCTAGTGTGTTAGTGGCATCACACAGAGCTCCTATATATTCTTCTCAGCAGCACCCACAGGACTTCTAGTGTGTTAGTGGCATCACACAGAGCTCCTCTATTTTCTTTGCAGAAGCACCCATAGGACTTCTAGTGTGTTAGTGGCATCACACAGAGCTCCTATATTTTTCTTCTCAGCAGCACCCACAGGACTACGACCAATGGCTGGAAGACCGCCAAGGGGAGGCAGAGCGTGCAGAGCCAAGAACACAGGGCAGGCAGGCTCTGTTTCTAGTGGACGTGGCCGTGGACGTGGACGTGGGTCGTGCATCGTCATCAGCACGTGGGGCCATGGTCCAGCAGGCATGGACAGGGACGGTACCTTTCTTTCACGGCCCATTGGGTCACTCTATTGGCAGCTGGGAGGATGCAGGACAAGGTGCAGTAGTGTTGGAGGTTGTTCCGCCACCACGCCTCCAAAACGCGACTACTGCTACTGGTTGTGACACACCTCTCTCCTCCACCCCCTCCTCTTCTTCTGCCTCCAGTGCTCTGTCCTTGGAACCAGCGGTGCTCCGTAGGCGTACAAGGGGCTACGCAAGTACGCAGGCAAAAAGATGCCATGCCGTGCTTGCGTGGTGTGTTTGGGGGACAGGAGCCACAGCTTATTGGAGAAAAGCCAAAGTACAGTCGTTGTGGCACCAAGCACCAGTGCCTAAGGCACAATTTTTCAGCCCCTGTTTAACAGGCACCAATATTTAAAGAAGGGCCAAAATATATCCCTGGGAACTACAGGCCAACATCAATAGCCTAACATCTATAGTCTGCAAGTTATTGGAGGGGATGAAAATGGACTATATATAAGATTTTAGTAATGAAAATGGTATCACTCTTCACTACGTCACTTCCGATTTACCGATTTTGCCAATGGCGCCGATTTAAAAATAATGACAGTATTCAGAAATGCAGATTTTGGCAATCTGAATACTTTTAAGTGCAAAGGCGGGATTAGGGGTCTTTTAGGCCCCCAATCTCTCCATAAAGAATATTTGTCACCACCTATTACTGTCACAAGAGATGTTTACATTGATTGAAACAGCAATAAAAGTGATCAGATTTTTTCTTTTAAGGGGACAATAAAGGGGTTGGGAGCCTGGTTCCCAGCCAGGTACTCACCAGAGAGCTAGGGGGCAGCTGGACTATCTTGGTACAGTATAATAAAGTAATTTCACATATGTGAGCAATCATTTAAAAATATATAATTTTTTTTATTAAAACATAATACATGACAAAATGACAATGATAAATTAAAAGAATAAGAAACAATCCCTGTATTTCTCACCAAGATAATACTCCCCTGATGGGGAAAATCACAGTGGGATAGTTGGTCACGGACAGAGTTTCTACCAGTTTTGTGGACTAGGCCGCTTCATCAGGAAAATGTCTGCAATTTAATTCGTACATAATCAAAAATGCATTTAATCACATACAGCAAAAAATATTGTTTCAAGAAGTATATGAATTAAGTAATATACAAATATTATATAGGGACAGACACAGAGCCACTTACCCAAATCCCAGTGTGCACAAGGCACGGAGCGTCACCAGTAAGGGTCTCCTGCGGCGACCGGGGGAGACTAACTATTCAAGAGGCTGGAGTCGGAATAAAATAAAATATATGGAATTGGTCAACCATGAACTGAAACGTGTGAAGAAAATGGAGAGGGACAAAGGAAGTGGGTGAGAGATCCAGAAAATCGTGAACATTGAACCGGGATTGATTACGTGAATGAGGGATTCCAGGTGGTGTGTGAATAAGAGGTTCCTGGTGGAGAGTGAACTGACAAAGCAGTGAGGGTAGATAGTAAAAAAGCAATGGTGGACAACCGTGAAAAAAATCACAAACACAACCATCTGAACAACTGTTGATGACAAATTTGTGAAGCAAAGTAGGTGGAATATAGTACCTGTGAGTGATGAAAAATGAAAATGAAAGGGGGGGGGGGGGGGGGGTGGGAGGGAAACTTGTGGCTATTGATGTCGAGTCATTGTACTCGAGCATCCCCCATGAGAAGGAAGTCTCGATGGCCAGATCCTTCCTGATGGAACAGGAACGTACTTCCTGGCCCTTAAATAAGTTAATTTTACAGCTACTATCTTTTATACTCACAAGGAATTTCTTTATTTTTGAGGACCAACATTTTTTTACAAACTCAAGGCGTTTTCCATGGGCACGCTGTGCGCTCCATCTTCTGCCAATTTATTCCTTGGAGCATGGGAGAGATTCCTCTTTTCTAACGATCACTACGCAGGCTTTTTACAGTCTGTACTTTGTTGGTTTAGATTTATAGACAATTTGTTTGTCGTTTAGACTGGCTCACCAGCTCAATTGAATGAATTCATCCAACTTCTGAATGCCAACTCTATGAATTTACATTTTACAGTTACTTTCGATGATACAGAGATCCCATTTTGGATCTATTGATCATCAAAAACTCAGATGGAACACTAATTACAGACTTGTACCGGAAGCCAACAGGAGGCAACACCCTGCTGCATGCCTCCAGTGCTCACCCAAAGCCCCCCGTGCACAGTATCCCTTATGCGCAGTACTTGCGACTGCGCAGGAAAGGAGGATTTCTATATCCAGGTGGCTGCTCTGCGTGAACGGTTACTCCTGAGGGGTTACTCTCAGACCAACTTGAGAAGGGCCTTTAACAAGGCGCTTGCTCATACTAGAGCATCTTTACTCTACCAGCTGTACTAACACTGTCAAGATTATTACAAAATTTTCAGCACATCATAGCCAACTTAGGGAGACTTAGGGAGATTCTCTCTAAACACTGGCATCTCTTAACAGACCATCACATTTTAAATCAGTACCTCCGCAGCACCCCTGAATTGGTTTTCCACTTCCCTCAAAGACCGCTTAATGAGTAGACATTATTGATCTGATACCAGTCATCCCCTGAGACCCAGGGGCACTTCTCCATGCACTTCTCTATGCGGACAGTGTCCCTGGTGCCCCTGGATCCTCACTGGAACTACCTTCACTTCCTAATGGTGAAACTTTTACCCCTCAATTTTCAGCTAACTGTGGCACTACTGGAGTTATTTACTTAATGCTCTGCAATTGCAGAGCGTTTTACGTTGGAAAGACTATCAGGTAAACTCAGGCAGAGAATTGGAGATCACTTGTACGATTCAGTTAATGGCAAACTTACTATGATCGGTCGACATATCAGCCTTTATCACAAATTTAGTTGCTACGTTTTTGGCTTTGGAAGTGGTCCCCTTGGATGCCAGAGGTGGTGCCCGCAACAAAGTACTTTTGCAGCGTGAAACCCTCTGGATTGAGAGGCTTAATGCCACTACTCCACCAGGCCTTAATGAGGTCAACTCTTATAGACCTTTTTTGTAGGTTAGTGATCTCCAGTTTTCTCTGCCTGGGTCTCCACAGATCTTGCTATAACTCAATGTGCACTAATAAACTAATATATTCCTGTGCACCCCTTTTTGTGATGTTAGTGGTCAATTGTATACTTTTGTCCATATGCCTTACTTGTTACAATTTGACTGTTCAAAGTTTTTTCTTTTTGCTTTTCAATGATTCATTCTTGTCTGCTCAATACCCCCATGTGTGTGTACCTGTACTTTATACATTGCTCGTTTTTCCAACTGCATATATCCAGTTCAACGGTATTTTCCCTTGATTCCATAATGTGTTTGCTTTTGATTGTTTTCGCCCTGTTTGGAGATTTACCCAATCCCCATTCCTGATCATTAGTATTTTACCTTCCACATTAAGTTTTTTGTTTACTTTGCATTTATTATTATACAGAATTTATATAGCGCCAACAGTTTACGCAGCGCTTTACAATATAAAAAGGGAGACAATACAGTTATAACACAATAAAATACAAGAGGATTAAGAGGGCCCTGCTCAGAAGACCTTACAATCTAAATAGGGTGGGGCAGGTGGTACAAAAGGTTGTAGCTGTGGGGGATGAGCTGATGAAAGTGGTAAAAGATTAGTTGGAGGCGTGATAGGCTTTCCAGAAGAAATTCGTTTTCAGGGATCTCCTGAAGGTAGCAAGAGTAGGGGCTAGCCGGACCGCTTGAGGTAGCGAATTCCAAAGGAAGGGAGAGGCTCTGGAGAAATCCTGGAGACGAGCATGGAAGGAGGAGATGAGAGAGCTTGAGAGTAGGAGGTTTTAAGAAGAGTGGAGAGGATGATTTGGGTGATACTTGGAGACAAGATTGGTGATGCAGCTCGGGGCAGAGTTGTGAATGGCTTTGTATGTTGTGGGGTGTAGTCCAGTGTAGGGATTGGAGGAGAGGGTTGGCAGACACTGAGCGGTTGGCATTTCATTGTTTATGTAACATATGTCCCTCCTATATACACTATTGTAATCAGATGCAGCCGGTTTTCTCTCCCCTTTCCCTGTGTGTCATGCTGGCCTCTTAGTGTGCCAGGCATCTGTCTCCTTGCGGCGATCGGGTAGGTTCCCTGGTGGTGGGACGGGCCTCCCTCGGGAGATGACCCGCCTCCCTACTTGCACGCATCCTGGCTTGGAAATCCCAGTGGCCACAGGGCACCTGCGCAGGCGCGCACTCGATAATTTCGCACATTCGCACTGCGGGACCCTTGACCCTGTGACGTTGCACGCCGGCTATGGTCGGTGTGAGTACAGCATCGCAGGGTCGGTAGACTACAAGTAGCAGACAGTTGTCTGCTACTCTGTAGGCTGGATTGAGTGCCCGGAAGAACCTCTGCCATATCACCATCCGCTGTAAGTCTCTTTACCCTCACGATCGCATCACAGATTTCTATGACTAGTACATAGCCTTACTTTTTTTCTTGGTTACTTTACTCCTTATAGGGCATTTGGGTAGGAGTGCCGTGTTCATTGTTGTTGTAGTGTCTTCCTTTAACCTTCGTCCAGAGTACCCCTTCTACTGATCTGTCCACAGGAATTCCCCTTCAGTGGGATTTTTTTCTCCCGGGACTCTGTTACTTATTAGTATCTGGTAACTAGTTATAGACCATGCTTAATTGTTTAGATTTTTCTATTTTCACAAGCACTTCACTGTTCTTTATTTTCAGTTTCTCCCTCCCCTTCCTTTTCCCCCCTCCTTCCTTCCACTTTCCCCTTCCCCCTCCTATTTACCCCCCTTTTCCCTTCCCCTTCTCTCCTCCCCCCTTTCCTTTCCTATCTACATTTTTTTTTCTTTTTTCCCATCTTCATTTTCCCACTCTTTCCCCCTCCCTGCCCTTTTCTCTTGCCCCTTTCATTTTAATTTTTCATCACTCACAGGTACTATTCTCCACTTAATTTGCTTCACAAGTTTGTCATCAACAGTTGTTCACATGGTTGTGTTTTTGATTTTTTTCACGGTTGTCCACCATTGCTTTTTTACTATATACCCTCACTGCTTTGTCAGTTCACTCTCCACCAGGAACCTTTCATTCACTCACCACCTGGAATCCCTCATTCACGTAATTAATCCCGGTTCAATGGTAACGATTTTCTCACCCACTTCCTTTGTCCCTCTCTATTTTCTTCACACGTTTCAGTTCATGGTTGACCTATTCCATATATTTTATTTTATTCAGACTCCAGCCTCTTGAATAGTTAGTCTCCCCCGGTCGCCGCAGGAGACCCTTACTGGTGACGCTCTGTGCCTTGTGCACACTGGGATTTAGGTAAGCGGCTCTGTGTCTGTATATAATATTTTTATATTACTTAATTCACATACTTCTTGAAACAATGTTTTTTGCTGTATGTGATTAAATACATTTTTGATTATGTACTAATTAAATCGCAGACATTTTCCTGATGAAGCGGCCTAGTCTGCGAAAATAGTAGAATTACTGTCCGTGACCAACTATCCCACTGTGATTTTCTCCATCAGGGGAGTATTATCTTGGTGATAAATACATGGATCGTCACTTATTCTTTTAATTTATCATTGTCATTGTTGTCATGTATTATGTATTATTAAAACATTTTGCATATCTTTTTACATGATTGCTCACATATGTGAAATTACTTTATTATACTGTACCAAGATAGTCCAGCTGCCCCCTTGCTCTCTGGGTGGTACCTATCTGGGAACCAGGCTCCCAACCCCTTTATCTCAAAATAATTTCTGAACGATGGTACAATTTTGACTTGACTTTACCTTGTTATCACCACTGTTTTCTGAGCCCATTCACAATATTTATTTAAAGGGACAATGTTTTAAAAAAAAAAATGAAATAAAATAAATAAGATTTTTTTTTTTTAAAGCACCCCCGTCCCCGCGAGCTCGTGCAGAAACAAAAGCTTATACATAAGTCGCGCCCGCAAATGTAAACGGTGTTCAAATCCCACATGTGAGGTATCGCTGTGATTGTCGGAGTGAGAGCAATAATTCTAGCAAAAGACCTACTCTGTAACTCTAACCTGGAAAACCATAACTTTTTTCCGAAAATTTGCCTATGGAGATTTTTAACCACTTCAATACTGCTGTATAGTCATATGACGCTCAGAAGGTGGATCTCCCATCCTGGGTGGGCGTCCTCGCATTCCCGGCCCCCTGGGCGGCGTGCGCGCGCGCCCGCGGCATCGCTCGGGACCCGGTGCGAGTGCCCGGCGGCCGGGATGTCTGCCGTGGAAACCCGCGATTGCCCGTTAAAACAACGGGACCGTGCGGGACCGTGGAGCTGTGTGTGTAAACACACAGCTCCACGTCCTGTCAGCGGAGAGGAGACCGATCATGTGATCCCAGTACGGAGGAACACATGATCGGTCTCCTCCCCTTGAGTCCCCTCCCCCCACAGTTAGAATCACTACCTTAGGGAACACATTAACCCCTGCAGCCTCCCTAGTGTTAACCCATTCCCTGCCAGTCACATTTACACAGTAATCACTGCAATTATATAGCAACGATCGCTGTGTAAATGTGAATGGTTCCAAAAATGTGTCAAAAGTGTCCGAAGTGTCCGCCGCAATGTCGCAGTCACGAAAAAAAAAATCGCAGATCGCCGCCATTACTAGTAAAAAAAAAAAAAAAAAGTTCAATAAATCTATCCCCTATTTTGTAGACGCTATAAATTTTGTGCAAACCAATCAATATACGCTTATTGCGATTTTTTTTAACAAAAATATGTAGAAGAATACGTATCGGCCTAAACTGAGGAAAAAAAAAGTTTTTTTTTTTTAAAAATGGGATATTTATTATAGCAAAAAGTAAAAAATATTGTGTTTTTTTTCAAAATTGTCGCTCTTCTTTTGTTTATAGGGCAAAAAATAAAAACCGCAGAGGTGATCAAATACCACCAAAAGAAAGCTCTATTTGTGGGAAAAAAAGGACGTCAATTTTGTTTGGGTGTAACGTCGCACGACCACGCAATTGTTAGTTAAAGCGACGCAGTGCCGAATCGCAAAAAGTGCTCTGGTAAGGAAGGGTGAAAAATGGCCCGGTGCTGAAGCGGTTAAGTACCGTAGTTTGTCGCCATTTCATGAGTATGCGCAATTTCAAAGCATAACATGTTAGGTATCTATTTACTTGGTGCAACATCATCTTTCACATCATACAAAAAAAATGGGCTAACTTTACTGTTACCTCTGCGGTAATTTTTAGTGAAGAAAAATTGGAACTAACACTTTTTTATTTTCTATGGTGTCTGCTTTAACCACTATAGACCTGCGCTATAGCCAAATGACGGCTACAGCGCGGATCTATTGTGCCGGGACTACGTCTATTGATGTCGTCCCAGACACGAGCTGCCTGCACGCCCCCTGAAGGGCGCACGCGGCGCGCTCTGTGAGACTCGCTGGATCACAGATCCGAGTAAGGGGTCGATCCCGACCCCTTACCACGTGATCAGCTGTCAGCCAATGACAGCTGATCATGTGATACTAACAGAGCCGGTAATCGGCTTTTTTTCCTCCTCGCGCTGATAGCGCGAGGAGAAAAAAAAAAAAAAGCCGATCACCGGCGGCAGTGAGAGGGACATCAGTCCCTCTCACTGCAATGTGCCCAGCGATGTGCCAATACATTGTGCCCACCTTTGCCCCATTAAAGTGCCCCTACCAGTGCCCACACTGCCATCAGTGCCCACACTGCCATCTCTCAGTGCCCACAGTGCCAGTGCTGCACATCAGTGTCACCTGCCAGTGCTCATCTGTGTCACCTACCAGTGCTCATCTGTGTCACCTACCAGTGCCCATCAGTGCCCATCAGTGCCACCTATCAGTGCCCATCAGTGCCACCCATCAGTGCCACCCATCAGTGCCCATCAGTGTCATCCATCAGTGCCCATCGGTGCTACCCATCAGTGCTACCCATCCATGCCACCCATCCGTGCCACCCATCCGTGCCACCCATCCGTGCCCATCAGTGCCCATCAGTGCCATCTTTGCTGTCCCCATCAGTACCGACTTATCTGTCCCCATCAGTACCGACTTATCTGTCCCCACCAGAGCCTATCAGTGCCCATCAGTGCAGCCTATCAGTGCCCACCAGTGCAGCCTATCAGTGCCCACCAGTGCAGCCTATCAGTGCCCACCTGTGCCGCCTCATCAGCGCATATCAATGATGCAGAAAAATTACCTGTTTGCAAAATTTTACAACAAACTATTAAATATGATTTTTTTTTTTTTTTTTTTTTAATTTTCCATTTTTTTTGTTTGTTTCGCAAAAAATAAAAACCCCAGCTGTGATTAAATACCACCAAAAGAAAGCTCTATTTGTGGGAAAAAAATGATAAAAATTTCATTTGGGTACAGTGTTGTATGACCGCGCAATTGTCATTCCAAGTGCGTCAGCGCCGAAAGCTGAAAATTGGTCTGGTCACGAGGGGGGTTTAAGTGCAAAGTAATCAGGTGGTTAAGTAAATTTATAATGTTATGGGGATTTTATGTAATCTGCAAGCCTAAAGTGATTTTTTTTTTAAATGTGCAAAAAAACACAAAAAACGGCTCTGGCAGCGAAAAGGTTAAAGCAATACATCTATAATAGTAATATAGAATAGTAATAGCTCATGATGAGGCCACCTCTGTGCTCAGTCTGCGAGGGTTATATTGACACTGACAGCACTGCGTAGTGCAGCTGAGCCTGATTGGCTTTCAGTGCTGTTCCTTCCTCTCCCAGTCTGAGATCTGCTACGCAGGAGATTACAGGAGTTTGTTACAAAGAAATACTGAGAAACTAGTTTAACCACTTCAGCCCCAGAAGGATTTACCCCCTTCCTGACCAGAGCACTTTTTGCGATTCAGCACTGCGTTGCTTTAACTGACAATTGCGAGGTTGTGCGACGTTGTACCCAAACAAAATTGACGTCCTTTTTTCCCAAAAATAGAGCTTTCTTTTGGTGGTTCTTGATCGCCTCTGCGGTTTTTATTTTTTGCACTATAAACAAAAAAAGAGCAACAATTTTGAAAAAAAAAACGCAATATTTTTTTTTACTTTTTGCTATAATAAATATCCCCCAAAAATATCTAAAAAAACTTTTTTTTCCTCAGTTTAGGCTGATATTGTATTCTTCTACATATTTTTGGTAAAAAAAAATCGCAATAAGCGTACATTGATTGATTTGCGCAAAATTTATAGCGTTTACAAAATAGGGGATAGTTTTATGGCATTTTTATTTTAAAAAAAAAATGTTGTTAGTAATGGCGGCGATCTGTGCTTATTATCGGGACTGCGACATTATGGCAGACAGATCTGACACCTTTGACACTATTTTGGGCCATTGTCATTTATACAGCGATCAGTGCTATAAAAATGCATTGATTACTGTGTAAATGACACTGGCAGGGAAGGGGTTAATGACTAGGTCGCAGTGAAAAGGTTAAGTGTGTCCTAGGGAGTGATTCTAACTGTGGGGGGGGGGGTTAGACCTCACATGACAGCGATCGCTGCTCCTGATGACAGAGAGCAGTGATCTCTGTCCTGTCACTAGGCAGAATGGGGAAATGCTTTGTTACAAAAGCATCTCCCCGTTCTACCCCTCCATGACACGATTGCGGGCACCCGGCGGACATAGAGTTGGAGCCCACAGCACCGATTCTTAAAGGGGACGTACCTGTATGCCCTTTTGCCCACCCGTGCCATTCTGCCAACGTAAATCAGCATGCGCTGGTGAGCAAGCAGTTAAACATATATTTAAGGATTTTGATTGAGTACATTATTTTAGTAGAAGGTGGGTCTTTTATTTTGTTCAGTAGTTCTGTTTTCAGTGTATTGTATTTTTTGTTTTACAGTCATGATGTTTTATGAGATAGTGGCTTTCTCTAATCATTTTTTTTTGTGTGTGATCCACTTTCAGGTTTTGAATGAAGAGTATGATCAATATTGGTACAAGGCTGAGCTTAATGGCAAGGATAGTTTTATTCCAAAAAACTATATAGAAATGAAGCCACACCCGTAAGAAATTTTTAAGGACAAAGAAAAGACATCAGATGTAATTTACTGCAATTGGAGGAGACAGAATCTGAGCAGTTGTACATAGTAACCAATCCGCTTCTGCTTGTTCAGTTAAGCTTTGAAAATGAGAGCTAGAAGCTGTTCGATTGCCATTTATAGCTTCTCCAGATTCTGTCTGCTGCATTGTTAGTAAATTCCCCTCATTTGATACAAATGTGTGCAATGTAATAGGTGTTTTTTAGAGACCAAAATCATCTTATTGGATCATCCTGGCAAGCTGTGCCTGTGTTTGCTGCTTTATTCACAGGATCCCCAAGCTAGTTCAGTCAGCACAGACATTAGGTGCTGTCTAATTACCACCTGGGCCTTGGCGGCATTTAAATATATAGTCATTTCAAGGCTCCTGCTACATATTCTGCAAAGCCTATCCTGATCTTATTTTAGCTGACATCCATGCTACACGAGAAAGCCAGGACTTCATGCCACTTACAAAGCTACCAATGGTACCACCATGGTACCACCAGATCTAGGGTGGCACAGGGCCTCTAGGAGGACCTTCTTAAGATGGCACCAAGTCCTACACCATTGCAAGGCCAGAGAGGCACAGGTGGCATCCAGGCTGAAGACTTTTTCACTATGGCCCCATTGGATCCCTCTCCAGATATTAGTGCTTTTTAGAAAGGGAAGACATGCAGGGACAACACATGGCTAATGCCGCGTACACTTGGTAACATTTTTAAAGCAATTTTTTTCAGTCAGATCTGCAAAAATGTAAAGTTGGCAGCTACAGAAACTGTAGCTGCTGAGTTTTAATAAGCAGACTTGCATCTGTCCAAGGATCCAGCACCATCTTCACCACTCTAAAGCCCCATACACACGGTCGGATTTTCGCATGGATTCTGTCTGATCGGCCAATGTTGTTGAAAAATCAGACCGTGTGTATGCACCATCGGACAGTGTACGTCGTATTGTCCGACGGACAAAGTCCTATCTCCTGCTGGATAGATTTTCCAACAACACGGTCCGATCACACCAAATCCGATCGTGTGTATGGTAGTCCGACCGGACAAAGTGCTACGCATGCTCAGATCACATTACAAGACCAAAGCTATTGGCTACTAGCCTCTACGTAGTCCCGTCGTAGGCAACAAACGTCACCACATTCAGAATGATCGGATTTTCCGACAACTTTGTCCGACCGTGTGTACGCAAAACCAACATCAGACAAAGTATGACGGACATGGTCTGACGGACCTGGTCCTCGGATAATCCGCACGTGTGTATGGGGCTTTAGGGTTCCTGGCACTGGCATGTTATGCAGCTTTTACTCTTTGCAGTGTCAGAGCCATGCTGCTCTTTGTGAATGGTCCTGAAGCCTTCCTGGACCTGTAACGTGTCCCAGAAGGCTGTGAACATGGAGGGGGGAGAAGAACCTCTACTCGCGTCGCCCAGGAGATCCAAGCGGAAGTAGGAGCAGGTACCTGTCAAAACTAGGTACACTACCCCCTCCCTAAAATAAATGTTACAAATATGGCAGGGGGGGGTAGATGGAGGAAGAACTGAACTTCCTCTTTTGGGTGAACTTCTGCCTTGAGAACCCCTTATATGTACACACATCTACCCAGACATAGATAAAAGGGGGGGGGGGGCTACTGTTGCAGGAGGTGTTGCGTTCAGTGCAGTTTTTTAATAGCCTCATTGAAAATGCAGGTAGAGGTTGTCAGGGAAGACTATACACTCCTTAGACTTGATATATCAAACTTCTGCTATGCTACAGGGCAGATTCAGTGACATGAAGGACATAATGACATTCTAGCATGTCAACCCAAAGACCTATTGCCAACAAACATGCCAGATGACAAAGAGTTCTTGGACTACCACAGTGGTAACAATTGCACTGAATTTGTTAAAAAATAGCTTATGTCTCTATTTGGAAAATGTATTTGTACCCCTCTATATGCAGTGAAAAGGGTGTACAGGGTACACCTATGAGACCTAGATAAAATCAATAAAGCCCCAATGTACCACAGGAGGAATTTCTAAGTCATAAAGAAAAAAGCTATTGTTTTAGAAATGTTATAGATGGGCAACTCCTATCCTCATATTGATTACCAAATTAACTGTTCTGTTTCTTCAACGGAATTGAAGTTTTTTATACACATGATTACGTAGGTATCACATTAACCACTTGCTTACTAGGCACTTAACCCCCCTCCTGCCCAGCCCAATTTTCAGCGCTGTCACTCTTTGAATGAAAATTGTGCGGTCATACAATACTCAGTGTTGCCAACCTATCAGATTGAATTTTACTGACACGACACCCAAAATTTACTGGCACAGCCAAGTTACAATTTTAAAAATGACAGTTTTAAGCGCAAATTTCAGTATTTTAGTACAATATGCAATTAGCAATGTGATTTAAGGTACATATAAACCACTTCAACACAGGACATTTTCACCCCCTTCCTGCCCAGACCAATTTTAAGCTTTCAGCTCTGTTACATTTTGAATGACAATTGCGCAGTCATGCAACACTGTATCCATATGAATTTTTCCCAAAAATAGAGCTTTCTTTTGGTGGTATTTGATCACCTCTGCGGTTTTTATTTTTTGTGCTATAAACAAAAAAAGAGCGACAATTTTGAAAAAAAAAACACAATATTTTTTACTTTTTGCTATAATAAATATCCCATAAAAAAAAAAATGTTTCCTTAGTTTAGGCCGATGTGTATTCTTCTACATATTTTTGGTAAAAAAATTGCAATAAATGTATATTAATTGGTTTGCGCAAAAGTTATAGCATCTGCAAAATAGGGGATACATTTATGGCATTTTTATTGTTATTTTTTTTCTACTAGTAATGGTGGCGATCTGTGACTTTTATCATGACAGCGATATTGCGGCGGACACTTTGGACACTATTTTGGGACCATTCCCCTTTTTTACAGCGATCAGAGCTATAAAAACACACTGATTACTGTGTAAATGTGACTGGCAGGAAAGGGGGTTAACACTTGGGGCGAGGAAGGGGTTAAATATGTATCCTAGGGAGGGATTCTAACTGTAGGGGGAGGGGACTCACAAGGGGAGGAGACCGATCAGTGTTTCTCTGTACTGGGAACACACCATTGGTCTCCTCTCCTCTGACAGGACGTGGATCTGTGTGTTTACACACACAGATCCACAGTCCTGCTGTGTTCACGGGCAATCGCGGGTGCCCGGGGGACATCGCGGCCTCTGGGCACGCGTATCAGGTGCCTAGTGACGCAGTGTGCGCGCGCACCCCCTAGGGGCTCAGAAAGTAAAAGAGGTCCTATGACGGCGGCCCAGAGGGACAAAGGGTTCCTGCCGCCGCCATATGAGTATGTGCGGTAGGGAAGTGGTTAAAGAAAAAAGCATATTTCTTATTTTATTTTCAATATATATTATTATTATTATATATTTCAATATGTAAGTGGCTCAGGAGGGCAGGAAATCAGAATGGAATAGGCACACACACATGAAATTGAGAAGTGTGCAGCAGCACAGATCATCAATGCGTCCCCTTCTGAGTCACAGTGACAGTCTCTCTCCATGCCAGGTGGTTTCTTCTAGACATGTGCAATTTGTTTCATAACGAATCGAAATTCAGCCGAATTTTTTTCATCCGAATGTCCAAATAAAGAAATAACATATTTCAACTAATACGAAAGAAGTTATAGCGAATATAACAAATTAATTTGACATGATTCGGTAATTCATTCAAGATCTAATGAAACAAAAGGTCAATAACTCTTACAGTCCAATCAGCTGATTAATTTTGTGCTGGAGGTTGGATTACTGGCAAAGTGCATTCTTGAGAACTGAGTGAGAAGGGTGTTGTATTGTATTTGAGCAGAGGAGAAGAGATATTGTCATTGTGTGTGTTAATAGATTCAATAAACAAACGACTTTCCAAACTACGAATCATTATCACAAATATATATACATACATAAATATCGAATTTCAACTAATACGAAAGAAATTATAGCGGATATAATGAATGAATTTGACATGATTCGAGATTCAGTATAGCGAATATCGACACGCTAGGAATAATAAGGAATTGTCCGAAAATGAATTAACGTAACATAACGAATATAACAGAACGAAATTATGTATTTTACGAATGACAGCGAACCAAAACTAAACAAAATTTTCCGTTGTGCACAAGTCTAGTCTCTTCAGTCCACTCCAGTCTAAACAGCGCTGACAACTCCTCTCCCGGCTGGCCTTGCTCCCATCCTGCAGACCCGCACAGGAGGCTCTGGCCGCTCCACTTGGCTCCCTTGCACCATGACATCACATGACACGCTCAGGTACCACCTCCACCAGTACCAACTGAACACACTGTAGCAGGCACTTGGATGGTCTCGGCCGGCTCCGGACCTGTTCTACGTATGCGCAGTTCCGAACCAAGAATCACAGCCATATTTTTTTTTTACTGGCAACCTTTTCCTCTTACCCACATTTGCTGGCAGGAGAAAAGTGCCTGTTTTTTTTACTGGCTGCCAGTAAAAATACTGACGGTTGGCAATACTGGCAACACTGTACCCAAATGAAACTTTTATAATTTTCCCACAAATAGAGCTTTCTTTTGGTGGTATTTAATCACTTCTGTGTTTTCGTTTTTTTGCTAATAAAAGATCAAATTTTTGGAAAAAACAAAACAGTTTTATAGTTTGTTATAAAAGTTTGCAAACAGGTAATTTTTCTCCTTCTTTGATGTGCGCTGATAAGGCGGCACTGATAGGCTTCACTGATGCACACTGATAGGCTGCACTGATAAGGCGGCACTGATGGACACTGATAGGTAGCACTGGTGGGCACTGATGAGGCAGCACTGGTGGGCACTGATGGGCAATGATGGGCACTGATGAGCAGCAATGAAGGGTATTGATAGGGGGCACTGATGGGTGGCACTGATGGGCACTGCTAGGTGGCACTGATGGGAAGCACTGATTGGCAATGATTGGCAGCACTGATGGGCATTGATAGGTGGCACTGATGGGCAAAGGTAGGTTGCACTGGTGGGCACAGATACTTGGTTGATGTCTCACCCTCTTTGGGACCGCTGTCCCTCTGACAAAAGCCGGTGATCAGCGCGAGCAGAACAAAAGCTGATTACCAATCTTTTGTTTACATCACGTGATCAGTTGTCATTGGCATATCTCACCAGGTGCATCCGAGTCTGAACCTACCTTTCAGACTGGGCTCCATAAGTGGAAAATGAAAGGGAAGCCATCCCACCCTCTGCGCTGGGCGGGAGAGATAATGTGATGTCATCATGTAAACACAATGCAATCACTACTCCTGACGCTAATGATGTAACGTGCCTGACGCAAACCGTGTCATCGGGGGCATACTCAGTAGCGCAATCACGTGTGTGTGTGTGTGTGTGGGGGAGGTTGCGCTGATGGTACCATTTCACCTCAAATTCCGGTGAGAACTAATCAAAACCCCATATATATCTACAGTCCAGGTTGCAAAGGGACAGCAAACATTTATCCACACTAACAGCTTGCAAATATAAAGAAAAAGAAAACAACACTTTGAATTGCTTAATAATACAGCCAACCATCGGACACATTAAAAGAGAATTGCGGGTTTACAAAAAAACAAACGTACATACTCACCTAGATGGCTGCAGCATCAATATGATGCTGAAGCTCTTCCCCGCTGACCCATAACTGAGAACTGAGTGATCAAAGACTACTGATCGCTCAGTTCTCAGTCTTCATTAAGCAGAGAGAGTGGTGACTGTCAGTCACCGTCTCTCTGCTCTGCCCCTCCAGCTCTCACTGGAGCACAGGTCTGTGGCAGGTACAGGAGTGGCTACCTCGGACTTTCAGCAGTGTGCTAAGAGGCTGAGCCGGCTGCTCGTCAGTCATCTGGATGGATCCCAAAAGTGGGTTTTAATTTGCTGTCTGCTGAATCTGGGACACCAGAGTACAGGACTAAGTGCACTCTTGTGATCCTCTGAAGTACTGTATCGCCAAAAAAGCTCCTTTTATATATATAGTGTATATAAAAGAAATAAGTGCTCAACTCCACACAATCACAATGACAGTGACGCAATTTAATAATTGTGTTATAGTGAATAGCATAAATTTGAACCATCAAGATTGAACAAAACAAAACAGTATCAATTATAAAATCAATCCAAACATGTTCAGTCCACAGTGAAAAAGGTGAAAGTCCAACTGATTTATCCGTGCTCTTAAATGAACAGTGCTACATAGACAAGTGCTCAACAAGGTGCCTTCCCCACATATACACATGTCTCTTACCAGAAGGATTGGATCCCAAATTGTAGAGATCTATCTCGCTCCAACAGATTCCAACCTCCAGAGGTATTCCACTACTTGGCCACTTTAAGAACACTCCCTCTGTGTATCATCACAGCTCCACTGTTACAATGTATCCAAAGTATCCACCGGATCAATGCAAAACGTGCTGCTATGAATTCTCTCGTACATAGAGGATAACAGATGGAAGAAGCTTCATAGTGATGTATGTAAAACCATCATTTATTTAAAATATATTATTGCACTTACATATTAAAAATGGATCAGAAGCAGTACAAACAAATATCCAACACAGCTGTGGACCTTGGCCGCAGGCTGGTGCATAGTGACGTCACAAATCCGTCTCCATCTGACATGTTTCCCTGTAACAGGCATCGACTGGGAACAGAGGCTCGTGGTGGTCAGTCCCACTAAACAAGTTCATACCAGAAGGAGCTGAAGTTCAAACTGTCATTTAAAGCACTCAGGTTGTTAGCTTCCAGTTTCCATATCCACCTGGTCTCTTTTTGTAGGACCAACTGGTCAAAATATGCCAAAACATCCTCTTTTTTCAGGAACTACCCCATGACCCCTACTAGCTTGTTTCAGCATTACTGTGATCAGGATGCCCTATGTGGAGAATATTGCCTGTGTGGCCACATTGCCAGAAGCACCTGACATTATAGGATGGGACAGCTTTTGCAGTATGAGCCAGTACCACTTAAAGAAGACCTTGTAGGGTGCTTCCATAATAGTTGTGTTAATGGAGCATTTAAGACCAGACCTAAGATGGCCTTAAGCTATTCCAGACCAGACCTAATTGTACTCCCTAGGGAGCTGTAGCTTAATCTGTATCTCAAGTGCCTATGTATTTGCTTTTTACAATCAGGACTGATGCCATCTATCTAAAAGATGTTGATTGTTCATAAGGGCAATTCATGTCAGCTGAATGTACAACAGAAACTATTACAACTTGATCAGTGATTTCAGTTCTCTGTAGCAATTAACCTCACAATGACATACAGAAATCTGAGAACTAAGGATGTGGTGAATCCATATCATACAGTGCATCTTTGACGTTTTGAGTGTTTGGGACACCTCCATGAACATTTGTACTGAACATGGTGTTACATACTACCTGAAATGCTGATGCTAGAGGTTCAACAAGTGATTTTTTTTTTCTTGATAATTGGAACTTGGACTTCTGATGGCTCAGAATGATGAACTCCCCCTCAATACCTCTATCTAGATTAGAGCCCTAGCATTATAAGCCTATGTTTGGAGGGTATAATTCCCATAATATCAATAATAGGACTGCTCACCAACAGCCTTTTTTATGAAGATGAGTGGGAGGTATGACCATGGTAAAGAGCATTTGCTATTCTATACTGAGAGGAACACTAGTACAGTGCCTTGAAAAAGTATTCATACCCCTTGAAATTTTCCACATTTTGTGATGTTACAAACAAAAACGTAAATGTATTTTATTGGGATTTTATGTGATAGACAAACACAAAGTGGCACATAATTGTGAAGTGGAAGGAAAATGATAAATGGTTTTCACAATTTTTTACTAATAAATATGTGAAAAGTGTGGCGTGCATTTGTATTCAGCCCCCTTTACTCTGATGCCCCTAACTAAAATCTAGTGGAACCAATTGCCTTCAGAGGTCACCTAAAAAATAAATATAGTCCACCTGCGTGTATTTTTATCTCAGTATAAATACAGCTGTTCTATGAATCCCTCAGAGGTTTGTTAGAGAACCTTAATGAACAAACAACATAATGAAGGCCAAAGAACACACCAGACAGGTCAGGGATAAAGTTGTGTAGAAGTTTAAAGCAGGGTTAGGTTATAAAAAAAAATACCCTAAGCTTTGAACATCTCAGTGGGCACTGTTCAATCCACCATTCAAAAATGGAAAGAGAATGGCACAACTTCAAACCTACCAAGACATGGCTGTCCACCTAAACTGTCAGGCTGGACAAGGAGAGCATTAATCAGAGAAGCAGCCAAGAGGCCCATGGTAACTCTGGAGAAGATGTAGAGATCCACAGCTTAGGTGAGAGAATCTGTCCACAGGACAACTATAGTCGTGCACTCCACAAATCTGGCCTTTATTGAAGAGTGGCAAGAAGAAAGCCATTGTTGAAAGAAAGGCATAAGAAGTCCTGTTTTGTGAGAAGCCATGTGGGGGACAAAGCAAACCTGTGGAAGAAGGTGCTCTGTTCAGATGAGACCAAAATTTTACTTTTTGGGCTAAAAGCAAAACGCTATGTGTGGCGGAAAACTAACACTGCACTTCACCCTGAACACACCATGCCCACCATGAATCAAGTTGGTGGCAGCATCATGTTGTGGGGATGTTTTTCTTCAGCAGGGCCAGGGAAGCTGGTCGGAGTTGATGGGAAGATGGAAGGAGCCAAATACAGGACAATCTTAGAAGAAAACCTGTCGGTCTGCAAAATACTTGAGGCTGGGGCGGAGGTTCACCTTCCAGCAGAACAACGACCCTAAACATACAGCCAGAGCTACAATGGAATGGTTTAGATCAAAGCATATTCATGTGTTAGAATTGGGCTATTTTGCAAAAAAGAATGGGCAAAAAATTCACTCTCTAGACGTGCAAAGCTGGTAGAGACATCCCAAAAAAGACCTACAGCTGTAATTGCAGCAAAAGGTGGTTCTACAAAGTATTGACTCAATACAGGGGGCTGAATACAAATGCACGCCACACCTTTCACATATTTATTTGTTAAACATTTTGAAAACAATTTATCATTTTCCATCCACTTCACAATTATGTGCCACTTTGTGTTGCTCTATCACATAAAATCCCAATAAAATACATTTATGTTTTTGGTTGTAACATGACAAAATGTGGAAAAGTTCAAGGGGTATGAATACTTTTTCAAGGCACTGTAGTTACTAATACAGATTCCTCTAGATGAATGTTGCAGCAAAGTCCAGTTGCAGGGGCCTCTGAGGATGCTGCAGCATCTGTCTTGTGTCAGAGACCTGAAGACAAGATCTGCAGTCATGAGAAGATCCTCTAACTGTTGTCCAACCAGCCTGGATTGAAGCTTCTCGCCGGCAGGAACTATGATGTGGCACTGGAACTTAGTCAGCCTATCTACTCTGCGCTTTAGTCCTTCCCCAATAGTTTCTACTCTAAGATGCAACCAGACCTCTAAGGATATGGTCCTAACATGGCCCCCGGATGTCTAACCTGGCTCTAGCCTATGCTGGTTATCGTGCCTTAAGCTAAAACTAGCAAGGCAATCCCAGGTCAGAAGGAACAGGGTTAACTAGCATATACACAACATAACAATAAACAGGTTCACCTACCAATATACTGGAAGGTGACCACAAGACTTACAGTAGCTCTGCCCTAGCTATCTGGCACTGTTTATGTGAAATAATAACAAGGACAGAGCTGAGATATTCTGTGTTATGGATTTAGATATACACTCAGCAGCTGCGGTTAAACTATGAGATCATAAAAAACTTGCATAATAATCTCTTCTGGGTTGGGGTTTAGCAGGTGTTTTGGCTGAGACTCTCTTTCTCTCTCCACTTCCTCCTTCCACGGTTTCAAAGCGAACAGCTCAGTGATAGGAAATGTATACATAATTTATTTATAGGCATTTACAAATTCAGACAAGAGTGGGCAACAGAGGCCTACATGTGTTAATATACTTTGCAATAATGCAGAAAGGTGTGCTTTGGCGCTCAATGCGGAGACTTCACCCAAAAAGGGAAGTTCTACTTTTCCTCCTCTCCCGCTTCCCCACCATTTTTGGATTTTTTTTCTTTTTTAGGGAGCAAGTGCCTAGTTTTGACAGGTACCTACTCCCAGTTCTGGTTGCCCCCGTCTTTGCCAGCAACCTCCTGGGACACATACTGTGGGTCCATTCAGAAAGCTCGACTCACACATGTGCCGGCTGTGAAGCCACAGGAAGTAACAGCTTGCTTCCAACACTCAAGATGGCATCGCTGAGGACCCAAAGACCGGTGAACAACCAGCCTGGGTAAGGAAATCGCTGAATAACTGGACCGGTAAGTGCATGTTTATTTTAAAGTCAGCAGCGACAGTATTTACAGTATAGCTGCTGACTTATTTTGTTTCCAGACTGAAGATCCTTCTTAAGTATGGCAGTTCACAGAACAATACAATACAAAATTCCCTAGCACATTTACCAGCTAGCCAGGAAAATAAAACAAGTCTAAAGTGTTTTAACAATTTGTATTTGATTCAAATTGTATGCATATTTGCAAATATATGAGAAGCTGCACTGCCACGCCAAGGCCCCTCTGCAAAATGTGGTCCCTAACTCTACTCTAATGTCATTTCCAAATTGAGACATTTATGGCAATAAATACATTTAGCAGCTAAACTAGTGCAAAAAGTTGATAAAACAGAGTTTTTTGTTGCATATATTTGCAAACATATGTGAAGTTACACAGCACTCCCACAGCAGAGTGTGTGGATCTACGTTATGGCTTGCACTTGATCACAGTGACACATTGCATAATCTATTCTGAATCTTGGGTGCTCGTAGTGATACAACGGATGGTGTTTATAAAGTTTGGAAAGTCACTAGCACTTTTATTATTATTATTATTATTATTATTATTATTATTATTATTATTTTTACCATTTATTGTGAAAGTAAAGTCATATTATTCCAGTCAATATAGTATTGTTGGTTTGCACGCGACTAGTGCCAAATGGCAAAAAGAAAAAAAATACTGGCCTACAACCTCCCCTTATAGCCAGTCCAACACACGCCTAAAAAAAGTACCGTTCTCCAACCTCCCCATATAGCTGGTCCAAAACACACTTGTAAAAAAATGACTAGCCTCCAACCTCCACTTTTTAGCCAGTAAAACACACACACAAAAAAATACCAGCCTTCTACCTTCCCCTATAGCTGGCCCAACACATGCTTGAAAAAAAAATTACCAACCTCCAACCTCCCTTTTTAGCTGTTTCAACACACATCTGAAAAAACACTGGCCTCCGACTTCCCCTTATAGTCAGTCCAACACACGCCTAAGAAAAAAAGCCTCCAACCGCCCCTTTAGCTGATCCAACACACATCTGAATAAAATACTGGCCTCCGACCTCCCCTTTAGGTGATCCAACACACGTCTGAATATAATACTGGCCTCCGACCTCCCCTTATAGCCAGTCCAACACACGCCTAAAAAATGCCAGCCTCCAACCTCCCCTTTAGGTGATCCAACACACGTCTGGACAAAATATTGGCCTCCAACCTCCCCTTATAGCCAGTCCAACACACTCCTAAAAAAATACCAGCCTCCAACCTCCCCATATAGCTGGTCTAACACATTGATTACCCTATCACTACACACTGTACACCTATACCCTATTACTACAAACTGCACACTGACTGCCTTATCACTACACACTGCACACTGACTACCCTATTAATACACACTACACACTGACTACCCTATTACTACAAGGTTATGTCTCCTATAATCACTGCACCGTATTGGCCCAGGAGGCTGTGGTTCCCAAGCCGTTACATTTTGGCGTGGAACCTTCCTGGATACTGCCAATCCGGGAGGGCCTTCATCTCAGGACCATTCTGCTGTCCCCAAGTGGAGCGGTGGATTTTCCCTGCATGGCTTCCGAGAAGGAATTGCTAAAGGCAAGAGCTTCTCGGATGGGGTGGTGGCCCTGCTAAGTAGCAGGAAAAGGGAAACCTGCTCCATCTACCAGAGGCATTTTCAACAGCTGGTACACAGGGGCCCCCTTTTCTTCAAATATTTCCTTACCAGGGGTTTTCTTTTTTAAGAGGATAGCCTCGAAGTTTCACAATGGCAAGCAGCATTTTTGTGGTTTGGGAGCGCCGTATACAGCGCTCCCAAAATGCCCTGTCCATTAAAATGTATGGGCAGCACTTCCAAAGCGCCTGAAAAGCGCTTCGGAAGTGCCGCAACATGGGTGCTTTTAATCCCTTCTTTGGGGTTAAAACCGCCCCACTAGCAGCCAAAAAGCGATGCTTAAATAGTGGAAAAGCGTCGCTAAAATCAGCAGCGCTTTACTTTTAACGCGGTCGCGGCCCCAGTGTGAAAGGGGTCTTAAAAACCTGCAAGCTGATCATGTTTTTCATGCATAGCTGCACTGAATTTTGAACTCTCCAGATTTAGTAAATCAACCAGAGTTCCTAGCAAAGCTAGAGACCTGACTGCACTGTGTTCTCCTGCTTAGTGTGGTCACCACCAGGGATTTCACACAAAGGAAGCAAAAAGACATAATTTGAAATACAGTTGGAATGGCACACTATAGGCCAGTATTTTTCATATTGAATTTCATATGTTTAAAGCTGCCCTCGGGACTAGTTACTTACTGCCACCCCGAATTCCTTTATCTATACACATGTAAAAAGGGGTTATAATGTAGACAGGTTTGAGGGAGGGTCGCAGAATGGGCATGAGGGACTGACTGCAGTACACATGGGCCGAATGTCAGCTGGTTTCTATTGAACCGGCCGATGCCTCCCGACATTCGGCCCATGTGTAGTAGGCTTTAATTTCTGAGGCAACCTAGATTATTTCCTTAAAAAAAATAACTGCACCATCATGATCTTTGATATCTTCCACATTGTTCAGGTAGATCTTCACCTCTCCAAAGTTGCCTACCCATGTACTAGGGCCATTTTAGAAAGGAGCCAGTTACCTACCAACGTGTCTTTGGTGATCACTCTGAACTGAGAGGCTGCAGGAGTGGCTCCTGCTTCAGGTAACTGTTCCAGCTGTCAGCTCTAGATTCTGTGCTATGGATGTTTTTGTGCGGGTTTGGACCCTCTATCCCCCTCCCACCTTATCTACGCCCCTGATCTAAATTATCCTATGACAGGTGTACTGTTTTTTTTTCTTCTCTCCCTAAAGGCACTGGTGGCCACAGTTGAGCTATACTTCTGCTTTATAAATGGGGCTTTAGAAAGCTGTGGAAAAATAGCTGTGACAATGTAAGAAACCGACAATTATGTCTTATGACGTCTGATTTAATCTGTTCTACTTACAGCTGACCATTAGAGATAGCTAACTGCAGAGATAAACCACAACTTGATAAAGACTGCTGGAAATATTTGTAAAATTCTATTTATATAATGATAAATAGTAATAGAAAAATGCATTGTATTCTATTGGGTACATTTTTTGTATATATATTTATTTTACAGAGTACACAGGGCTTACATAACATGGCCTGTCCTTCTCCAGGCTGTTCCTTTAATCTGCATATAAGTTTACAAAACTTTACAAGTAAAAAATGTTTTTTATATTTTTATTAACACATAGTTTACACTAATCAACCCTAATTAATTGCTCCTTCCCCTTTTCCTATTAGATATTATTTTCTGATGATTTTCTTATTTATTTTTCTTTTTTAAATGATTGTTTAAACCTTTTTTTCATTCTTATTTTTTTTTTTTTAGTTTTGCATTAAAAAAATAATAAAATTGAAAAAGAGCCCTTATTTAATTTATAAATAAATTTGCAATGCATTGTACCTGAATAATAATTTTTAACATGACCAATAAAACTTTTTTTAAATAGAGTGACAATATTTTTTTTTATTTTTTTTGTTTTAACTCAGACTGATCAAAGAAGAAAATTATTTTTTTTGTTTGTTTTCTTCATTTTCAGGAATGTGTGACAGTGATTCTGTGGTTCGATTCCTAAAGAGGCCTTTGCTGACAGTTTCCAGAAGCTTTATGAACATTGCCAAATGTGATTTGTGAAGAATGGCGAATATTTTGAAGGCCAATAAGTTCCAGTTCAAGTCAAGTCCTCAAGTCGCCCCAAGTCACTGGACATAAGAAATGCCATAGAAGTGAATGGGAGCCGTCTTAATGTACACTATGGAAGTTGCTCCTACTTCAGAAAAGGTTTCTGTACTACTTCAAGGTGAATTCTAGGTGACTAGTACCCATAGTACCCATAGATTTCGATAGAAGCCACCTTCTAGTTGGATCTCCATCTATAGTGAAGCGACTTTACAGGAAAAAGAAAATAATTTACCCAGGTACTCCCCACATTTACCTAGGCAACCCCCTCCCTCCAACAGAGCTGATTTTTCTGTGATTGGCCACAGCCAAAGTCGCCTGTCCTGGAGGCAACTTTAAGTTGCATTGTAAGTTGCTCAAAGTCACAATGAAGTCGCCTCCAAATCGCCTTGCAAAGTCGCGCTGTAAGTCGGATTGCCCCTGTGTGAACCGGCACTTAAAATTTGTATCTTCTGTTTTGTATGTTTTCTGACACCATTTATTGACCTTTTTAGACACACCTCGTATGTATGAATGTAAATAAAAATGTCAGAACTTAAAAAAAAAAAAAAAAAACCTTGGTCAAGTATGACCCTCCCTGATGGATGTCATGATAATATACCAGCACCATGGCACATGGCTTAGCCATTGCTTTAGATATTTAGAAAGAGGAACACCTTAGAGAGATGAGGACATGTGGTGTGTTGTGGAAGACAGGGTTAAGGAATAGTTTGGATGGCAATTATAGCTTTATAAAGATGACACTGTCCTTGAGACATCATTTTTCAGGTGTAAATAACCTTGGAAGGGGTTTAAATGATAACATTTTACTGAAAGAAGCTATTTTTCTCTGAATTTGCTGGTTTACTACTTTTTGTTTCAGAGTTATTTTAATACTGGATTTCTTTCTTGCTAGATAGATTATTTTGTATATATTTAGGTGACCATTAGGTGATTTACTAATGAAATACTGCCTTTGATGATGTACTGTAGTTAGCAGTATTACATAATTACATTAAATACTAGTGCTGCAATAATATGTTTCAGTTATTTATTTAGACTAATACTTGTGCAGAGGCAACACAGTGAAATTCAGGATTTTCACATCAGCAATAATATTAATGATTTAAACTGCAGCCAGGAAAGCTGTCATAAAGTTAATTCATCCAATCTTACAGTCACTTAAGAGAAACACTGGTGAATTTATATAACTACTGCAAAGATCCGAGTTGTTATAAATCACTTCTCTTTCTGCTGGGTAGTCTTCTAATGCTGGAAATGTAATTTATATGTTAGCTTTTCAGATATTCTTGGCTGACTTCCACACTGTAAATAAACTGTACCTCTGCCAAGGTAATTAGAACTGCAGCAAATTTTCTGCCAGAGTTTAAAGTGGTAAATAAGCAACACAAGCCTCCCTTAGAGATACACACAATTATAAAATTGGTCTGAAACAAGCAAAACACTGAAAACATTTTTTTTTTATTTAGGGGGAAAAAGTTATAGCACATTACAAAGAGGTATACAGAGAACAAAACAATGAGTCTTTTTTTTTTTTTTTTTTTTTACTAGAAACATCAGTTTCAGACAACAATTGGATTCAACGGCTTGTTGTCATGGTGAAATTGTTCCAGTGTTCTAGAATGTTGTAAGAATTGATACAAGCCATGCATAAATTAACATTGTTTTCGTAACACTTTTATATTGAAGGTTTATTTTTTTTCCCACAATCTCACATTGATATGCACAGGGTAATTGCAATGTTTTGTCTAAATAACAATGACAATCTTGAAGAAAATATTTACAAATCAAATTGAGCAAGGTTGCTATGAGTATTTTCTTGCACTTGTCTTTAAGATTGTTAAATGAGGATCTTTATAGTATTTTCCTAATGTATGCAAAGCACACTGTATGTAAAGCAAACCACCCATCCATATGATGTTCATTCTGTTTACGTGCTATGGACACTTTCAGAAGTGTCAAATGTTTAAATCTCAAACCACTTGTGGTTCCTTCTGCTGATGCCTATGTCACTACTGTGTCCTGTAGTCACATAGGAGCCGATGGGAGGAACCACAGAGGAAGGGTAAAGGAGGGTAAAAAGGTCTAAAGTCTATTTTCCATTATCCTAGTTTATAATGCATAGTAGCCATAAAGCACTCACAAGGGTCGGTAAGAGAAGGTTTAAGTTGGGTTCCTTTTTTCTATGCTTCAGTACTAAAGAAGTGTGTGTTTCATTAAAGACCAGGAAAGATGTCTAATGCCGCGTACACATGATCGGAATTCTCGTCGGAAAAACCTCTGATGGTTTTCCGGATGGAATTACTACGGAATTCTGCTCAAACTGTCTTGCCTACACACGGTTACACCAAATTCCAAACGTCAAGAACGCGGTGACATACAACACTACAATGAGCCGAGTTCAATGCTTCCGAGCATGCGTCAAATTGTTTCTGAGCATGCGTAGGAATTTTGCACGTCAGAATCGCTACAGACGATCGGAATTTCCGATAGAAACCGTTTCCGTCGGAAAAATTGAGAACATGCTCTCAATTCTTTGCTGTCGGAAATTCGGCCAGCAAAATTCCGATGGAGCCTACACACGGTCGCATTTTCTGATCAAAAGCTCTCATCGGTCTTTTTCTGTCCGGAATTCCGATCGTGTGTACACAGCATTAGGCACTAAGATAGAGATGTAAACCTCTCTTAGCAAAGGGCTTGCTTCTGTAGAAAGAGATTTAAAACATTTTGACTGTAATCTGTTTGGGACAGGGGTCCTATTATTAGCCAAAGTTGTAATCACTAACTGGACTTTATTAATAATAACAGTGACATTTAAAGTATCACATCACTCCACTGACAATTTATAAAGGCCTGCTTTTGTAATCAATGCACCCAACAACACTGGGTCAGAGGACTGTGGAATGCAAAGTTGAGCACAGTAGCGCTTATGGGCCAAAATAGAAGCAGGCACAGTAGTAAGTTCAGTGGTATCAGGATATTTTAGTATAAGAATATGGCAGACATGTGCACAACTTCACCAATAGTGAGATGACTTTATTGTCCAAATCTAGAACATTTGTTTTACATGAGCAGGGTATTAATGTGTATTGTCGCCAATACATGAATATTAACCACTTCAATACAGGGTACTTATCGTATTTTTCGCTCCATAAGACGCACCTGACCATAAGACGCACCTAGGTTTTAGAGGAGGAAAACAAGAAAAAAAAATATTCTGAACCAAATGGTGTCCTAAAATATTTACCAGTGCACATGAAATGCAGCCTGACCATTGCCATAAATGCAGCCTGACCATTGCCATAAATGCAACCTGATCATTGCCATAAATGTGACCTGACCATTGCCATAAATGCAGCCTGACCATTGAAATAAATGCAGCTTGACCATTGCTATAAATGCGACCTGACCATTGCCATAAATGCAGCCTGACCATTGCCATAAATGCGACCTGACCATTGCCATAAATGCGACCTGACCATTGCACATAAATGCAACCTGACCATTGCCATAAATGCGACCTGACCATTGCCATAAATGCGACCTGACCATTGCACATAAATGCAGCCTCTCGTTGCCCACCACTGCAGCATCTTTGCCCACCAATTGCAGCCTCTGTGCCCATTTCAGTCTCTCTGCCCACCAATTGCAGCCTCTATGTGCCTACCACTGCAGCATCTTTGCCCACCAATTGCAGTCTCTGTGTGCCCACCAATTGCAGCCTCTGTGCCCATTGCAGCCTCTGTGCCCACTAATGTCAGCCTCTGTGCCCATTGCAGCCTCTGTGCCCACTAATGTCAGCCTCACAGTGATACCATAATCATTAAACCAGGTATTGGTACTTTTTGCAGTGTAGGCAGGTGCAGAGTCCTGCTGGATAATAAAATCAGCATCACCATAAATCTGGTCAGCAAAGGGAAGCATGAAGTGCTCTAGAATGTCCTGGTAGAGGGCTGTGGTGACTTTAGACTTGATAAAACACAGTGGACCAACACCAGCAGATAACATGACTCCCCAAATCATCACTGACTGTGGAAAATTCACACTGGACCTCATGCAACTTATTAGGCTCCTCTCCACTCTTCCTCCTGACTCTAGGACCTTGATTTCCAAATGAATTTTCCACAATCCATGGCTCACAATGAAAAAAAAGAGATAAGAAGATGATAACAAATTGAGTCAGGCTGTTTGGTACATTGAAAAAGAACAAGTTAACAGCATCTGAGGAGTTGGGCGGGCTTGTTATATGGCACTAGCAGGATGTACATTGTACTTAAAGTCCCCAAATCTCAGCAGTGGTAAAAAAGCTAGCAAGGTGGGAAACTGTAGCAACTGTTAAAAAAAGAGAGCAAAAAGGGGTCCGGTCCCAAGGACACTGCAGAAACAGAGTTTGAAGAGTCCTGGTAAAATGCACCAATTCCAGATAATTCCAGTGGCACTGAGTTATGTAAATAGATGGCTTTCAGCCAAGATGGGACATACTTACTGCTTTAGTTCCCTGTATTTGCACTGTACAGTAGTCCTGGTGAGTATCAGTGGTGCAGTGCTGGATCCCCAAGAGGCCCGGCATGTGGAATCCCAAGTAGGGAGGCCTGGCTAAGAAAGTGATTGTCTGGATTGCAGCTCAGGTGTGGGGGAGGTGCATGTGACCGAATCTGGGTGGGCCACACTGCTGAATTATGCTGTGTCAGTTCTCAGCAGTCCTCCAGCCATCTGTCTGATGTGCTCCAGATGCCAGGGTTCTCTTGAGAGTTCTCTGTAGGAGTATATGGTGGCAATGTACCTGCAAATAATTCAGCCTACACGAAGCCCTGTTAAAATGCACTTGGTTTGGCTCTACTTACAGACATATTGTTGTTTCATTTTTTTACAAATTAATGGTCACATGTACAAAAGTTGTGTTTTACTTTATGTGTTAGTGGCTAAGTAAATTTTAATAAATATAATCAAATTTCGGCAGGCAAGTTAAACCTTTTGAGGGACATTAATCATTGGGAAAGCCAATGTTCCCTAGTAACTATGTTTTCCAAAATACCTGCATTTTGTCTGTTTAAATGTGTCATTAACATTTTCATACAGCTGGCACATTTTAGTTTTTCAAGTAAGGCCCATTGCCATTGACCATTCTGATCAGGTCAACCTGTCAGTTCTTCAGATGGACCTGATCGGACGGTCCATTCACCCATATGGACCAGGGGTGTAAACCATTTATACCTGCCTACATCCAATCTGATCCAGTCTGCTAAAAAGTTGGAAAGGGATCCATCCTACTCTGTCTAGGCAGATTGGATTGGAAGGCAGTTGTAAATAGACAGTGCAGTCTGTTTACACCCAGCATCCCATAGAGCAGAGCCGGTTCTGTTTGTGTCCTTGTCCGCTGTGTCATCCACCCACTCTGCTTCGATCAGCAAGGAATCAATGGACAAATCCGCAGCTCAAAACACCCTGTGTGGAAGGGGCTATACTAATTTCTGCATTTATTTGCTTATATTTGTTTTGACAAACCAGGCACAGATATAGCGAGAGAGAGTGCTCACAACTCAGAAAGAACAGAGTGTCCACAGAAAAAACACATGGGGCCCAGGAACAATTTCTGCTTTTACTGACCTTTTCTCAAAGATTTGATCTCTTTTGGCAAAAGAAACCAAGCTATAAAATAACGTTAACAAAAATAGCAGAAAGAGGGTGCCTGGGTCAGTGTGATAGTAAAATCAAGTAACACTTTATTAAGATACACTTACATAAAAGTATCTTCCAAGCTGCACGTAGGGTGGATGTGGATCACCAATCCAGTAGTCAGAGATGAAAAGACCACTGTGGGGATAAGCTCAGACCTGCTGTATGGAGGCATGTATGTATCTGTAAGAGCTGGAGTCGCTGTCGGTTATATACCTCCATACAGCGGGTCTGAGCTTATCCCCACATCGGTCTTCTCATCCCTCGTGATGGCTGACTGCTTGATTGGTGATCCACATCCACCCTGTGTGCAGCTTGCAAGATACTTTTACTGTACTTTTACTTTTACTGTACTTTTACTGTATCTGAATAAAGTGTTACTTGCTTTTACTATCACACTGACCCAGGTGCCCTCTTTCTGCTGTTTTTGTTTGTGTCTGAGGGAACTCCCATTTCCTGCTGAGGAGCTGCCAGTGACTGTGTGTGCAATCCCCATCCACCTGTGGATCCATCCATCCTGTTGATTTCTCCTTGATATTCCTTGCTACTATGGACTGTATGTACTAATTCTTATTAATTCATTTTGGGTATATCTTGTTGTCCCGTCCCCGGCCAATCTGATAAGCCGAAATGCATAGAGGTTGAGACACGTGATCGTGACAACTTCCGCCCATACCCGGAAATCGAGCCTTTCACTGCATGAACTGATCAGGCAGATTTCACGGATGATATTTTTACCTGCTGTTTACTCCGGGTGCCAGGATATCAGGCACTCATACATATGAGTTGAATATCTTTTAATTCTTTGGAATAAAAGTTATTTTTAAACGGTACTGCACAATGAGGTTTTCTCTATTGTATCCATCTATATGAGGAACATTCATCATAGTTAACCAACGGTCCAGAGGATATCGCCCCACACACGCATTTGACCTAACTAGCAATAGTTGGTCCAATCCCAAGGGTGAGGGCACATCTACTAGGGGGGGCACCCTATTTTAAGCACATAAGGAGCACAGAACTATTTATCAAGTCACAGCACTGTATAGGAGTTTTTCATCATTGTTCCATAAGCACCAGCACTTTTCACTGGGGACTGTTTTATTTATTTATTGATTGTTTTCAGTATTTTACATTTATTTTCTCTATGTAGCAATATATTGCATATAGCATTTAGGACGGTATATTTATTATTTATTTTATCAATTGTTTACACCAATTTCACACTGCAGCTGCTCAAATCATGTGGTAATTTTTACTTTTATTTTTATCCATGATATTAATACATACATGAGGTGATTTATATTGGTAGCAATCCTTTTGGCGCATTGATCCATAAATATATATATATATATATATATATATATATATATATATATATATATATTTTTTTTTTTTTTTATAGTGTTGCATGACTGAGCAATTGTCAGTCAAAGTGCAACAGCACTGAAAGCTAAAAATTGGCCCGGAAGGGGGTAAAAGTATTCAGCATTTCAGTATTTAAGATTTTACTTCACCTAAATTTGAAAGTCCATGAACTTTTGCTTCCTGTATTGAATTTAAATCCATTTGCGGTGATCTCTTGTGATCTAGTTTATCGTCTTTACTCATTATCCTTTTTGGGAGCAGATGCAAAACAGACAAACAAACACTTTTACACGTTTACAAATGTGTCCATTCTCCAAAGAATCTGTGGAAATTTGGGTTAAATCATAATTCATACCATGTGGTTAATATATTCTTAGCTGCAGCATGGTGGTGTTGATTTACTAAATAAGCAGAGTTTGTTCACTTGATACAATGAATGCTCACCTTGTAAATTGTATGTTTTCTTATTTTAGAGAATAAAAATAAGCTGTGTTAAACTTAATAATCCAATCATGTGCAGGGGAAATGCAAAAAAAAAAAAATCCTTTTGCTAGCGTGGATTAACCTCCTTGGCGGTAACCCCGAGTCTGGCTCGGGGTCAGTTTTTTATGCTGGGAGCGGTAACCCCGAGCCAGACTCGGGCTTGCGTTGCGGGATGCAGGGGGGAAGTTACTTACCTTTTCCCTGGATCCTGCGATGTCTCCCCGCTGTGTGAGCGAGCCATCCGCTCGCTCGATTCACACAGTGCCGGGTGCCGCCGATCTCCGTTCCCTGTGACGTTACGACGCACGGGAGCGGAGATCGGCGCCAAATTCAAAAAAGTTTAAAAACACAACACATATACAATACTGTAATCTTACAGATTACAGTACTGTATACAAAAAATACACACCCCCTTTGTCCCTAGTGGTCTGCCCAGTGCCCTGCATGTCATTTTATATAATAAAAAGATTTTTTTTTCTGCCTGGAAACTGGAGATTGTCCATAGCAACCAAAAAGTGTCCCTTTATGTCAAAAGTGGTTTTAGACCAGCTAGAAAACACCGATAAAAAAATAAAATCACAATTTATCATCAAACAATAAATTTAATGACAGCGACTATTCTGCAACTGAGCAAATTTCAGTGTTTTTGATTTGATTACATTATTGAATCATTTTTATATATATTTTTATTATATTATAATTTATTATTTTGTGTTTCAAACTTTATCATACCCGGGATGTCTACTAGACTCTGGTTCGGACAGATTTAAGTGAGTTATTCATAAGAATTGCAGGCCTACAATATAAAAAACGCCAAATTTCCATGCAAAATAATTGTACCGCTTTCAGCACTAAATTCCAGCCAGAATCATACCGCCAGGGAGGTTAAAGAGAACATATCCTAATTTTAGTGAACATTCACTCTCCCTTTAGTAAATAAACCCCACTGCTCATATAGACTCCATAAAAATTTCATAATTACACTCAGTAGCTAAAAAGATAAACTTGCCATTAGTGGACATCCAAAGATGTTGAGCTTATTAGCAATTGCTTTTCCTGCTTTTCACATATTTGCAAACTGGATAAAACCACCATGGCATATCTCCAGGAACAGTAAAAGTCAAATAAAATTCATGAGGCTTCACCTATAACATTGTGAAATATGCCTTTTACTTAAACATTAACACTGTTCATGTATTCACAAGCACATAAAAGCATTGTAAATATAGAACCACTGCCAGTACAAATCTTCTCAAGTGTTACATTCTTATTATAAACCCAACAAACAATGCTAGAGAGAAAATATCCAGGTTACTAATCATGTGTGACTTCTCCCAGAAAATAGTTTGAAGGATTAATGGACTTTGCTGTGCTACCTGAAAACCATTCCAAGACTTGCTAAGGCTCCATATGGTACATTGATGAGCTTACATTTCTTGCTAAGTGCTTCCCTATCAGAAAACAAGAGCAAAGCTCAAACAAAGTGAGTCATCTGTTTTTGTCTCTGCATTCACTCCATGTGAAAATGTGGAGGTGTTAATTACAAGAATTTCACTGAGTCTTGACTAATAACAGTGTGTAAACAAATGAATGTCATACCCGGATACAGAAAAGCTTTTACTAATAAGGTAAAACTAGCAATTAGAGCTGACAGTAAAGTAATACTGGAACACTGTGCCAGAATTAAAAAAGAAAATATCCTTTTAATGCAGCCCCTTACTTACTGGAAAAAAAGGCATTCTGCTTTTTCTCAGCCAAATGGAAAAAGGAAGGAGCTTCCAGTCATTCATTCAAAATTAATTAATTGCAAATTGGTGAGTGAGCACAGAAGCTTAAATATCTTTTGTATAAATGCACTGACCCCTTTTCCTCATAGGAAAAGACACTCCGTTTCTCATTCCATGACCTCGAAATAATAACTAAGTTCTTAAGCAAGGAAAAATGTCAACGATCATATAACATTTTGTAATCTCTTTGAAATACCATTTATCTTGGTTAAATCTTGGTCTCTTTGCTGCTCACATTGTAGCATCACAATTTAATGCTACATTGTTGGTACTGGAATACTTTCTATTTTACCATACAAAAATAATGAATTTTAAGTCTGAGCAGTCATGCATTCCTCCGTGCATCATTGTAATTATAAAAAATGTATAATGTGTATAGTCCAAAAGAGTAGGGGCCACATACTGAAATATCCCATAGTCAAGTTTAGTCACTCCTAGCAGCTTGGCATGACCCATTCAAACTCCACCCTCTAATGTGTTTTGCTCAGAGCTTGGTCACATTAAAGTGTTACTAAACCCACAACAGTAAAATCAGTCTGTACATCCAGTAAGGCATGCTTTTAATACTCACTGTTGAACCTAAGGGGTTAATCCTCCGCATTGTGTAAAAAGGCTGTCTGATCCAGGCTTTTCTGATCGTCCCCTCCTTCCACTGTCCCCTGATAATTTCCTGATAACACAGAGTCTATAGAGTCACGCTACACATGCTGAGTTTGGTGTGCATTGCTAGAGAGGTTTTTTGTCTTGGGAGAGTGCATGTGATCAGCATAGGGCCAAACAGTACTGTCCAGACAGAGGGTCAGGGGTTTTGCAGTCTCATAGGACAGTCAGAAAACTCCTACAACAAGCTTTACCAGTGCTTGGCTGGACACTGATAGAAGTCATAAGACTGATGAGAAAGGGTATTTAGCATACTAATAATTGAATGTCCATGTTCTGTGTACTGTGGAAGACCAGATATAGTGAATGCAGGGTCCTGGGTTTAGTACCACTTTAAGAACTTTACTAAGCTCAGTGTGAGTTAAACATGTTAGAAAGAGGAGGTCTAGTGGATCATGGCTAGCTGCTGGGAGTGAATACAATGTACTACAATGTTTTTCAATTTTCAGTTTCAGTTTTTTGGGATTTGATATAGAGCAAGCTTGATCTGAAACCTGTGATAAGAGTGCCTAGAGCATGAGGTCATGCAGATCAGTGAACTTCTCTCAATTGCATGGGAAATTTATAAATGGATGTGTCCTTTGTTTTAGTGGAGATGTTTAAAAACCTATATAGTGAGCTGTAAGATAAATGTTAAGGTTCCACACAAAAAAATGATTACTTATTTACTGAGTAATCACCTCCTATTCACTCTTAGCAAGTTAAAACATTTAAGGTCCACATTTTGGTACACAGGGATAGCTGTTATTTTTAGTTCCCTGTAGCTGAGCTGCAGTGAATTTAGGTAAAGTTTATACATAAAGAAAAAATTATATTTACCCATTAACATATAAACCAGTCACATTGTGTAAATAACTGAGCCACCCTAAATGCAAATTGAGTTTCTTGTCTGTATATATACTTACTTGAATTATAATCTCTTGGTTAATTTTTACTGGAGGCCAGCTTTATATATCTTAAGTTGTAAATTTCAGGTTGTGTCAAGGGTTCATATAAAGGTTAGGATAAGAAATGGACTCATGCACACTGGACATTTTTGTACATTTTTACAGCTGCTGTTTTTGGCATTTTTTTCTACAGTCAATAAACTCTCCAGCATGTTATCCTATGTGTCCATAGGCTGTTATCAACTGTTTTTGGCTGGGGCGTTTTGTGTCTGGAAAAAAAACCCGAAACCAGTGGGTTCTGAGAGGAGTTTTTCAGCTGTAAAAACGCTCTAATGTTAAAACATTGCTAAAAACACAGATAAAAGCTCAAAAATGCAGCTCACCAGCATTTTATAAACGTTTTTGATCCCATTGGAAAAAACGCTTAAAAACGCTAATGCAAAAAAAGGCTGAAAATCGCCAAAAACTGCTAAAAACGCTATTGCAAAAATGTTGAAAAAGTTGAAAAGCTCACTGCAAAGCTACTGGCATTTTTATAACGTTATTACAACATCCAATGTGCATGAGGCCTTAAGGTTAAGTTTTAAATTTAGGTTAAATGTTACTGTTGTTTTTACGCCACAAAGGCTGTCTCATATCTATACTCATATATATACATATATATTATTAGATGTAATCTTGAGGCGGGCAACGTTTGTCATATGGTTGGTCATGTACCAAACTACGTCCTTACTGGGAGGCGATAGCAACCACTTTGAGTGACATATGTGGCATAAGTGGACCCTTAGACCCACTGGTGTTACTGCTAAGTCATTTGGAAGACATTAAAGGCGATAGATTTACAAGGCTTTGCCTAACTTTTTCTCTTTATTATGCACGGAGGGAAATCCTCCTGCGTTGGAAATCGTTGGAGGTGCCTACTCACTCTTCATGGATTCACTCAGTTAACTCAGTTCTACCCCTCTATAGCATCACGTACGGGAGCAGACAGTGTCTGACAAAATTTGACAAAGTCTGGTCCAGATGGATAGATGCATGTGGTTGACTATTAAGGTTCAGAAGTAGATTTATATACCTCTGGGTATACGCTTTGGGTGCTCTGGGTTTTTGCCTTGACTATGAACCCCACCCCCACATCTGTCCCCCCTCTTAACCCTTCCTTCCATTGTCTTTTTTTTCCCTCACATTGCCTCTTTTTTTCCCCTCACGTCCTGTCTTTCTGAAGACTGCACAAGAAATTGTGAGTGTGGGTGTCACTAGGACAACAAGGCGCAGACAGCAATAGAAACATATTAAGGCTTTCTAACTCTTTCCCACACTATCTAAAAATCTACTCATAGGGGCACATTCTGCAATGTAAAACTGACAGAGGTTTTAACCTTTTCCTACTCTATCCAAAAATAAATACAAAGTCTTTGATGGAATAGAGCTTTAAGCATTAAAGCGGAGCTGCACCCGCACAAAAAATATTAGAAGTCAGCAGCTACAAATAGTGCAGCTGCTGACTTTTTAATAAATGGACACTTACCTGTTCCTGGTTCCAGCGGTGTAGGCAGAATGTGACGAGAGACCGCTCGTCTCTCGCTGCCCCGCCGCCATCCTCTGTCAAGGAATCAGGAAGTGAAGATGCAACGTCTTCACTGCCCGGTTCCCTACTGCGCATGCGCGAGCCGCGCTGCGTGCCTCTATTGGTCCCCGCTGTGTCCTGGGAACTGTGTTTCCCAAGACACAACGGGGCAGCTCCGGATATTGGCGGGGCAGCTCCGGATAGGGGCGGGGCAGCTATACGGAAGTGGGTGCAGATACCTGTATTATACAGGTATCTGCACCCCCCTCCCCCTGAAAGGTGCCAATTGTGGCACCGGAGGGGGGGAGGAATCCGATAAGCGGAAGTTCCACTTTAGGGTGGAACTCCGCTTTAAAGGTTATTTGTGGGTTACATTAAAAGTTAGGATTAGTTTAACTATCAGGCATAGGTTAAAGTTCAGGGATCTTGAGGGACGAATCGTATTTTAAACTTTTTTTGGCACCAAAATCCCAGTGACAAAAACTATTTTAAAGATAAAAAGAGTTTCTATAGCAATGTAAAAATATACATACAATTATTATAATGTGAGTACAATTTTTGCTGGCAACACTTTTTGAAACAAATGAATGAGAGTGGTCAGCTTCCAATAATGCTGCATATATTACTTTTTGCTTACAGTTCTCCTTCATGGTCATGTGATGGGGAGGACAATCTTCAGTTTGTAATATAAGCTGAAATAACTCAGCTGGGGATAAATATGCATAGATCAAATTTTTGTATTGCCGATCTTAACATAATGGTTTAATCCAATGTGTTTTTCTCACACAGTATACAGTAATGATATTAGACACAATGTAGACACTAATATAAAAATAAATGTTTCTTACTACAAGTGGTAATATAGAATCTGAAAGAAATATCGACATGTACACCATAACCCTATAGAGGTGCTCTTGATGAAGGCAAAAAAATTGCAATGATATGCATATGGTTGGTGTTTTTTGCCACGTTTGATGTGCCTGAAACACAGTTTGCAGATAGGGGATAACAGCTGCAGAATGTGATGGAATAGGGTGGCTGCTCTCTACTCTTTCTTGATGTCGGCCTCTGGGTTGTTTCCTCCTCTGCTCTATCTGGCACCCAAGTTGCATCAGTGACCTCATCATCATCATCTCTATCTCCTCCATCTTCATCAATACCACTAGAGACAACTTGGCAATACACTGCGGCTTGGGGAACATGAATGCCAATTTGTCTACCAGTGTTTCTCCCTCTCTCTAGGCTCATGTTCCTGTCATCCTCAACCTCAGAACCAACATCTGAATCCAGTAATGGCTGGGCATCATCAAGGAGCAAGTGGCTAATGCACATTGATGGACTTTTTATATAAATGGGAACATAAATCCTATCCATGTTCCAGCGTGTAGAAATGTGATAAGCCCCGCTCCATCTCTGGTTGCCCGCGCCATCCTCTTCAAGAATCAGAGTGAATGCAACGCTTCCTGCCGGTTCACTGCAATGAGCTGTCGAGCGCCTGCGAGATCTTTGGTCCCCGCTGCTTCCTGGAATTGTCTTTTCCAGTACAACGGCAGCTCGGATATTGCGGCACTCCGATAGGCGGGCCTATTGGAAGTGGTGCAATACCTAATCTAACAGGTATCGACCCTCCCTGAAAGTGCCATTGGGCACCGAGGGGCGAGAATCCGATAAGCGTAAGTTCCACATTGTGGTGGAACTCCTGCTTTAAGGTTTTTTGAGGTACATTAAAGTCTGTGATAGTAACTACGCATAGTTAAAGTTTCAGGACTTGAGGACAATCGTAATTTTAATACATTTTTGGCACCAATATCCCAGTGAAACTATTTAAAGTGGCTAACGCTGTGGTCAAATAACTCAGCGGACTCCTCAATGGCTGATGTTAGGGCTATGGCAGGAATAGATGTGGACACAGGAGGCAGGTCATTATGTGGTCAAATAACTCAGCGGACTCCTCAATGGCTGATGTTAGGGCTATGGCAGGAATAGATGTGGACAAGGAGGCAGGATTATTCACTTTGGCAACTGCACACTTGTCTCTGCTTGTGGAATGAGGAGGATGAGGAAGGTTTAGTAAGCCAGTCCACCACCTCCTCTGCATGCTGTGGCTGGATAACACGGGCAAACTCACTAAACAGAGGAAATGATGCCCTGCCTGAGGACTGACCACCACGTCCACCTTTGCCTGTGGACACATTTTTTGCTGGCCCCCTTACAGTGCCAAGGGAACGTCTGACTCTCCTTGTTGTCCTCCCAGACATTATTGAGAGGGAGGGGGCTGTGCTTTTAAGCAAATGTAAAAAAGAAGTTGAAATCTGTATGTAGATGCACTTTAATCAATGTAAAGAGGTGTTGTTTAGTGCACTTAAATTTGAGTACTCACACTACACAGCCACACTTCATGGATACACTATGATATACTGCAACATAATGTGCCAAACGTACAGTGACACACAGAACTATATGGTGTTAAACTGGCAGTAACGCACACAAAAGAAAATGGCGTTAAACTGGCAGTAACCCACAAATCTATATGGCGTTAAACTGGCAGTAACGCACATGGAACTATATGGCCTTAAACTGGCAGTAACACACACAGAAGTAAATGGCGTTAAACTGGCAGTAACACACAAAACTATATGTCGTTAAACTGGCAGTAATGCACACATAACAATATGGCGTTAAACTGGCAGTAACACACACAAAACTATATGTCGTTAAACTGGCAGTAATGCACACATAACAATATGGCGTTAAACTGGCAGTAACGCACACAGAACTATATGGCGTTAAACTGGCAGTAATGCACACAGAAGTAAATGGCGTTAAACTGGTAGTAGCGCAATCAAATAGATGGTGTTCAACCGTCACTACACTGGTGCTATCTGAACTGTCCCCACTCTAGCTATACACTAATGTAAATTGTGTACTAACACAGTCTGACTACACTACACTGAAACTATGTGAGCTGTCCCTACTCTACACTAATGTATGTATGAATGACACGGTCTCACTACAATACAGTGAAACTATCTAAGCTGTCCCTACTTTAGCTGCACCCTCACTACACTCACACTATCCCTAGACTGATACTAAACTAATATTCTACACTGACAATTGAAGCAAAATAGCACAGTATATAACAATAACTAACTAATAACTCTGAACTGAGCCCTGTTCTATCTCTCTCCACGCCAAAATCACACTGAAAATGCCTGCCATTGAAAGAATACTTTTATACTGTGCGGCGGGAATGAGCCAAGATTGGATAGTCATGATGACAGTGTCCAATCATGACTCTGACAGTGCTCTGTGCCATGATTGGCTGAACCTTTCACTGCTTTAGCCAATCAGGGCTTGCAATGCACTGTTCAGCATTGCAATGCATTGTGGTCGGTTTCGGGGGGTTGAACGACCCGTTTGTTCGGCTGTTCATCTAATGTCCGAACAGCGAAAGTTCGGCCAGAACTTATGTTCGGGCCGAACTGTTCGCCCATCCCTATCTGGGATACAATTTCACATATTTATGGATTATCAGTATGGTATATGTGGTATTCTAGTTTAGGTGGAAACTATTCAACAGATTCAACAGATGTATGGGTACACACAGTCTGACATTCCAAGAGAAAAAGTCAGATGGGAGCTTTTCATCGGATATTCCAACCATGTGTATGCCCCATTGGACTTTTTCCATCGAAAATTCAGATGGACTTAGATAGAGAACATGTTCTAAATTTTTCTGACGGAAAAAATTTAGAGCGGAAAAAAAGCTTGTCTGTATGCTGTTCCGACGCACCAAAAATCACGCATGCTCTGAAGCAAGTACGAGACGGAAGCTATTGGCTACTGGCTATTGAACTTCTGTTTTCTAGTCCCTTTGTACGTGTTGTACGTCACCGTGTTCTGGATGGTCGGAATTTGCAGTGACCGTGTGTAAGCAAGACAGCTTGAGCAGAATTCTGTCGAATAAACCTTCAGAGTTTATTCCGACGGCAAAACTGATCGTGCGTACAGGGCATTTCTGCATAATAATCAATCAGCTTCCATGTTTTATTACCAAAGCCTAAATGAAGAGCTGACCTTAGAAGCTGATTGGTTTCTATGCAGAAGCGAGCCTGATTTTGCACTCTCCAGCTTTAGTAAATAAACCTCACTGTGTCACATTTAATATTTTTGTTGTGTTTATTTTCACAAGTTGCACCTATCTTTACAATTATATATATTCTTAGTGGCTTCAACACTTAAAGGGGCAACTGCCCATATATATATATATATATAAAATTAAGCCACATATGGCCAGCCTTAGTTTTTAATAAACAGATTTTTATCTATATGGAAAGCACTATGAATTGTTCTGTTTCTCTTGAGTTTACCTTCTCAGTAAGAATGCATACAAGTTGATACAGGCATACCCCACTTTTAAGTACACAATAGTATTAATTTACTAAAGCTGGAAAGTGCAACATCAGGCTCACTTCTGCATAGAAACCAATGAGCTTCTAACCCCAGCTTGTTCAATTAAGCTTTGTTAATATAACCTAGAAGCTTGTTGGTTTCTATGCATAAGTGAGCCTGATTTTGCACTTTCCAGCTTTAGTAAATAAACCCTATTATGTAATTAAAAGTGGGGTATGCCTGTATATACACTAATAATCACTGGCCACTTGCTTATAGCTATTCCCAGTCTAAAAGTGAAAAAAGGTCTTAGCCCATTTAAAAAAAACATAAAGGTTTTGCTGCACTACAAGAGCTGAAGATGGATTTTTTGTTTACATGTTCCACATTTTGATTATTAAATGTACTGTTTAGAGTATATGGACATCATTTTTTGTTTTATGATTGCTTTCTGAACACAAGTTTATAATTGTTCATTTGAACACATTTTAGAAAGCATTTGAGCACAGAACAACATTTTATTTAAAACTAGAATTGCATTACTGGCTTCTACTTAAGATAAACTCAAGGCAAATCTCTCTTAAAATGTATACAAACGCAAGAACAAAATGTAATAAGTTGCAGTTTAACAGTCTACTGTATATTGTTATTTAATTTAAGTTTTTATGGTAAACTGAAATTGCAGATTGCAAAGAGAATGAATATACTAAAATAATTAGTAAAAATAATCAAAGAAGGTATATGCCTCGGCAAGTGTAATATTTATGCCTAGATAAATACCGTCATAACATCATCCTCCCTAATTGTATTTATGGCTACACAATAACAGAGTTACACCAGATTTGTCTTTGTGAACCAGTAGATTATCAGCTAGTTAAACTGTATCAGACCAACAATCAATAAACAAATAATCAACTTTCTGTGTTTTATTTATTATTAGGCAAAATGTTGTATGCTTGAAAGTCATTTAGAAATCTGATAATTCTATATAGCTGTCTTTATTCTTTATTCATTCATAATGATCTGACCAATTATTATATTCTTAATATTCAAAATTTAATTTGGTTTAAAAAATCTCTCTGCAGAGTTTCCCTTTAATTAGTGTGAATGAGTTTTTGTTTTTAATACATTTCAAATGTGATATTCAGCTGGGTTTAAGTTCTAAAAGCTGTTTTAGATGTTTAATGGACATTGTAATATATATATATATATATATATATATATATATATATAATGTTTTATAAAATATTTCATTTAAAGTAGCTGCTTAGAAAATTTCACTTAGGTGGTTTAGTTTAGTTTGTGTGTGCGCAGTGGTGGTGTGAAAAATTAAGAGGGCGAGCACATTATATGTATATTTTTGTAGGCTCATATTAAGAATATACGATTTGAGTTTCTGTAGACTTTTCACTTTGAGGTCCCTCCCCCCCCCCCCCATTTCCTGTAGATAAAATTTCACTTTGGCTGTGTTTAAAGTAAGAAGAGATGGTGACCAAATTTGGTGTGTCTGAAGTATACCAGGTGTTGTAGGCTGTTTTCACTCTTGACACCCTCCTTTTGATGGCGGAGTCAAAGAGGAAGAAAGGTGTGGTTATCTTTCTGCGGCAAAAATTTGGAATTTGGAAGTTCATAAAAACAGATTGCTGGTTGAAAAACTTCCTCTTGGCTTCCTGCTTGCTTCCTTATCACATCTCTTCAACACACACAGACATCCTTCAGCCTTTTTGCACACAAAGGGTTATCCAGTCATCTTCCCCTTTCAGCAGACCATGTGTCCTGCTCTGCTAAGAACTCTATTAATCTTTACTAAGTAACACATTCTTTTGTATCATTGTACAATTTTTTGTAAGTATTATTTTTCTATTTTGGTGTGTACAATAAAACACACATTTTGATTTAACGCCGACTCAGAAATAAGTTAGGAAATTCGTCTAACAATCACATTTGAAAGCTTATGCGATAATAAGCGATATATTACACCAATAAGAAAAAGAGTGGTAATGGTTTACTTATACAGCAAATCACACCTATTATTTAATTTCAAAAACATGTAAAAATGCCTATATATAAAACATATGGTAAAATGTATGACAATTTATTTTATGGATTGTGTTATATTCAGTGTCTGTAGAATAAACAGAAGATAATTATGGACTTCCTCTTTAGGAGCAGTAACCCATACCAGGCCCTTTGGGTGTGGTGTGGATTTTGAGGTAAACCCCCACACCAATTTTTTTTTTAAATTTAGTGGGGTCCCCCAAAATCCATACCAGACCCTTATCTGAGCATACAGCCAGCAGGTCAGGAAGGGGGGGGAGTAAGCACCCTCCCTCCTGAACCATACCAGGCCACATGCCCTCAACATGGGAGTGCTTTGGGAAAGGGGGGCCCTGCCCCCCAAAGCACATTGTCCCCATGTTGATGGGCAGCACACTGTCTTAGTAGTTAGCACTTCTGCCTATCTGTACTAGGGTTATTTCTTTGAATATCAACCTGCTTTGATGAAAACATTACCCCAGGAGTCACCATGTTTGGTGTAGGAAAGGGAAAAAAAATATTGTTTTCCATGTGTAAAATATGTCACCAAACGAACCGAAGGTACATACAGTCAGTTGCTAAAAGGTTTAAATGTTCTACAATGGAGGCGGATATAAAAGCAAATAACTTGTTAGCATGCGCTTCTTATATTGAGTTGTCCCTTATCTTTTATTTCAGTGTTGCAATGTGTGAGGTCTGTTGACTAACATTTTCTATATTTTTTATTTAGTGCTATTGTATGTCAAACATTTCAGTAAAGTAATTTTTTTTAATGCTTAATTGTGTTTAATTATTAAACACAATAATTATTATTAATATCTATATAAATGAAAGAAAATTAAATAGAAATACAATTGAAAAGAAAATTATATATATAAAAAATTAAAATTAACTAAAAAAAATAAAAAATAAAATATGGGAGTGACAAAAAAATATATATACACATGCTCAAATGGATCACATACATAGTTACATAATTAGTCAGGTTGAGTCCATCTAGTAAAAAAATATATCATACAATCCCATATACCCAATCATATACCCACAGTTGATCCAGAGGAAGGCGGAAAACCCGCCAGAAAATAAGGATCCAATTTGCTACAGCAGGGAAAAAATTCCTTCCTGATCTCAGAGACACAATCGGATTTTCCCTGGATCAACTTTACCTATAAATGTTAGTACCCAGTTATATTATGTACATTTAGGAAATAATCCAGGCCTTTCTTAAAGCAATCTACTGAGCTGGTCAGAACCACCTCTGGAGGGAGTCTATTCCACATTTTCACAGCTCTTACTCTGAAGAAACCTTTCCGTATTTGGAGATGAACTCTCTTTTCCTCTAGATGTAAAGAGTTCCCCCTTGTCCTCTGTGTTGACCCTAAAGTGAATAACTCAATACCAAGTTCACTATATGGACCTTTTATATATTTATACATGGTGATCATATCCCCCCTTAATCTCCTCTTCTCAAGAGTGAATAAATTCAGTTGCTCTAATATTTCCTCATAGCTGAGTTCCTCCATGTCTCTTATCAGTTTGGTTGCCCTTCTCTGCACTTTCTCCAGTTCCCCGATATCCTTTTTGAGAACTGGTGCCCAAAACTGAACTGCATATTCCAGATGAGGTCTTACTAATGATTTGTACAGGGGCAAAATTATATCTCTCTCTCTGGAGTCCATACCTCTCTTAATACACATCCAAAGTGTTCCTGCTACCCTGGAGACCTGTTTGGGATCATTGTGCCAACCATACTAGCAGAAGGAGCCCACCTGCACACTGCAAACAAGCTCATTTTAAAGCCAACCGACCACTAAGACATATATTACACAGAAGTCAAACTGTAATGCAGATAAAACACACTTTGAAATTAAGTGCATAAGTGATGAAACAAGTTTTCGTAGGAATCGAGTAAAATGAAAAATGAAAATACATTTCTGACAGGGTTCTTCAGAGAAATGGTTTAAAACTGATGTTCTCATTTAAACTAGGTGCCCTAGTAGCATTCAACTTGAAGATCCACTTGGTTTCAAGTTTCATTAGTGTCTTATTAATATCTCTCCCTCGCTCTGAACTTTTTACGTGTTCTAGTGCAAAATTTTATTTTGCGGGCATCAAAACCATGAAAAAGGCCCACATGATGACTAACTGTAGTTGGCATTTTACCATTTTTGATCAGATATATATGATCAGGGATACATTTTCAAAACAGCCTTTTTTTTTCAGTACGTAAAAGGCCTTACTTGCGCATTGCATAAGATATATTACTCCCACAGTTAGACAATTCATGTCTAATCTGGGGGTCCACCATTCTGACCCCTTTGTAAATATATGTGGACCTTTTATTGGGCTTTTGCAGTTGTGTTCTCCTTCCTCTGCAGATGGTTGGTGCCCCCTGTATACACACACAAGATTTGTGAGTAACCCGACTATTTTACAGTTGGAAGTGTAATACTGTGTCATACCTTACATATTGTATGTGTTGTTTCATGTGCCAACCATACTAGCAGAAGGAGCCCACCTGCACACTGCAAACAAGCTCATTTTAAAGCCAACCGACCACTAAGACATATATTACACAGAAGTCAAACCGTAATGCAGATAAAACACACTAATGAATATTAATGACATGTGCATTTTTTTTCGTCCGAATACATTTTTGTCCGAATTTCGGGTATTTTCGTTATCGTTTTAACAAACAATAACCAACGTGCAGAATCCGAAAACCGAAAGATCCGACAAACAAATGCTTTATTTTCGTTTTCGTTGGAACAGTTCGATATAGATAGATTCGACATGATGCTGACAATAGCGATCTGTGTCCATCGAACCTGTGGTCGAATGTGTCTAACCTTAGCTATATTAGTTCAAGATTATTCTACATAGAGAGAAAATATTTGACATAGAGAGAAAAGATTCAACATTATAGAGACAATAGCGAAAAAGGTTGAATGTGCCTAACCTAACTCTATTAGTCCAAGATTATTCGACATAGAGAGAAAAGATTCAACATGAAGATTCGACGAAGCAGTAGCCGCGAGTAGACATTTATGGTCAAATGCTCTGCCCATAGGCTATAGAAGAATTCTAATGTTGGTTGACTAGTAATATTATTTAATAAATATAATTATTACTAGTGTCATACAACATTAGAATTCCACTATAGCTTGTAGGCGGAACATTCGACCGGAAATGTACGATTGCAGCGTCGTACAGTTTAGCTGCTCCGTCAAATCTTCTTAGAACATTCAACAGACAGACAACATTAGCCTTCAATGACAGATTCGACCTTAATTATTTCAGATTTTCGGACGAATGCATTTTTTAACGAAACAAAATAAATAAAAACGGATTTCGGGAGTAAATAAATAAATACATTTTTTGGACGAAAACAAAATTCCGAAATGGAATATTTCAGTGTGCACATGTCTAATGATTACTTCTTCTCACCAGAATATTCAAGGATCTCCTGAGGAAGCTATTATAGCTCACAGCCAACTTTCTACGCAATTTATAATTGTTCTTGTGTTATTGGTGCATTGCATTTTTTATATGGCTACTAGAATTATTTAATGGAGTATAGGTTGATCATATCAGTGAGATCAGTGAAAGAGAAAAATTATCTGTTTGCTAAATTTTATAACAAACTACAAAAACTTTTTTTTTCAAAATGTTCAGTCTTTTTTCATACCACCAAAAGAAAGCTCTATTTGTGTGAAAAAAATGATACAAATTTTGTTTGGGTACAGTGTTGCATGACCGCACAATTGTCATTCAAAGTGTGACAGTGCTGAAAGCTGAAAATTGGCCTGGATAGGAAGGGGTGAAAGTGCTCAGAGTGGAGTCGGCTCCACTCTGTAGGTTCCTGGAGGGATTACTGAATGATTAGTCACCACTGCATGTTTAAACACTACAGTGGACTTTACAGACATCTGATGGGTTGATGCACAAGTGCCTGCTGAATTTATTTGAAAGCATTTTTTCCAGTCTTTTGGAACTACATGTCTAATCTCCCAATGAATGTGGACTGTTAATGGTCAGAGAGGCTTTTCTTGCCTCCTCCTTGATTATCCAGTATTTTTCAAGTTTTTCACTTCTCATCCCCCTCTCCCCCAGTGAATGATATACCTATATCTATGCCACCCTCTGGCTATTGGTATTATTGAGAGTCCACCTCTTGTTGGAAATGGTGATTTACTTCTGATCATCTGGGAGATTTCCATGTGTAGACAACCGGTTATCTGTGAGACCTGTTTTCTTTCAACCAAAACCATGGATCCTGAAGAAGCAATAGCAAAACACATTGACGCACAGGCTATAACTAGCATCTATTCAGTGTAAATTGTTTGTAAATATGTATTGTATGCTTTTAACTCTTTTCTATATATGACCTGTCTGTAGTAATCTTGTTGTTAATAAAATATTAGTTGTATTATACTTTTGTCCATTGCCTGAAAAGTCTGAATGAGATCCTCTGCCCCTTTATTCCTCTCCTCTTCTGAGTTTATCAGCAATCAATGTTTAATTTTGAATTTGATTCATGTTTGCTTGTTTTTATTTTCCAGTTGTTTATCTTATATTTAAAATGTTCACTAATGCGACATACTGAAAAGATTTAGTTCACAGTCTTCTTAGAGAATAGACATAAATTTGTATGAAATTACAAGAGAGAGATTTCTGCAATCAAGCTCTATATTTCAAATAAAAAAACAATCCATGTATTACCGTAACACATGAAAAAATGACTGAGGATCTATTTTCCCAATCAAGCGTGTTGTCCCAAGAGAGCTCAGAGAAATTATTAGCTACATGGTGGCCTAATTCACTCAAAATGTAATTTCCCTGACCTCACTTAGTCAGATGAAAACAAGCAAATACAAGCTGTTTGCTTTCAGAGCTTTCAGAACATAACAATAAACCCGTTCACGTTTTTTTAACTTGTTGTCATAATGACATAATTAAATTGTAAAGTGATCTTATTACAGTCCTAATTTAGCAGTCATATGAAATGCTGAATCTTGATTTTACTGTGTATGCCTACTTTTTTCTATGTGTCATATTGTTGTAGTGTTTTGTATACAAAGGTACAGTATATATATATATATATATATATATATATATATATATATATATATATATATATATATATATATATATATATTTTTTTTTTTTTTTTTGTTTTATTCATTCTAGTTCTACTGCTATTCAAATCCAATTTTGGTTTCGAATTTCTAAACGACTAAAACAATTTTTTTAGTGCTTTATTAAATATGTGTTTTAGCATAAATCAGTTAGAAAATACTTATTTGTTTCATCCAAACCATATTTGATTTGTAAAGGGCTAACTTCAAGTAAAGGGCTGACTTCAAGTATTTGCAAGGTGAAAAAGGTTTTACACAGATCGGTTTACATTCTAGGTATTAAAGGTTATTGTAGGATGTTATATCTAATATATATATATATATATATTAGATATATGTAGTGTTTTTTTTATGTATTTCGTATAGGCATTTTATTTGGGCATTCTAGGACAAATTCATTATGCAAGAATATAGATTGGGGATTCAAGTCTAATCTACACCTCAAAAGAGTATTTAGGTGTCATCTCTTAATCTAATCAATAGTCGCACATATCAAAGGGGAACAGATAATGAATGCATGGGAATATGCAAGAATGTAGATTAGGGCAGTTTGTATGACTACAGCTGTTCACAGCTTGGGGTTATCTGCTGTCACTCTGAAAGACAGGAGCAGATCAAAGCATTTAATGGAAATGGCCAATCAAATTGCTCAGACATTCAGTGTGTGTGGGGGATATAACAGGACGTTCAATCTGTTTAGAAGTGTGTGTTCTTATGAAGGCACCCAAGAGTCACATGGTTCCATGGGGCTCTAAATATTTACTAGCACTGTCGTGATTATGCCCTGTTGGATTGTCATCTACTACAAGACTGATTTTTGTCATTTGTAAGACTGTTCTGTTTTGGAAGCCAATAAAATCTCTCTCTGGGAGAATCGGGTTTTGCTGCGGAGAAGGACTTTTTAATAACTACATACCATCTAGGAACTATATATTAGATCACTACATTGGTGCTGTTCAAGCGACCAGAAGAGCATTTTCAGGACTTAGTAACAGAAGTCGGTGGTGAAAACAATGAAAACAATGCTGTGAGTTGGACAGAAGTCTGATGGAGACCCAAGACCTGTGCTGTGACTCTAATGTCTGGTTGTGACATAAGAGAGTCTGATCTACAAAATCAAACAAGTTTGGACCCCAGAATTATTCTCTGGAGACTGGAAACGAAGAAAAGGACTGTATCGTGTACCAGAAGACCTGAGCCGGAAGCTGAAGGAGTAATTAATGCGGTGAGTAAAATATTTCCTTTTTTTTTTTTAAATTATTAATAATATAGTCAAAATGCCTACTCAGTGTGAAGCTAGTGTCAGTTCTGATAAAGTTAACAGATGGGTGTTAAAATGTATTAAGCGTCATGGCGGTCCTTATGAAGTTCCAGAAAAGTATAAGCAGACATGGACTATGCTGAATGAATTTTTAGAGAAAACTGTTTTTTGATAGCAAAATTTCAGAAAGTAAAAGAAAAGGTTGTACAGGGCTTGTTATCTTGCTGTTTAACAATGTAAAGTTCTTTGAAGGATAAGGTTGAGGAAATTACCCAGTTACAGAGTGCAGTCGATAATAGCAACAAGGTTTGTCAGAGGTTACAAAACCAATCAAAAAGTGAGACTATTAATTTAAAATTGCATGCAGTCACCATTGGGGGTGCGTTGCTTGAGAAATCTAAACGTTGTGATGAATTATCAGAGGAAAATGAGAGATTGAAATTATGAATTATGGAATTAGAGAAGAGATCTCAGGAATGCAGATATGCATCAAATCTGCAGCAAAATACAAATACAAACATTCTATCAAATGAAACAGAACCTCATATTAAATCTGATAATTCATTGCCAGCCGCACCCACTGAGACCACCACAGTTTATAACAATAATAACAATACAGGTGAAGTTCAGTTTGTAATGAAGCCTTTGAAACCAAAAGAATTACATGCAATTCTTATAGAAATAGGAATGATTCCCTGCCATGATTTAAACAGATTTTTAAAATGGTTTTGTGACTTGCAGAGTGTCAGAGATATGTACAATCTCAACCCATCTGATTTACGAGTTATACAACATTCTATAGGGAGTAGTCTTTGGGTGAGAATTAAACACATCTGTATTCAGCCAATGAGGATAAGGGACATATTACTGGAATTATTATGTGTTTTGTATGGTGTACGTTCTGATGTTACTATTCATGGGAAGATCAAACAAATGCAAAGTGAATCTCCCTATGAACTGTCACACCGGATAACAGCTATTATGGAATTATTGGTCAGTAACAATCTTGCATTTGAGCATGGTGGCTTGTTACATATGAGTATATTTCTACATGCTTTGCATGAAGATATCAAACAAAATATTTTACTAGTTACCCCAAATCCTCATGATTTAAAAGACGTATTGTTGAAAGCAGACAATTTATGGAGAAAGTCAAATGAGCAAGCTGTCAAAATTGATTTAGCCACATTGTTTAGGACAAATACTGAACATAAAGATCAAAAGAGTCTTATGATAACAAACAAAGAGGAAACACCAGGTCAAATATAGGTGATATTAATATGAAAAACAGAGCTGACCAAAATCATAATAAAAAAATGTCTAAGGCCTGGATACCGTTTTCTCAATTAAAACAGAAATATGACCACTTGAAGATTGAGTATGATAAAATGAAAATAGAACATTACACATTATTGGAACAGCTGAACAGATTACATTATCCAGATCTGTTATTGAATACAAATAACACTTCTCTAGCAGTGGGGGTGGATTAGTTTCAACCTATGGATGTGTAAATAGTCCTTTGTTTTAACTTCAAAGAATTTTTAAGGACCTTGCTAATTAGTTTTGTTGGAGAGTTTTTTGTCTTTCAGATATTGGAGATACTGCATGTGAATAGCATGTGAACTGCAAGCTGAAATTACTGGCTAGTGGGGGAGAAACGCTGAATAAACAATATCATGGACTCTCTCAATATTCATCAAGCAATTGACCCTTTTTTTTTTGACTTTTTTGACTTGGACAATGGACTTTTCCCTATATTTTTTTTTTATTTTTTTATTTTTCACCCTTTCCCATTTTTATTCATCAAGCCCTTTTTTTTATTTTTTATTTTTCACCCTTTCCTATTTTTATTTTTTTATTTTATTATGTTTTATTTCTTGAACTTTATCTTAAAACCAGAGCGAAACATTTAAACCTAAAATAATTTTCATAACACCTGTACATATTACATATTGCATATTGATCAATATATTTGATATGTTTGTTGCTTGATTTATGGGTCAGTTCTAGTAGTTAGAACGACCCAAGTGGGGGTATATGTAGGATGTTATATCTAATATATATATATATTTAGATATATGTAGTGTTTTTTTATGTATTTCGTATAGGCATTTTATTTGGGCATTCTAGAACAAATTCATTATGCAAGAATATAGATTGGGGATTCAAGTCTAATCTACACCTCAAAAGAGTATTTAGGTGTCATCTCTTAATCTAATCAATAGTCGCACATATCAAAGGGGAACAGATAATGAATGAATGGGAATATGCAAGAACGTAGATTAGGGCAGTTTGTATGACTACAGCTGTTCACAGCTTGGGGTTATCTGCTGTCACTCTGAAAGACAGGAGCAGATCAAAGCATTTAATGGAAACGGCCAATCAAATTGCTCAGACATTCAGTGTGTGTGGGGGATATAACAGGACGTTCAATCTGTTTAGAAGTGTGTGTTCTTATGAAGGCACCCAAGAGTCACATGGTTCCATGGGGCTCTAAATATTTACTAGCACTGTCGTGATTATGCCTTGTTGGATTGTCATCTACTACAAGACTGATTTTTGTCATTTGTAAGACTGTTCTGTTTTGGAAGCCAATAAAATCTCTCTCTGGGAGAATCGGGTTTTGCTGCGGAGAAGGACTTTTTAATAACTACATACCATCTAGGGACTATATATTAGATCACTACAGTTATGAGTATTGCTAAGAGAATAATTTACCATCCAATCCATTCTTGTAAGAAATTGAAACATATATGTTATCTTGGTGCTGTAGCAACAATCATATTAAAACTGGAAGAGATAAGAAAAACACTACTATGGATGAGGTTCAAGTTTGGGTGGAGCATAGAAGAAAACCCAACCAGTTTGTAGTTTGCAGAAACAGCAAACTAATGTACCCATTAGTGTCATAGCAAGCAATTACCAATATTGCACTTCCTGGCTTTGTACTCAGGTCAGATGGCAGCCTACAGCAATTTTTGCTACTGCTCAGGCTCCCCCCAGCTGTATAATCCCCCCCCCCCATTTGATTTTGTTTGCCCTTCTCCTTGCATTGTGGTAGGTCAGGACCAGGGAGGGCCGGGCCATTTTTATACGGGACAAGGTGGGGTTTAGGCCTAGCACATCTTTTTTTTAAAGGTTGCACCTAGTTTTAATTGACATTCCTGCCTGTGTTTGCTTTACCAGGCAGGGGCTTGCCTTACAAGTAAAACAAATACAAATAAAATGTATTCAACATTTTAAAAAATATGTAAATAATAAAATTTGTTTAACAAACTAACACACTTTGTTTTCTTGGTATTTTTTTTTATAAAGGTAGTATGCAATTTTTTATTGCCAAATGGCTTTACAAGGAAAAACAATAAAACATTTAACTAGAAACGTTAAAAAAAATCATAAATAATAAAATGTGAAAAATACTGCCTGCCTGTAAATTGGATCTATCTTTGCTATTTAAAATAGACTTGCCTCTGGCCAGTTTTACACTGTTGTGTCATCTGTGGTCTCTTTATTCTTATAGTAAAACACTTGCCTATAGTATTTGGAGATATGTAAAAAAAAGGCAAATAGGCTTTTTACTTTGTATGGAAATTATCACTTTACAAGCTTAGTGAATTAGGTGTAGCACTGCTGACTTCCATCACATGATATACTTTATTTTTTTTTTATTTTCCTTGCAATTGTGATTGGGTAATTTTCACCATACTCACCAAGTTAAGGGATGTTTTCTTGCAACGTTAACAGCCTATTTGCCTTTAGTAAGTCTAGTCTCTAGTACATTTTGGACATTTTGTGCTGTTCAATTTTTTCCCCATATCTCACAAAAAGTCTTTACTAAGTATTGATATAAAAATAGCCATTATATGTTTGTCTCACTTAGCTGGTATCTTTTTAATGCTTATGTTTATAAAATAGGTTTATTTGGGTAAAATAATTGTATTTACATTTTTTTTTGTAAATGGGGGTCAGGGACAGAAGCTGATATAGCTTTACGTCAAATCTCTAAAAAATTTAGAAAAGTAAACTCTTCCTAAAAAAATTCCCCTTTCACTGCAAAGTAAAGGCATAATGGGCTAGTATGCATCACATATTAGCGCATTATGTGGTTTAAAACTTTGGTTAATTTTTTTTTGTTTAATTTGACCCATTTTTTCACACAAACTCCTCAAACATTAAAAAAGGGTGGTAGCTGGAATTTCGCAGTGGACGTGTTTATTTTAGTAAAAAAAATAAAAATACATTAAAGTTAATTTTAAGGCCTCATGTACTTAGAAAAAACACTGCTTTGAAAGACATTTTTCATTTTTAATTTATGCCTATGAATGCAGTTCAATTTCAGCTAATGTGTCCATGTATATCATGGAGTTTGGATTCATATTTTAGAGCAGATTTCAGGGGCATGAATAAAAATGCCCCAAACCTGCTTTCGGGGAAGAGGTTACTGGCACAATTTATGCACATACATGAACACATTTCATTCAATTCATTCCAATGGCTTGATTAAATGAATATTCTGACCAGTAGAATTAGTTTATGCTCATACACTTTAACCGCTTCAGCCCCGGAATATATTTACCCCCTTCCTGACCAGAGCTTTTTTTGCAATTCAGCTCTGCGCCTCTTTTGCTGATAATTGCGCGGTCGTGCGGCGATGCACCCAAACAAAATTGACATCCTTTTTTCCCACAAATAGAGCTTTCTTTTGATGGTATTTGATCATCTCTGCGGTTTTTATTTTTTGCACTATAAACAAAAAAATAGCGTAAATTTTGAAAAAAAAACGTAATATGTTTTACTTTTTGCTTTAATAAATATCCCCCAAAAATATATAAAAAAATTATATTTTTCCTCAGTTTAGGCCAATATGTATTCTTCTACATATTTTTGGTAAAAAAAATCGCAATATGCGTACATTGATTGGTTTGCGCCAATGTTATAGCGTCTAAAAAATAGGGGATAGTTTTCTGGCATTTTTATTATAATTTTTTGTTTTACTAGTAATGGCAGCGATCTGTGATTTTTATCGGACTGCAACATTATGGCGGACATGTCGGAAAATGTTGACACATTTTTGGGACCATTGGCATTTTTACAGCGATCAGTGCTATAAAAATGCATTGATTACTGTAAAAATGTCACTGGCAGGGAAGGGTTAACACTAGGGGGTGATCAAGGGGTTAATGTGTTCCCTATTGTGTGTTCTAATTGAAGGGAGAAGGTGGGGACTGTGTAGGGGAGATGACAGATCGCTGTTCATACTCTGTATGAACAGACAATCTGTCACTTCTCCCCTCAGAGAAACGGAAACTGTGTGTTTACACACACAGATGCTGGCTCTCCGTGTGCCCCGAGTGATCACAACCGCTGGGCACTCGCATCAGCTCTGTGGGTGAGCAGGGGGCGTGTGCGCCCCTAGTGGCCACTGGGCGAAGCGTTGTTACATAACGTTGTTTCGCCCAGCCGAGCCATTCTGCCGCAGTACAACTGCGGCGGCAGGTCAGAAAGTGGTTAAAACATTATACATCTGTAAATGTGCATAAACACAAATAATTACAAGCATTTTTCACACTTTATTATTTGTGGCAACCATTAGCAACATGTACCGTATTTATCGGAGTATAACACGCGCCGGTGTATAACACGCACCTTAACTTTAAGAGGGAAGTTTCAGGAAAAAACTTTACACAGCCCCCTGCATAGTACACAGCCCCTGCACAGCACAAACTGCCCCTGCACAACACAAACTGCTCCTGTACAACACAAACTGCCCCTTCACAACACAAACTGCCCCTGCAAAACACAAACTGCCCCTGTACAACACAAACTGCCCCTGTACAACACAAACTGCCCCTGCATAACACAAACTGCCCCTGTACAACACAAACTGCCCCTGCACAACACAAACTGCCCCTGTACAACACAAGCAGACCCTGTACAACACAAGCAGCCCCTGTACAACAAACAGCCCCCTTTCATTATAAAGACCCCCCCCCTGCACTCCCAGCGCTGGGACAGGGACAGCGCTGTGGGCATACTCTAGCGTTAAGAGAACTTCACACTGTCACCCCCTTCTCCTACACCACTCCTCCTGTGTCACAAACCTCCATTAACGCCACTCTTTCCCGTCCTGGGTCCCAGTCATGTGACTGCTCTCCTCTCCTTCATTGACGGTCAGATGACCGCTCTCCTCCTCCAATCAAATGCTACACACGAGGAGGAGGCGGAGCGGGAGGAGGAGAGCAGCCACAGCGAGTGCATTCTGAAGCTAAGTTGGGTTATGTTACTTACATAGGGGGAGCGGTGTGTCACATGGGGCTGGCACGGGTTTACTGGCAGTGCTGTTTCACAGCCAGGAGAGGCGGGGCGGCCGGCCTGACACCCTCCCAATAGGTGGCACCCGGGGAGGACTGCCCGATCCCCACCCCCTGTTGGTGAAATTACAGATATCGGCATATAACACGCAGGCACAATTTACCCTCTATTTTCAGGGCAAAAAAGTGCGTGTTATACGCCGATAAATACGGTAAGTACAATTTCGGGGCTTTTGTGAGCAGTTTCTCTCTGGCTTCTCATCTTTGTTCTTGTCTCCCTTTCACAGATATTTCCCAGTGTGGGGGGTCACATTTGAAGCATAAGAATACATACAATACATACATACTTTTTTTTTCAATATGTTTTTTGAGTTTTATAGGGAATAACAGGGATAGACATCACAATAAACAAATAAAATATAACATATGACAAGGTACACAGTGCAAACATATGGCTCAAGGATGGCAGATAATAAACATCCACGGGTTTCCAAAAGTGATAAGCATTTACAATACATGCAGTAATATCTTCATTAAAGTTATCATACGGCGTGATAGTTGACCCATATGCTCCATGAGTTAAAGAAATTGGCATATTTGAGGCCATTTATTGCTATGAGACATATGAGATTCTGTATGCACCAGTATCAGCAAATCTCCTCCAGAATGTCACCTAACCTTATACTTTGCCCATATAAATGTTGAATCAACTATCTTATTGGGAAGCAACCCTACTGTAGTCGAAATCATTTTTTACATGAAACAATCTGTTTTGTGATTTATTGAATCAGGCCCATTCTGTAAAAGCGGTAGAAAACATTATGCAATGTTCTTTAAAATGAAAGAACCTAGCTCTTCTGAAATAAGTTACACAATTTAAAATATTTTTTTCACAGGGCAGTAGATCTTAGCACAAGCAGTTGTAGCTCTAAGAATGTAGTATTCTATATTTAAATACAGGCTGTATGTGTCCTCTGAATAGAGCCCTAAGGGGATAAAGGTTTATTAGAGCTATTGGCCATGTTGCAATTTACTTGTCAGATCTAATGCCAGCATTTCCTTGGCTGGAAATCATTGTGGTAAAGTAACTGGCTTTAATAATGGATACATGTACTGAATTATTCATAAGAAGCAGAGTGAGCCCTGATGCTTTATGCTCAGTACTTTCATTAACAGTGAAATGCTGACTGTTCACATAGTGCCTCTGTATGTTCATTGCTGCTCCCTTTAAAGCATACAAAAATAATTTTAGCAGCATTTTAATTATAGACCCTGTTCAAATTACTAGCACTGTTATCACCTAGATTAACAGTGCATTTGTAAACATGTATTTCAATCATCAAGCCAAAGGCAGCCATATATAAGAAGTAGCAGAGAAGACATTGGGGTTTATTTACTAAAGCAGTAAAGACTGTTCACTTAGCAAAGTGAATGTTAGTGAATAAGGTACAGCTGTTTTTGAACATCCATTTATTTGTGAAAGGGCCTAGTTTTTCTTCACAAATTAGAAAATGGGTAGTAAAAGATGTATTTCCTTTAGGAAAAAGGAGGACATATATAAGAAAAAATACACATATTTTTACATTTAAGAGGACTTTTAATTCTCATAAGTGTTCCTTGTCGTATAGGAAATAACCTCTGTATACCTTGACTTTTGGAAGGAAACAAAAAAATGTATTTTGGACTTTATGTGCACACAACACTCATATTATTAAAAGATATAGATTTTTATTAATGATCATATAAAATTGGTTAAAACCCAAGAAAGTACAGTAGCATATTTGCACCTATGTGTCAATAAGGATGGTAGTCCCTATTAGGATATACAGCAATATGCACAAAAAACAGCAATCATAAATCCTGTAGGATATCAGTAATTGGGAATGCCATCATCTCTTTGCATGGGGCTTGCATGTTATTATTATTATTATTATACAGGATGTATATAGCACCAACAATTTGTGCAGCGCTTAACAAGATTAGGGCAAACAGTACAGTTACAATACAATTTAATACAGGAGGAATCAGAGGGCCCTGTTCGTTAGAGCTTACAATCTAAAATGGAGGGTCAAGTGATACAAAAGGTAATAACTGTGGGGGATGAGCTGATGGATAAATTAAAAGTGCAGTTGTTAGGTGGAGGCAGGTTAGGCTTTTCTGAAGAGAAACGTTTTCAGGGATAACCAGAAAGTGGATAGACGCCACCACTACAGACTGACATTGGATCAAGGGACGGGATCACACTGACCGGCCGGCAGTGTTGTGTTGTTATCTTTTTTGCCCATTTCCTTTTCATTTATGTAAGTTATTTTTAATCCGCTTTTAATAAAACCTAGTATTATCAGTATCACGCTATGGGTGGCCCCCTTTGTGTTTTCTCCCCAAACGGAGGATTGTATTAGGATTTGGCTGGCTATCTGGTTTGTGAACGGATTTCAGGACGGGTTCCTCCCCTCCATCCCTGTTCTCATTTGGAGTGTCTCTTTCCTGGAGCTGCCGTTAACCCTATCAGCGCTGGACTACTGGATACATTTCAAGCTTATATCCAATGCCCTATTATTCACATTTTCTGGTAAGCCTCCCATTCATCAGGTGGTCAGGATGAAGCACCGTTTGCATACATGTCACAGTGGATGAATTATAGCACGAGCACTGGGGTGTCAATTTAAAATACGTCTGATCGGTGGATTTAACCTATCCCATGCCTGATGTTTAGATTGATTATTCTGGACTAACTTACCTTTTGTCTGGACTGTTCTGTATGAGACCAGTTTTTTTCCATCTAATTAATCTGATGGTTTGCAATTTATATGTTTTTTTATATGTTTATTTATTTATTTTTCTATATTGGCGCAGCTTTATCCTACTGTATATAGAGTAGGAGATAGTCGGACAGATTGGGGTAGGGAATTCCAAATCTGTCCGGCTCGGAAGAAGTCCAAATCTGTCCGGCTCGGAAGAAGTTCTAGAAGCAAGCATGGGAGGAGATAACAAGGGAACTAGAGAGCAGGAGGTATTGGGAGGAACAAAGAGAATGATTTGGTTGGTATTATGAAACTAGGTTAGTGATGTAGCTGGGGCCATGTTGTGGATGGCTTTGTAAGTTATTGTTAGAATTTTGAATTGAATTTGTTCGGTGAGTGGCAGCCAATGGAGGGATTGGCAGAGAGGGGTAGCAGACGCTGAGTGGTTTGTAAGGTAGATGAGACTGGCAGCAGCATTCATGAATAGTGGAGAGCCAATTTGAAGGTAAGCCAATGAGGAGGGAGTTGCAGTAGTTGAGGTGAGAGATAACCAGGGAGTGAATTAGGAGCTTTGTGGTGTCATTGGTTAGGAAGGGACGTATTTTGGAGATGCTGTGGAGGTTAAGGCTTTGGAAAGTGATTGGATGTGGGGCCAAAGGGAGAGTTCAGAGTCCAGGATAACACCTAGCACCATGGCAAGCGGGGATGGGTGGATGGCTGTGACATTGATCTTGGCAGAGAAGTTAGAGGAAAGGGCGATTGGGGAAGAAATATTATGAGCTCGGTTTTGCACTGGTTGAGTTTGAGGAAGGTTGAGTTTGAGTGATGTTTTGCGTAGTTACACTTCTTCAGAAGCAGAGGGTGCAAAAATAAAGATGCTACAAAAAGATGTTGGTTGGTAGGAAACAGAAAGCTATGTCACCAGTATAACGTGTGTATTAGGTAGGGGGTCTCACACAACATCAGGAGTTAGGCGAATGTTTATAGCTGAACCAACAAACAAAAAATAAAAAACACAAGGACTTCTACACACCAAAAGTTATGCAAGCTTTTGGCAATCCATATAGCGTCTATGCCTGAATAAACATTTCCCTACACAGGGAGACATTGGTAATATGTTTTTAATTTGTACATAATGTTATAACACGCCAATGTAATTTCATATGTGTTGAGCACTTGTAGTAATACCACTATAATGGTGTTGTTATTGATAGGTCGTTAGCACCTGTTTTTCATTTAGAATAATTAAGGGTGGGTAGTGGCCCCATACTTAAACAAGTCACAGCTGACTATCCCTTGTGTTCTGACGAAGTCCTGGGTGTATAGGAATGAAACATGTAAACATCTAAACGCTGGTCCATCTGACCAGAGAAATCCATCTAACCTCCTCTAAGGACTTTAGGAGAACTACTACTTTTACAAATACACTGAAACACAAAACAGATCGGTACAATCTGAATATCACAGTCAATGAAACTGCCTGCTGGAGAACCTTTCGTATCGGGAACATACCGACAGGTTGACTCCCTTGAATATATGTGGAGATCTTTGCATGGTGACCAGCGGGATCTGTGAGAGATTTAAGCATAAAGAAGCATTGAGAAGTGTTATCTATAACTGTGAGTAAAAGGAACTACCTGCACGCTGTGGGAATCCCCTCATGCTGTCATGCTTTATTACACTTGAATATGTGGCAATTCACTACGTATGTAGCGGCCCCATCGGCTTTGAGTAAATAACGAGAGGAGAGTTTCTGACGGGAGCAGTGCATTTTTCTTTTGCCTCAAAGATGTGCATTAAGGTTGAACACCACAGAGGTTAATCTTTTGACTCCCTAAACACCATGAGCACTATTTGTACGATTTGCACCATATGCACCGTTTGGACCGTGAAAACTGTAAAATGACATACAATACATTTGTTTACAGAGATCACCAAAAAGGGGGTTACAACAGAATTACAAATATGGAGTTACAAAGTGGTGTTCCATTATCTATACACAAATATCTAAATTAACATTAACTTTTAAGAAAACATGACTATATGTTCAAACATGTGGATTGTCTACAGCATATCTTTTAACTAGCAGCATGGACTCAATTTATGCCTAAAAACATATACACTGACAATGACAATGCATCTTTTACTGCATACCTTACTCCGCTTGCCAAGGGGTGCAACTTTAAACTTTAGAAAACTTCCATAGACTATCTCCTTCCATGAGGTGCTGCTGCTTGCCTGGATGCTGAATGAATGAGAAAGCCCCTTGCAAAACTAGAGGAAGCAGGAAGTGTCTGGTGATTAAAACATTCCCCAGGGGAAAAAAAGTAAGGCAATACAGGTTACACCTGTCGTTCAGTGCTGAACAAAGATTTAAAGTGACAAGCGGACAGTTACACTCCCACCAAATTATGTTATGACGAATAAGACTTATGCGGCGTATACACGGTCAGAATTTCCGATGGAAACAGTCCGATGGGAGCCTTTCATCGGATTTTGCGACCGTGTGTATGGTCAACGGTCTTTTTCTGTCGGAATTTCCGACGGACTTTGAATTGAGAACCTGTTCTCAATTTTTCCGACGGAAAACCTTTCTATCGGATTTTCCGATCGTGTGTAGGCAATTCCGACACGCCAAAAATCACGCATGCTCAGAATCCACTACAAGACGGAACCGCTCGGTCTGGTAAAACTAGCGTTCGTAATGGAGATAGAAGATTCTTCACACTGGGTTTTTTTTAATTCTTCAATGCGCCGCTCATTCTCTTCTTTATAATGCTAGAAGAATGAAGTGGTTTTGCTGCTTATATTCACACAGAGTTTTTACAAACGTATTTCTTTATTATTTCTTGGTCTCTCCAGAATAATATTTATATTAGAATTTAAGCCAGATCTGCATGAAATAGATATAATTTTTTAAAGTGTTTTTTTTATTTAATAAGAATATTTGTATTATTGTATTATTTTCTCGTGCTCTCCCTTTTTTTAATGTTATGTTTCCACAATACCATTATTCTGTATTATTTTTAAACCTGTTTGTTGTTGGTGTCCCTTGTTAATTTTGACATTGTATTTTTGAAATGTACCTGCCTACTCACCCAAAATAAATTGATTTGCTATTTGTAGAAAAACACATAGGCAAGTATTTTCTGAAAACCAAATCAAAATGTATTTACCATCATAATTACAAAATAAAGATAAAGGCAACGCAGGAGAAATTGCTTCAATTGGTGAAGACCCGGGTCCCCAAGGCAGACATCAAATAAACTGGTAGCTGAGAAGTACATACAAAAAGGAGGACAATGAGGTCCAGGAGTCCCAGAGAACCGGAGCAGCAGCAGATGGTATATGTACCCAGTCTGTGGTCCTACAACAGGATGTTGGTTCTTTGAGACGTGAAGGCAGGGGATCACTTCCTGGTCTTCCGTAGAGCCTTCCCTGCAGCCTTCCGTGCAGCCTTCCCTGCAGCCTTCCCTGGAGGCTGTGGCTCTGGAGGTGGCATTGTGGCAGGAGGAGGAGGAGGATGGGGGAGAGAACAGAGGTGTTGGTTGTCCGACATTTCCCCACTTAACCCCTTCTGTATAGTATCGAAAATGATTCTTTCACACTTTCGCCGTTGGCCCTCCTCCATTTGTTGCAAATTAGAGGCCATATACATGCCATAGGCCTCCGTAGCGTCAAGGGGGGATCTGAGGGACTCGTTAGCCTCCCTGATCAAGGGGGGATCTGAGGGACTCGTTAGCCTCCCTGATCAGGGCCAGGTCAACTTACCAACAATCTTTTTTTTTGCACAGATAAATTATGTATAAAAAACCTTTACCTGGCTCCATCTGGGCTCCTCAATCTCCTCCTGTATGGCAGGCCAAGGTGTTCCATTATCTATACACAAATATCTAAATTAACATTAACTTTTAAGAAAACATGACTATATGTTCAAACATGTGGATTGTCTACAGCATATCTTTTAACTAGCAGCATGGACTCAATTTATGCCTAAAAACATATACACTGACAATGACAATGCATCTTTTACTGCATACCTTACTCCGCTTGCCAAGGGGTGCAACTTTAAACTTTAGAAAACTTCCGGGGGCGCATGCGCGGCGCGATCCTGGACGGAAGCAAGGGCTAGGAGCTCCGAGAGACCCAGAGACAAACGCGAGTTCCCCGGGGCCATCTAACCTGAATTTCGGCTCTCAGATACCCATCACCCCCGGTGGAACACCCAGCGCATGCCGGGCCCTAAGAATCGCCGTGGCAAACCGGCTCAAAGGTCCCTAACGAACTACCTTCTGAGAGTGCGGGAACAACACACGATGTCCCAAGATGGCGCCCAGCCGGAGCCAGCGCCGGCGTGCTCTCAGGCCTCGGCCGCATCCCCGGAACACTCAACGGGAGACAGTGAGTACACTAATCTCCTCACAAAAGCTGACCTGGAGGACAGCCTTTCCTCTATGTACAACAGACTGGCTAAAAAGTTCCAGACGGAACTACATAAGGCTACCAGCACGCTGTCCACCGAGATCGCGGCCTTGGGAACCAGAACGGACATGTTAGAGACCAAACATGACGAACTATGCCTGTCCCACTCTGACCTCAGGACGGACCATGAAGCCCTCACAGACACGGTTCAGGTCCTGCAAGCCCACCTCGAGGACCTGGACAACAGGAACAGGAGGAACAACTTGAGGGTGAGGGGGGTCCCTGAAACGGTCACTGACCTGCCTCAGGCAGTGCAAACACTTTTTCACTCCCTGCTTCCTGAGACCCCAATTACGGCCTTTACTTGCATTCTGCCTTTCCTAAGTCCCTACAATACCCACGACTAACTCTTCATCGACCCGAGAAAAGCTGAAACAATTCTGGCTCTGGCCAAAAAGCCGGTAATTCATCTGTATGTGTCCTGCTAACTATTAGGGCCATACAGTCGGAGCGATGAGATTTATCTGGAAATACCCTCTTCTCTGGGGGTGGTCCACTCCAAAGCGGATAGGAGATGTACCTTAGCCCGCAATATGGTGAGGGCAGGAAGTGTCTGATTAAAAACACCCCAGGGGAAAAAAAGTAAGGCAATACAGATGTCGTTCAGGCTGAACAAAGATTTAAAGTGACAAGCGGACATGTTACACTCCCACCAAATTATTTATGACGAATAAGACTTATGCGGCGTATACACGGTCAGAATTTCCGATGGAAACAGTTGGGAGCCTTTTTTTTGCGACCGTTTGTGTATGGTCAACGGTGAATTACTTGAATTGAAACATGTTCTGGGGGAACGGTCACAGAGTTTTTACAAACGTATTTCTTTATTATTTCTTGGTCTCTCCAGAATAATGAATTTAAGTCTGCATGAAATAGATATCAAATGGTTTAGGCAAGTATTTTCTGAAAAAAAATCAAAATGTATTTACAATCATAATTCAAAAAAGCCAAACCAATGTCAACAAACTGGTAGCGCAATGAGGTCCATCTCGCCACTGCTTCCGTAACCCCCTGCAGCCTCCGTGCACGAAGACAAACGGGGGCCAGTGCTGCCTCCTCTGTTTTTGTGCCCTTCCTCTGTCCCTCGACCTGTGTATGGAAAAGGGACATTCTCCTCCGGGGGTGGAAATCCCAAGCCTGGTCACCACTCTGCATCAGGGACCCGGGTTATTCACAAATTGAGAACGTCAGTAGAAAACAAAAATAAAAATCTCAATAATCTCAGTCCGTGCAAAACACTCTTCCATCCAAATTTTGGGGTAAAACGAACAAAGGATCACATCCGACCATTCCGCCCCACCCAATTTTTCACATTCCACATAGGGACGTAGGGAACAGGAACTCCAGTGGATACTCATAGGGTAAAATTGTGTTCAGCTTGGAATTCTAAAAGACAATTGTGCTCATTCATACCCCCATAGCCACCGCCATCCACAACAGGTGACACGGGTGTTTATACTATTGAAAAAATATTTGGAATAATTTTCCCCGCTTATAGTTGAAATAGTATCGCATCAAATGAAACAAACCCCGAATGGGGCTCGCCCCCACCACCGCCATCAACACGATACTATTGAACCCCTTATAGTTGAAATAGTATGACCCCGAATGGGGTGGTGGGACGATGTGGACATGCTTCCCATCGATTGCCCCTCCGCAGTTAGGGAAATCCCACCGCTGGGCAAACTGGGAGGCCACAGTCTGCCATTCCTGTGGCGTGGAAGGAAACTGTGGAGTCAAACAAGAAAACTATAATTAGTACATTTGATAATAAAGATTACAAGCAGATTATACACAAACATTGTTGGCAAACATCAGTATAACATTTCTTGTAGTATTTAAAGGCTAAAATATAAGGTCCACTTATCAGATTCCGCCCCCCTCTGATGGCCCCTTGTAAATATTTTAGAGGGGGGGTATGTTTTGGACAGGTAACCACCCTCTCCACTACGTAATGGAGTAAAAAGTAATGTGGGATAGTTTGGCCAGCCCCTCCTTCATTACACTATTGGCAGCCCACTGGACAGGTTAAAAAAAAGGAAAATGGAAGCACATTTTTGGATTCTGCTATTACCTATCACAATAATAATAGGAGGAGAAGAATTAAAACACTAGCATTTGAAAGTATTGAGGCAGGCCCTGGCACTACATGCTTAGAAAAATTAATCCATAAATATGACCACTATAGAGGTAGGTATAGTGTGTATTGGGTTTGGCAAAGTCAGCACATAGAGGATTGGTATGAGCTGACTGAGCAGTTGGGGGAGTGGGGTTCAAAAAAGATTTGGGGCACCACAAAAAAAAGCCTCAGGCCCTCTGAAGGAATTTAAGGAAAACTAGAACATTTGTACACATTTTAGGGGGTGTTTAGGGTAAAGCATTACAATGGAGCTGACAAAATACATTGTTAAAGTGACTAGACTATAGGTATATATGGGCCCCAGATAGCATGCTGGGGGGGGGGGGGAGTGAAGGTAAAGATGCATGAAGGACAAAAAAGGAGCATAAAAAAATCCAACATGCATGAGGACAAAGGGGCACAGCATATTACAGCATATTGCAGCATATTGCAGCATATTGCAGCATATTACAGCATAATGAAATCCTGGTATTAGGGAACAAGGAAAGAAACACAATACATTAGCAAACAGTAAATACAATAGAATGTGATGTTAAAGAATAAAACTTACCCTCATATAGTCCTTCTGCAGGACCTGGATGATGGCAGAACAGGTCTCTGGAATGATGATCCCCAGAGCCTGGGGGGAGATGCCTGTCGAGAACTTGAGGTCCTGCAGGCTTCTCCCTGTCGCCAACAAATGTGAACTGACTACACGCACTGATAAGCAAATACGCACCGACAAGCACAAACTGTAGAGCAGGAACGATCTGAAGCACAAGTCTGAAAAGACACGAATCGTCTATAGCGAAACTCCTACTAACACGCAATAAACACGAGATCAGCAGAAGGAGCCCAACGGGTGCCAGAGATGGTGCTGAACTTTCCTTTTATGGTCTCGTCGTACGTGGTGGACGTCACCGCATTCTTGGCGGTCGGAATTTGGTGTGATCGTGTGTAGGCAACACAGCTTGAGCGGAATTCCGTCCCAGCGGAATTCCGTCGGAATTCCGTCGGAAAAACCGACACAGTTTTTTCCGACGAGAATTCCGATCGTGTGTACGAGGCATTAGAGTCATACATTATTTACAGAACATAACCATGGCCGCTATAAAACATGAGTCTTACACAATGTAGCTTGTAGGTACTTCTGTGACTGGCTACTGTATTGCGTGATGGTATGCTAGTGTATCACTAAACTGGTAACTCATTTACTTTCTATGAGAACTACTAGCCTTTGAATAGGACGTTCAATAATTGAGGGTTGTTCGAATCGAACATTGGCCGTTCGTCCGCTCGTCGAGCCCAGAACTATGTGGGCCGTTCGCATCAAATTCGTGGGATGCGAACGGTCCACAATGCACTGCGCCAGTCGCAGTGCATTGCTGGCTGATGATTAGCCAAGCATGCACTGTGACCCCGCATGCTTGCCCAATCATAGAGCCAGCGGCGAGGAGAGCAATAATTGGCCACAGGCAGAATGCCTGTGGCCAATTATAGCTCAGGGGGTTTAGTACACGCCCCACACTATATAAGGCCGCCGCGCCGGCGGCCTCATGTAGTGTGTTCCGGCGTTAGGATTAGGAACAGTGAGAGACTGTACTGTTCTGTACAGTGTCTGCTTGTGTATTATCTGCTGTTTTGATTCATCTGCATTATCTGCTTGTGGATTCTGGGGATTAGTGTAGGAAAAGAGAAAAAATAGGCAGGGTAGTTTATACTTCTCAGTGCTGTTCTCAATCTCTACCAATCCAGCCACCTGCAGGAGTAGTTAGTGTGTGTGCGTGCTGTGTTAGTATAGCACTGCAGTAGCTGCTGCCACTATTGATAATTGTCCTGTGAGTCTGTGAGATGCGCCGGGCGGCTGAGGCAGAGTGGAGCGCTCAGATTAAGCGGCCATCGTGGGTGCTGCCATGCATGCACCTCTGTATTTTCTCTGTTTTTTTTTATCCCTAAGGTGTTCTCCACCTCTCATCCATACTTGTTTTTTTTGTTTTTCCCATATAATATTTTTGACACGTTTATTTGTTCATGTAAATTACCCTGCTGCTGACACAATTAAAAAATTGATTTATCCAAAATTTTCTGGCACCATCTGGCACTATTTTGACAAATTTGGCACATGGGTAAATCCCTTCTAACCCTGAAATGTCTGTTAACCAGGTATTTCTTTCCTTATAAACTCAGAGTGGAATAGATGATCACACAAGTTCCTGGCTCATCCAGCTACAATTATTGGTTTTGGACTATGTCTGCCAATCTTAAGCACATGTGTAGCACATGCCAATATTTTGTCAATACCCATTTTATTTCTTGTGAGCTAAACTGCATGATCTTCTATGCTTGCTCAATCCCCTGTTTTGCTTTAGCCTCCTTTAATTATAATATACCCCTTCTTTCTTGGATACTTGGTTTTGCCCAGCTGTTTTTGATACACCTATATGAATAGCCTCTCTCTCTCTATACCTGTCTTTTACCTTCACTTTAAAGCCCTTCTTGTGAGTACAGTTTCACTGCCCCACTGGGATACCATCCAACAGTGTACCAGGTTGATGACTTGATGCATGTAGCAATGTCTAGACCCTAGTTTCTGTTCTGTCCAGCTTTGTGATTAATCTTTTTCTCATTTATGGATATTCACAGATCAAAGAAGGGAATCTGCTGGTATCCAAGTTTAATATTATTTTAATTTCTATTGAGAAGCAACTAAAATGCATGTTGTTTTTTTTATCCTCATGATAAAGTGAACATGTCATCAATGTATTGCAGTCATAAACCAACGTATATATATATATATATATATATAAACTACCTCCTCCTCCCAGGGGCCCAAATGCAAACAAGCATATGCTGGTGCCCAGGGTGCCCCCATAGTGGTATCTCTAATTTGCTGAAAATAGTTGTTGGTTAAAGTGAATTTCAACAATCTGAATACATTACCTATCATGGGGAAAGGCTTCTCCAATAATCCCTACCAGTGGGTAATCAAGACGTACAACTGCTCCACAATTACTCCATATCAATTTCCACTATTAGGGTTCCATCATTCACCTTCATTTTCTCAGTTTAAGACAGCACATCTCATGTTTCTTGGATAGAGGATGGCAGCCTATGGATCATTTTATTTAAATGAATATCTGTGAACTTTCCTAATCTTTCCAGAGGTCCATTAATTGCAGAAATAAAATGTGGATTTTATTTATTTGTATTCATCTTCAAATGAATGTAAAATGTGGGGATATTATAACTATTCACACATAGATATTTAAATGAATCATTACAGATTAGGCCCACCTCCGTGTCCATCTCCACCTTAAAATTTTTGCCATTTGCCATTTCCAGTATTGTATAGTGTCTTTCATCCACTAATAGTCATTTCACCTTACCCACATGGAGGTCCTCTGCTAATAGCACTTCATTGCCTCTTTTATTACCCATCTTTATTACCAGTCTGGGTCTATTATAAATTCTTGTAATGCCTTTCACTCACCCTGGGTCAGGTTATCCTTCACCTTTTGATACCAATACACTGTCTATAGGTTCTTATGAACCAACTCCAATAAAAGACTGATCCAATGAATTTTTGAAAGAAGGGGGATTTTTAACATTTTAAATTCATATTTGAACATCCCCCTCCTTCATCATTAGCTATGTGTTCATCTTCTTCCCAGTTCTGTTACAGTCGACATACCAAGTTTTCTAAGGCCCTCTGTTTAGCATTGTAGTTGTCTTATTAAGTCTACCTTCAACACCTATTGTTTCCTTTTTTGAGGGGATACCTCAAAAGGTCTTTTCTCAAAAAGAGATATAGATCCTTATAGATCACAAATGTGTCCATCCACCCTACAGAGTAAAAGGGAAGTACCTTTTGCTTTAGACCTATATGGTTTTCACTAAGGTCGGAATTCAATTATTTAAATAATTTAATCAATTAATGCCCCTCTCTCATTCTTGTGGCTTTTTCTGATTCCTGGAATTGTTGATTCTACCTTTCCTTTGTTACCCCTGTTCTTTAAATTACTTATTTTCCTTTCTTACTGCTTCCCTATTTATCTATATAGATAGATAGGTAGATAGGTAGATAGATAGATAGATAGATAGATAGATAGATAGATAGATAGATAGATAGATAGATAGATAGATAGATAGATAGATAGATAGATAGATAGATAGATAGATAGATAGATAGATAGATAGATAGATAGATAGATAGATCATTTAACTGTCCTGACATTATTGTCTATTTTTACTACTTTTTGTAACTATTTATGAAATCTTTTCGACAACAAAAAAAAACGTAATATCCATCAAATAGGATTCTGGTGGCGTTTTGTTTTACAGAAGGTCTGCATTCATTTTTCTTTCTCAGGCTTTTCAACTTAAGCCAAAGTTTTGATATGTATTTTAACTTATCACCTCATTACAAAAATGAAATGAATACTTCCATAAATCTAAGACTGCATTTATTGGGTAATGTTCTATAATATATTAAACAACATGGAATGTGAAATCACTATAGCTTCAGAGCCAAGGCAAATCAAAGTGGCTTTATACAGGTATAAACATTTGCAATACTGGATAAGGTTGAATAAACCTAAGCACTTATTCCTCAGGGGATTTTTGAGTCAAATTAATCTGCTCACTTTTTTAAGCTTCAAGGGAAATAAGTAACTTCATCTGTACATGACTGTACTTTAATAAATGTGGTATATAAACACTGCAAGGTTTAGCTAATAAGTAAAAAACAAAGCAATTATGTGTAAATGGTATGATTATACTGTACTGTATATGAGTCAGGGTTAAACTACGATTGGAAATAATTTACTTTATGAGTTACAATTTTACCAGCTACTTATAGGCAGTATTTTTAATATTTTATTAAAATCTTTTTAACCCCTGTATAAAGTAATAGTTTTGTTATTCAATTTAATTTCAACAGCAGTTTAACCACTTCCTGTCCGAGCATTTTATATAAACGTCTGATGAGTCCGGAGGATGTATTAAAATGTTAAAATGTTCTCCCACTCCCGCCACTCAGCGGCATTTACTGTGATTGATTCCTTTGGACACAGCAAATCATACATCGGGGTACAGGGCCAATTAAATTGGCCCTGTACCATGTGATCACTGTGACTTATTACAGTGATCACATTTACAACTGTGAGAGGAAACTGAATGTTTCCTACAATGATCGGCACTGTAGAAAACATTCAATGTGTGAAAAAGAAAAAAACAATCACAGTCCTGCTCCAGTACAGTATCATTATGGTGACACTGGGACTGATGTGGTCAGTGTTAAGAAACACTGGCTTGCTGCTCACATGAGATTTAATGACAGTCAGCCAGCCAGTGTTCCTATACACTAGCCATATCAGTCCAAGACTATTGCAGCCAGCCAAGCCTTGTTCACATGGGGCATACTACAACACATGCCTGTGTGATGGTTGTGTTTACCCACATGGGGATCCAGAGTTGCATGGACACAGAGGTTGCTCCCAATTTGAAATCTGTGTGAGTTTGTGTGCATGAAAACAAACAGTGTGCAGTTGGGGCTGTGTCAATAAACTGCTGTAGTATGCACAGTATGCATGAAGCCTCAGTGCCAGTGATCACCAACATACTAGTACAGTGTAGCCAGCCAGTGTGAAAAAAAGCAATCACAGTCCTGGAGCAGTGCAGTGTCACAGTGTGACCTGTGATCATGGCAACTGAATGGTTACTTTGATGACACTATATGCAGTGCAGCAAGCCAATGTCCCTGACCTTGAGCTACACCAGTCCCAGTGTCACCAGACCAGTGCAGCCAGTCACAGTTTCACTGCCACACTAATAAAATGTAGTTAAAAACAGTGTTCCTGATTGTGGCCATACTAGACCAGTGTAAGCCAGTAAAAAATCCCTTGATCCCCACCATGCCAAGCCCAGTGCCCTCAGACATACTGCCCCCCAGTGCGGTACAGTATATCTGATTGCTGTCACACCGGTACCAGTGTCACTATAGCCAGCAACAGTGTTCATTATCACTATCACACCATTCCCAGTGTCAAAAGACAAGTGTGGGCCAGCAACAGTGCTCCTGATCAATGCCAGGGATGAGTTCAAGCATGTTCAGACAGGTCCAAACCTGCCAAGCCTATACCACCAATAAGCTATCAAAGCTGACAGCCAATCATATGCAGTGGAAGCATTTGTCACCCTACAGCACACCCCTGGCATACATGCAACTGTTGCCTCTACTGCCTATGATTGGCTGTAGGCTTTGAGCTCATCCCTAATCAATACCACATCATTCCCAGTTTCTCCTGACTAGTGTAAGCCAGCAACAGTGTTCTTGCTTACCTCCACACTATTGTCAGTGTCACCAGACCAATGCAGCCAGCAACAGTGTTCCTGGTCACCAATGCACTGACCCCAGTGTTACCAGACCAGTGTAAGTCAGCCATTACATTCCTGATCACTGTCACACCAGTGGCAATGTCACCTGATCAGTGCAACTAGTAACAATGTTCCTGATTGCTAGTAACACCAGTGTCAGTGTCACCAGAGCTAGTGCAGCCATTAACCCTGTCCCTGATTGACGCCACCATCAAATCCAATATTTTTTTACATACTGCCCCCCAGTGCAGTACAGCATTATCATATACCTGGTGTGGTGGTGATCAGGGACACTGACTGGTGACAGTATGTAAAAAAATAAATACATTTTGTAAAAATGTTATTGCATTGTTCTCTTTTTTTTTTTACTTTTCTTTACAACACACTGTGATCGGAGCAACAATGAGCAACTGAACTACTCTTGGCTGGTTCATTCAGTGTCTTTTTGTGATTAGCTGTGATTGGTCAAAGCTAATCACATGATACAGATGGGCTGTGATTGACCCTATCTGTACCATGTGATCACTGTGACCAATCACAGCTAGTAAAACAATTGTATACAATGGATGGCATGAAAGGAAGCCATCCATTGTTTGCAATTGTCATGAAATCTGCTGTGATTGGTCACATCAATCACATAGTCCTGGCAGCAGGCCAGAACAGTGATCAGTCATCAGCGGTGTCCAGTAGACACAGCCGGTGAAAGATCACACTGCTGCACACCCCTGTGGCCGCATGAGAGGCGCATTCTGAGAGGACGTCATATGATGTCCTCCCAGAACAGCAGTGCTCCTGCCCACCCATCATTGTACTATGAGATGGGAAAACAGGTTTTAATTTATGGCCCCTGAAAGCTTTTTGGGGTTTTTGGGCCTCATCATGTGGTTAGACTGCAAAATACATGAGGTTTCCCAATGCTCTGGAGGTACAGCAGGATGTGTTTTAGGGTGTAATTCTTTGTACGTTCATGCTGTATGTGAAAAATATCTTATTATTTAATAGTTTATAAAGTGTTGCCTCAAAATGTCAATATCATGAATAGGGGTAGGTACCATCATCCCATAATTGCATAGTAAAGCAAGGGGGAGATAATGCCGGGGCTACTCCAAAAGGTACCCTTGAACATCAATAATGGTGGGGACTATTGCAGTACCCAAATATAACAAAAAGAGTTTTAAAAAGTATAACATTTATTTGCTTTATTAATAGCTGTATGTGAAAAAAAGTACATTTTAATTTTATTTCTTAATTTTCAAAAAACTTATGGCAAAAAATGTGATCTTCCAAAGACTCACCATGCCTCTTATTAAATATGTTGGAGAGTCTATTTTGCAAAATGGGATAATTTTGTCTGAGTTTCTAATGTCCTAGTCCTTAGGGGTTCAAGAAATTTGATAGGTATCCAAGAAATCAGATATAAAATGTATGCTAATTGAAAGTTTGAAGCTTTTTTAAATTTGGGCCCCTCTATGAATCTCGGTAGTGAAAAAGTCTCATGCAAGGTATCCCTATACTTGAGAGGAATAGCTGTTACTGCAAACAAATAAATATATGGAGTATATATGTAATTAAAACTTTATTGGTCAATCACAAATTCATATTCTTCGAGTACATGATACAGTTTTGAGGATATAAATACGACTTTATGCAAAAAAGCTGACATAAAAATACAAGTGTACAAAATTGATAGAATAAATTCATACAATATTCATAGATGATTACATATATGGATACATAATGTAGATTGTAAAAGCCAAACTGCCTTGGCATCCTAAAGAATCAAAACTCTATGCATTTTGTGGATTTCGTCCACTCGTCAGGAGTACAATGCAAGAATTAACTGTAAGAAAAATAACTATATAGATATGTATTGGTAAAAAATGGCCTTTAAGGGAAAGAAAAAAATCTGAAAAGAGAAAGTCTGGAATCTAATACTTACAAGTCAGCTTGAATATTAGGCCCGGCCATTAAGGGGAAAAGAGGGAGTTTTAGATATAGTGTCATATATTATATGTGTGCGTGGTGTCACTGATGATGACCCCCTGCTGTCTTACTTGTGGGATTCCAGTGAATGGGTCATGGGTGCGGTGTCTCTCTGGTGATGGGAAATTGGGAAGTGATTCCCTGGCCAGCTCAGGGTAGATATACCCAAGGTCCAGGGTCCGGGCCAACATCATGCAACGCTGATAAGGCAAAGGGGAGGCAAATGGAGTGGTTATCCCATCCAGCGCTAACGCTGGAAGTGGATCCATGCCCACCCAAACCACAGCAATACAAAAATGTAAAAGAAAATGGCGTGGGGGTCCCCCTTAAAATTCATACCAGACCCAAAGGGCCTGGATTTTCAAAATAAAATGTAGAAAAATGGCGTGGGGTCCCCCCAAAATCCATACCAGACCCTTACCGAGCATACAGCCCGGCAGGTCAGGAAAGAGGAGGGGCAAGTGAGTGCACTCCCCCCTCCTGAAACATTCCTTGCCCATGTGCCCTGAACATGGGGACAAGGGCCTCTTCTTGACAACCCTGGGCTGTGGTTGTGGGGGTCTGTGGGCAGGGAGCCTTGAACAACAAAGGGGCCCCTAGATCCTGGCCAACCCTATGTGAATGAGTATGGGGTACATTGTACCCCTATGCAATCACCAAAAAAAGTGTCATTAAGAAAAAAAACACAGTTTTTGACAATTAAATGAAATTAAAAAATTAAAAAATTATGTCCCCCGATGTAGATCCATCATCAATCACGCTGACTGCTGAATGCCTATTCCGCCGTTTGATAGTTATTAAATAGGTAAGGGGGGACCACCTAGTGACATCACTGAGTGGTGCATGCTGGGCCGGTCACGTCACAAGGGGGTGGGGCCACCAGGTGACATCACCAGGTGGCCCCAACCCTTACCTATCTAAGAACTGTCATCCTGTGGTGCAGGCATTGGGTAATCAGCCTTCATTGCAGTGATAATGGACCTATATCGTGGGACATTGTTTTTTTATTTTTTTAAACAAATTGTCAAAAACTGTGTTTTTGTTGCCCCCCTGCCCCAAAGCACATATTGAGAGCATGTGGCCTGGAATGGTTAAAGATGGGGGCCACTCCGTGTTATTTTTTCTTTATGCCCAAAAGCTCCTCTCCTAAAAACGATTCTCCTGCATTCAGGAGAGAAACCTTGACTGCCTCTGACCTCTGCTGCTCCTAAAACCTGATAAAATGTGTGCATGGACACATAGGCCCTTATTGAGTTGAGTTCAGGGTATTTAGCTAAAAATGCCAAAAGTTCCTAAGCATGAATTTAGGAGCAGCAGTGTGCGTGAGGATTTAAGTTTAACTGTGTCTTTTTGTGTGGAATTATACTAACTTTCTAATGTTGAATATCAAATAATACATGTAAATTGAACTTACACTTTCTGGTGCGATGCCTCTTTCATTATATTCACTATGTTGCTGTTTTAAAGCTTTGTGAGGAAACCCTGTTGTTATAGTTACATCACCCATTTCCTTTCTATCTTTCTACTTCAAGTTCTATAGTGTATCTCTCCCTGATTCCTTTACCAAACTGCCTCACTTAAAAAAACAAATACAAAAACAAAAAAAAACACTAATTAGAGGATCTATAAGCTTCTATCACGTCTCATAACCACCCTTACATTTTTTACCAGTGTTATAACAGAACTTAAGTCTGGAAAGCCTCTTAGCAGAAGTCTGGCAATCAGAGCACTAATGGCCTTCATAAACAGCATTTAACCAGTGAATTGTAATTAAGCTATGCCATAAAAAAACTCTAGCAGAGCTTAACAGGCCTGAATGCTGGTCATAATTGACCAGCATAAAGCCCTTTAGACCAATGCACAGTTAATTCTGGCTTGCTCTTGACCGAAAACTACCTTTTTAAAGTAGCTGCATTCTCAAAATATACACAATTTTTATAACTCTTACTATCAATGAGATATCTTTATAAAACATGTCTGTGTCATGTCATGTCATGTATAGTATAAGGGGCAAATGGTTTTGGTCATTTATTCTACATTGAATGTAGGCATCAAAGACCATGAACCTTTTTCACTCCTAATGCCAGTTTTTGTTGTGTTGCTGTTAAAATATATCATGTGTTTTATCTTTATTTCCTGTAACTATCTCTGTTTTCCTACTTCTTTTATTAAACTATTTTTTTTAAATAAGTAAACCTTACCTCTAATGCACTAAACCAAAACTGAAAGAAATGTCTGTGTCTCTTTATGAAAGTACTACTATATTTTCAGCCACTGTTATATCTATGGTAATATATCAACCCTTTTCAAACTGTTATATCTGAATAGTTATAGCAGATATTGTGAATGTTGTATACAGTATTTCCCTTTAACAAATTTGGTGGTAGCTCTTGTGTATGTGTATAACAAACCCCTGTTACCATCACTTTCAGTCTGCTAGCACTTAGATTGTTGTCCCGTGGAATATCTTTAGGCAGGGTGAGACTACAGGTACAGAGAGCTGATGTTCCACATGTAAATCTTAGAGAAGAGTACTATTTTTGCTACATTATTTGTATTTTATGACAGATCCACATTGATATTTGGGGTCTTGAAATGCAGGACACTGCTTTACATACTCTTGGACAATTTCAGATAAAAAGCACTTAGACATACTATTTTTCCTCTTGTCACTTTAATAAGAAATATAACTATTTATACATCATGTTCACTTTGAGCTTAAATTAACATTTCAGGCTATCTGTTTGCTTTTAAAATATGACTCTATAAAACCTGATATAAAGAAAGCATTGAGTTTTGTTTTAGCAACTTAGACATCTTTTCACACTCACTTCCTTCCTATTACATCGTTTATTTAGCTTTGTAGCTGTGGGAAAAGCTTCAGTCAAAAGAAAACATTTTTAAGTCACTTTTAACAAAGTCTCATGTTGTGAATATCAACAAATGTAAAACATATTTATCTGGAAAATTGTTTTTCAAATGTGTTTCATTTACTCTGTTATGTAGGTGAAAAGTGAGAAAATGTGCATGTTTTAATAGCAAACTTCAAGGGCACTATTTAGGGATATTTTGAGAGAGGAGTTCTTTACCCTTTTCTGTATTGACAACAACAGTTATGGCCAGGAATTGTCTAATTTGTTTAAGTAAGTCACAAAGCAAACTTGTCAGAAAATAAATTGTCAAATCTTACCCAAGTTTACCTTTGAGCAATAGTTATATTACATATCTTATATAATATAATTTACATTTTAGTAATAGTGAGTTTTGGTAATAGTTAATGCCAATGTACAGAAGACCAGTGCATACTGAAGTAAATTCCTAAACAAATAATTATTGGGTTACTGGCTGTGAAAGAAATTAGAAGTTTTCCATTATACAGAAGAACCAAAATCCTCTGTAAGAAGATTTCAGTACAAGTACTTCATAATAAATGTGTTAGGTGTAATCCAAAGAGTTGTTTCTATATTTTTCAAATTAGGTTTTCTGCCTCTAAGAATATTTTTCTCGTGCCTTGTTTTGCTAGATAGCATCACAAAGCCACTGGAAAGTTTTGTGTTAAGAGTACAGGGTTTAAACAAAACAGTCAACTCAATTGAGGGTCCCCCTCCTGAGCATTTTGTTCAATGCTGGTCTTAGTCATAGTAAACAGCAACCTGCAAATAAGAACATCTGGACTAAAATAGTCTTTTAACTCTGTAAAGGAAATTGCACATTGCATGGGATTTTCTACAAACCTTAGTGAATGTGGTGAAATTTCACCTTGCAAAGAATACCCAATTATGTGCAAGGAGACTATAAAAAAAAAACAGCTTTTTTCTTGAACACCCTCTTCATTACACTTCAGAAAAATTACCCACGCAAAGTGCAACTTCAGTGATCAGTCTATTTGCCTTTATTAAATGTACCCCGCCATGTCTCGCTGTCTCTGCACTGTATCTTTTTTTGCATTACAATCTTTGTTTTGGTGGTTACATCCTGTATATCATTTGTATTTAGTTGTATTTATTATCCATTATTTATTCATACAGTTGCTTATATGCTGCATCTTTCCTTGAAATGTGTGCCCTGTTATCCATGGTTTGGGGAGGAGTATATAGGAGAGGCTGGACAGGAAACTGTTTTCTATGGAAAAGGATTGTCCAAAATGGATGTATGGATTATCCAAAATATATCAGAGGGACCTTTGTTTTAGCTAGTGGTAATATACTACAGTTGTATTTGAACAAATGACTGGCTTTCTGGAGCTAACATTACAGGATTTACATAAATCCTAATTAATCGACTGTTCCCATACTCATAACTATGGACATCTGTGGATTCAGGGTTCCAAGGATACAAGGGTGCAATCGAAAACAAAAAAGTTAAAAGCAGCATACTCTAAAAGACCCAGAACTGTAAAGCAATTAAGAGGCGGGGACTGGGTGAAATATTAAGAGAGTATTTACTGCCAACATCCCAATATTCAGAGAGGCAAAATATAGGAGCGTACCCCCACGGGACTTTATAGGCAGAAACATTAGTATGACTGTATAAAAAGCAAATGGCAATCTTTATCACACAACGTGACTAAAATAACCTGATGGGTCAATAAAACAGTGCCAAAATTAAACAGAGACAGACAATGAGAGCTAATGTGAGAAGGGTTGAGGTAGTGTCTCAGTCCCAAATTCGTATGTATAACACAGAAAAAAATTTTTTGCCCACGAGACTTTTAAAGAGTCACACCAGTAAATGTAAAAATATGAAAACATTTTTTTATTATCATACATTTAAAAACATATGTACCTCAATGATAAAGAAGACATAAATGATGAACATGAATGGTGCTGCATAGAGTTCATATGAAAAAAAACAGATATGCGGGACCTGAAAGCACCATACAAATACCCCAATCGATCTAGAGCTGCTGCACGAATGAACTCTACATTTTTTGCAAGGTAATTCTCACTTCCTCAGGAGAGGTGCAGGTAGGTATCTGGAGATAAAAACTAATAATAATAATAATAAACAAAAAAGAAAAAAAATAGGACGGGGTAGTAGGGGGAAAGGGAAAGGACAGTAGGAGAGCCAAGTATGTATGAGTATATCTCAATATCTGTAACTTACAGGTAGTGTCAAATGCTTATGTGTAGCAATATATATGGTAACATACAGCGGGTCTCCCCGGGCATGTTCAGAAGTCAACTCCTTTTCCCCATAGGAACTGTGAAGGGGCAGGGAGATGGTAACACTACGCTGTGCTCACAGATCTGACATCCTGGTGGTCAATGTAAATGCAACCAAAGGAAAGAAAAAATTCCACACACCTGAAAACATAATAGTGTTGTTTAATATATGGGTTAAAAATGTGCTAATGACAAGAAGGAAAAAATCAGTGAAGTGATAAAAAGTGTATGTGTGTCACCAATAAAGATGGAAAAATCCCAATATATGACAAAATAAACACAAAAATGATGGAGATACCTATATAGTAAGGAGGTAACCAATAAGGCATGTATAGGATAGTAGTAATAGGGCATGTTAAGTGTAGCAAACACTAATACCTATTAAACACATACCCGGTCCACAGTTGCTGAAAGATGTACATATTTATGTATGTGGTAGTACAATTCCATTAATCCAACATACCAGTTAAAGAGGAGAGCCAACAAAAAAAAAAAAAAATTAAAGTCAGCAGCTACAAATACTGCAGCTGCTGACTTTTAATAATCGGACACTTACCTGTCCCGGGGTCCAGCGATGTGGGGGAACGAGACCCCCCCCCTCGTTCCCCGCTCCGCTCGCGGCGCCAGCATTCTTAATGTGGGAACCCGGCTGTGGCTTCACAGCCGGGCACCCACTGCGCATGCGCAAGCGGCGCCGTGCGCCGTGATTCGACGCTCACTCATCTGGGACACATGACAGGTCCCAGATGACTGTGCGGCGCCTACAGGAAGTGACGTTTAGCCCGGGCAATGAAGGTGGCAGACTACGAGGGACCCCCTAGCAACAGGCATTTAGAGGTGAGTAAAAACATTTTTTGCAGCGCCCATGGGAAAAATTACATGAGACCTGCTGGGACACCAGGATGTCAGATCTGTGAACACACTACGCTGTTACCATCTCCCCACCCCTTCACAGCTCCCATGGGGAAAAAGGGTTGGCTTCTGGACACGCCCGGGGTGACCCTCTGTATGTTACCATATATATATTGCTACACATAAGCGTGCCTTCTTTATCCAACAGATTACCTTTCCAGCGAGAGTTGACCAGCAATTGGCACTACCTATAAGTTACAGATACTGAGATATACTCATACATACATGGCTCTCCTCCTGCCCTTTGCCTTTCCCCCTACTACCCCTTCCTCCTTTTTTATTTTTTTCTCTTTTTTTGTTTATTGTTATTATTATCATTCATTTTTATCTCCAGTTACCTACCTGCACCTGAAGAAGCTAGAATTACCTTGTGAAACGCGTAGAGATTATTCACGCAGCAGATCTAGATTGGGGTATTTGTATTGTGCTTTCAGGTCCCGCATATCTAATTTTTTCATATGAACTCTATGCAGCACCATTCATGTTCATCATTTATGTCTTCTTTATCATTGTGGTACATATGTTTTTAAATGTATGATAATTAAAAAAAATCATGGTGTGACTCTTTAAAAGTCCCTTGTACATAAGAATTTGGGACTGAGACATTACCTCAACCCTTCTCACATTAGCTCTCATTGTCAGTCTATGTTACATTATGGTGGAAGACACCAAGCCCTCCCCTTTTTTGAGCTACTGTGATAAGGGTATGCATATTTATATATACATTTTTGACTGATTGTATACATTTTGGAATCATATGTTTAGATTCTGGACTTTTCTTTAGGGTCACTCTCTCTTCCAGTTTAGTACTCCTCTGTCCACCATGGAATAATATCAGGGCATTACTTGGGAACATAGTACCATGGATGGGTACCAAACCAAATATGGGGATACCAGTGGGGCATCCATTGATGTCATAGGTTTCTTTTTTAGACTTAGAAAGTTGATGGAACTCTAATCTATTATCTTTCAGTATATTATAAGAATTTTTCATTTTTTTTGGAATAATACATAGGTGACAAAGTAGACATGAGGCTCACTTTCATGCCTATGGCAAATTGGATTAAAGCAGACATATAAAGAATATCTGTAATGGGAATATCTAAATTAAAAAAATCAATGTATAAGCCAGGCCAAACATATCATGCAGAGAGAGTAGTAGTCCTCCAGATATGGTGGCCATGGCATGAAAAGTGGATGTATTGTGGGAATTAAAGGAACAATGTGGTGGTGGTATCAGGAACCTATACACAAAGGTGTAGGGTAAAAGAGGATAAAATAAGATGAAAAAAATGCTTACCAATAGGGCTATGGTGAACATCAACCTTCCTCAGCACAGCCAAATGGAGAGAAAGCATGACATCTCCTTCTGCATATATATTGTGATAAACCCACCATCCAATCCAATAAAACTGTCCCAGTAGATAAGGAAGGGGGTGACAAGTGGCTGCCATGTGGAACGGTGGCGGTCAGGAAGCCTCCTTGTGGCTGACGGCATGCGGCTTGACCCCTCAGCAGGGTGGCATCATGTGTACAGGAAGCCACTGGCATGCTCACAGTGGCCAAAGCTCCCTGGGAAAGACAGGAAGGTTTTGCCATGATTAAGGGAAGGAGGAAAACACCACCCATCCTAGCCCCGGCCAACATAGAAAGCTCCCACAGTATTGGCGAGGCTGGGAGAGCCGATGCGCTCCGGGTGGTGGGCATCTGGTGGCAAAGCAAGAAATGACAGCTCGATGAAGCACATCATAAGTGACAAAACCTTGGTTAAAGAAAATTAGAATAAATAGAAGTATGCATGGTTTACAACAGTTGGGTAAAATATACATATATAAAGTACATGGAAAAAGAAAAAAGAAAAACGAAAAAAGGAAAGGGAAAGGAGAAAAAGGTGGAGAAAAAAAATGTAACTAAAGGTCTCATAAATCTCTTTCACAAACTCCAGAGCTGAAACCTGGCAGAAATGGTTTAAAATTGAAGGTCTCATTGAGTCCTGGTGGATTTGTGGCATTTAGATTATAAATCAATCTCAATTCCCATTGTAGGAGGGACTTGTAAAAGCCCCCCCCCCCCTGGGTTGGAGTGAACTCAATTGACTGCTAAAAAATGGCCCCCATGTACAAGAACCACATGACGGCCCAGGGACAGGTCAGGGTCACTTTTGCACATGCCAGTAACATGTTGGTAGATGTATCACTCTAGCTAAGTCTTGCCGACATAAAAACATCCGCAGTCGCAGGTAAGTAGGTATCCCTGGAGTTTTACAATTGACAAAATGTTTTGGATGGAAATTATGGCCATTAGGTAGTCGAATATGTTGTTGCATGTCCATAAATCTACAATATGCACATGCTCCACAGGGGAAAGTGTGCAACCCTTTTCCAGGTGTCACCCTTATAGCAATCCCCTTAAATTTGCTGTGAACCAACCTATCACCCACAGAGGGTACCCGCCTGTGGGTAGACATGCGCGCAGTCAATAAATTTGTTTTGTTTCATTCTGTTCCATTTCGTATTAGAATTAATTTGTATTTCGTAATTCGTGTCTGAAATTTCTTACGAAATACAAATTTTCGTTAGGTTCGTTAACTTTTTGTAACAATTACGAATGTTCGTTATGATGAATTTATCATTATGATGGGCTCCCACCATCCCTGTGCTGTGCTGACTTCCTGGGTTTTTAACTTTTAGGTTAGGTTTAGGTTTAGGTTAACTTTTCGTAACAATTATGAATGTACATTAGGAATTTGCATCCGAAATTCGTAAACGAAATTTCGTATTTCGTACAAAATTCGGAAGCATAGCAATTCGTATTTCGGATCCTCCCGAATGTATGAATTTATGGAAATTCGTACGAATTTTAGATTCATATGAAACTAAACTAAAAGCCTACCTGTGGGTTATGGCTGGTGAGCAAGAGACAAACGGGTCCACAGATGGGTCCTTAGTGAGCAAATGCCAGTATATACCAACAATGTTCTTAATGCAGAGTTCCACCCATTTCTGTGTTTATTAAAAGTCAGCAGCTACAAAAAGTGTAGCTGCTGACTTTTAATAAGCAGACACTCAAGTGTCCCATGGCCCAGGATGCAGCCACCCGAAGCCTTGCATCTCTCCTTCTCCTCTCCGAGGTGTCGGCATTGTAAGTGTGGGCACCCGGCTGTGACAGCTTGCTGCTTCACAGCAGTGTGCTCACTGCACATGCGTAAGTCATGCTGCACATTCTGAATGGCTAGGCAATCTTCTGGGACCTGTGACGTGTCCCAGAAGATTACAAGGAGGGAGAGGAGAACTTCCACTCTGCGCCGCAGCGCCATGAGCGGAAGTGGGAGTTGCGTTTATCAGTTTTTTCCAAAAATAACAACTGGTGGTGTAAAGTTTGTAATGACAGCCTATAACTTTTTTTGAGGCAGGTATTATTGTAAGCCCTGTCTAAAAGTCAGAGCAATTTTGCCTAGCTCTTAAGTATTGACAGTATGGGATGGAGGAAACTAGAGGTCTGGTCTCCTCTGGGCGCAGACATTCAAGAAGGTGATGTCAGACTTACTGAATGACATAGTAACTTTAAGATTGTGGTCATTAGTATTCATGGCAGTCAAACATTTATTAAGTAAGTCCTCTGTCCCATCCCACAGGATAAAAATGTCATCGATCATCACAATGTCATCCGCATATATTGAAAAACTGTCATCCATTAAAAACATCCATAATAGTGTTCCATTGCAAGATCAACATCTGTCAGTAAATCTAGTGGATCATCAACATCTGTCAGTGTCTGCCGATGGACAATCAACCTCTGCCACAGTGTACAAGTGAACAAAAACATCCATCACAGTGTGCCAGTATCCCACCAATAATAAAAACATTTATTAAAGCGCCCCTGCCCTCCCCCGTGCAAAGGCAAATGCACACTTTAGTCCTGTATGCATATATTAACGGAGATCGCACCACATATGTGAAGTATTGCCACGAACGTCCGAGGAAGAGCAATAATAATAGCACCAGACCTCCTCTGTAACTCAAAACTGGTTAACTATAAAGGCTTATATTAACAATCAGTCATGTAAATATACATATGATGATAGTACATTAGGCTGACACCAAATGTATGTACACAATGTAAGTGCTGTTTGGTGTCAGCCTAATGTACGCTATGATCATATGTATTGTTACATGACTGATTGTTATTATTACATTGTAGACCTGATATACCCTCACCCCACCCTGAAGAAGGACCTATTGAGTCCAATACATGTCAGGATTTATCTGTTGATCAGCTACACTGACCAAGCTTTAACAAGGTTAGCTGTATTGTTATATTCAGCAATTATCCATTTATATGCTATGCTCTGTTATAATGTTTTATTGACCCATCCAGTCGTTTTATCCATCTTTTGTATTAAAGATTGGCATTTGCCTTTTATACAGTCATACTAGTGTTTATGCCTGTAAAGTCCTCTGGGTGTACCCTCCTATATTTTCTCCCTCTCAACTCTAAAGCAATGGTAAAAAAAAGAAAATCACCAAACTTTTATTACAGCATTATGATCTGCTATCAGACAGTCATTGTATACAACTACTTTTTACTATAGTGAGTTTTAGTCTGCCAATAGTAAGGAGGTTACATACATGTAGTAATACCATATTTAGTGAACATGGTGCTAAAAAAAAGTACAAAACAGCGAATCAACCACAATTTGCCTTTGGATCAAGGGCACTCTTCAGTGGTAATGCACTGTATGCCAGAAGTTTTATTTTCTTGTGAAGTAGATTAAAACAAGCGTGCCTCAAAGAATGAAATTCTAGGAAAGTTTAATTATGTACAAAATGTATCACATTTCCCATAGTTTCCCATATCCAATTCACTGTACTTCAATATTTTGTTTTTCATCTGACATGCATCTGTCTAAACCAGCTGCTTTCCCACCAAGCAATTCACACAATGGCCATGAAAAGCAGTTTTCTGTTTTGGCAAAGACAAACAAGAAAAACAAAGTAGAAATGTACAAATGTATCTAAAACTGTCATGGGAATGATCTGACTGTGATACATAATTCTTGCCTAAAGTGAAATCTCTTATGAAGGCAAAAAGAAACATGTTATTGTAAACCAAAAATGCTAAACCTTTATCTTTACTAATTGGGAATTGTGATCTATGTAACAAGGAAAAAATAAGCAAAGCAATAATAACATAGTCCGTAAATATCAACACACAATATTTTCATTGACAAAAGAAATAAAATTATCAGTTTTTAGTAACATCAGAGCTGTATTTACCATGGAGGCATTTGTGGACCAGTGCTTAGGGCTGCAGGGTAAAGCTGGCTATACTGTAGCAGATTTTTTTTAAAACGTTTGTACGAGCATTCATACAAAAATAATTTGTACATTCAGTGGCTGGATGAATGTCAATTGGAAAAAAAATTCATCATTTTGTTTGCTTTTAACATTTCATTTTGGAATGACTGTAATTTCCCGAATCATTCATTTGAAAAACATTTTCAGTCCTGCTCCTTCAAATTTCCTTTGCACTGTGGTCAAAATGATAATTTGACCCCATTGACCATTAGAACATGTCATGTACATTCCTAAAATGAAAATTTTTTAATGAAATTGTACTATTCTAAAGGAGCAGCAACAAACCTAAAGTTTTAAAAAATAAGATGAAGCAAAAACTTGCCCGATAATTTTCTGATATTACTAACACACACTCGATCCACATTGCTCTAACTACTGAGTCAATCGCACTGCTCTCTACTTCCCTCCACTCCCTTGTTCTTCCTCCTTCCCCCCCCCCACCACCCTCTTTATTTTAGTTTAACCTACCTTATTTACCAATCTCTCTATTAAAAGTTACATTCAGTTTATTACAAGTTTAAATGCTTTACTAGGTTCACTCAAAGTTCAACAAGTAATTTAGACATATACCAGTTCATTCACAACCTCACATTTGAAAGTTTTGCTTTCTACATTGCTGTATTACTACCATCCTCTGGTAAGAGTTGTCAATGTTATTCTAAGTTGTTAAATAATTTACCTTTTAAAACCTCTCTAAATCAAGGGGAATGATAGGTTCCTAGTCCCCCCATGTCACAGTATGAGCCCATATGGGGTGCTTGGGGGTAATATATCACACACCTCGCCTTACCTTCAACACCTGTTATAGTAATTTTGTTTTAACCATGATTGACAACTGTATTCTACTATGTATTTTTCACAAACGTATTTTAATTCAAGTTATTTAACAAAGTCTGTTCACTCTTATACTTATATCTTCAATAAAAATTATTGAAAAAAAAATACAATGAAGGGAGTGTTAATAGGATATAGGTAAACATGAAACCACTTCACCATTCCTTTGTTTGGCAGCTTATACCAGTGAAAGGAAATGAAAGGGAATTTTCATGAAAACCAAACAACATGTTGCCCTCAATAGCAATATGAAACAATAAAAAGGAGTAATCCTGTAAAGTCTACCTAATTGTAGTCACTCACATATGGATTCGATTGATCAATCAAATTTAGTAAACTCTCATTCAATTTCAATCCTGCCAAGTTTATTGTCCCTGGGACAACTTTATCATCAGTTTCTATTTGATCAGATATCTACTTTTGTGTTGGACAACCATTCATAATTCTCATTGATTAAATTATTTTTTTGAAATAGATAATTTACATTGATAACTGATAACTGGTGTTTTTAGTTTTTTTTTTTTTTTTTTTGATCGATAGTGTCAGTTGATTACAAAGTGTGGAACAATGTTGTGTGTTGCATTGTTTGATATAATTATTGATGATGAATTGCTACTTTGTGATCACTAGTACCTAAATCAATACTAATACATACTAAAAATAGTATGGCCACTATGCAGCTGTGCATGCAACCAATCAGCTATCATTTTCAAAGCTAACAAGCTGAAAATAGAAGCTGATTTATTACTACTATTGATTTATTATGTGCAGCTGCTCCATATTCTGTCTGCTCCAGTTTTAGTAAATTTCCCCAATTGTTAGCACAACTTTATACAAGCCTTTAAGCCATTTAGCACTAGGATGTACTTTGAAAGGGATCCCTAAACACAGTGGAGCCCTTCCTAAAATATTGAAATCCTAAAATCAGTTTCAGAATACCCTAATAGCCCAATGGTACCTGCCATATATTCATCCCTTATGAGAGACAAGCTGTTGGACGTTCCTTTACTTGTGAACTAGTTTTAGGTGGCCTTTAAGCCCTTCACCCATTTTCCATATACGAATGTTGGAAAGCGTTAAAAAACACACCTGTTAAAAATTAAGGTTAATGCTTACATTAACAAGTGAAAAAGCATGTCCATAATGTTAAAATAATGTCCTCTCAGTGGGTCTCCTCTTCTTTCCTTTGAAATTGCTATTTATTTTATTCTTTTAAGCCTCTGGCCAAAAAATGAGAGAGACCCTATACATTTGGAGCTTTTAAGAGGGCAATGCACTCTAGGGAGATGTCTTCTTTAGATTCCATTGATATCACTGAGCTATCACCATATTTAGTGTTGCAAATTGTTGCTTTGTGTTATCGGTGATTACATCTATGAGAAAACACTTGATGAATTCAAACAGGATTTTTTTCTCAGGCACAATATGCTTTGAGGAATGAGCTGATGCCATGCTCTGAAATACATGCATTATTTTGTTAGAGACTTGAAGATATTTTTAAACATCTGGAATCTGCTATCCTACTGTTGTTTAACTTTGTGAGAGATGTCAGATTTTAACTAATTCTGCAGCTGGGATTAGATACAATATTGCTTAACATGTGCATCTCAGAATACACTTAAAATCTATTTTAATCTTTTTACAATAAAGGGCAAAGTGTTTCTGGTTAAAACTGTAAGAAGCCGTTTGTGCTGGCAAACACTGAAGAGCCAGACCACTACTCTCACACAGAGCACAGTAGTTTGGGTCTCCAGTTATTTTATACACCCCTGCCCATTATTGCATCAAGTGCTCAACCCCTGAGCAGAATTTTTTATTGTTGCAATGTCTCCAGCTTTGGCATATTCATACATTTTTTATCACAAACACATAAAACATTCTAAAAAATAAAATGTCATATCACCTTCTTGTTATGCAGCCTATCAAGTATAAAAGGCAAGACTTGAGCTGGCCTTTAGGTAGCTCCTGTAGATGGTTTGATGTGCTGCAAACCTTAAGTAAAATGATTAAGTACACCTTTAAACCCTACATGCATACCTCCCACCCTGACCATAAAAACCCAAAACCATTGTGAAAATATAAAAAAAACCTGGGAGAATAATGCACAAATACATACATGTAAAGGGACCTTGCCCTGCAGTGTCCCTAGTCCAAACCTAATATTTGCAGCTAGGCTGAGAACAGCTTGAGTTCTTATTGTTACTGTTATCTGGGTTTGCTGGATTTACCTTAGACCTGGGGGATTGTTTGTGTCTGCCTGCTACTGGAGAGTGTTTTCCAGTGGGCAGAGGGGAAAGTTACAATGTTCAGGGGTTATAAATATTTATCTGCATTACACAATAACTGAGGAGTTTAATCAGGTGATGCAGGCTGGAGAAGGAGAAAAATAAGGGTGATCTTCTAGAAGGTAAAAGGAATATATAATCCGCGCTCAGGACAGAAAGTTAAGGTATGCAGCCTCCCCTGAGTGGACTCCCTAGGAAGCCAGTAAGTGGAATGAAAGTGATAGGAGGGATAATGGCGCTCCCTATTAAAGAAAAAGTGTATAACTACACTACCCCAACACACCCAGTGCAAGTAATTTTATCATATATAAATGTGTAAAAGTGTTTGAGATCCAGTGTTGGGTTATCACCAGGGGCTAGTCAAAAGGCTAGTCATCCAAGCCATGCATGGCCATCCAACCTGGGAACAATCAATAGTAGGTGTACCACCGGAGGACACTCGGAACCTATTGGGAAACTTGTTTGAGTTGACCTCTATGTGGTAAGTGCATTAAACATGCAATAAATAAAACAATAGTGCAGGTAAATATCATGCAGTGTGTCCATCAACTAACATCTTATACTACCCATATAAGACATTAATGGTGAAAATATATACAATATACAGTGAGTCCATCAAATAGCATATAGAAAAACCAATAAAGTGGAGACGGTGTAAATATAAAATAAACTTGGGAAAAAAACGTGAAAAAAACACGTGGAAAAAGGGGGATTGTGTATAAAAATCCTCCCGGGTTCTAGGATCCAGTAAGTGTAGAAAAAAAAAAAAAAAAAGGATGAGAAAAAATATATATATAAAAAATAAATATGCAAAGTTCAATAATAGGTGACTTTGGTGACTTCGCTGCTGCAAATAAGGTGACTTCGTGCTGCCCGTATGGTCCCACACTCACCAGATAATACCACCCCTGCAGGGGTAACAGGCATAAATGGAGATCCATCAGTAGTCCCTCCACCAGCTCTGGATTTGGTCCCAAGAACGATATCCCACTCCTCCGTTCCCACAGGAATGGTCTCAGGATCTATATACTGCAAACCAGCGTCAGCACTCCATTCACCAGAATATTCAGAAAAAATGTCCCTCCATGGCAAAGAGGAAGAAGTAAAATAGGGGACTCATAGCGCAATTTGTAAAAAACAAGCTCACTTTAATTTCAATAAAGCAAAACAAAAAACGTAAATAGTATTAAAATAGCATATTCCCGGCCAGCTTACATAAAGCCTGGGCCTAAAGTCCTCTAATGCAGGCAAATGCGCAATGGCCGCTCCGCTTGCGTCCCAGCGGCGTTCCAAGCCTCCTGCGCTAACCGGAAGTGATGTAAGTACGCCTTACGCGTTTCGTCATGTGACTTTGTCAAAGGCGATAACGTCCTACCTCACTTCCTGCTATTTACAGCCAAGCGGAGATACGTGACACGCCCCATATTTAAAGTACTGGGCTAGCCGGCCTATCAAAATCCACCCGCATAATGGGCATCCCTCCCTGTATAAGCTCCTACGGGAACGGTCAGCAGTACGGGATGGTTTACACAGCTACCAACACTTAAGTAGTGAAGCCCCAGCTAATGATGTTAAACTCAAGTCTCATATCTCCGCAGGCTTTATAAATACACTACGAGTCCCAATTTATCACAATAGGTTAGATGGCATACCAGACAACTAAGTGTCTGGTCTGTGTATCAATACTCCATAGGCATATACATGCAGTGGTGGGATGGCCTCCACCGTTCAGTTAAACTCCCTATTTGGAGCAAACCCAGTTTATGAGAAGACTCAATCTGAGAAAGCATTTTGCCCTGAATACTGACACCAGAACTAAAGATATCCCAGAATATGCCCAATCCAATCTGAAAAACAACTCCACCTTTAACCCTAAGACCCCAGGAAGTCAGTGCCTAGGAGCCTTTCAAAAAATGGTTGAAGACGACTTGAGACATATGGAGAGTAAGAAAAATAGAAAGAGTAAGAACATATGGAAAGCGATTAAAGACCTGAGTAAACGGCATGAAGTCATCATCAGACCGGCAGATAAGGGGGGAGGGCTGGTCATTTTGAGTAAAGAAGAGTATAAAGAGGAGATGGGCAACATTCTTGCAGTTGAAAACACTTACAAGAAACTAAAGGGGAACCCCAAAAAGAAATTTGAAACAAAATTGATTGCATATGTCAATAAGGGGAAGAAGACTGGCATTCTTAACACCAAGGAAGCAGAATACTTAGTCTCGAATTCCACGAAAACTCTGGTTATTTATTACACACCCAAGATTCACAAAAGAATGGTAAAACCCCCTGGAAGACCCATCATTAGTGGGATCAATTCTATATTCTCCAGACTAGGGGAATATTTAGATACCTTTCTTAAGCCACTGGTCAAGCAGGGCAGATCACACCTAAGAGATAGCTTACAGCTTATACAGGAACTGCAAGACATCAGGGGAACTGAAAATTGGATACTTGTGACAGTAGACGTCAACTCACTCTATACCAGTATAGTATAACGAGACGGGATATCAGGAGTAGAGAAAGCGTTGCACGAAAACACGAATATGAAGCAACAACAAATTAACTATATCCTCGAGGGGCTTAAATTAGCGACGGAATGCAATTATTTCTGGTATGGGAACGAGTACTATGTACAAACAAAAGGGGTTGCTATGGGGGCCCGCCATGCCCCAAGTGTAGCAAACCTTTTCATGGATATGTGGGAGGAAGAGCATGTCTATTCTAAGAACATCCCTGAAATCAGGCTGTACAGGAGGTACATAGACGACCTGATAATTTTATGGGATGGGACCTCTGATACCCTTAATAAATTCCTGGCTGATCTAAACATCAACAAGTATGGCATCACCTTCACAGGAAAGTGGGATCACCAAAGAGTAGAATACCTAGATCTGGAGATCTTCAAAGAGGCCGATGGATTATGCACACAAACTTTTTTCAAAAGCACAGACAGAAATGGGTATATCCCAATTTCAAGCTGTCACCACCCTAAATGGAAGAACAATATCCCTAAGGGCCAGCTTTTGAGGATCCGGAGAAACTGTCAGAAACTTGAAGACTACGAGGTGCAATCAGAAACCCTAATTCAGCGGTTCGAAGAGAAAGCATACCAACGGGACAAACTTATTAAGTTGAAAGCAGAAATTGGGGGTATGGATAGGAGACCCCTACTTGAAAATAAACAAAAGATAAAGGATGACAAAATGAACACCACCTTTATAACAGGCTTCAATAACCAGTACAGGCAGGTTGAGAAGATCATCAATAAGTATTGGCCAATCCTTAAAGTGGAAGTAAACCCCCCTATCGTTTTCAGCCAAGGAAGCTGCCATCTTTGCCTCTGTTTAATCTTAAACTGCCACAGTGCTGCACATGTGATCCGTTATGACACCAGCCATTGGATGGTTTGACTGTTTGGTTGAGAGCACAGCCAATGTGCAGTTAGCATTCACGGCATGCCTTTTTTTTTTTTGGCTGTTAAATCGATGGGTTTACTTCCGCTTTAAAGAGGATCGTATCCTATCTAAAATTCTCCTGAACAAACCGCGATTCATTTATAGGAAGGCACCCAATCTCCGGACGCATATTGTGCATAATGTCATTGATCCTCCAAGACGAATAAAAATATTTGAACAAATGAAGGGATTCTATAAATGCCAACGATGCCTACCATGTAGAGTCACCAGAAGACAGCCAAGGAAAAAAGAGGCATTCAAGTCCACAGTAGACAATAAAGAGTATCAAATTAAGCAGCTGATAACATGTCATAGCACGCATGTCACATACGTCATAGAGTGCCCTTGTCGTTTGCAATATATAGGGAGGACCACCCGCCCCCTATTTGTAAGGATTAGAGAACACATTAACAACATTCGGAAAGGGTATCCAAAACACAACCTCTCAAGGCACTTCGATGAAGTGCACCGCAGAGACCCCTCGGGCATTATATTCTATGGCATCGATCACATAGACGACCACTGGAGAGGGGGTAATAAGTGCACCCTTATCTCCAGGAACGAAACCAGCTGGATTTATAGGTTGGGGTCCCTTGCCCCTAGGGGCCTCAACCTAGAAATTGACTTAAACTGCTTTATAGCAAACCCTTGATGTTTTCATGCTCCTATTATGGTGATCTTTATTTTTAAAAAATTTTTTAATTTTTTTTACCTTGGGATATGTAACTGAGTGGATCTCTGCCCACACCCATTTAGACATGGGAGCCTCAACCTCTGTGTGGGGTGGTAGAATCTCTTAGTGTTAACACATTATGTTGATATGCGTCTGGTCAGGTTCTTTAAACCAAACTGGAGACCCACTATCAAGGTTCCCCTTTTGCGGGTGCTAGCCACCCCTACTTAGGTGAGGTACTGACTTTTAGCTGGACTAAGTACCCTGCCTATTATATACTGATATTATCGTGCCCCAACATGTGGACCCTTGTTTACATGTAACTGGGGTAACATGAGGAGTCACCCAATATTAACAAGGGCCACCCATTTGCTGCAACACCCTTGGGGATTAGATGTGTTAGTGGAACGTCATTTTACACCCAGGCCGTCCCCACTCCCATCTGAGTTATGAGTAGGAGTTCTGGAATCCATACCCCAGTTAGTATTCTCTGGGGGTGTTCTATACAATTACAAACATGCTCTATATGGGTTCCATCTTTTATATACTTTAACCTTTGCAAGCCCTATCCCCTTCCCTCCTCATTCCCTCCTTCATTTTCGGTTGATGTGTACTGAATATATGGGGTGGAGCATGACATCCCATATATATTATATATATTGTTTGACCTAATGTCTGAATTGGATATAAGGGGTGTACAGGGTAATAGCTGGGTTTGATTTATGGATATGACCTTCTATGTTTATGGCCTGAATTGGCTATAAAGGGTTTTACAGGTTAATAGCTGGGCTTGATCTATGGCTATGGTCTATAATTGAGGAATGGTTTTTCTCCCAACCCCTATACCTGTACATGGAGTAATACTATGTAAACCCGCTAGCTAGCTGCCTGGTATGCTATAATACTCCTGTGTGCCCACCGTTTTGGGTCAACCTTAAATGATGGCTATCCCTACCACCTAGGCGTGACATGATACTGGCAACTAATGTCTCGTCCCCCCCCCCTCCCCACCCCCATCTCGGATCGTGTCTTGAAGCCATGGTATGGCTGATCCAGTTTGTCAGATACAATAGTATCCTCTTGGATACAATACTTTTTAACACATTTTTACTTTTTTATATTTTACATTTTTTATATTATTATTATTATTAACTATATCTATTTCCCCCTGCCTTCTGCAAATAGTTCCCTCTAACATGCCCAGTGGGACTGATACTATATGGGCTTGATCTAGGGGCCAGGATTACCCCCTTCACCTTGGTGTAAGCACAGCTTCCCCGCAACCAGTTTTACCAGATAGTAACTGGGTTTGCTCCAGATAGGGAGTTTAACTGAACGGTGGAGGCCATCCCACCACTGCATGTATATGCCTATGGAGTATTGATACACAGACCAGACACTTAGTTGTCTGGTATGCCATCTAACCTATTGTGATAAATTGGGACTTGTAGTGTATTTATAAAGCCTGCGGAGATATGAGACTTGAGTTTAACATCATTAGCTGGGGCTTCACTACTTAAGTGTTGGTAGCTGTGTAAACCATCCCGTACTGCTGACCGTTCCCGTAGGAGCTTATACAGGGAGGGATGCCCATTATGCGGGTGGATTTTGATAGGCCGGCTAGCCCAGTACTTTAAATATGGGGCGTGTCACGTATCTCCGCTTGGCTGTAAATAGCAGGAAGTGAGGTAGGACGTTATCGCCTTTGACAAAGTCACATGACGAAACGCGTAAGGCGTACTTACATCACTTCCGGTTAGCGCAGGAGGCTTGGAACGCCGCTGGGACGCAAGCGGAGCGGCCATTGCGCATTTGCCTGCATTAGAGGACTTTAGGCCCAGGCTTTATGTAAGCTGGCCGGGAATATGCTATTTTAATACTATTTACGTTTTTTGTTTTGCTTTATTGAAATTAAAGTGAGCTCGTTTTTTACAAATTGCGCTATGAGTCCCCTATTTTTCTTCTTCCTCTTTGCCATGGAGGGACATTTTTTCTGAATATTCTGGTGAATGGAGTGCTGACGCTGGTTTGCAGTATATAGATCCTGAGACCATTCCTGTGGGAACGGAGGAGTGGGATATCGTTCTTGGGACCAAATCCAGAGCTGGTGGAGGGACTACTGATGGATCTCCATTTATGCCTGTTACCCCTGCAGGGGTGGTATTATCTGGTGAGTGTGGGACCATACGGGCAGCACGAAGTCACCTTATTTGCAGCAGCGAAGTCACCAAAGTCACCTATTATTGAACTTTGCATATTTATTTTTTATATATGTATTTTTTCTCATCCTTTTTTTTTTTTTTTTTTTCTACACTTACTGGATCCTAGAACCCGGGAGGATTTTTATACACAATCCCCCTTTTTCCACGTGTTTTTTTCACGTTTTTTTTCCCAAGTTTATTTTATATTTACACCGTCTCCACTTTATTGGTTTTTCTATATGCTATTTGATGGACTCACTGTATAGTGTATATATTTTCACCATTAATGTCTTATATGGGTAGTATAAGATGTTAGTTGATGGACACACTGCATGATATTTACCTGCACTATTGTTTTATTTATTGCATGTTTAATGCACTTACCACATAGAGGTCAACTCAAACAAGTTTCCCAATAGGTTCCGAGTGTCCTCCGGTGGTACACCTACTATTGATTGTTCCCAGGTTGGATGGCCATGCATGGCTTGGATGACTAGCCTTTTGACTAGCCCCTGGTGATAACCCAACACTGGATCTCAAACACTTTTACACATTTATATATGATAAAATTACTTGCACTGGATGTGTTGGAGTAGTGTAGTTATACACTTTTTCTTTAATAGGGAGCGCCATTATCCCTCCTATCACTTTCATTGATCTTCTAGAAGGGTTCGTCCCTGCCAGGCTTTGCCTGGAGAGGATGGGTATGTATAGAGAGGTTCTATCTCTGCCTCTCAGGCCTGCTGTCTGGAAAGGGAGCTCTTGTAAGGAGAGGCCTATGCCTCAAAGGCTTTTTGCATGTGGAAGGAAGCAGGAGGACCAAGAGAAACAGTGGGATGACTATCCAGTAAAGCATCTTCAGTGGTGCCAGCTATGCATTAAAAGTGTCCAAGAGGATTTAAAGGAAGTTACACAGGGACTTTAGTGCCCAATTCTTTATCATATACTGTTTAATCAATTACCAGTCTCAGCTTTAAGAGCCACAAATAGCCTGTGAAAGAACTGTAAATATTTTAACCACTTCCGGACCGCCCACTGTCGCCACTGTCGCCCACATTCCATAACCCTGGTATCCTCTTCTTCAGCGGGCGGTCCGCTTCAGGATAAAAATGGTCTCTGCGGCAGATTTCTATTACAAGGGATGTTTACATTCCGTGTAATAGGAATAAAGGTGCCACATTTTTTTTAAAATAACAGTGTAAAAATAAAAGTTAAAATAAATAAAAAAAATTATTTTTTTAAATGCGCCCCGTCCCGACGAGTTTGTGTGCAGAAGCAAACTCAAACGTGAGTAGCGCCCACATATGAAGATGGTGTTCAAACCACACATGTGAAGTATCGCCGTGATTGGTAGAGCAAGAGCAATAATTCTATTATTCTCCTCTGTAACTCAAAACATGCAACCTGTAGAATTTTTTAAACATTGCCTATGGAGATTTTTCAGGCTAAAAGTTTGTTGCCATTCCACGAGCAGGCACAATTTTGAAGAGTGACAGGTTGGGTATCAATTTGCTCGGCGTAACATTATCTTTCACAATATAAAAATTATTGGGCTAACTTTACTGTTGTCCTGTTTTTTAATTCAAAAAAGTGTATTTTGTCCCAAAAAAAGTGTGCTTGTAAGACTGCTGTGCAAATACAGTGTGACAGAAAGTATTGCAATGACCAACATTTTATTCTCTAGGGTATTAGAAAAAAATTGTATAATGTTTGGGGGTTCTAAGTAATTTTCTAGCAAAAAAAATGTTTTTAACTTGTAAACAACAAATCTCAGAAAGAGGCTTGGTCCTTAAGAGGTTAAGGTTGCTGTCTATCTGACCTACCAATGTGCATCAGTCAGTAGCAAAGGCATACATATAATGGGAGTCTGCGGTAACCCAAAGCAAGAGACATGTGAGGTGATTTTAGGACTGTCTCTGAGAACCCAGAGGATGTTGTAACTTGCTGCTTAATGCATAAGAAAAGCATGTTTTTTTCTGTGAGAAAAGGCCAAGTACCTATATGGCTAGAAAATTGGCCTGGACAGGAAGGGGGTGAAAGTGCTCAGTATTGAAGTGGTTAAAAAAGTAACATCAGTCACTTATAATGTTCGCCTGTGGGAAAAGCTACCGGATGGTAAAGCTGATTTGAAAAATAGGATTTACAGCATATAAATGAAGGAGTTTTACATGACAATTCTGCCACTATATAGCTATCTTTATATACACCCACAATAAAGTATATAATACCTGAATAAATAGAAAAAATATCTACAAAGTGAAATCTTTAGGATGCTATTTTTTTCCTCCATTTGAGCAAACTGGTTAAAGTGGATGTAAACCCGATTCATGAAATTTGAGCTGGGCACAAATATCTGCAGTGTTTTATTATCTCTCTTCAAAGCACTAAGCCCCTCCTAGCTGTCTCCTGCTCCATTCTTCTGTTATCAGCCTGATAACTCCTGACAAGTTATTCGTCAAATATGATAAAACAGCCTGAGTTTTGTGTTGGAGAGGATGCTATAAATAGATTAGCACAGAGCTGATCTATTCTACAATCAGAGCTGAAAGTCTCTACCTATGAGGAGAGGGGTGTGTGCCAATCAGCTGTCTTGGCTGTATGCCTAGACTTCACTGCAGTGCTAACTAGGAAGAGAATATATCCTAACACAATGTGTATTTTCTAAACAGTATATAAAGATGAAGACAGTAGATATACACGTAAAACTTATGTAGGGAGATTTGTTTCATCCCTGTGTATCATCTGAGGCTGTTCACTTCACTGGGTATATGTCAGGGTTTACATCCTCTTTAAGTAAACATTCACTTTGTGAACAAGACTCAGTTTCTTTAGTACATATTTAATATTTACATGAAGTAGGAGGCCAGGGCAGGTGTTCAAAGAGGTCCCAACATGTTTCTAAATATATTGTTATTTCTTCTTCAGGGAAATATCAGAGCATATTACAGTTCTTGCATGTATAATAGCACAAGCATGTATGGTGTGATAGCAACTGAGAAGATGTCAAATCCCAGCTGGAACAATGGGACACAAAAGCAGCAGATGTCAAAGGTGGCAAGCGATGCCAGAAAAGGAAACTGCTCAGGAGGATCACATATAGGGAGCCGTCATGTGTGAATTTCCTCATTCAGAGTGACATCATGCTGGGTGGAAGACAGAAAAGGGCTGACAGAAAGGCTTCCTACTTCATGAGACCAACCATGTGTTCCAGAACATGAGCATTGTTCTAACTGTGTGGTATCATATTTTGTCTCTAGTTTTAACTATTTTATTGGTGTACACTATCATCATTTTATGATGTGTAAATAAACTTTAGATTAAGAGCATATTAAATAAGGGCATTTGCCAGTGCATCCCAATGGGAAATACATTTTTAAGAGCTAATAAAAGTCCTGGGTGGCGTAACTCCAACGTAAAAATGCATATAAAAGCAAAGGAGAAGGTCTTCAAAAAATACAAGGCTGATGGATCATCATCAGTATTCCAACATTACAAAAAATAAAACAAGAAATTTAAGGGTGCAATCAGGGTGGCTAAGATATAACACGGAAGGTGCATAATGGAGCAAAGTAAGAAAAATCCCAAGAAATGATTTAAGTACATAGTAAGAAAGGGAGGTCAGATCATATTGGTCCCTCAAATAATGATGAAGGGAATCTGGTTACTAAGGATGGGGAGATAGCGAAGGTATTGAATTTATTCTTCTAATGCCGGGTACACACGAGAAGACTTTTCGACAGCAAAGGTCCGACGAAACGAATCCCTCGGACAGTTCGATCGTGTGTGGGCTCCATCGGACTTTTGCTGTCGAAAAATTCTACAGACTTTAGAAATAGAACATGTCTTAAATTGTCCTGTCGGAACTCCGCTGGACCCAGTTCCTATTGAAAAATCCGCTCGTCTGTGTGCTAGTCCGACGGACAAACAGCGATGCTAAGGCAGTTATTGGCTACTTTCTACGAACTTCCTTATTCTAGTCTGGTCGTACGTCATCACGTTCGAATCCATCAGAATTTAGTGTGATTGTGTGTGGCCAAGTCCGTTCATTCGAAAAGTTCATCGTAACTCCATCGAAAGTCCGTCGGAAAGACCGTCGGACCTAGTCCGTTGAAAAGTCTGCTCGTGTGTACGCGGCATAAGTCTTAAACAGGAAGCACCCTCATGGCTAACAGAGGACAGAATTAGAAATAGACTTGAAAATGTAACATTAATAAGTCAACGGGACCAGATGGCTTGCACCCGTGGGTCCTTAAGGAACTCAGTCAAGTAATTGCCAGACCATTGTTCCTAATTTTTACAAACAGTCTACTGACTGGAATGGTACCAGCTGACTGGAGAAAAGTCAATGTAGCACCAATATTTAAAAAAGGCCCAAGATACATCCCTGGGGATTACAGACCAGTTAGCCTAACATCAATTGTATACCAGTTCTTGGAAAGGATGATAAGGGACTATATACAAGATTTTAGCAATGACAACTGTATCATTAGCAGTAATCAGCATGGATTCATGAAAAATCGTTCCTGCCAAACCAATTTACTAACCTTCTACGAGGAGGTAAGCTGCCATCTAGATAAAGGAAGGCCCGTAGACGTGGAGTATCTGAATTTTGCAAAATCATTCAATACAGTAAACCTTTACTGTACAAAGTAAGGTCTGTTGGCATGGACCATAGGGTGAGTACATGGATTGAAAACTGGCTACAAGGGCAAGTTCAGAGGGTAGTGATAAATGGGGAGTACTCGGAATGGGCAGGGGTGGAAAGTGGGGTCCCCCAGGGTTCTGTCCTGGGACCAATCCTATTTAATTTATTCATAAACGACCCGGAGTGCAACTTAAAGAGACGGAGACTACATTGGCAGAGGCTGAGTATGTTAGGGACCCCACTAGTGAGAGGCTCTTGACGTTGTGGGAAAAAACAAGGGAATATCAGACTGCTTTGACTGACCGGACCACAAAGCTTTATCTTGCGCAGCGTAGAAGTATCTTTGAATTCGGAGATAAAAATGGTAGATTACTGGCGTTTCTTGCACGACCGGAATATGTTGCGGTCTACATTAAATCCATCTATGACAAGCAGGGAGTAGAGGTTTGCGAATCAATTGACATACTTTGAACGTTCACTCACTTTTATGAAGAACTCTATAGGTCATATACTTCACAGGGGAATGGGGCACTAGAGGAATATCTGACTGATATTGACCTCCCAATGATATCTGAGGATGAATTTAATATCTTGGAAGCAGGTATAACGGTAGAGGAGGTGGAAGGAGCAATAACCTCCTTTGCTCCTCGAAAATCCCAGAGGCTAGATGGACTCCCCTCGAAGTGGTATCATACATTCCGCAATGGTTTGGCACCTCGTCTATTGAAAGTGTTTAATGCAGCGTGTTCGGAGGGTAGGTTACCTCCCTCTATGAGGGAGGCACTGGTTGTTCTGCTTCCTAAGGGGGGAAGGACCCCAGGGAGTGTGACTCATACCGTCCGATCTCGCTCATGAATGCTGATACCAAAATTTTGGCCAAAATACTGGCAGGGAGGTTACAAACAGTCATCCCGAAACTGATAGATGCAGATCAGACAGGCTTTATACAGGGGAGATGCGCCCAAATGAATATTAGGAGACTCTATAAATTTACAGACCGATCATGATAATTCTGGGACTAGAATTGTGGCATCGCTAGATACAAAAAAGGCATTTGACTCCGTAGAATGGGAATATTTGTTCCGCCTTCTGGAGTCATTCGGCTTTGGACCTGTCTTCATCTCATGGGAGAAATTGTTATACACGGAGCCGTTGGTCAGGCTGCGAGTGAACGACATTATTTCAGATCCCTTTCCTGTGTTTAGGGGGACCAGGCAGGGGTGTCCGCTCTCACCCCTCCTGTTTGCCCTAGCCATAGAACCCCTGGCGGCAAAGTTGAGAGCCACTCCTAATCTAACCGGGTTACAAATAGGGGCGTTTAAAGAGCGTGTATCTCTCTATGCAGATGACATGCTGCTTTACTTGCCTGTCAGGGGCCTTTCAACTAATACAGGAATTTGGAGATTATTCTGGGTATAGAATAAACTGGGCAAAATCATCTCTATTCCCAATTGATACAGAGGTAGTGGTCCCAGAGAACTATCCCATTCCAAAGTCATCTACCTTTAGGTATTTGGGGATTGAGGTGAAACTGCCCATATCAGGCTTCTTGGAAGCCAATTTGTCACCGGTTATCAAGGGTTTTCGGGAGAAGGTACAGAGATGGCAGAATTTGCCGATTACGTTGCTGGGACGAATACATTTGTTCAAGATGGTCTTTCTCCCCAAGTTTCTGTACATCCTCTCTAATTCCCCGGTGTTCGTGACTTTGTGATTTTTTTGCTTCACAGTTATCCTTTTTACATTGGCGACTCCTTCCCCAGACTCAAAATGCCACCACTTTGCTGGAGGCAGCGGTTGCCTCTTCGCAAGAAACATTACAGAATATGTTATATAGGAAGGGAGTTCCAGGGAGAAAGGTAGGATCAGTCATGGCATTGCCTGGGAAAATATTTCATATATGTGCCCAGAGGCGAAAGGACGAGCCACTATGGCTATCTCCAAATAACCCCCTATGGTATAACCCCCTATGGTGTAAAGGGAATTTCTTAAACTGCCGGATGGACAGCTGACCTGGGCTAGGTATGGCGTGAAATATCTCCATCACATATGTCAGGATGAGGGTCTCTCCACCTTTTCACAGCTGAGAGAACAGTTTGCTATACCTAGGACGTGGTTCTTCCAATATGCACAGTTGAGACATGCGGCAATTGCGCAGTTTGGAAATGATAAACCACAGGTTCAAAACACAGGCCTGGAGAGGATACTAATAGACCCAGTCCCGACTAAACGGATTTCTAGATACTATAGGGCAGTGGGACCAGAGGAAACAAGACCTACATCTAAAGCTCAAGCACGGAGGGTGGCGGTCATCCCGGAGTTGTCAGGGGAAATGTGGCAGGAGGTACTGGATACCTATCTGGGAACTGTTATCTCTACGGATAAAATGATTCAACTTAGATATCTACACCAGATATATTATACGCCACTGAGACTGTACCGAATGTGTAGGAGGGACTCTGCGCTTTGTCATAAATGCATGAGAGGGGAGGGCACCTTCCTCCATATGGTGTGGGACTGTACCAAGATTAGACCACTGTGGTCTCAGGTTTCTGGATTTATTTCAGATCAATTCGATCTGCCAAATATTTGTTCCCCCCTGCGTTGCCTTCTGGGGGTATTTGCCCAGGAAGAGATGAATGCCCATACGAGACGGTTTCTTAGAATCCTGTACTTTGCAGTAAGGAAACTTATTGCCAGGAGGTGGATTCATGAGGAACAGCTGACACTTGGAATGTGGCTAAAGGTTGTTAACGCAGACGTTCAGATGTATAGAATGACATATGAAGCTAGAGGGGCTCCCAAGAAATTTAGGAAGGTGTGGTTCAGATGGGTGGACTCAAAAAATGCTCTAGAGGGAGAAGAGTAACTGATACCAGCATACTGAAAAAAGAGCACAAAGGCTCCAAAGTACTGTAAAGATAAAATGGAATGGCTATAATGCAACAATAAAGTCATGGCAGAGTAGTGCTTTCTTCTTTTTACTATTTACTTTTTATTCTCATTTCTATTGGTATTGCCATTTTATTTGATATATTAACACTGAATGCAGAGAGATAGAGGGGGGAGGGGGTGTTTTTTTTCAGAAAAGGTTGGGTTTGTTATATAAACAAAAAAAATACTATGTGTAAAGATGGGAGACTTGTAGTATTACAAGATTTATATTGACGTATGAGGACAAAACTGATGTTTGATATGTTTCACTGGCAGTTGTGCCTGACTGTAATATCTCTCAAATGTTTTTTGAATGTTTATTTTCCTATGTATAATAAAAATTATAAAAAAAAAAAAAAAAAAGAAAGCTCTATATATGTGAAAAAAAATTATAAAAAAATTGTTTGGGTACAGTATGACAAGTAATTGTCATTCAAAATGTAAGAGCATTGAAAGCTAAAAATTAGTCTGGAAGGAGGTGAAAGTGCCCTTAAAGATGGTTTACCGATCAGCAAAAATGTCAGGATCACACAAGCATATCATCAAATAGCGTGTGGAAATGTGTCAGCATGCAGAATTAAGGCTCCTGGAAAAATAATTTTAGAAAACTGGAATCCTAGTCCTTTGGCTATCACAGCCATATAGCATACGGGCCATTAATGGAAGCAATAGCTGGTCAAAGAGAGAAATAAAGCTGTTTACAGAGAGAAATTTTATTTTATAATTGCATGAAAAAAAAAAATTTTTCAATAGAATGTCTCTTTGGGTGGATATAAACGATATACGACTTATGTAACCAGTGTAAGGTAATTAGATAGCATTTTAATTCTTTTCAAATGTACATTTGCTAGAAACATGTTTTCTTCACTCCCTTTACGTACATGGCCTACATTTTATGGTATTTGAATTGCTGATACAATGTTCCCAGAGGATATAATATGAATATTTAACAGTGCCTTAAAGCCAAGCATTAACTTGTACACCTTGCGAAGATGATCAGCTGCTAGGGAATTCAATTACACACTTGAGTCATAACAGTTCAGATCATGCACAAATCAACTAAAAGACAGACACAAGGGTAACATATGTGTCCTTCTCTCACACAAACAAAATACTTTAAGATAATCACTCATTTAAAACATATACTGAAAATACTTTAAGATAATCACACATTTAAAACATATACTAAAAATGTTAAATTGATACATTCTTGAGAAGACACCATATCATATACAACATATAACACAAATATCTTTGGTGCCATGTCACATGCAATTTACTAGACATGTCTCCTCAGGCTGTGGGGAGGTTAATATTTACTCCTTTGTTTAACTGAGCAGTAGGGGGTTGTAAGGCACATAAATTATGACTGTTTGCCACAGACAAATTAATCTGAGTATGTCACTATCATTTTCAAAATCTTCTACATGTATTTAAAAGGATGAATACTGTGTAGTCACTGGACAGATGTATTAAACCAATTGTGATTTTATGGTTTTACATTTCATGCACATTATTTCCCAGCATATTCCTTTATAATCATTTAGACTATCCAAAAATGCTACAAATCTTTATTTTCTATTAATGTTCAAATTTAAAGTAAATAATAGTTTCAGTGATAGTGGATGGTTTAAAATATATCACCAAACTGGCATGTAATTCATACAGCCAAACCATTTTTTTCATTTTGTCTTTATTATTTGTTTCTGTAATCTGATTAGCCATTTGAGTCACATCCGGGTCCCTTGATTCATTAAACCAGATTCTAGTGATAGCAGGTTATAGATCACCCCAAAGGCCGCATTACAATTTGTTTTTGAGACTGTTACACAAGTCCACCTATTCTAATAAATTATTCAGTTTGTATAAAAAAATGTTTTTTTTGTGTTTTTTCCTTTACATTGTGCCAACCATGCAGAAAACGGAATGTTGTGGCTCAATTTGTATTTACATTGTATTTCTTTGTATATTGCAATAATATATAGCTAGTGCACAATATGTATGGAAGCCAACTAATTCTTATGTTCAAATGAAATCACAGCTGTATAAAAAGATTTTTGTTCATTACACTTACTGTGATTTTTTTTCCATTCATGCACACATATTATTACTTGTCCATTAGTACATCTTTTCTGTTCTGTTAAAAAAAAAAAAGAAAGAAAAAAACACAAATCCGTATTTCCAGAAGTTGATCCAAAACTTTGTCTTTCCTGCTAATATATTCATAGAAAAAGCTGGTGCCAAGGGCGGCTGTCCAATTAAGACAAATGAGGCACATTGAATTTTTCCCTGAGGGCACAGTAGGGGTGCTGGAAAAATCTACTTTCTTCTTCTTCTTCTTCTTTTTTTTTTTTTTTTGTCAGGCTAAGAAGAAGGAAAAAATAAAAGCATGAAAATTCAACACATCCACTTACAGAATAATAAAGGCTGTTGTTTAAACCGTAAGGAGTTTTGGCAGTGGCACCCTTGCGGGGTCTTATGCAAATTATATTTTTTCTTATCAGCTACTAAACCGTAGGTTTCAAAAATTGCTGTTTGTTCAACTGCTTTACAGATGCATGGTGAAAAGCCATAAATCCTTCAGAAATGAAAGAATCCCGTGTTTTTGCACAGTATAATTGAACATGTATAATCTGATATAGTCACAGCACCAGACATATTTTTTAATGGTATATCAGTGATAGAGTTGTTAAATAAAAATGCAGAGAAACCTATAGATAACAGATAATTGTCATCCAATCCTGCCAGTTGCCACAGCCTCAGGTGATAATCCAGATGATTGTGGAGTACCAACAACCTCATCAGATACTTTTGATAGATAAATATCAAAGAAATAGTATACTTTCTAGATTAGATTTTCCAGCTCATAGATTAATGTTCTCCTGTGATAGGCAGTTTAATGGTTGTTAGCTATCTGTCTGCTGTTTTTGTATGACCATATATGGGAAACATATGCATGAAATCTCTACTATAGCACTTTTTGGTTCATGTTCATATTGTGGTATATTAAAGGATTACTCTTGTCCTGTCTAGACAAAGAACTTTGCACAGAAAGAAAAATTTGTTTAAGCAATAATCCGCTTTGGCAAAAAAATACCCAACTACATATTCACCTAAATAATCTAATAAGGAGCAAAGTCACACTTTGTCTTTAACCACTTGCCGCCCGCCCTATTGTAAAAGGACGTCGGCAAAGTGGTTGTCAAATCCTGACCGGACGTCATAGGACGTCCTCAGGATTTTGAGCCGCAACGCACCCCCTGGTGCACGCATCGCGGCGATCGTTGTTGCGGGGTGTCAGTCTGACACCCCGCAACTACGATCTTGGTAAAGAGTCTCTGATGGAGACTCTTTACCATGTAATCAGCCGTGTCCCATCCGGTGCCGGTGATCGGCTTTTCCTCACTCGCGTCTGTCAGACGCGAGTAGAGGAGAGCCGATCGGCTGCTCCTTTGCCAGGGGGGTCTGTGCTGATTGATTATCAGCGCGGCCCCCCCGAGGATGCCCACACTGAACCACCAGGGACGCCACCAGACCACCAGGGATGCCCAGCACAAGGCATGCCACCCTAGACCACCAGGGATGACACACAGTGACCACAATGGATGCCAATCAGTGCCCACAATAGATGCCAATCAGTGCCAACAATGGGCATCACTGATTGGCATGCATTATTGTTTGGCACTGATTGGCATCCATCAAATAAAAAACGCAGAGGTGATCAAATACCACCAAAAGAAAGCTCTATTTGTCGGGGAATAATGATAAAAATTTCATTTGGGTACAGTGTGGCATTCGCCATAGACAGCAGTGCTTCTTTTTTTCTAAATATCTCCTAAACCATGTATGTTTAGGAGATATTTATTGGACCTACAGGTAAGCCTTAATCTAGGCTTACCTGTAGGCCAAAGTGGTTTGTAAGGGTTTACAACCACTTTAACAGCGCTCAGAAGCTGGACTAGAAAAGGGTTGAGTGGTGCCTGCAATAAACCACATGTGCCTTAAGACAGAACTTGCTGACAGTTTATTAAAAGTAATAACAGTACAAAGTTAAAATTGGCAACAGTACCACTCTGGATGTCAAGCTGACTCGAGCACTGATGGATCACTATTGCCAGACCAGGAAAATCCAGATGGGGACGTCGATCATGGAAGCCATGATGTGGACTGCCTGCAGTGTGTGTGGAGAGTTGGACCCGCCGTACTTGCCCACTAGGATGGATGTCTTCACTGCGGCTGTGAACTGAGCAGCATAACCCACATGATGAAGAGGGAGACGCCATGATGGGCGTGCAAGAGGGCATCCCTGGGGTCATGGACAGAACTGACATGTCCGAGAGGAAACAGACGCGGCCAGTGTGGAACGCAAACGTCCCTGGTTGCCGTGACTCGTCCTAGTTGCCGAGTATGGCGGGTCCGACTCACCACACACATTGCAGGCAGTTCCACATCACAGCTTCCATGATCGGCATCCCCGTCTGGATTTCCCTGGTCTGGCATTAGTGATCCATCAGTGCCTGAGTCAGCTTGACAGCCAGAGTGGTAATGTTGCCAATTTTAACTTTGTACTGTTATTACTTTTAATAAACTGTCAGCAAGTTCCTTCTGAAGGCACATGCGGTTTATTGCAGCCACCACTCAACGCTTTCTATTTAGCTTCTGAGCACTGTTAACTCCATCATCTTCAAATTTTTAATTTTTAAATTCATGCAATACATTATGCGGGTTAGTTAAATTTAGCGGGAGAAATTTATTTGACTAGATTTTAATATCATGATGGGGTTCTGTTTTATAGGTCATGTCAATTGTTAATTGATGAATTTAAAATATAGCTCTTTTAATATTAGGGTACTTTCCTTAGTGACATTTTGTTAGTTAAAAAAAGGCAATTTTATAAAAAGTTTTAATAATAAGCATGTAAAGGAGTGATATGTATCAAGGAAGTTACATAATAAAGCAATATAATAGTTGATAGTGGGGACAAGATCTCCCACCCGTGTGACATGGAGGGGGAGATCAGGCACTTGGAGTGAAGATGCTGGAACATGTCACATGTTCGAAAGGTGAATTTATCATTTATAGGAACTTGGATTTCTAAAGGTGATGCTACACAAAGCTACAGTATATCATTGACCACTCATACAGAGGTGACCATTACAGTACATTGGTTTGACAGTATTCATTTGTATGATAAAAAAGTCTCCCACACGTGGTATTGCTATACTTGGCAGAAGTTAGATTTTTTTAAACGTTGAGCAGATTCCTGCTTGTTATGGACATCCTTCAACAAAATATAGAAAAAAAAAACATGAAAATTCCAGTTTTGTTAAATACATCTTAACCACCTCAAAACCAAACACTTCCTATCCAGGCCATTTTTCTGAATTCAGCACTGCCTCAAAAATCCAAAGAGCACCTTCAGGCTTGCTAGGGGCATAAATTACACATCTGAATTTCTGAATATCTATTGCATGTTTGGAAGCCCTGAAGCACCAAGACAGTGTGCACACTCACAAAATGACCACATTTTGGAAAGTAAACACCCAAAAGTATTTTTAAGAGGCATAGTGAGTATTTTGAGGATTTTCTTTTTTTGCTACACGTTTTTGGAAGATGCAAAAAAGAAACTAAATATTTATTTTTTACACAGTGTTGTCCATTTATTTAGATAGTTCTCTCACACAGCATGGACATATTTAGAATTACAACCAAGGCACATTCTACTACTTCTCCCAAGTATAGCAATACCAGGTGTGGGGGACTTTTTTATCATACAAATCAATCCTGTCAAAACCAATGTACTGTAATGGTCACCTCTCTATAAGTGCCCAAGGAACAGGGGCAGACTCACAACTCCCGCGGGCAATAGGGGATCATGGGGCCCCCATTGTCCCCACCCACACACAAGCCACACCCTCACAAAGCCCCATGTATATATTGCACTATTACATTACATGCATTGGTCACACAGGTACTTGATTCTGCATTTGCGGGTCTGCGCACTGTTTGACCCGCTGCTGCTATGATTGGACACACCGAGAGCTAATCAGCAGGTCTGGCGGACCCGATGTCCACTGGGCTCCGACGATCGTTTCCAACAGAGGCAGAACGGTGGTCTGCCGATGTAAACAAGTCCCCAGAGAGCCTCCCCCACTTACATCAGGGTCCCCAGAGAGCCTCCCCTTACATCAGGGTCCCCAGAGAACCTCCTCTTACATCAGGGTCCCCAGAGAGCCCCAGACCCCTTCTTATATCAGGGTCCCCAGAGAGCCCCCCTTACATCAGGGTCCCCAGAGAGCCCCCCCTTACATCAGGGTCCCCAGAGAATCTCCTCTTACATCAGGGTCCCCAGAGAGCCCCCGACCCCCCCTTACATCAGGGTCCCCAGAGAGCCCCACCCATTCATCAGGGTCCCCAGAAAGCCCCCCATACATCAGGATCCCCAGAGAGCCGCCCCCCATACATCAGGGTCCCCAGAGAGCCCCACATACATCAGGGTCCCCAGAGAGCCTCCCCCCATACATCAGGGTTCCCAGACTTTAACCCCCACCCCCAGAGTTTCCCCTGTACCTCGCTGTCTGTGCACCTCCAACCCCCCAGCACAGGGGGAGGTGGCGATCTGCAGCTCTATGGTGCCTCTGGACTGCGGGATCTCCCTGGGGCTTGTAGTTCTCTTCCTGATTCTGTACAGTGGGGAGGGGAGGAGCCTCTGACCCGGGCAGCAGTCGGCAACAGTGTACAAGCAGAGCAACTCACTTGTACACTGAAGAGTGAAACTTGTAGCTGCCCGGGTCAGAGGCCCCTCCCCTCTCCACTGTATACACTCTGGAGGAGAAATACAAGCCCCAGGGAGATGCCGCGAGCACCATAGAGCTGCCGATCGCCGCTTCCCACTCCCACCACTGCATCCCAAACTGAAAGCCAGAGGTGCAGGGGGGAGATGCTGTGTCTTGCCCCCCCCCCCCACAGTGGCAGAACGGCAGGGCCCAGTCGCAAGTGCGACTGCAGCGACCCTGAAAGTTCCGCCGCAGCACTGCCAGCAGCATACCCCTAGATCCGACGAGCATCTCTTAGGACAGGGGTGTCAAAACTTTTTTCAAAGAGGGCCAGATTTGATGAAGTGAACATGCGTGAGGGCCGACCATTTTCCCTGACATTCTTTGGACCATTAAAATTTGGTCTAAGTGTGTTCGTTCGAGCACTAATACACTGCCCAACAAGAATTATCTTGCCCTAGTCGCACTTGTTCCCGACACACAGAATGCTCTTTTCTTTAGGGGTACCGTTTTAAATCTTAATGGTACCCCACACATTGGAAAATGTGGGGTGGTTTGCAATTTAAAAAAAAAGGTTGGGGACTTCTTTCCCTGCATTTTGCATGGGTAGGGAAGCCCATTGAAATGAATGGACTGCCCTACACGCAGCACGCAGCCACACAGATATGAACCAAGGGCTTGTTCACTTGTCAGGTTGGAGGGGCAGTAAAACCACATGGTTAAGCTGTTTATTATGACCCCCAACTTCTCCCCCTTTAGCTGCAGAGGGAGAAACTGGGGGTGTACACATGCTGTGGCTGCAGCTGGAGGTATACCCAGGGTGAATGGGCCTGCACTGCAACTACCCCGCAACTGAGTGGATTGCACAGTTGCGGTATAGTGATGCTGCATTTATGGGCTTAAAACAGGTGGTGAGGAGGCAACATAATGCCTCTTTACCCCCTTTCAAATGCCTCTGAAAAGCGATATGTGCATGGATTGCTTTTCAGAGGAGCAGCAGTAGCTGACTGCTATCACACACAGGCCCTACAAAAGCAGTTCTGATGGTACAGGAATGGGGTTGGAGAGGAGGTCCGGATTAAAAGTAACATACACACAGACACATGCACACACATGCAGACACATACACACATGCACACACATATACAGACAAATGCATGCGCATACATACATACATACATACATACAGACACATGCACACACATACAGACACATGCATACACATACATACAGACATACATACATACAGACACATGCACACACATACCGACACATGCACACGCACACACATACCGACACATGCACACACACACACACACATACAGACACACGCACACACATACAGACACATACAGACATACATACAGACACAGACACATGCACACACATACAGACACATGCATACACATACATACATACAGACACATACATACATACAGACACATGCATACATACAGACAGACATACATACAGACACATGCACGTGCACACACATACAGACACATGCACACACACACACACACATACAGACACATGCATACACATACATACACATACATACAGACACATGCACACACATAGAGACACATGCATACACATACATACAGACACATGCACACACACACATACATATACATGCACACACATACAAACACATGCATACACATACATACAGACATACATACAGACACATGCACACACACACATACAGACACACATACACAGACACATGCACACACACACATACATACAGACACACGCATACATATACATGCACACACATACAAACACATGCATACACATACATACAGACATACATACAGACACATGCACACACATACAGACACACATACACACACACTTATACATACAGACACATGCACACACACACATACAGACAAACATATACAGACACATGAATAAAGCCCTTTTAAAACTAATCTAGCTTAGCACAGTACAGTATCTTTCCAGCTTCCTCATTTAGCCACGTAATGCGCTGTAGGGGGAAGCAGAGAGCACAGCACACTCCCCTGCACATAACTTTCACTTTTGAGGCTGACGGAGCTTTTCACAGTGTCGATGTACAGGGGATCGGGCTCATCTGACAGCCCTGATCCCCACAGGAGCTTCTCACGGGCCCCCGACTGGCTGCTGGCCCTCGGTCGGCATCCGAATGACCGAATGGTCAGTCCGCCCCTGTCAAGGAATATACTGTAGCTTTGTGTAGCATTACCTTTAGCAGTCCCAGTTCCTATAAGCCTACTGGTATGCGGCTACCCTCAGGAATGCCATGTTCAATGGCCAGAAAGTACAGGAGGCTGAAGAAAAAGAAAACAAAAGAGTTCCCATGTTTCCACAAGTACAGTTGTCAGGAGGGGATGGCTGGGACTGGTGTCTAGTAGGAACATAGTCAGACATGCAGATGAGTCAGTTCGGGTGGCAAGCAGAGACATAGGGGGTTATTTACAAAAGGCAAATCCACTTTGCACTGCAAGTGCACTTGAAAGTGAACTGAAAGTGCACTTGGAAGTGCAGTCACTCTAAATATGAGGGGTAGATCTGAAATGAGTGGAAGCTCTGCTGATTTTATCATCCAATCATGTGCAAGTTAAAATGCTTTTTTTTATTTTCCTTGCATGTCCCCCTCAGATCTACAGCGACTTTACTTCCAAGTGCACAAGTGTACAGTGCAAAGTGAAAAGTGCAAAGTGGATTTTCCTTTAGTAAATATCCCCCATAGTCAGCAAATAGGAAAATGATTGGTCCAGGCAGCAGATAGGAACATGGCCAATAAACAGGCAAGGATTAGTACAGGTGACAGGCATAGGCAACACTGCAGTGGTGTGGTGGGAATTGGTACTGGTCTCTTGAAAGTGGGACTTATGTTGCGGCAATCAGGAACACTGTTGCTGTCTAACACTGGTCTGGTAACACAGGGGATTAGTGTGGCAGCAATCAGGAACACCGCTTCTGACTTACTCTGACCTGGTGACACTGGGACTGGTATGGCAAAAATCAGGAACACTGTTGCTGGCTTACATTGGTGTGGTGACACTGTGACTGGTATGGTGGTGATAAGGAAAACTGTGCTTGCTGCACTGGGTTGGTGTGGTGGCAACCAGGAACACTGATTCTAGCTACACTGGTCTGGTAACACTGGGACTGGTGTGGGCATGTTCATACATGAGGTTGAGGAGGTGGTACAACCTTGAGGTTGAGCTGCAATTTTACCACCCCATCAACCTTTTTAGCTGCAGAGGCTGGGGGTGTACACATGCTGCGATTGTGATGCTTTGCTTCGCAGTTATGGCAGGACTGTACTCCTGTACACCCACTGATCATGAGTCAAGACCTATTCAAGTGAATAGAGGTGCTTGTGTGGTGTCCATGGGGTTAAATCAGGGGGTGAGGAGGTAATACAATTCCTTCTTTCTGCCTGTCACATACTCTCTGAAGAGTGATCTGAACACAGATGGCTCTTCAGAGAGCATCGCAAGTGTGAGCAAGCTCTTATCGTGACTCTATGTAGTTGATTTACTAAAACTGGAGAGTGCAAAATTTGCTGTAGCTCTGCATAGAGACCAATAAGCTTCATTTTTTTTTTCAAAAAGCTTAATTGAACAAGCTGAAGTTAGAAGTTCATTAGCTACTATGCACAGCTGCATCAGATTTTACACTCTCTAGTTTTAGTAAATCAACCCTTATGGTTGGTATGGCGGTAATCAGGGATAATGGGATTGGTGTGGTGATGAGCAGGGTCACTGGGATTGGTGTGGCAGTGGTCAGAGACGGTTGGGACAGGTGTGGCAGTGATCAAGGACACTGTGACTAGTGTGGTGGTAATTGGGGACATAATGACTGGTGTGGCGGTGATCAGAGACAATGTGATATCATAGCAGCCAGCCATTGTACATGATCACTGCAACAGCAGTACAATGTCATCACAGTGACACTGCATTTACTCTGGTGACAATGTGTAACAAAAAATATAATTTTTGTCCAATTTTTTTTAACATACAGGGGTTGATTTACTAAAACAGGAGAGTGCAAAATTGTGTGCAAATCTGCATAGAAACCAATCAGCTTCCAGGATTTTTTGTCAAAGCCCAATTGAACAAGCTGAAGTTAGAAGCTGATTGGTTACCATGCACACCTGCACCAGATTTTGCACTCTCCAGTTTTAGTAAATCAACCCTGTAGTCACCAGAGCAGTGCACAGTTTGCGCCATTGCATGCTCCTGAGGTTGCACATGAGGCGTGCTTTCCGGGGGATGTACCCATACATTCTCCCAGAATGATGCTTGTCCTGACCAGCCCTACATGTACAAAGACCAGGCAGGAAGTGTTTTTTTCCTTGATGTAATTTTTGGAGTGATTTTAATGTTTGGCATTATGGAACCACTGCAAAAACTGTATGCTATTAGAAAACAAATTGTGGAAATAATTAGAACTAACCAATGCTAGCACCATTCACTCTAGATATTAGACAATATCCAATACAGTGAAGTAAGCACACATGGGTTATCCCTTTAATCAGAAAAAAATGGATAAACACTGGGATGCTTTTTTTTTCATTTGCAGTTACCAATATAATGACGTCTTACTGAAAATATATTCATTTTTTTTTTTTAGCTATTTTTCAATTAATTATGTAAGTGCCAAATTTACTCATTAAATACCTAGGGTACCTAATATGTTATAGTTAGGTTTATTGATGAAGTAATTTTTATTATGATTTTTTAATGTTGACAGGAAACAATGGGTGACACCTCAATCAATTAAGAACATGCAGAATAAGATTAAAACCAGTTTATTTGTTTTACTATTGACACATAAAGACACACATAATAAAATATGGTAAAAGAAAAAAAAAATATTATTTAATGCATTAGTGGCATTACATTCATTAAAATGTATGTGAAAAACATATCAGCGTGATATCTAAAAATAACTATTCATCAACTATGTACCAATAACATACACAATAGGGTTGATTTTCTAAAGGGAAATAGACTGTTTAATTAGGAAAGACAGGTGCGCTCACCTACCTAATTAACCATATGAATAAATAAAAATCGAGAAATAGAATCAACATAATGAAAAAACACGAATCAAAAAATATATAAAGTGCGAATATATAAATTGCAAAAGAGTTCTAAATATATATAGCTAAGTCCCAAACAAGGCAAAAAAATATATATAACAAAATGTCAAATAAAAAAGTGCAGAAAGTATGTAGCTCAATCACAAAAATAAAAAAAAATGAATAAACTTGTACTGATGAGGCTGCGCTGATGGGCACTGATATGCTGCTGATGGGCACTGATGGGGCGGCACTGATGGGCACTAATAAGTGGCACTGATGGGCACTAATAGGTGGCACTGATGGGCATGGATTTATGGTGGCACTGATGGGCACTGATGAGGTGGCACTGGTGGATAGGGATGGGGCGAACACCCCCGGGTTCGGTTCGCACCAGAACCCGCGAACGGACCTAAAGTCAGTGCGAGCATAAGAACCCTATTAGTTACAATGGATGTGAACGTTCGAAATCAAAAGTGCTAATTTTAAAGGCTAATATGCATGTTATTGTCATAAAAAGTGTTTGGGGACATGGGTCCTGCCCCAGGGGACATGTATCAATGCAAATTTTTTTTTAAAAACTGACTTTTTCAGGAGCAGTGATTTTAATAATGCTTAAAGTGAAACAATAAAAGTGTAATATTCCTTTAAATTTCGTACCTGGGGGGTGTCTATAGTATGCCTGTGAAGGGGCGCATGTTTCCTGCGCTTAGAACTGTCCCTGCGCAAAGTGTCATTTTTGCAGGAAAAAAAGCTATTTAAAATCACTCGCGGCTAATGAATTGACGGCTCCCGTAACACAGAGAACAGTCATTCATTGAAAGCCATTCATAAAAAAAAAGTCATTGATAAAAAATAAAAAAAATAAAATAAAAAAAGCGTGGGGGTCCCCCCCAAATTCAATAACCAAGCCCTTCAGGTCTGCTATGGATATTAATGGCGTGGGGTCCCCCTCAAAATCCATACCAGACCCTTATCCGAGCATGCAACCTGGCAGGCCGCAGGAAAAAAGGGGGGGACGAGAGCGGTCATGGATGCTCCCGAGTGCGCGCCCCAGGGGGCGCGAAGGAGTAAGTTTCTGGGAGGACGTCCGTAGGACCTCCACCCAGAATAAGCCGTCCGCGCTGTAGCCATCTTTCGGCTATGGCCCGGTCGGCATGTGGTTAAAAATCTGCAGGACAGCCAATCAACATTCGTTTAACTTGTGTGCCCTTAGAAGCCATCACAGCCATGCCTACTAATGGCATGGCTGTGATTGGCCAGTGCAGAATGTGACCCAGCCTCTATATAAGCTAGAGGCACACAGCACAGCACATCACTCTGCTTTAGATAGTGTAGGAAAAGGTTGCTGCTGCCGTTTTGAGGGAGAGAATTAGATAGGAGCCCTGCTTCAGAAATCGAATTACTCAGCGATCTACATTGATTTACCTGGTTGGGTTGCAGTGCACAGTCTTTTTACACTGCCCTGAGCCCAATGCCGGAGAAAAGATAACTTTTATCTGTCTGTTAGTTAGGTTGGCATCGGCAGGCATTTTATGCAAGCTCAGTGCACCAGCACTGCATATGTTACTGTGCACCCTGTGTTACTGTGTGTGTACACCCTTTAGATACCGTTGGTGTATTCTGCTATTCCAAAAACACCCATTTAGGGCAAAAAATATATTTTGCAGTGTTTTCTGCATATCTGTAGGTGTGAGATACACAATTTAGATAGTGTTCTTCTATTGTGCTATTCCAAAAAAAACTGTAGCATGCCCCCATCCCTTCGGTGGGTTAATGAAGGATAATAGGGGTGTGGAAAAAGCTCCGCCAGGAGAGAAAATAGTGTGCAATATGATGACTCAGGTAGCGTATCCACTGCTGAATGTCATCCGCCTGGCTGCCCAAGAGTACTACTGTGTTGTTGCAGCCTGAGTGGAGGGGGACATGAGGGGGGTCTCCCCTCTCCTCAGCCGCAATCAGTTTTAAATGACATTTGTTCCTTTAGAAATGTAATTTTGCTGTGGTACTGTTCTAAACACCGGAAACATGCACCACTTTATAGGCATACTATAGACACCCCACAGGCACGATATTTAAAGGAATATATCATTTTTTAATGTTTCACTTTAAGCATTAACAAAATCACTGCTCCCGAAAAAACTGACGTTTTAAAAAAAATAATTAGCATTGATACATGTCCCCTGGGGCAGGACCCAGGTCCCCAAACACTTTTTATGACAATTACTTGCATATAAGCCTTTAAAATTAGCACTTTTGATTATTCATGTTCGTGTCCCATAGACTTTAATAGTGTTCGTGTGTTCTGCCAAATTTTTTTGCTGGTTCGCATGTTCTGCTGCGAACCGAACAGGAGGGTGTTCAGCTGATCCCTAGTCCTGGTAAAAGAATAGTCAAAAAAGGACGTTTATGCATACGTTGCATAATTTGCTCCTTAACCGTGAATTTATGCAGTTTGCAGATAACATTTCTTGGATTTGCAACATCCTGTGAAGGGGGTCGGAGGGCTCTGTGCGCTTTATCAATTTCAATTGACATGGCAGGAGGTAACTCCAGGATCTCCCTGAATATTCCCTGTAATGTAGGAGCTATACTGTCACGTACCTTAAGGCAGAGCCCGTATTGCAGGGAGCGGCCACTCGTAAACCCCCGGTTCGGGAACCCCTGATAGGGAAGACAGGAGCTCGAGAGCACAGGGGAGCACAAGTGCCTGGCTGGTAAGCTGGGTAGAGGGCTGGAGATCTGTGCAGACGGGAATCAGGAGGTATCCTGCAGTCCAGCAGCAGGAAGCAAGCAGGAGATGTGTAGCAGACACAAGGAGGTGTCCTGTAGTCCAGCAGCAGGAAGCAAGCAGGTAATGTGCAGCAGACACAAGGAGGTGTCCTGTAGTCCAGCAGCAGGAAGCAAGCAGGTAATGTGCAGCAGACACAAGGAGGTGTCCTGTAGTCCAGCAGCAGGAAGCAAACAGGTAATGTGCAGCTGACACAAGGAGGTGTCCTGTAGTCCAGCAGCAGGAAGCAAGCAGGTGATGTGCAGCAGACACAAGGAGGTGTCCTGTAGTCCAGCAGCAGGAAGCAAGCAGGTAATGTGCAGCAGACACAAGGAGGTGTCCTGAAGTCCAGCAGCAGGAAGCAAACAGGGAATGTGCAGCAGACACAAGGAGGTGTCCTGTAGTCCAGCAGCAGGAAGCAAACAGGTAATGTGCAGCAGACACAAGGAGGTGTCCTGTAGTCCAGCAGCAGGAAGCAGACAGGTAATGTGCAGCAGACACAAGGAGGTGTCCTGTAGTCCAGCAACAGGAAGCAAACAGGTAATGTGCAGCAGACACAAGGAGGTGTCCTGTAGTCCAGCAGCAGGAAGCAACAGGTAATGTGCAGGCGGGTCTCAGACAGGCAGGGTCAAACACAGACGGGCAGATCAGGTACAAGGGAGCATCCAAAGGGGTAGTCAAAGTCCAGAACCGAGATCGGGGCAGGCAGAAGTCAGAAGAGTCAGAGACAAGCCAGGTTTCAGCAGGGATCAGATGAATCAGGTTTTGCAGGTAGACCAAGCACATACAGGAAACGCTGTTGATCGGGCAGCAAGGCAACAGGGACTGGGTTTGGTTTAAATAGCGCTCTTGGCGCCAAACAGCGTCAGGGAAGCCGCGCGTGCACGCGCGCGCTCCCGCGCGCTCCCGCGCGCGCCCGCGCGCACCGACAGCCGCGCCATTGCGCATGTGTGGGCGCAGCAGGCCCGTTCTGAGCCGGGGAATCCTTCTCCTCCTGGGGATGTTGGGACGTCCGCTGGAGGGGCTTTCCTGACATTGCCCCCCTCCAATGGGCAGCCTCCGGATGCCCAACTGGGCCCACTTACTTGGATTGGCTCTCCTGAAGGCCGAAATTAGCCTCTGGGCATGGATGTTAGCCTCTGGCTCCCAAGAATTCTCTTCCGGCCCGTAGCCCTTCCACTTTACAAGGTATTGAACCTGGCCATATCTCTTCCTGCAGTCCACAATAGTTTCCACTTCAAATTCCTCCTCGCCATCGATAAGCACAGGTTCAGGAGGGCCGGTGTTCCGGCTAGCAAAGGGATCCGGAGTTGAAGGTTTTAGAAGGGCAACGTGGAAGACTGGGTGGATTCTGAATGAGTCAGGCAGTTTTAACTCGTACGCCACATTATTGATTTTTCTAGTTACAGGGAAAGGACCCACAAACTTTGGCCCCAACTTCTTGGAAGGACACGCCAATTTCAAGTTCTGGGTGGACAGCCAAACCAAGTCTCCCGGCTTTAGGTTGAGGTCCCCTCTCCTCCTCTTGTCAAATATCGCCTTGTTTCGTTCCTGGGTCTTCAGTATCGTCTCCTGAAGTAACTTGTTATTGGTGCTGAAAAAATTCAGGGTTTCCTGGGCTGCTGGCACGGGGCACTCTGGGTGAAACCCGTAATTTGAAAAAAATGGAGACTGGTTAGTTGCAGAATGAACAGAGTTATTGTATGCAAACTCGGCAAGAGGTAGGAGGGGGACCCAGTTATCTTGAGAAAAACATGAGTAGCAGCGCAGGTACTGTTCCAAGGTCTGGTTGGTACGTTCGGTCTGACCGTTGGTCTGGGGATGGTAAGCGGAGGAGAATAGGAGGTTGATCTTCAGGGCCGCACATAACGCCCTCCAGAACCTGGACGTAAATTGCACCCCTCGGTCAGATACGATATTGGCGGGGATTCCGTGGAGCCTCACAATCTCCTTGATGAAGACTCTTGCGGTCTCAGGAGCTGAGGGGGTGCCTTTCATGGGTAAGAAATGGGCCATCTTGGAGAACCTGTCTACTACCACAAAAATGGTTGTGAAGTCTTCAGAAGGGGGCAATTCGACAATGAAGTCCATGGAGATCATCCTCCATGGCTTCTCCGGGACTGGAAGGGGGTTCAGCAAGCCCCAGGCTCTTGTCTTGCTGCCCTTATTCTGGTTACACGTGGTACATGACTCGACGTATGCCCTGCAGTCCTTTAGAAGGTTGGGCCACCAAAAGGTGCGCAGGAGAAGATCAGCGGTCTTGCGGGCACCAAAGTGGCCGGCCAATTCGTGGTCGTGGCAGGATTTCAGGGCGGCCACCCGTGACTGTTGAGGAACAAAGATCTTCTCCTCATGCCACAGCAGACCGTCTCTAGGCTGCAAGGAACTGCCCGGCTGGTGAGGGATCAAAGCGGAGGCTTGCTTAATTTCGGATAGAAGATCCTCATGCAGAAGAAGGAAGTTACCTGGGGTAAGTATGGTGTCTGGAGGTGGCGGAACTGTGGACTCACTGAACATTCGTGACAGAGCATCAGGTTTGGTATTCTTGGATCCGGGCCTGAAGGTGATGTGGAATGAAAATCTGGTGAAGAAAAGTGCCCATCTAGCCTGGCGGGGTCTCAACCTCTTGGCTACTTTTAAGTATTCCAGATTCTTATGGTCCGTGTAGACCAGGATAGGATGGGCGGCTCCTTCCAGAAGATAACGCCACTCCTCGAGCGCGGCCTTGATGGCCAGTAGCTCTCTATCCCCGACATCGTAATTTCTCTCTGCTTCGGACAGCTTACGGGAGAAAAAGGCCACCGGGTGGAGGAGCGCCTTAGGGCCTTGTCTCTGGGAGAGGATTGCCCCTACCGCTACTTCAGAGGCGTCGACCTCCAAGATGTAAGGGAGTGCAGGATCCGGGTGTTTTAAGACCGAGGCCAACACGAACTGGTCCTTTAGTGTTGAAAAGGCAGACTGAGCTTCAGGAGACCACTGGAACTTGGTACCTTGCTTGGTCAGTCTCGTGATGGGAGCAATGATGTTGGAAAACCCCTTAATAAATTTGCGATAGAAATTCGCGAATCCTACGAATCGCTGAATTCCCTTCTTGTCCGTGGGGGCAGGCCAATCCAGGATGGCAGACACCTTTTGCGGATCCATCTTAATCCCATCTACTGAAATGACCAAGCCTAAGAACTGGATACTTTGACGTTCAAACTCGCACTTTTCAGGCTTCGCATACAGGCCATGCTGGCGAAGACGGGTCAGGACCTTCTTGACGTGTTCCCTGTGAGTGGTCAGAGAGGGAGAGAAAATCAAGATGTCATCCAAGTAGACAATAACAAATAAGTCAAGATAGTCTCTAAAAATGTCATTTACAAAATGTTGAAATGTCGCAGGGGCGTTGCAGAGCCCAAATGGCATCACCAGGTATTCATAGTGTCCGAAGCGGGTGCGAAAGGCAGTCTTCCATTCGTCCCCGCTTCGGATACGGACCAGGTTATATGCCCCACGGAGATCTAATTTGGTAAACACCACAGCGGTACCAAGCCTCTGGAATAATTCCGGTACCAGGGGCAGAGGGTACCGATTCTTAATTGTAATTTTGTTCAAGTCCCGGTAGTCTACGCAGGGGCGTAGAGAGTGATCTTTCTTCTCTACAAAGAAAATCCCTGCCCCGGCTGGGGAGGTAGAAGGTTGTATAAACCCCTTTCGCAGGTTGTCCTCGATGTATGCTTTGAGAGTCTCCAACTCCAGTCCCGTTAAAGGGAAGATTCTTCCGAAGGGAATTTCTGCACCTGGTAAGAGTTCAATTGGGCAGTCATAGGGCCTGTGTGGAGGGAGTGTCTCTGCCCCTTTTTGACTGAATACGTCCAAGAAACTGTGGTATTCTTCCGGGACAGCCCTACGGGCCTCAACGTCACCCTCTAGACAGAGCAGAGAGGGTGAGACGTTGGTGGTCCCTTGCAGGCAGTGCTGACAGCAGTAAGGAGAGAGGAAGCTGATACTCCCCGTGGGCCAGTCGATTTGAGGGTTATGGGCCTTGAGCCAGGGTATGCCCAGGATAACAGGGAACAGAGGGGACTCAATGATGTCCAGGCGGAGTAGTTCACTGTGGTTACCCGCAATGGTAGCGTGTAGAGGAGCCGTCTCTTGGGTCACAGGTCCAGATCTGATAGCCGACCCGTCGGCTAGATGTACCGACAGTCCTCTGGCTCGGGGACGTAAAGGAACTCGAAATTTGCGGGCAAAAGTCTGGTCCATGAACCCACTACAGGCTCCAGAGTCAATTATGGCGGGGACCAGAGTATTCCCTCCTGGGAGCTGTAGGGAAAGGGAAACAGTCAGGTGAGAAGCATTATTGAGTACTGCGGGCAAAACAGTGGAAAACAGAGAGGAGTGCTTACAGGACTTCACGGGACAGGCCCTCACGTAATGTCCGGGTTCCCCACAGTAGAGGCAAAGGTTCTGGATTCGCCTGCGTTGTCGCTCCTCTGAGGTCAGGGAAGGACGAAGGACGCCCAGTTGCATAGGCTCAGAGGGTGCAGTTGCAGTGCGGCCAGAAGGGTAAGGTACCCGGGGTAGCATCCACACCGGACGGGAAGAACCGGTCGTACGCTCAGTCCTACGCTCCCTCAGACGCCTGTCTATCTGAGTGGACAGGTTAATTAGGTCTTCGAGAGTCTCAGGGATACCCACTCTGGCCAACTCGTCCTTCAAAGACTCGGAGAGGCCCATACGAAATTGATGACGCAGAGCTGCGTCATTCCAGCTCGTATCGGCGCTCCAGCGCCTAAACTCGGATGCATAGTCCTCTGCCGCCCTACGGCCCTGTTGTAGAGAAAATAGAGCTGCTTCGGCAGTCGCTGCCTGTTGTGGGTCTTCGTAGAGGATGCCCATGGCTTGGAAAAAGGTGTTCAGATTGCTGAGGCATTCGTGCTTCTGTTCCACCAGGCGGTGGGCCCAGGCCTGGGGCTCCCCTTGTAGCAGGGAGACCACAAACCCCACCTTGGTGGACTCAAGGGAAAAGGTTCGGGGTTGGAGTACAAAAAAGAGTTCACAGGCGTTGCGGAATGCCCTATATCTGTTCCGGGCCCCGGAGAATCTATCCGGAGTAGGGACCTTGGGCTCAGGAGGCAGCATAACCACCGAGGGTGCAGATGATGCGCTGAGCGCTGTTGGGCCTGAGGTGGCTAGGGTCTGCACGCGTTCCTCTAGGCGGGAGTACCCCTCTTGTAGGGAGTTGACGGCCTGTGTCAGTCCGGCCAGGTGACGGCATAAGTCCTCCCTAGCCGTGGCTCCCTGCATGGGCTCAGTCATGGCTGCCCGATACTGTCACGTACCTTAAGGCAGAGCCCGTATTGCAGGGAGCGGCCACTCGTAAACCCCCGGTTCGGGAACCCCTGATAGGGAAGACAGGAGCTCGAGAGCACAGGGGAGCACAAGTGCCTGGCTGGTAAGCTGGGTAGAGGGCTGGAGATCTGTGCAGACGGGAATCAGGAGGTATCCTGTAGTCCAGCAGCAGGAAGCAAGCAGGAGATGTGTAGCAGACACAAGGAGGTGTCCTGTAGTCCAGCAGCAGGAAGCAAGCAGGTAATGTGCAGCAGACACAAGGAGGTGTCCTGTAGTCCAGCAGCAGGAAGCAAGCAGGTAATGTGCAGCAGACACAAGGAGGTGTCCTGTAGTCCAGCAGCAGGAAGCAAACAGGTAATGTGCAGCTGACACAAGGAGGTGTCCTGTAGTCCAGCAGCAGGAAGCAAGCAGGTGATGTGCAGCAGACACAAGGAGGTGTCCTGTAGTCCAGCAGCAGGAAGCAAGCAGGTAATGTGCAGCAGACACAAGGAGGTGTCCTGAAGTCCAGCAGCAGGAAGCAAACAGGGAATGTGCAGCAGACACAAGGAGGTGTCCTGTAGTCCAGCAGCAGGAAGCAAACAGGTAATGTGCAGCAGACACAAGGAGGTGTCCTGTAGTCCAGCAGCAGGAAGCAGACAGGTAATGTGCAGCAGACACAAGGAGGTGTCCTGTAGTCCAGCAACAGGAAGCAAACAGGTAATGTGCAGCAGACACAAGGAGGTGTCCTGTAGTCCAGCAGCAGGAAGCAACAGGTAATGTGCAGGCGGGTCTCAGACAGGCAGGGCCAAACACAGACGGGCAGATCAGGTACAAGGGAGCATCCAAAGGGGTAGTCAAAGTCCAGAACCGAGATCGGGGCAGGCAGAAGTCAGAAGAGTCAGAGACAAGCCAGGTTTCAGCAGGGATCAGATGAATCAGGTTTTGCAGGTAGACCAAGCACATACAGGAAACGCTGTTGATCGGGCAGCAAGGCAACAGGGACTGGGTTTGGTTTAAATAGCGCTCTTGGCGCCAAACAGCGTCAGGGAAGCCGCGCGTGCACGCGCGCGCTCCCGCGCGCTCCCGCGCGCTCCCGCGCGCTCCCGCGCGCGCCCGCGCGCACCGACAGCCGCGCCATTGCGCATGTGTGGGCGCAGCAGGCCCGTTCTGAGCCGGGGAATCCTTCTCCTCCTGGGGATGTTGGGACGTCCGCTGGAGGGGCTTTCCTGACATATACCTTTAGCTGATGTAGCCTCAGGTAACACGCGGATACGGATGTTAGAGCGTCAGCTACGATTTTCGTAGACATAAAGCTGACACACCAGGGCCTCAATGCTCTGATCCTGTGCCGAGCACGTGTCTCTGAGCTGGTGATATAGTGGGCAGTGATTCCTCAAATCTCTGCTCTAGGGTTTCAAGTCTATTTCTAAGATGGGTAGTATCTGCCTGCAGCTGCTCAATGTCCTGTTTCAGGGCCTTCTCCATTCTGCTAGCAAATCTCTCCAGATCTTCTTTATCGGTAAGGGACCATATGTGCTTTCTCAAGTCCTGATCTCCCTTCAGCTCAAAGATGTTGGAGCACTTGTCTTGGGAGGTGAATGAGTCCAGGGACACAGGGGGAGCTGTGCTGCCTACCAGCCGTGGTGATGAAATACAGTAAGGGGGGCTGCAGGCTGATGTGGTGGCTGGGTCGCGAATGCTGTGTCTCCACCCCCGCTCCGACCGGGCGTCATCTTGGAGATCCCTCAGTCCGGATGCCCCCCCGTTGCACAAGAAGTTATTTAGGGAATCCTTGGCAGACTTTGCGGTACCCCGCGGCTGGGAGTATGCCCTGTGGCACTGTGACATTGCGGGCAATGTCCAGAAGCGGCAGTATTCCCCCCGGTATACACTGAATCAGCGGCAGTCTGTGAGGAGCTGAGAAGCCGTGCTTCCTCATGCAGTCATGCCCAAGCCAGGCCTCTGGATTGCTACTCTTAACACACAGGAGTGTGAATGTTTGTTTATCAGGATCAATACACTTCTAGCATGTGAGGAATATGTTGCAAGCATAGCTCTGAATTCATAGCTATTTTAGAGAAAAGATTTAGTTCCTCGTCAGGAGGGTCTCTTGGAGGAGCAACATGTGTGGTTAATGTGTTTTGAGGATATTTGGGAAAAGGACATTTTAATTTTGAAATTTAATTTACTAATATTCCAAGGGATCAGCTTAAGCTTTATAGTCATAAAGGTAAAATAAAAGGTCCAATGGAGAGGTACGAAATGTAATTCAGGACATGGAACTCAAAACATAAGAAAAAATATGGGGAACTAATGGGGACTGTTATGAGTCTTTTGGGAGAGTTATGGCAAGTGTCTGTTTTAAATGTAATGTCACAAAGAGGGAAAATTAAAGTGGTTTTAAACCCAAAACCAAAAATGTATTATATTGCAGCTTACCAATCATTTTATGTGGTGGCTGCATCAGTTTTTTCTTTGGCTTTTTCCCACTGTTTTTAGCTAGTGATCTTGCCAGTAACACACCTCCAGTATTAGTGAGATGCCACTCTGGAGGAATGAGGACAAGAGGCACAGAAGACAGCACAATTGTCAATTTGGGGGGATGGTGGTGTTATATGTACTGTAATAGCAGATTTAGAAACTCTAACAAATTGGAGACAGACTCTAGCTCACACTTTATAATCAGTTACAGCAAACATTTTTTTTTCCTTTTGAAATAAAGGTTTTGCATGAATAAGTAAAAGCGGATCACTTTAATCACTCCTGACAGTGTTAAGCGGTAGATCTCATCCATGTAAACTGATACATTCTGCTGGAGAGCTTATGCTTTTGAAAAACAATAGACTTGTTGCTGGCTGGTTTACCAGATGAAAATAGAAGAAAAAAGGAGGCCTAAAAAAGGAAACGAATACAGTCATCACATCAAAGAATTGGTAGGCTGCAATATAATAAATGTTTGCTTTTTGGTTTAATAATAATATAATATATTTGTAATGGGTATTCAACATTATTAATATTTATAAGGGAATTGTTTTGAGTTCCATGTACTATTTTTGGGAAATGCACCCCACTAATATTAGTGGTTTCTTTTTGGGGATATGGAAAATGTTTGGATTGTTTGATTAATGTAATTCGGGTTATACCTGGATCATAAAGACCCAGCAGGTACAGTCACAGTTTCCACAATCTTAGCAACCTCCTACGAGAAAAAAAAAACACCCTTGCTGCTTAAGTAACTTAAAAACTTGACAAAGCAGCTTTATCTCCCTAAACTTGTATATTGTGTAGGCCTAGTGTGCAACAACACAGCCAATACCCCTGAGAGAAGCTAGTACAGATAGACATAGAATGTATGTGCAGTCAAACAAAAATAAGTTTTATTGGGGCGATGGGCCCAAAAAACAGAAACAAATATGCATAGAGTCAGAGTATACATGGAACAGCATATGACCATATACATGTACATATAATGCAGTGATTGCAAAAATAACTTGCGATGTAACAGTAGTCTTTAGGAAAATGCCGACATGTTTCGGACGGAAGTCCTTTTTCAAAGGCAGTTAAACATCCTGTGATTTCACAAATATACTGTGTAAAACAGAGTAAACGTTAGTATATAAAGTGTGCTAATATCACCACAAGAACCTGTCATTTGCCGCTTAGTGGGCATGGTACTCACTTGCAAAGCATTAGAGGGGTCCCAGCCAAAATGGGATGCCAGAATATGGTCTTGAAGTAGTCAAAAAGTATAAGTGATCTATGCTGGTTAAAAGCAATGGGCTGCTGGGTACTCGAATGGCTGCAAGATCTCGGGCCAGGCACCTGGTAGGTGCCGTGGCTTGGTGAACCTTGGCCGGAGTGGATAAGAGGATGGAAAATATGAAGGAGTATGGAATAGTATTTAGGCTCAAGGAAATATCTGAATGTAAAGGGATCGATTTTGGTGATGAGGTATGGAAAGTAGGTTACCTTGTTCTCAAAGGTCCTGTATGTAGATAGGTCAGAACGCCAGCAGGGAAGGAGTATGTCTGTTCCCACCATTGCTCTAGTTTAAATAGGGTAGGTAAATGCCAACAGCTGTGTGGGCCGCCGCGTGGTGTTGGCGTGCTCAGCTGGTGGCTAATTATCAGGCCAAGGTGGTGGGGAGAGACAGCCGAAGGCTGTGTATATCCACATAGAGATCCCTGAGGGGGCGGCGCTGTGCGCCGTCCCGCACTTGAAGGGCGGGGCCACGCACAGCGTCGCCGCATCACCGACGCGGGCAGAGTGTCCCCTCCTCGCTTGCTGGAATGCAAGTGAAGGGCGCAAGAAGGAAACATGCGCCTCAAGGGGATGGAGCGTGCGCATGCGCGGAACAGAGTCCGCGCATGCGCGCTGTCTTACCCGCGCCGGGCAGCCAAGTTTCAAGTCCGTGCAGAAACAAGCCAAAATTAGGTTTGAGGTTTGCTGGGTAGGTAATACCATGCATTGAGTTTAAGCATCGGTATGGTTTAAGCTGGAAGGCATAATGGTATGTGCAAGTGAGTCCAGACGCACATTTTTGGCACATTAAATCTTTTAAGGACTATATTGCTCACGGTATCAACCCTTTTGGCCTTAGGGTACAAATTTTTCCCACGTTTCAGGACATCCGCCCGGATTTCAAGCAGGCCTGGGAGAATGTCCTCAAACAGTGCTCGATTGACCTAATGAAATTACTGATTCAAGAATATGAGACACAAATGTCTCTTCTTGATGCAAAACTGGCATCAATTAAAATTCAATTGACCCAATTCTTGGATCACCCATTATACAAAACTTTAGACCTCCAATTAAAAACACGCTTTGACAAATTCAATCATGATACCCTACCACAGAAGGGCAAAAAATTCTTCCGTGACAAAAAGGCATTTCATGAGGAACGTGCATATAAATGGAACGAAGTCAACCGTGCAGCACGCCTACCGGCCTCTGCACGCTTTACTTCCAAACCACCGCCCCCTAGGTCTACTGCTGACAGAAACACCACAGCCTCACATGCACCACCTAGAGCCAATTCCACATGGGGCTCACGAAACCCCAAAAGAGGCCAGACACTCGTCGACTACTCCCTCAATCTCGAAGACCTCTAGATCACACTCTTTACCCTCTTCTTCCCAACACTCAGATTTTTTAGACTTGATGCGAGCATCACAAAAAATCCAACACAACAATGCACACAAACCCAAAAGAACACCCAGGTAAACACCCCTTCATGTAACATCATGAATTTATCTACCTACACACTCACCAATCACGAAATTACTGTCCTGGAAAGGGGACTTACCTTTTTCCCTGTATCCCATCTAGATAAATTCACTGTCATCAAAGACATTCATCTTTTTGTTCGCAAATTACTGCTACACAGCATTTACACCCCCAATCCCTTTTCAGATTCACTTTTACATACTGCATTGAAGACCACTGCTCTCCAACAGCTAACCGAGCTTTTGGAGGAAAGTGACAACTCTAACCTAATAGACACCCTGGACTTGGACACTATCTTAGCCTATGCTGAGGAAGACCCTCCCACCCAATCCCTCTCCACCCAAAAAATTATTATTAAAAAGAAATCTAGCTTTTTTCCACCCCCGAGCACCAACCCATGAGCAGCACTTTTTCTACAAGCAGTGACACGGGAAATTCGCAACTTAAAAATCCACCCTAACCGTTCTAGGGTAAAAAATCTTTCATACAATCAACACCTTTCCCTGCAAAATCTTAAAACCAACCCCTCGATCATCATAAAACCCGCCGACAAAGGCGGAAATATAGTCATTCTTGATAGATCTGACTATGTCCAAATGTGCCAAGACATTCTGCAAAACAAGGAATGGTACAAAAAGATTCCCATATCCTTTATTTCCTTAGCACAACAAGAATTATACACACTTATTGACTCTGCCTCTACCCAAGGGGTACTTGACAAACACACAACTGAATACGTTAGGACCAAATTCCCCCGAATAGCCACATTCTACGCACTCCCCAAGGTGCACAAAAACCTGCCTAGACCACCAGGCAGGCCTATAGTTTCTGGCAGAGGCTCTCTTACAGACAACCTCAGCCGATACATTGATAAATTGCTTCAACCACTGGTAATACAATTACCATCTTACATACGTGATACCACCCATCTTTTACAAGGGCTGTCCTCCCTCAGGGTCGGTCCCGACACTCTCCTTGTCGCGATCGACGTTGAGGCATTATACAGCTCGATCCCCCACTCTTTGGGACTTTCGGCTATCCAACACATACTCTCCACCACTTCTTTATACCCCACTAATCTCTCTACATTTATTGTCAATGCTCTCGAATTCATTTTAAATCATAATTTCTTTTCCTTTGATGGTTCCCACTACCTCCAAGTACAGGGCGTGGCCATGGGCACTTGTTGCGCACCGGCCTACGCCAACCTGTACTTGGGGGAGTGGGAATGTCTACTCTTCGCAGATCCATCTGCCACCATTTATACCAAACATGTTGTGACTTTTCGTCGATATATCGACGATATCTTCATTTTATGGCAGGGACCTATTCAAACCCTACACGACTTTCTAACCTACCTCAATACGTCCAATCGACTCAACCTCAAATTCACAATGACCTACAGCCCTACATCTATTTGCTTTCTGGACCTTACTCTCATCAAAGATCATGAGGGACACATTCAAAGTTACCTATACCGCAAACCTACGGCAGGAAACACCATTTTGGCTGCTTCCAGCTTTCACCCTGAACCCCTTCTCAAATCTATTCCATACGCCCAATACCTCCGTGCCCGCCGTAACTGCTCGACCGAGGCCTCTTTCGAACATGAGGCCTCTGTCCTACGCAATAGACTCCGAGCACGTGGATACCCACATACAGTTCTCAAAATCGCATACAAAAAAGCGAAATCAAAAACACGTACTTCCTTACTTTTTCCTTTAAAATCTAGAGAGATTAATACTCCCCTGAGAATCATAACTAATTACTGTGAACAACATCCCTTAATCACTCAGATACTTTCCAAACACTGGCACATATTAACTACAGATCATTCTCTCTCTCCCTTTGTTCCTACACATCCACTACTTACTTATAGACGAGCCCCCTCCCTTCGTGACAAATTAATCAGAAGCGAATATACCTCAGTCCATAAATCACAGAAACAGTTAAAAGGCACTTTCCCTTGTGGGAATTGCAAATACTGTAGATACCTATCTAAGTCTAACAGATCAAACATTTTACCTAATGGACAACAATTCTTTCCCCAACACTTTGTTAATTGCCGCTCGATCGGCATTGTATACTTACTTGAATGCGAATGCGGATGTTTTTATGTTGGAAAGACCAAATTACCCTTTTGGAAACGTATTTACCGTCATACCCTTAGCATTAACCAAAAAGACCCTGATTTACCTCTAGGGCGACACTGTGCACTTGTCCACCAAGATTCAACCCCCCAAATAGTGTTCAAAGCACTTGACCACATCCCCCCACCCAATCGGGGTGGTGACTACAATAAAGCTCTGCTACAAAGTGAGCTCAGATGGATATTTCACCTAAATGCCACATCCCCCCTGGCCTCAATGAGGCATTCAACTTCAAGCCTTACCTTGAAGGGTTTGAATCCGGGGTATGTGAACTTGACCTTTAGCCTTCACCAGAGGCCATTATGGATCCCCTTTCAAATTTCCGCTCCCGGGTATATCTTGCCACTCACTATACTATTGATTACTATAGCTTTATATGACAGTATATGTATAATGTTATTATCTGTAACTTTGTCACTACTGTTGTTATTACTTGATTGCTAGCAAAGCTGTATAATTATATATATATCTCTGTTTTATAACCCTCTTATATTTGGCTGTCAATGTATATGCTATAATACTGTACCACTCATTACCTCCCGACAGGGGGCGCTAACCGCCTATGTGCGTCTGGACTCACTTGCACATACCATTATGCCTTCCAGCTTAAACCATACCGATGCTTAAACTCAATGCATGGTATTACCTACCCAGCAAACCTCAAACCTAATTTTGGCTTGTTTCTGCACGGACTCGAAAACTTGGATGCCCGGCGCGGGTAAGACAGCGCGCATGCGCGGACTCTGTTCCGCGCATGCGCACGCTCCATCCCCTTGAGGCGCATGTTTCCTTCTTGCGCCCTTCGCTTGCGTTCCAGCGAGCGAGGAGGGGACACTCTGCCCGCGTCGGTGATGCGGCGACGCTGTGCGCGGCCCCGCCCTTCAAGTGCGGGACGGCGCACAGCGCCGCCCCTTCAGGGATCTCTATGGGGATATACACAGCCTTCTGCTGTCTCTCCCCACCACCTTGGCCTGATAATTAGCCACCAGCTGAGCACACCAACACCACGCGGCGGCCCACACAGCTGTTGGCATTTACCTACCCTATTTAAACTAGAGCAATGGCGGGAACAGACATACTCCTTCCCTGCTGGCGTTCTGACCTATCTACATACAGGACCTTTGAGAACAAGGTAACCTACTTTCCATACCTCATCACCAAAATCGATCCCTTTACATTCAGATATTTCCTTGAGCCTAATACTCTTCCATACTCCTTCATATTTTCCAGCCTCTTACCCACTCCGGCCAAGGTTCACCAAGCCACGGCACCTACCCGGTGCCTGGCCCGAGATCTTGCAGCCATTCGAGTACCCAGCAGCCCATTGCTTTTAACCAGCATAGATCACTTATACTTTTTGACTACTTCAAGACCATATTCTGGCATCCCATTTTGGCTGGGACCCCTCTAATGCTTTGCAAGTGAGTACCATGCCCACTAAGTGGGAAATGACAGGTTCTTGTGGTGATATTAGCACACTTTATATACTAACGTTTACTCTGTTTTACACAGTATATTTGTGAAATCACAGGATGTTTAACTGCCTTTGAAAAAGGACTTCCGTACGAAACATGTCGGCATTTTCCTAAAGACTACTGTTACATCGCAAGTTATTTTAGCAATCACTGCATTATATGTACATGTATATGGTCATATGCTGTTCCATGTATACTCTGACTCTATGCATATTTGTTTCTGTTTTTTGGGCCCATCGCCCCAATAAAACTTATTTTTGTTTGACTGCACATACATTCTATGTCTATCTGTACTAGCTTCTCTCAGGGGTATTGGCTGTGTTGTTGCACACTAGGCCTACACAATATACATTTTTTTCAAAACTAAATATTTGCCCAACCATTTCTTTTTATCTCCCTAAACTTGAGCCAAGCAGGTAATAGTCCATTCACCTCAGTACTTGCCTCAAGGAGCTTACAATCTAAGGTCCCTATCTCATATTTATACCAGGGCTAATTTTAGACATGAGCCAATTAACCTACCATCATGTCTATGAAGTGTGGGAGAACACTTATGCAGGTACAGAAAAAACATGCAAATTATATCACGCTTTCTTGATGACTTTGCTGCCTGGCTACCCTACTTTCTCTCCTCTGAAATACCCACTATCATTCTTGGTGACATTCCTGTCAATGTTAAAAGCCCAACTACAGCTAAACTTCTTGACTTAACCTCATCTTTTGACCTAACCCAATGGACACATACTTCCACTCTCTCCAATGATAATACCCTTGACCTTGTATTCTCCCATCTCTCCAACCCTGACAACCTCACCAACACCCCCTTCCCTCTCTCTGATCACAACCTCATTAGTTTCACTGTATCCTTGCCTCCAACCACCCATCCCTCCAAGCAGCAAACAATTACTTGTAGAAACCTTCGCCACTTTAACCCTTCTCTTCTCTATTCTGGTACTGACCACCTATATGACATAATCTCTCCCCTGTCCTGTCCTGACCTGGCCACCTCTGTCTACAACAGTTCACTCTCATCATCACGCAGAATCAGGCCTGACCGTTACAACACTGGCAAACACTAGAAAGCTCAAGAGAAACTGCCGTGCTCTTGAACGACTGTGGCGTAAAACCAAATGCCTGCAAGACTTCACCCTATATAAATCTGCCCTTCTAAAATACAATGCCTCCATGCTGCCAAACAAGCCTACTTTGTCTCTCTTATTAATACCTTGTCATCCAGTCCCTGTCAGCTCTTTTCAACCTTTAACTCTCTGCTTTGTACCCCACCCCCTCTACCCACTAACTCACTCACTGCCCAAGAGATTGCCAATCACTTCAAAGACAAGATTGATGCAATTCATGAGGATGCCTCTACTGTGCATACATCTTCCCCACCCAACATACCTTGCCTAACAGCACATTCAACACTCTCCTCTTTTGAATTGGCTACTACTGAAGAGGTTACAAAACTTTTCTCAGATGCCCACCTAACCAATTGTTCCTTGGATCCTGTTCCCTCACAACTACTACAGTCACCCTCTTCTTCTATTCTATGCTCTCTCATTCACATCTTCAATCTCTCCCTCTCTAGTGGCACCTTCCTCTCCCCTCTAAAACATGCGCAGATCACTCCCATACTTAAAAAGCCCTCATTGGACCCCACCAACCTGAACAGCTTAAGACTCATCTCATTGCTCCCATTCATCTCTAAACTTCTAGAATGCTTATTCTACAATCGTCTTAGCTCCTACCTCAGTGAAAATAAACTTATTGACTCCTTACAGTCTGGCTTTCGCTCGCAGCACTCCATGGAAACTGCCTTACTAAAACTCACTAACGATTTACTAACTGCTAAAACCAACAGCCAGTACTCCATACTCCTACTACTTGACCTCTCTGCAGCCTTTGATACTGTTAACCACTTGCTGCTTCTCAATTAACTACATTCCCTTGGCCTCCGAGATTCTGCTCTATCCTGGTTCTCAGCCTATCTATCACAGTGCTCCTTCAGTGTCACCTACAACTCTGTCTCCTCCTCTTCATTGACACTTTCTGTGGGGGTCCCCCAAGGCTCTGTTATTGGACCCCTTCTCTTCTCTATCTACACCTCCTCCTTTGGTCACTTGATAACCACCCACGGCTTCCAATACCACTTATATGCCAATGACACCCAAATCTATCTGTCTACTCCTCACCTCACTCCTTCAGTCTCCTCTCGCATTACTAACTTACTAACTGACATATCAGCATGGATGCTGCACCACTTCTTTAAAATAAATCTCTCTAAAACTGAGCTATTAATATTCCCCTCCGCCCGTGCCCCCCTCCATGACTTTTCAATCAAAATCAACAATGCAACTATCAGTCCCTCCCCTCACGCCAGGGTACTAGGTGTAATCCTAGACTCTGACTTGTCATTTCAGCCTCAAATCCAATTGTCAAAAGTTTGTAGAATTCACCTGGATAACATCTCTAAAATTCGCCCCTTTTTAACAAATGAAACCCCCAAGCTCCTCATTCACTCCCTTGTTATCTCTCACCTTGACTATTGCAACTCCCTTTTCATGGGCCTGCCTCTCCATAGGCTATACCCTCTTCAGTCTATCATGAATGCTGCTGCCAGACTTATACACCTTACCAACAGCTCAGTGTCTGTCAACCCTCTCCTCTAATCCCTACACTGGCTCCCAATCACCCAGCAAATTAAATTCAAAATACTAACCACAACATACAAAGCCATTCACAACTCTGCCCCGAGCTACATCAGCAATCTTGTCTCCAAATACCACCCAAATCGTCCTCTCCGCACTTCTCAACATCTCCTACTCTCAAGCTCTCTCATCTCCTCCTCTCATGCTTGTCTCCAGGATTTCTCCAGAGCATCTCCCATCCTCTGGAACTCGCTACCTCCACCTGTCCTGCTATCCCCTACTCTTGCTACCTTCAGGAGATCCCTGAAAACTCATCTCTTCAGGAAAGCTTATCACATCTCTAACTAATCTTTTACCACTTCCATCAGCTCATTCCCCACAGTTACAACCTTTTGTACCACCTGCCCCACCCTATTAGATTGTAAGCTCATTTGATCAGGGCCCTGTTAATCCACTTGTATTTTATTGTATTATAACTGTATTAGCTCCCTTTTATATTGTAAAGCGATTCGTAAACTGTTGGTTCTATATAAATCCTGTATAATAATAATAATAATAATAACAGGCTGGTAGTATCATGGTTGATATTCAAAGAAATAACCCTAGTACAGATAGGCAGAAGTGCTAACCACTAAGACAGTGTGCTGCCCATCAACATGGGGACAATGTGCTTTAGGGGGCAGGGCCCCCCTGTCCCAAAGCACTCCCATGTTGAGGGCATGTGGCCTGGTATGGTTCAGGAGGGAGGGTGCTTACTCCCCCCCCCTTCCTGACCTGCTGGCTGTATGCTCAGATAAGGGTCTGGTATGGATTTTGGGGGACCCCACTAAATTAATAAAAAAAATTGGTGTGGGGGTTTACCTCAAAATCCACACCACACCCAAAGGGCCTGGTATGGATTGGGTCAGATTCCGCACCATTTTTATAAATTTTTCATTGTTGGCATTTTTTTTTATTCAGCTGTCAGTGGGGAACACCACTGACAGCTGATGACTCATCGGTTAAGGACACAGCAGCCACCTTCTCCTTAACAACCATGAAAGTCACTGGTTGTTAAGGACTCCGGTGGTTGCCTGCTCCTTAACAACCAGCTATTTTCAGCCTGTGTTAAGGACCACCGGTGGGAAATTGCTGCAGGCTTTCACTACTAAAATACCACATGCCTTCATAAAATCACTTATTCTGTATTTAGGTAGCATTTCTTAGTGAATGCCAAAAAACTGTTTGAAAAATGCTGTGCTGTATCTTACCGCATACTCTGATGCAGCAAGATACCACTTTGTGAATGGAGCCCATTGTCATAGAGTTTTACCTCTCAAAAAAATTATTCTTTGTATTTGGGGGACTAAACCAAATTTAGATCACAAAGGTAGGTTGATAAAGTTTATTTTAGCATGACAGTCTGACAAAACTTTCCTTGGTTTTATTATAACTTTTTAAAAAAGGTTTATGTAAAGCATGTAAAGTAATTTATAACCTATTTTGAAAATATTATTTAAAACATGTTGTGAATTCATAAAAAAAATGTAATATTACATTTTATATTTACTGGCAGAGAGGTGAGATTTGTTTAGGCCTCAAGAACGGATGAACCACAATTTGGCATTCAATTCATTGAACTGTTACCCTATTGGAGATCTTTAAAGCAAAATAGATGATCTCATGTTTTTCAAATTGTTAATACGTCAACTATTGAAAACTTTTACAAGCCTGCGTTGAGACACAGACTTGCGGGAACAATAAGGTCCCATTTCACAAAACAAAGAAGATGGGTACCTATTTGTGAGGGGTAAATAAAAGCTACAAAACCTTTAATTTAACCACTTTAAGACCAGCCTCGTTTTGGATTTTAGGTGTTTACATGTTTAAAACTGTTTTTTTTGCTAGAAAAAAACCTAGAACCCCCAAACATTATATATTGTTTTTTTTCTAACACCCTAGAGAATAAAATGGCGGTCGTTGCAATACTTTTTTTCACACCGTATTTGCGCAGCGGTCTTGCAAGCGCACTTTTTTTGGAAAGAATTCACTTTTTTGAATAAAAAAATAAGACAACAGTAAAGTTAGTCCAATGTTTTTATATATTGTGAAAGATAATGTTACGCCGAGTAAATTGATACCTAACATGTCACGCTTCAAAATTGCGCCCGCTCGTGGAATGGCATCAAACTTTTACCCTCAAAAATCTCAGTAGGCGACGTTTAAAAAATTCTACAGGTTGCATATTTTGCATTACAGAGGAGGTCTATGGCTATAATTATTGCTCTCGCTCTACCGATCGCGGCGATACCTCACATGTGTGGCTTGACCACCGTTTTCATATGCGGGCGCTACTCACGTATGCGTTCGCTTCTGTGCACAAGCTCGTCGGGACGGGGCGCTTTAAAAAAAATTTTTTGTTTTTCTTATTTATTTTTCTTGATTTTATTTATTTTTACACTGTTTTTAAAAAAAAAAATAATTGGCTCACTTTTATTCCTATTACAAGAAATGTAAACATTCCTTGTAATAGAAAAAAGCATGACAGGTCCTCTTAAATATAAGATCTGGGGTCAAAAAGTCCTCAGATCTCATATTTGGACTTCAATGAAAAAAATAAAAAAAAAATAAAAAAAATGTCATTTAAAAAAAAATGACATTTGAAAATTCCTCTTTAAGAGGTATGGGCGGAAGTGAAGTTTTTTGACGTCGCTTCCGCCCTCCTATGGTATAGAGATGAGTGGCGGCCATCTTTTTTTTCTTCAAAAAAGTTTTATTAATTTTGCAGGTTAATACAGAGTACAATTTAACGTTGTACGTCGCGCAACGACGTAGATGGTGTTATGAAAGGACAAAACAAGAAGAAAACTGGGATGAACAATCTAACATGTGTTAATTAACTTATGGTAACCAGTATACGGAGGTAACTTTAGTCCTATAGAAAGGACAACCAGCGAGAAATAGTTACCGGTAGTGCAACCTGACCACTCGGGTGGCACCCCATATGGGCTTGTGGCGGCCATCTTAGCGTCACTCATCTCTAGACACAGGAGGGGAACGGACCCGATCGCCTCCGCCGCTGCCGACGGTTCCGGTAAGCGGCGGAAGGCGCGGGAGAGCGGCGGGAGGGGGGGGCACCTCTCCCGCCGCCGATAACGGTGATCTCGCGGCGAATCCACCGCGATGACCACCATTATCGGACAGCCGACCGGCGCCTGAAGAGATGATACCTCGGTTGTGGCAGCAGCTGCTGCCGTTACCGAGATATCCCTCTTCAAAAAAGGGACGTACATCGTCGTGCGCCGGTCGGAAAGTGGTTAAGGAGAATTTGGGTAAATATGTCCTATTGTATCAGAGGATGATATTGCTTTCCTAGTCAAACCACGATGTTGACTCAGGCTTGTTCCCCAAAACAATGGCAGGAGACTCCAGTTAATTATACGCTAGGATGACAACAGTCACAGAAACCAAAGTGAAATGACAAATACATGTATCTATATATGATATGAACATATAATATGTTATGTTGCAATGGATGTTATAAGAATCAAGGAAGGTATACCAGTCACCAGTCATCCATATCTTTTATAAATCATTTAGATTATCTATGATATTTGTAGGTCACAAAAGATAATTATAATTTTAGTATCTGATGGTCTAAGAACTTTGTTATAAAGAAAATATATATGAAAGTGTGATTTTATAAGTAGAAGTGTTTTAAGAAATGAATTAGTTTTATGAAAAACATATAATCGTAATTATAACCATATAAGAATTTAACCTATGTTTAGATTAACACATAGTCATTGGATATATCAGAATTATCCAGTTATCCATATAGATAATCATTCAGTGTGATATTGATTGATATATATAACCTGTGCCCTTCCACGGCTTCCAATACCACTTATATGCCAATGACACCCAAATCTACTCCTCACCTCACTCCTTCAGTCTCCCCTCGCATTACTAACTTACTAACTGACATATCAGCATGGATGCTGCACCACTTCTTTAAAATAAATCTCTCTAAAACTGAGCTATTAATATTCCCCTCTGCCCGTGCCCCCCTCCATGACTTTTCAATCAAAATCAACAATGCAACTATCAGTCCCTCCCCTCACGCCAGGGTACTAGGTGTAATCCTAGACTCTGACTTGTCATTTCAGCCTCAAATCCAATTGTCAAAAGTTTGTAGAATTCACCTGGATAACATCTCCATTATCCAGTTATCCATATAGATAATCATTCGGTGTGATATTGATTGATATATATAACCTGTGCCCTTCCTAGATAGACTAGATTTAATAGATATACATTTATATATAAATATAGAACCATTGTGATGTAGATAAATCAAAATTATGCTAAGCGTATTTTATATTATGTCAGTTACTAGCATCCCTGAATACTAGATATATATATTCTTTTCACTAAGATACAAATAATACACATTATAAAAATAAAATATATTAACTTAAAGAGATAAACTCCAAACACATGTGAGACACCTGGTGGTTGAAGGTGCTATTACATTTAAATCATTGGGCTCCCGAAAAAGGTTAATTATTAGGTCTTGCCTACCAATGAAAAAGGAACACATGCCTTTTGGGCTGAGCATATTATACGTTTTATGATCTTATTGTCTAAGAGGGTATTCCAGAAGCAAGTAAGATGCCATGAAAAAAGAAGGCTCAGTGACCCACCCTGAGAAGGGACACTGGGAGATACACATACTCCCAGACAGACTGACACCCATGCACCATGCATGAATACATAATTTGACCTTCATGAAGATTCCTGAACCCTGCTCCTTGGAACTCGGAGGTCGCAAGAAGTAATTCCTCTTTAAGGGTATCCATGTTGAAAGCCACAGCAGCCATCTTAAAAACCCTGGTAACCAACAATCCAGACTAGTAGCCATTTGGAATGGGTAATTATGTCATGTTGATTTTATCTTGTATGTTCTCTCAAATATTGATGTATTGAATATTCTACTATTGATAATCGTTCTCCCGAATCAATAACCACCTTTAAGATTTTTATTCTCTAAAATTACATTTTTCATTATATTTTTCGTTTTGCATAGTTGCCACTTTTATTGACAAAACAAAACGTCTAATTTATATTCAATAGTTTTTTATTGAAAGAAAACAAATATTTATAAAATGTACATACATGGAATGTAACGGACCATTAAATAGTACAGAATTAGGTCAAAAGAAGGAAAAGTATACATAAACGGTATACAAAACATATGCCGAATTGAAGAGTCATACCAGGATATACTTATTCTACAAGAAATAGGCAGATTTATCAATTTTTCTTAGACATTGCAATATAGTGTTATTACTAGAGATTGAACCGTGCATCTTGTACCAGGCTAATCTTCAGTTACTCACTTCCGATTGTTAGCTATCACTATATATGTCTAAATCTGGTTTGCCCTCCGCCGTCAGGCACCCCCCTGGGGACAAACTGCGCCGGACGACAGGGGCAACCAGGATTTTTCTATCAGATATCTCCATAGACCACCCAACCCCCCTCTTATCTGAATCTGCCGGTTTTATACCAGTCTATGCACGGTTTCCACACCTTGCAGCTCGATGAGTAATGACCTTGGGAAGTAGCAAACATCAGTTCGTAATTAATGTGTAGGTCTGTCATTTTTATTATTTCAGTTAATGATGGTATCTCCACAGTTCTCCACCTTCTCACAATCGCTAGTCTGGTGCTAGTTAATATGTGAAAAACAACATGTCTATACGGCCTGGGGAATCTTTCTGTGTCTAATGTAAGCAAGGCTAGTGCTCGGTTGTTAAGAGTGCGTATTTTAGTGAGAATGCTAATTACTTCAAAGACTTGGGTTCATGTTTTATTTAGTCTTGGACAACCCCAAAGTATATGTAAAAGTGAACCCCTGTTCCCACACTGTCGCCAGCAAAGTGGCGAGGTTTGGAGGTGAAATCCCGCAATTCTAATGGGGGTCAAATACCACCTTAGGAGGATTTTGTTGGATAATTCCCAAAGGTTAGCACATTTGGTAGCTGTGTATGTGGTTTTCACTGAGCTTTGCCATTGCGCTAGAGAAAAGGATGCCTTTAAGTCTATTTCCCATGTTTTCATAGATGGGGATTTAAGAAATTCTGATTTGTAGCTCAGAAAATTATAAAAGAGGGAAATACCTTTTATTGCGGTGTTGGGGTTAGTAAAGTACAGGTATATTCTGACCGGTATAGGTACCTGAAGTGTAGAGATTGACACCAAGAGATGAGAAATTTGGTTGTATGTATACAGGTCTTTCATTTCTAGGCCATATTCTATTTGGAGTGTTCTAAACGTTTTAACAGCTGGCCCTACCATGATGTCAGTAATCAATGAGATGCCTTTCCCTAACCAATTCTTAATATGTAGGTTGGGGATCATTAGTTGTAAACATGTGATGTTTAGTGGAATGGGTTTAGTGGCTTGGGTGGGCGAATAGGAGCATATGAGAATTTTCCATGCCCTAATCGTGGCCTTCATAGGGAGTGAGATATGGTCTAACCCCGAAGGGTTGAATGTACATGTTACTAGTAGATCGTATGTGTTACCGTTTTTGCATTGGGCCTTTTCTAGTTCCAGCCACCTGGATGTTAGATTGTATGGGAACCACTGTTTGGTCTGGGCTAGTATAGCGGCTAAATAAAAGCTCTCCTGGATGTTATTAATTTTTTAAACGCACATCTAGCTCTCTTCCCCTGCCAAAGAAACTTGTTGACCTTCAAATGTGCTGTGGAGAAAAGGGTATCTTGAATTTCTATAGGTAGAGTTCTAAACAGATATATGAACTGTGGCAACACCATCATTTTAAACACTGCTAATCTGCCTGACCAAGACTTCTCAGTTTTGCTTATTGAGCTCAGTTTTTGGTCTAGATTATCGAGGAAAGGCAGATGATTGGCGTCAAATAACTGACCCGCTTTTTCCGTTGAAGTTATGCCTAGGTATTTTATCCCCCTAGGGCTCCATGAATAGGGAAACTGCTGTAACCAGAGTCTAAGTGGGTCCTCTATGCCCAGCCCCAAAATTTGAGATTTGCTTTCGTTTACCTTGTAGTATGAAATTCGGTTAAACAGTGAAAGAGCCTTGTGCGCCTCAGCCAGGGAAGTCTCTACGTTCGTTAGTATCATAATCACATCGTCAGCAAATAAGCTGATGGAGTGGGATGTGTTGTGAACTTTGAATCCAGTTATTTGTGGGTGCGATTTAATATGTATGGCGAGGGGTTCCATTAATAAATTTAAAATTAAGGGGGACAAGGGGCACCCCTGCCGTGTTCCATGCAAAATGGAAAATGGAGAAGATAGGACACCAGATGTATACACTCTGGCAGACAGTTTGGAATAAAGGGCCATAATCGCTGTGGATATATTTCTTATAAAACCAAAGGATTCAAGGAATTGTCTCAGATATTGCCAGTGGATACGATCAAAGGCCTTCTCTGCGTCCAACATTAGAAGCAGAGAAGGCCTTTTCTGCACCTCAGCTAAGTGCAATATATTTATCAGCCTCCGGGTGGCGTCCGAGGTCTGTCTGTTTTTGGTAAATCCTGTTTGGTCTGGGTGGATCAATGTGGGCAATATGTTAACCATTCGGGCTGCTATCAATTTTGCGTACAGTTTTAGATAGCTATTTAAAAGAGAATTAGGTCTGAAGTTCGGGGGGGAGTCTGATACCTTCCCTGGCTTAGGCAATGTTATGATAATAGCTTCTAACATTTCTGGAGGAAAAGAGGCAGAGGCAGCAGCCGTATTGAAAATTCCATTTAAATATGGTGCAAGGATACTCTTAAATTCTTTATAATATTCCCTGCTCAATCCGTCAGGGCCTGGCGATTTATTTAATGGTAGGTCGTCAATGGCTTTGAGTATTTCTGTTTCAGTAAATGGGGCGTTCAGGGCAGTCAGTTGCGTTTGAGTTAGTTTAGGAATTGATAGGCGTGATAAAAATTTGTTAATTTCTTCTGGGTCTGGTTGGTGGGTCTCATGGTCATTTTTCAGGTTATACAATGAACTGTAATAGTCACTGAACGTGTCTGCGATTTTTTTTTGGGTGACTTTCTTTATGCTTGGTACTTGGATGGCTTATATAAGGTATTTTTGTTTTATATCTATGTCCTTTAATAGTCTGTGCCATTAATTTACCTGCTTTGTTCCCATTGGAGTAATACGTAATTTTTAACCGTTTGCTGTATTTTTCAAAATATGGTCATGTCTCAATTGGGTAAGTTTTTGGGATATAGAATGGGAGGGGTTGAATTTGTTATTGTTCTCTAGGTTTGTAATCTCAGTCACTAAGTCATTTAGCCTCTTCTGCCTCTGTCTCTTTAACCTCACCCACATTTGGATACTTATGCCCCACATGAATGTCTTATGGGCATTCCATAATACAAAGGGATTATCAACAGAGCCTGCATTATCTGAAAAAATTCAGTTAACCTTTCTTGTAACACCTTCTTACACTCCATTTGTTGCAGAACATAGGTGTTGATTCTTCATATGGGCCTCGCATCAGCCAATGACGAGTCCCCTATGGAGAGCACCACTGGAGCGTGGTCAGACCAAGTTATGGGGTGTATTGTAACCGAAGATGTCCGAAGGGAGGATTGTTGGTCTAGTAAAAACAAATCAATTCTTGTATATACTTGGTGTGGTGGTAAAAAATACGTAAAGTCTCTTTCGTCGGCATGCAGGCATCTCCACGCATCGTGTAATTCGTGTTTGTTGATGGAGGGAAGCAGAGCTGTATTAGCTCTTTTAGATTTGGTGGTCGAGTCCATAGTCGGATCCGGGGTGAGGTTAAAGTCTCCACACATTATTAATAGACCCTGTCGGACTTTTTGTATTCTCTTTAAAAGTCTATTGAAAAAGTGGACTTGATGTTTGTTAGGGGAGTATACATTCACTATCGTATAGGTGGTGGAGTTTATTTCTCAAATTAGGATCAGATATCTACCTTGCGTATCGCAAATAGAGTCATATAACTTAAATGCTACTGAATTCTTAATGGCAATTAGCACTCCCTTCCTCTTAGAGACCGCATTTGCCGTAAATATGTGGGGATAACTTTTGTGAGAGCATTTGGGGGGGTTGGAAGCTAGAAAGTGAGTCTCTTGTGCGCAGATGATATCACAATGATGGGTGTTCGCTTCTTTCCACAAAGAATTTCGTTTCATAGGGTGGTTAAGCCCTTTGGCATTAATTGACAAAATGTTCAGTGCCATCTGGTTATTTTAGTAAAAATTGTTGTGCTGTTAACAAAAGAGCTTTCGAGGTGTGTTGAAGAATCACTCTGTGTCCTGTGGGCCATACCACATGACACAGAGAAGACATTATAAGGTGTGTGCATCAAAGTACTCACTCCCGGAGGATGCTGGGACTGTGACATCACAAGGGGGCGGGGTCACCATGTGACATGAGCATGTGACCCTGTCCCCATGCCCCTATATAAGTCCCAGCGCAGCGCGGCACAGGCATTCTGGGCAGAGAGAGCATCGGGTCAACATCGGAAGAAGAAGAAGAACAAGAAGAAGGACAAGAAGAAGAAGGCGGCGCTGGCGGCGCGGAAGACGACGACCACCGCAAGAACAGAAGAGACCCCCGGAAGACCCCGGAAGACCCCCGAAGGCGGATCGAGACCCCCAGACGACGGTGGCAACGACGAAGAAGGTAGCCGGCCTCCTCCGCTCATGAAAGAGCTAGGTAAAAGAGCAGAAGAGAGCAGAGAAGTCCGGCGAGAAGACCCCCAAGACGTAAGAAGACCCCCGGAGCAGTGCAATAAACTATTTTTTCAAAAGTGTGTGTGTTTTTGTACTTTACATTTTACACCTTAGGTGAATGGGTAGGGGTACATCGTACCCCATACTCATTCACATAGGGTGGGGGGCCGGTATCTGGGGGCCCCCTTATTAAAGGGGGCTCCCAGATTCCGATAAGCCCCCGCCCGCAGACCCCGACAACCAACGGCTAGGGTTGTCGGGAAGAGGCCCTTGTCCTCATCAACATGGGGACAAGGTGCTTTGTGGTGGGGGCACGCGGCCTGGTACGGCTCAGGAGGGGGGGGCGCTCGTTCGTCCCCACCCCTTTCCTGGCCGGCCGTGCTGCGTGCTCGGATAAGGGTCTGACATGGATTTGGGGGGAACCCCCACGCCGTTTTTCGGCGTGGGGAGTCCCTTTAAATCCATGCCAGCTTACGGAGCTAGCGCGGCGGCATTTACTGCCTACGCTAGCTACGTAACCTGAAGTCACGTGCTAAATGACGAGCGGCAAGTCCGTTCATTTAAAAAGTCCGGCGGACTAGCCTACTAATGGCGGGATTGTCCGCCGGACTGCCAAGTCCAGCGGATAGTTTTAAAACAAAACTTAAAACTTTGGTCTGCCGGACTTTGGCGCCAAAAAGTCCACCGACGCCCACACACGAGGGGATTGTCCGCTGGACTTGAGTCCAGAGGATAATCCCGCGGGATTGTCCCTTCGTGTGTATGCGGCATTAGGGATATTACCTGACCATCCGTGATTTGTTATGCGTGTGATTTGGCATTTCTTGCCGTTACTGTTTTCCAGTCTCGGTCAACTTGCCTCGGAGTGCTAGTGTCAGGAGCCCCTGATTCCAGCTCAGGAATCATATCCCATTCTCTAAGTAGCTCAATACCTTTGGCCAATGAGGTGATTATATGCGTGTGGTTATCTTTGGTTATGGATAATTTCGTGGGGTAACCCCACCTGTAGACAATTTTGAAGCGTGTGTTGTGACAGGTCGGCAAAGAATTGGAGGTGCTGTAGTTGTGGAGGAACCTGTTCCTTCTTCCGCATGGTCATCATAAGGTTTTCTTTTACATGGAAGAAGTGTAAGCGGAGCAGAACATCCCTTGGGATGTGCTCTGACAGGTGCGCTGGTTTGGGTAGGCGATGGATCCTGTCTATCGTGACATCCAATTCAGTTTAAAGATGTCTGCTGTATAGGCGTTAAGGTCAGATTGTTGGACAGACTCGGGGACCCCCCTTATCTTTATATTGTGCCTTCTTGACCTGTCCTCGATATCTGCCAGCTTGTCCCTGATCCACTCTGCCTCCCCTTCTTTTTCCTCGTTGGCGTCTACCAGGTCATTTATGGTGTCTGCATATTCCCCCATTCTGGTTTCAATATGGTCCACTCTAGAACCTATGGCATTGATTTCTTTAGTAAAGTTTAGCATGCAGGATGCCATGTCTGACTGGATAGTGCTTGGCAGGGACATTAACATGTCCTTCAGAACTGTGTCCAGAACGGGCTGATTTTGAGTGGGGAATGATTCGATGGGTTCAGGGAGCTCCCTCGTGTCATCCCCAGAGTCAGTGGCCGGGCTGCCCTCTGTGCTCAATCTATCTCCATCCATCCTGGGCTTGGATTTTGATGGGCTGCTGGTGGATGGGGATGGGGGATAGGATCGGTGGTGGTTGTTGTGGGGATTATTTTTAGTTTTGGCATTACCTTGCCTGGATGCCGCCTCGTGCTGTGCGGCCTCGCATGCAGTGTAGGCCCGGGCGCCATCTTGGATTCCTCTCTCAGGTATCCTGGTGTAGAAGTCCGTAAGCCGCTGTGGCTTCCCTGTGCCCCGCCGCTTGTTAGGCATGACTCCGGGGGTCTCTCTGGGGGTATTGCTCGATGTATTGGCATTTTTGGGGTTGGATGAGTCCGCTGTGAGCCGCTTCTGTCCCCTATCTCCGGAGCTCCGGGATTATGTGACCATCCGAAACTTGCGTCAGGCCACGCCCCCCAAAACGTCTAATTTATTTCACATTGTTAACCAGTTACTTACCTGCAGTATAGTAGTGGTTGGACGTGTGATATACAGACGTTCTGTTTAATTGTCAGTTCTCATAAGGTTATTGATTCTACTAAGAAGTCATCATGGTGGTATTACGTCCAAGGTACTACGCCCATTTTACGGTTGTTTCCATTAAATTTCAAGATGTTCATGTAATGCAATCTGTATTTTAATTTTGTGTAAATATTTGTTTTTGTCAATAAATGTAACTATTTTGTATGATCACATGTCTCTGTGAATAAGTTTCATATATATAGACTGTGTCATATACAGTGGTGTGAAAAAGTGTTTGCCCCCTTCCTCATTTCCTGTTCCTTTGCATGTTTGTCACACTTAAGTGTTTCAGAACATCAAACCAATTTAAACAATAGTCAAGGACAACACAAGTAAACACAAAATGCAATTTGTAAATGAAGGTGTTTATTATTAAAGGTGAAAAAAAATCCAAACCATCATGGCCCTGTGTGAAAAAGTGATTGCCCCCTAAACCTAATAACTGGTTGGGCCACCCTTAGCAGCAACAACTGCAACCAAGCGTTTGCGATAACGTGCAATGAGGCTTTTACAGCGTCCTGGAGGAATTTTGGCCCACTCATCTTTGCAGAATTGTCCTAATTCAGTTACATTAGAGGGTTTTCGAGCATGAACGGCCTTTTTAAGGTCATACCACAACATCTTAATAGGATTCAGGTCAGGACTTTGGCTAGGCCACTCCAAAGTCTTCATTTTGTTTTTCTTCAGCCATTCGGTGGTGGACTTGCTGGTGTGTTTAGGATCATTGTCCTGCTGCAGAACCCAAGTTCGTTTCAGCTTGAGTACACGAACAGATGGTCGGACATTCTCCTTCAGGATCTCTTGGTAGACAGCAGAATTCATAGTTCCTTTTATCACGGCAAGTCTTCCAGGTCCTGAAGCAGCAAAACAGCCCCAGACCATCACACTACCACCACCATATTTTACTGTTGGTATAATGTTCTTTTTCTGAAATGCAGTGTTCCTTCTACGCCAGATATACTTGGACACACACCTTCCAAAGAGTTCCACTTTTGTCTCATCGGTCCACAGAATGTTGTCCCAAAAGTCTTGGGGATCATCAAGATGTGTTGTGGAGAAATTGAGACGAGCTTTGATGTTCTTTTTGCTCAGCAGTGGTTTTCTCCTTGGAACTCTGCCATGCAGGCCATTTTTGCCCAGTCTTTTCCTGATGGTGGAGGCATGAACGCTGACCTTAACTGAGGCAAGTGAGGCCTGCAGTTCCTTGGACGTTGTTGTGGGGTCTTTTGTGACCTCTTGGATGAGTCGTCGCTGCGCTCTTGGGGTAATTTTGGGCGGCCGGCCACTCCTGGGAAGGTTCACCACTGTTCCATGTCTTCGCCATTTGTGGATAATGGCTCTCACTGTGGTTCGCTGGATTCCCAAAGCTTTGGAAATGGCTTTATAACCCTTTCCAGACTGATAGATCTCAATTACTTTCTTTCTCAATTGTTCCTGAATTTCTTTGGGTCTCGGCATGATGTGTAGCTTTTAAGGATCTTCTGGTGGACCTTACTGTGTCAAGCAGCTCCTATTTAAGTGATGCCTTGATTGTGAACAGGTGTGGCAATAATCAGGCCTGGGTGTGGCTAGAGAAATTGAACTCAGGTGTGGACAATCACAGTTATAGTATGTTTTAACTAGGGGGGCAATCACTTTTTCACACAGGGCCATGATGGTTTGGATTTTTTTTCACCTTTAATAATAAACACCTTCATTTACAAATTGCATTTTGTGTTTACCTGTGTTGTCCTTGACTATTGTTTAAATTGGTTTGATGTTCCGAAACACTTAAGTGTGACAAACATGCAAAGGAACAGGAAATGAGGAAGGGGGCAAACACTTTTTCACACCACTGTAGATTGATTTTGTATCTTAAAAATATCCTCGTTAAAAATTACTTAATAAATACTTTGCGGGAACTGTCCTAAAAAGCACAACAAACATTAATACTGAAAGTGTTTATTATTCCTGATGAGTAAATTTGTACAGTCTCGATGCTTCCTTTTCAGCCCATCTTTAAACTGTAGTTCATAAATATTTGGTGAAAATTCATACAGTATATACAATTTCACTGGATTTCATCTACTTTATATCAGTTGCTTGAAAACTTAAATATAGCGTTAATTGTTGCCTGCCCCTGCTTTGTTACTATGGGTGTGGAGGACTCATGTTGTTCAGCCAAGATGGTGTCAGTGCATACAGTATAGTGGGAGAATCTCTCTTTTGTTTACCGTCAACAGAAAGCACTGGATTTCCTCTTTTTAAAGCGGAGTTACACCCCCCCAGCAATACATTTAAAGTCAGCAGCTGCACATACTGTATATTAGGACACTTACCTGTTCTGGAATTTATCAATGTTGGCGCGCCAGCTGACGTTTCCATCAGCTCTTGGGTGCTGCCACCGCCATTCATAGTAAGGGAAACTGGCAGTGAAGCCTTTTGGCTTCACAGCCAGTTCCCTACTGCAAATGTGTGAAGTGCACTCACTTTCTGATTGGCCATGGAGAGATCGCTCAGAAGCGGGGACGGGTATTTGTTAAAACTGGGTACACACTTCCCCTGAAAGGTGCCAAATGTGGCACTGGAGGGGGGAGGAGGAAGATAAGTGGAGCTCCCACTTTTGGGTGGAACTCAGCTTTAAGAGGCATAGGGAGGTTGGCACCATGTGAAACCAGGCAAACTAATTTGGTAGTATTTTGAAATGGGAGAAAGGATTATGATAGCAGATTGTGGGAGTTGCTTTTGGCACGTCTGGTCTCATTCACATCCCAGTTATGCTTTTTTTCTCTATTTGAAGAGTAACTTCACTTAAAAAAAACAATCCCCTTTGTGTGATCAATGTACATTACAGTAGCAATTAAAAAAAAGTTGCAGCAGATTCCTACTTGAGTTCCTTTGAAGAAATAGCTCTTTGCTTCAACAAAATGATTGCATACTCAATCTGAATAAGACTGGTTTAATATAATCAGTTGGTGCACTTTCTGTGTTCTAATGAGAAAATATGCAGTAATTAACCCTAATGTCCCATACACACGGTCGGAAATTCCGACCACAAAATCCGTCTGATTTTTTCCGACGGATTTTGTCCGACACTGGTGTTGCATACACACGATCGGACAAAGTTGTCGGAAAATCCGATCATTCTGAACGTGGTGACATTTGTTGCGTACGACGGAACTACGTAGAGGCTAGTAGCCAATAGCTTTGGTCTTGTAATTTGATCTGAGCATGCGTGGCACTTTGTCCATCGGAATTCGCTACACACGATCGGAAAAAGTCCGATCGGACTTTGTTGTCGGAAAATTTGAGAGCAGGAGATAAAACTTTGTCCGTCGGAAAATCCGATGGAAAAAGTCCGATGGAGCCTACACACGGTCGGAATTTCCGACAACATTGTCCGATAGGACATTTTCCGTCGGAAAATCCGACCGTGTGTATGGGGCATTAGACTATATCTCACTAAAACTTACATTTCTTTTACAGGAAATGCCTAATATCTAACTTAGTGGGGACTTCTAGTAAAATCAGTGCAGCTCACTGCACTAGAAGTCACACAAGCAGGAAATTACATTTTTGTAGAATTTCTGTACACCAACGATGTACAGAATACCTCCAGGTTGACACATTGCATTGAATTTGACAGAAGATTACAACACTGCAGATTGAAAAAGAAAAGTAATTGATGCAACATGCTATTTGTTTATAATTATTTTGTTTATCTGCTACCTCTAGATACATTTTCTAAAACAAAAGAAAAACACTTTGTAAAGAATATGAAATTTCAAACTACAGCACAAATATTTGGAACGTTCTAAACATACCTAAAATAACCCATAGATATAGACTGTGTTTCACACTTCAAACATATGCAGTCAGGCACATCAAAGTAATTAATATCCCCAAATCCCTTGTCATAGTAGGTTTATTTTGAAAGGCATTAAATTATTTTACATATCTCAAGAAAAGCCCACCACACCATAACTGCTGTGAATTACTTAGATTTGAGTGTCTGCATCTTGTCAGGAAAAGTTAATTGATGAGATCTCCAGGTTACACTGCCGAGATATTGTATTTCTAATCTCATTGCTTCTCAGCTCGTTATACTCTATACATATTTTAATTGCTAGCCTTACACTTGTCTTCTATAGAGCCTTTATAAATTCTTGCTTAATTATGGACTCAGATATTCTTTCTGCTGCTCCATTTTTGACACTGCAGGACTGCTCTCGCAACTCGCCTCTTTTCTTTTTGCATAGCCCGTGTTGCAGATGAGGTCCACCTTAAACCTAGGTTTCCACTATTGTGACCTGAAATTCGTGCGATTTTGCCGCAATTTTTGCCGTGATTTTGATGTGACTTGAAGCAATATCTGTGTATTCTTAAGGGTCTGTGGACCTTAAGTCACATCAAAGTGGGACCAAAGTAGTGCAGGGACTACTTTGAAGTTGCTGCGACTTGAAGTTGCACAGATATGAACAGTACTCATCGGAACACATGGGGTATGACTTGTCATGTGACTTTGCAGTCCCAAGTCGCAGTAGTGGAACCTGAGCCTTATTGCTGAAAACAGCTTACACTCATCTGGAAAAGATATTGTTTAGTTACTATTTGGAAGCAATGTGGAACAGCAAGTCCACAGGTTCACGCACCAGTCAGAGACAAACATTGTAAATAAATGAATTGCTATTCCTGTAACTTGTGCACCCTAGAGCCTGACCAATGGGGCTGTCATCAAATACAGACCAGTAGACAACAAGCTGTGTTTAAAAGTTTTAGTCTCTTCTGGATAACTAGCATTTTCATTGTTTTCAATTATTTTTTATTAATAGATTTTTCACATATACAAAAAACATTCCACATTATTACAAATTCTTATATATATATATACATATACAATACTTATACATAAATACATAACAAATAAATAAACACAAAAAGACCCCAATCAACAAGATACATGATGAATCAATCTCAATATACTTTTCAAAGAAGTCGAGGCTAGTCCACCATCTCTCCCCTCTTCCTGATATAATTAATTACCCCTTCTCACTTTATTTTATTTAGTATTCCTTTTTTTTTCCTTTCCTCTCCCCTCTCCCTTCCCCCCTCCCCCACCCTAAGCATTTGATTACCCCCCGATTACCCCTAGTTTATTCCTCATCACTGTTCCCTTACTCCCCTATTGTGTTTGTGTGAACCCATATAATGTATCTTATATAGTGACTTCCTCTTCCGGGAGAAAAAAAGAGAGGAGGAGAAAGGAAAAATGTGATTCAGAAACCTCCTACATCTATTTTAATGAATCCCTAAGTGATTTTTTTTTTTTATACAGGTGACAAAAAAAAACAACTTTTAAAAGATTCTTCTTTTCTTTTTTTTCTCCTTTTTTTTTTAAATGAATAAAGAATAAAAAAAGGGAGGAGTGGGGGAGGAAGGGGGGAACGCTGCCCACCTTCCACCTGTGTTACTATGTGATAAAGAACCCCTACATTTATTTTAATAAATCCCTAAGTGATTTTTTTTTATCCAAGTGGAGAAGTGGAAAAAAAAAAGGCAGAGCAAAACCGATGATGATAGTGAGGAAAAGTTGAGAGAAAAAAAAAGTAAGTAAAAGACCCTTTATCTATTTTATTAACTCCCTAAGTGATCATTTTTTATACAGGTGAGAAAAAGAAAAAAAGACAATAGAAGGGGGGGGGGGAGAAGAAGAGAAGAGGTGAGGAGAGGGGGGGAAAGGAGACAGGTGACAGTAGGGCATCTAATTACTCCCCACATAATTCATATAAGCCTGAGTCTGTCTAAATTCCAATCAACACTTCCAAGTATCAACATATTTTATTTCTGAGTTGTTTTGCAAGTGTATTACTTCTTCCATACATCTAATTTTATCTATCTCCCTAAACCAATCCTTTATTGTCTGAATATTTTTTGACTTCCATTGTTTTGGAATTCATTTCTTTGCTGCGTTCAGCAAGAATGGTGTAATAGCTTTTCTATATTTCTTCCTCGGTATTCCTGTTACATGGAGCAGGCATTGCCAGGGATTAAGTTCCGTTACAGACCCACTAATCATCTTTATCCAATCCACTACTTCCCTCCAATATGATTGAATTAAAGGGCACTGCCACCAAATATGTTCATGGGTACCCACCTCCCCACAATCCCCCCAACAAAGAGATGATTGATCGGGATTAATTTTATGTAATTTAATTGGGACGTAATACCACTTCGTTAATAGTTTATAATTAATTTCTTTCATCATGTCCACTGAAGATGAGTGGGTATAATCGAAAACTTTACTTCTCATACTTTCAGGCAACAGATGATTTAATTCCCTTTGCCAACTCTCCACAAGACACAGGGAGTCCAGTTCTGGAGGGGTTATCAGTAGACTATATACATTCGAGAGCCCCTGTCTATTTTTCCCAACTTTGTCAACTAATCTTTCCCATGGGTCCAGTCCCCTATCTGATCGAAGCGGCTTTGGGAGAGATCCTACAAAGTGTTGAAGTTGCCTATATCTCCATGCATCCCAGGGCATTTTACCATACCTTTCTTGTAGTTCAGGTAATGTACAAAGAACATTCCCTTTCAGAGCATCTTTTAACCTCAGGTGGTCCGATGATGTCCATTTTAGGTATAGTTTGTTATCCTTACCTGGAGGGAAGTAATTGTTACCTGTGAGGGGTAACAGGGGGCTATTATTTTCCATAGATCTATTTTTAGATAATTTATCCCATATTCTGAATGTCTCTGCAGTAATTGGGGCCATGTCCCTGGGGAGGTCTCTATGTTGGGTTGGAATCCAGATAATCTGATTTAGGGCAGAATTACTCAATTCGGATTCAAGTGTTACCCATTTTTTATATGGAGAGCCGTGGACCCAGTCCAAGAATCTCCGCAGTGACGCTGCCTCATGGTATTTTTCAAAATCTGGGAGAAATAGTCCCCCTCTCTCCTTTGGTCTACTCAAGACTTTATATGAGATACGATTCCCTTTATTTTTCCATATAAATTTTTGTATTATTAGTCTGAGGATTTTAAAGTAGGTGGCAGGGATATTTATTGGGAGACACTGGAAAATGTACAAGGCTTTCGGGAAGGTCATCATTTTGATCACACTTATTCTGCTGAACCATGACAATCTATGAACCTGGTAGCCTTTTAGATCCTGTTTGATTTTATTCAGTAGGGGCAAATAATTATCTTGATACAGATCCATTATTATTGTTGACAAATACACTCCCAGATATTTCAATCCTCTTTTCCTCCACCTGAATGGGAATAGGATTGTAAGATCCCTACCTTCATCTGGGGGAACCGAGATATCAAGTATCTCAGTTTTCTCCATGTTTATCTTAAAATTTGAGATGGCCCCATAGCCATTCAATTCCATCAAAATATCTGGAAGTGTCCGTGTCGGGTTCGTTACGTTTAGCATAATGTCATCCGCAAATGCTGATATCTTATGCTCCTGTCCCGCGACTTCTATTCCCTTAATTTTCTTGTTGGCTCTTATAGAGGCTAAAAGAGGTTCCAGGGAGATCACAAAAAGTAATGGCGAAAGGGAGCAACCCTGACGTGTACCGTTGTACAACCGAAGGGTATCAGACAGGGTTCCATTAACCTGAATTTTAGCGGTGGGATTCGAATAGAGAGCTTCAATCCACCTCAGCATTCTTGGGCCTATACCAATTCTATGCAATGTCTGTACCATAAACTCCCAATCTAATCTATCAAAGGCCTTTTCGGCGTCTATTGATAGAAAAAAAGCGGGTTTCTTTCCCTTTTTTGCAGCATGCATTAACAAGGTTGTTCTCAATATATTGTCTCTTGCCTCCCTCTTAGGGACGAACCCGGCTTGATCTTTCTCAATACAATCAGGCATAAGGGGTCTCAATCTCTCAGCCAAGATCCAAGCATATATTTTAATATCCTCATCGATCAAGAAAATTGGCCGGAAGCTTGAGCACACCGTTGGATCCTTTCCTTCCTTTCCTATGAGTGATATGTATGCCCCCAAGGCTTCTTGACGGATTTTCAAGCCTTCCCTGATGGAGTTCATGTAGGAGTGATAGAATGGAGTCAGGATACCAATAAACTTCTTAAAGTATAGGGACATATATCCGTCTGGACCCGCACTTTTACCCCCCTCACTTTTCCTGATCGCCTGCTCGATTTCATCACTAGAGATATATTTTTCTAATTTATTTAAATCCTCTTCTGATAACCCCGGCAATTGGATCTTCTCGAGATACTGTTTTATATTTTGGCTTCTATTTTGTCTGTCTTCGAGGTTTTGAGTAGCATTTACATTATACAATGATTGATATTACTCAAAAAAAACTTTGCTTATATCCTTAGTGGAGTATTTCATTTCTCCCTTCTTATCTTTCATTTTTGCAATATAATTTATGTTCCTTCTAAGTTTAATCGTCCCCGCCAACATTTTCCCGGGTCTTTCCCACATTCATACTGCCTTTTTTCTGTTCTCATAAATGCTTGCTTAGCCTCTTGCTCCATTAATTCCCTCAATGCCTCTCGTCTTCCTATCAGTTCTATCTTTACTTTATTATCGTTAAAGTTTTTATGTAGCTGTTCCAAGTTCTGAATCTCTTGTAGAAGGGATTGTTTCTGGGCTATCCAGATTTTTTTCCTCTTAGCCCCTTCTGCTATTAGTCTCCCTCTCATAAATACTTTATGTGTTTCCCATAGTATAGTTGGGTCAATATTCTCAACATTGTTCTCTTTAAAGAAAAAATTCAGATCCCTTTCCAATTCCTCTACTATGCCATGGTCGTACAGGAGTGATTCATCCAGCCTCCAGGTTCTATGCCTATCCGGTATATTTTTTAATTCCAAGCTGATAATAACCGGGGCATGATCCGAGAGGGTGATTGATTTCACCTCTGCCTTAAATAACCCCTCTAGCAGCTGGTGGTCCAGGAAGACATAATCGATTCTCGAGCATGAAGAATGTATCTGAGAAAAATATGTGAAATCCCTCCCCCTGGGATGCCTTATTCTCCATGCCCCCACGTGCTGTTGCTGGTGTAGTTTTTGTTTTACTACCTTAAGATGTTTACCCTCTGAACGTAGAGAGAAGGGCTGAGTATCCAGGGCTGGATCAAGCATAAAATTGAAGTCCCCTGCCATAATAACTTTCCCTTCCCTAAAGTTTTCTAGCTTATTCATTACCTTCTTCAAGAAGGTGCAAGGGTGGATATTGGGGCAGTATATGTCCACCAATGTATAGTCAATATTAAACATGGAGCCTTTAATGAACAGATACCTCCCTCCTGAATCAGATTCCATTCCCTTTAACTTGAATAGTGTATTTTAATCGAAACCTATTGCTATTCCTTTGGATCTCTTATCTGGAGAGTATCCATGGAACCAGACAGGGAAATTCTTAGAGTTCAATCCAACCCTGGATGACCATTTAAAGTGGGTCTCTTGTAGAAATATTACATTAGAGGATAAGCTTTTTAATTCCTGTAATATTTGATGCCGCTTACTGGGGTTATTTAGGCCCCTAACATTGTATGTCACTAACCTCAATGGTGCCATATCTTGTGAAAGTAAATATTAAAATCCCATGCATTTTTATTGTGAAATGGGGAAATGAGTGCTTCTAATTCATCTGAGATGATCCAAATGACTGACAGACAATTTAACAATACATAACTATTTCATACAACAACTCCTAATCCCTCCCCAATAGGGTTCCCTTTTGGGGACCCTCCCTCCCCCTCCCAACCTCCCCTCCTATTGTTTTGACCTGCCCCACTCCCGCTCCAATTGTGAGCGGCCAGACGGGCAGGGCATACCTTGGGGGTTATAACATGTCTGCCCAGGCCCCCAGACCTCATCCCAAATTAACTAAAATAATAACTAGCATTTTCATAAGGAGGTTACAAAACGGCAGCCTATTAGGGGGCAGAGTCGGTAGCCAGAGCATATGGTGGTGTGAATGAGGAGCTCTGCTACATCAGGTGTCCCGCAGTGATTCATGGCAACCTGACACAGCTCACAACCAGCCACAGGACAAGAGGAGACTGAGGGGAGCTGAATGAGCATAATGGGCAAGCGAAAAAACAGGGAAGGACCAAGAAAACTGACCAAGTTCTTCACATCATTCCCAGGCAGGCTGATCCAAGATGGTGCCAGTGCTGAGACACATCCTCTTTCATCCACAAATTAGATTTTAACAGCCTAGTGAAGCAAAAAAGGATGCTAGGTGAGGAGTAAGACCACCCTGATGACACAGGCCTAGTAGGGGAGGATATGGAGGAGGCCTCAGCATATAGTCAACAGCTGGATGCATTCCCAACTACTGGGCAGCCCATTATAGACAATAACATGAAAGATATGTTATTAACTCTCAGAGGGGCACTTCAACATGATGTGGCATTTCTTTATGTGTTCCACACAAAGCAAAATGGCAGAAGTGGGTAACTGAGTGGACTATGTAGAAAAAGAAACGGAGGAGTTAACACTGGCACACAAAGAGCTAGTGGATGCCCACTTTGAAGTAGAAGATTAGCTCAAATTCTTGAAGCTTAAAGTGGTAGACCTCAAGGATAGGTCGCACAGAAACAACATTAAATTCAGGGGAATCCCTGAATCTGTTAAAACAGATGAACTGCGCCCCTTCATCCAAAAGCTCAAGATGGCAGCTTTCCCATCTCTCACGCCTGCTGATATCATTATTGACAGAGTTCACAGATTACCAAAATCATCCTACCTGTTTGAAAAAATTCCTAGCGATGTCATACAGGGATCCATTTTTATCATGTAAAGGACCAGCTGATGTGCTACTCTAGACAGCACCCTACCCTTCCTGATCCCTTCACTGGAATTAGTGTATACTGGCTTTTCACAAGTGACAATTGCAGCAAGGCGCAACCTAGTTCCCACAATGAAGATCCTGCGCAATCATAAAATCCTCTACAAGTGGGGTTTCCCAGCCAAATTACTGATAGATGTACACAACAAGTCCCATTCCATATCCTCACTGGAAAAGGGCATGGAGCTTCATAAGCCCTTTCCTAATGGGAGCTACAAATCGTAACAATAGGATCAGCTGATGTTGTCCCTAGCCTTGTCTACAAAATGATTTCCTGGCTTTCCCAGGTCAATTAACCCTTGGTGCCTTATGTGATAACCTGGTGTTTCTGCATCTGACCAGACTGCACCCACTAATCACATGACTTTGAAACTGTTATCACCCAACTTAGTTTACAAGATTTTCCTGTATTCTGTTCTCGTTAGGCGGCTGATTCACATTTGCTAAAAGTTACTTTGTGGTTTTGTTTTCTACCTTTCAGTCTATACGTCAGTTGCCCTCTGCAAAATGTTTTACGGCGCATATATTTGATCACAAGTGATCTCTTCCTACTCTACATATACGTTCCTACCACTAGATGGTGACACAGCACCTTTTACCACTTTAATGCCCCTTATATTCATGTCATTGAATGTGTGAGGCCTAAACAGTTTTTTCAAATGAACAGTCCTGTATAAAACGGTGTTTTGTTTTGTGATGTTCTGTGTGCCCAGGAGACTCATTTTACTAGCCTTAAAGCTCCAAAATGCACTCATATGACACTACCAAAATAAATTGATTACTGATAGCCATCAAGGCTGTTACCTTTACCTTATTGAACAAACATATTCATGAAAATGCTTGATTTATCATCCTGGAGTTTGACAATGTCCCCTACACAAATTTTTCCAAGTTTTGAAAAATCTCTAAACAACTACAGAAGGGTAATTTAATATTCTGTAGAGATTTTAATGTGATTTTGAATGATGATCTAGACTCCTCTGTATGGGCGGAGGCAGGGGCCCTCTATGGGATCTTTATGCATAGAAGAAGACCTCTTTGATCCCTAGCACTGCTTCCGCACCACTGAGAGGGATTATACATATTATTCAACGGTGCATGGAAGCTATTCAAGAATAGACTTCATTCTTACAGATAAGTATGTATTGAAGAATGTAATCAAAGTGGATATCTACAATATCACATGATAAGACCATGCCCCCTTTACTATAGATATGGATACTCGCAAAACATCCCACAAAACATTGTTGTGCAATGACACTTTCCTTCTTTCACACCCCAACACAAGGTGGAAATTGAAAGAAAACCCAAAGGATTCTTCGAGCTCAATCCGAATGGAGAATGTTCACCTACAATGGTCTGGTGTGCTCATAACGCAGTTGCTAGACACGCACCAAAAACGCACTGGAACACCAATGTTCCTATTTAAGGTTAAGGCAAAAAAGGGGGGGAATGCACTGGACTGCATCAAAAACGCACCAAATATGTATCAAAAATGCACTGGAACGCATCAAAAACGCACATGCAAAAAAGCATCTGGAGCGCATCCGCACTGCGTTTCTATGGTGTGAACTGGCCCTTAGTGATCAATGACATACTCTAAATGTGATGGTATATTTTAATTTGTAATTAATTATTATTTGTGGTGAAATATAGTGGCATATTAAATTTAATTAGAATAAGTGAAGTAAAAATAATAATAAATAACCATTGCTGGTCCCTAGTTCATCTTCTAACTAGACTAACCACATATATATCTATATAGCTGATAAACATTGACTAATGGATTGCTAGAAGTAAAAAATGAATAGTCAATAAATTAACCGGTTCCGGACCAGCCGCCACAGTTATACTGCGTCAGGTTGGTCCGGCTGCGCGAAGCGGCGTAGCTATACGCCGCGCGCACGGCCAGTGGGGGGGGCATCCCGTCCCCCCGCTGGCCATGATGATCGGATTCAATCCAGAACCGATCATTCTCCAGGCCCATGGCAATGGTATCTGGCCTGGACCTGGTGATTGGTCCTGGTGAATGAGATCCTTCTCCTGTCTGTGTAAGTGTAAACACAGCAGGGGAAGTGATACCATCTCTCCTCGTGTCGGTCTTTTCGTTCCAGACCGAGGAGAGGAGACATCTAAAGCCCCATACACACGGTCAGATTTTCCGATGGATTCTGTCCTATCGGACAATGTTGTCGGAAATTCCGATCGTGTGTAGACACCATCGGACATTTTCCATCGGATTGTCCGACGGACAAAGTTGTATCTCCTGCTCTAAAAATTTTCCGACAACAAAGTCCGATCACACCAATTCCGATCGTGTGTAGCGAATTCCGAAGTGCCACGCATGCTTAGATCACATTACAAGACCAAAGCTATTGGCTACTAGCCTCTACGTAGTCCCTTCGTAGGCAACAAACGTCACCACGTTCAGAATGATCGGATTTTCCGACAACTTTGTCTGACCGTGTGTATGCAACACCAGTGTCGGACTAAATCCGTCGGACCAAATCCGATGGATTTGGTGGTCGGATTTTCCGTCCGTGTGTATGGGGCTTAATAGTAGGTGCACCAACACTACACTGACACCAGTCCACGTAGGTACACTTGCCACCCCCTGATCACCCCCCCAGTTAACCCTTTCACCCCCTCTTCACTGTGTCACCCAGTGCAGCATTCGTTTTTTTTTTTGATCGCTGTACCAGTGTCATTAGTGACAAAAATAAGCATTAGGGTAATTAGTATTAGGCCCAGATAGGTCTAGGGACCCCCTAACCCCCCTAATAAAGGCTTAACCCCTTGATCACCCCCTGTCACCAGTGTATAAGTGTCACGGGTGATGCAGGTTAGCTAGTTTATTTTTTATAGCCTCAGGGCACCCGCCGTATTTTACCTAAATAAAGGTTTAACCCCCTGATCACCCGGCGGGTGATATAAGTTAGGTTTTAGCATCAGTCAGGGTCTGCATCACCCCAGGCAGCGTCAGATTAGTGCCAGTAGCTGTAACACCCACGCACGCACCATACACCTCCCTTAGTACTATAGTGTCTGAACGGATCGGTAGCTGATCTGATCAGATCTATACTAGCGTCCCCAGCAGTTTAGGGTTCCCAAAAACACAGTGTTAGCAGGATCAACCCAGATACCTGCTAGCAACTGCGTTTAGCCCCTCCGCCCAGCCCAGCCCACCCCAGCCCACCCAAGTGCAGTATCCATCGATCACTGTCACTTGCAAAACACAAAACACATAACTGCAGCATTTGCAGAGTCAGGCCTGATCCCTGCGAACGCTAACAGTTTTTTTGTTGCAGCGTTTGAAGCAGTCGCTGACAGTCTCAAGCTTTTTCTCCTGTGAGTCTCACTAGTGTACCAGTAAATTTAGAGACCAAAATGTCAAATCGAAGGTACACTAGTGAAGAGGCCTACACATTTCTGAGCATGACAGATAGTGAAGAGTAGGGATGGGCTGTCTGTTTGAGTCAATCTCATGTTCGACTCGAACATTGGCTGTTGTGCATTTTGGGTGTTCGCGGCAAATTCGAAAGCCGCGGAACACCCTTTAAAAGTCTATGGGAGAAATCAAAAGTGCTCATTTTAAAGGCTAATATGCAAGTTATTGTCATAAAAAGTGTCTGGAGACCTGGGTTCTGCTCCAGGGGACATGTATCGATGCAAAAAAAAGTTTTAAAAACCACAGTTTTTTCGTGAGCAGTGATTTTAATAATGCTTAAAGTGAAACAATAAAAGTGTAATATTCGTTTAAATTTTGTACCTGGGGGGTGTCTATAGTATGCCTGTAAAGGGGCATATGTTTCCCATGTTTAGAACAGTCTGACAGCAAAATGACATTTCTAAAGGAATAAAAGTTATTTAAAACTACTTGTGGCTATAATGAAATGTCGGTTCGGCAATACACATAAAAGTTCATTGATAAAACAGCATGGGATTCCCCCACAGGGGAACCCCCGACCAAAATTAAGAAAAAATAATTACATAACGGGTGACCCCGCCCCTCTCCTCACACAGCGGGAGCCTCCCATGGATGCATGTTGAGGGCATGTGGCCTGGTACAGTTCAGGAGGGGGGCGTTCTCTCGTCCCCCCCCTTTTACTGCGGCCTGCCAGGTTGCGTGCTCAGATAAGGGTCTGGTATGGAATTTCAGGGGACCCCCATGCTGTTTTTATCAATGAACTTTTATGTGTATTGCCAGGCCGACATTTCATTATAGCCGCGAGTAGGTTTAAATAACTTTTATTCCTTTAAAAAAAAAGGGGACCCCCAGATCCTGGCCCCCCTGTGTGAAATGGTAATGGGGTACAAAAGTACCCCTACTATTTCACAAAAAAGTGTCAAAAATTTTATAAATGACAAGAGACAGTTTTTGACAATTCCTTTATTTCAAGTCTTCTTCTTTCCATCTTCTTCGGGTCTTCTTCCTTCTTCCTTCGGTTTCTTCCGCCATCTTCTTCTTCCTCTGCTTCTTCCTCCGATCCTCTGCTTCTTGCTATGGTGTTCTCGTCCGGCATCTTCTTCCCCGCTTCATTCTTGTGCCACTCTGCATCCATGGGAGGCTCCTGCTGTGTGACGATTCTCTTCTTTTTACACTTCTTATATAACGGAGGGCGGGGCCAACCGGTGACTCCCGCCACCCTCTGACGCACGGGGACTTGACGGGGACTTCCCTATGGCATTCCCCGTGACATCAGAGTGGCGGGGTCACCCGTTACGTAATTTTTTTTTCTTAATTTTGGTTCGGGGGTTCCCCTGTGGGGGAATCCCATGCTGTTTTTATCAATGAACTTTTATGTGTATTGCCGAACCGACATTTCATTATAGCCACAAGTAGTTTTAAATAACTTTTATTCCTTTAGAAATGTCATTTTGCTGTCAGACTGTTCTAAACATGGGAAACGTGCCACTTTACAGGTATACTATAGACACCCCTCAGGTACGAAATTTAAAGGAATATTTAATTTTTATTGTTTCACTTTAAGCATTGTTAAAATCACTGCTCCCGAAAAAATGCCTTTTTACGACAATAACTTGCATATAAGCCTTTAAAATTAGCACTTTTGATTATTCATGCTCGAGTCCCATAGACTTTAACAGTGTTTGCGTCTTCGAACAAATTTGTTGCCTGTTCGCATGTTCTGGTGCGAACCGAAGATGGGGGTGTTCGGCTCATCCCTAGTGAAGAGGAAGTCACTCATCTGTCAGATTCAGGCTCAGAATATGAACCTGTAGACAGCAGCAACACCCTGACAGATAGCTCTGACAATTGAGTTGTGGTCCCTGCCAAGGTCAGGCGTACCAGACCCTGTTCTTTTGCTGTCGTTGAGGTGCAAGAACCGCAGGGCTCTTGTATGGAGCAGAGAGCCAGTACTAGTGCCACTCATCCTTATGGTGAACTGGCAAGCACCAGCAGCCTAGTACATCCTGGTTGTACATCCAGCACTGCAGTAACACTTGGTGACGTGGCGAGTCCCATAAGTGCAGTTCAAGTTGGCGAGGTGGCTAGCACGAGTAGTGTCCCACTGCCACCAAGAAGAAGACAAACACAGGCCCGTCAAGCACATAGTGCCCTTCCTGCTGCATTTGCCAATCCTAATTGGGAGCCCACCACTTCTACAGCACCCGTACTTCCCCCATTCACTGGCCAACCCGGAATTCAGGTGGAAACAGTTGATTTTACGTCACTTGATTTTTATTCGCTGCTTTTAACGGAAGATCTCTATAGATCTATTGTGGACCAAAGCAATTTGTATGCTGGTGAATTCATCGCCGCTAATCCCAAGCTGACCCTTGTCATTGATTGAAAACCAATTACGGTTTCCGAATTTAAAGCGGTTCTGCACAGACAAAACATATTTTTTTCCTAAATGAGTAAAAACTATGTTATGTTATGTTATGTTAATATACTTACTTTTAGGCCCCTTTCACACCGGGGCGGGGAGCCGCGGTGACGGTAAAGCAGCGCTATATTTAGCGCTGCTTTACCGTCGTTTTAACCGCGGTTTTCGGCCCGTAGCGGCGCTTTGCGGCGGTATTGCCGCGGTTTCACCGCGGTGTCCCATTCTAATCAATGGGAAGGAACGGTATAGGAGCGGTGATACACCGCTCCTATCCCGCTCCAAAGATGCTGCTAGCAGGACTTTTTTTGTCATCCTGCTAGCGCACCGCTCCAGTGTGAAAGCCCGCCGGCTTTCACACTGGACACTGGAGTTAAAGGGGCCGGATTTTTTCATGCGGTGAACAGGCGCTATTTTTAGCGCTGCACCGCATGAAAAACGCCCCGGTGTGAAAGGGGCCTTAGTGTCTTCTCCCGTTAGCCATCTTCTTTTTTCTTCCTAATCGATTTCTTAGAAACCAAATTTCGTCCGATCTCATCTTGCTTGTGGACATTTGAAGCCCACAAGCAATCACTTCCTCCTTCCCTCATTCGGAGGAACCAGCATTCCTTGCTGGTTCCCGCGCATGCTCAGTGGCTACAGCTACGAGCGGCGTAATTTTAATTGTTGCCATAACAACGGGTGGTAAATCACGCAAGATTTCGTTCGGCTAGGCGCACTGACTCCTGGGATGAATTATACGAGATCCCAGGAGACAGTGCGGAGATCAGCGGAAATGATGCTGATCCCCGAAGAAACCCTGCCCACAGCTGCAGGGAGGACAACAACCACCAGCGCAGAACGAAAGGTAGGTGCAAAAAAGCAGCATTGTGCTTTTAAAAGCTAATTTTAAACACAATGGTACTAAGTTTAAAAAATGTGTGCAGAACCGCTTTAAGACCTTATCCCTCATGGGCATAACTAAAAAGAGTGGTCATATTGGTCCACTGACCCAATTCACCATATGCCCGTGTTCTCTGCCTCCATGACCAGGACACGATACAAGCAGATCTTGCAGAGTTCATGCACTTCAGCGACAATGAACTCTGTCATCCTCGGGGTGACCCTGGATTCTACTAAATCCAGCCCCTCGTAAACCACTTCAACTAACATTTTGCAGCCTTGTTTACTCCCAATCAAGTTGACTGCATTGATGAGTCCCTGATTAAGTTTTCTGGCCGCTTGTCTATCAAACAGTATCTTCCCAGCAAGCGTGCCAGATATGGGGTCAAGGTGTATAAGCTCCGTGACAGGGCAACAGGCTATACATATAGTTTTATGGTTTACGAGGGAAAAGATAGTCATATAGAGCCAGAGAACTGCCCAGACTACATAGGGAGCACTGGTAAGATTATGCGGGACTTGGTGTCACCCTTATTCGGAAAGGGGTACCACTTGTACGTGGACAATTATTACATGAGCGTGCCACTTTTTAGTCACCTTTTTGATTAAGGAATTGGCGCATGTGGCACTGTGCAATCTAATCGCCGGAGGTTCCCCCCAACGGCTTGTAGAATCCCGACTTAGACGGGGGTAAAGAGCCTGCTTGAAGTGTTATAATTTGTTAGCACTGAAGTGGAGGGATTCACGGAATGTTTTCGTTCTGTCCTCCCTTCGCGCACATACGACAGTCCGAATTTCTACGGCGACTGGTGTTGTGGAGAAACCCCTCTGTGTCTACAAATACAACCTTAATATGGGAAGGGGTGAGCCTCAATGACCAGTTGTTGGCACCGTACCTAATTGCCTGTAAGGCCATACGCTGGTACAAAAAAGTGTCTGTATATTTATTTCAATTGGCTCTGCTGAACGCTTTTGTGCTATATAAAGCTTCAGAACGGACTGGATCCTTCCTTAAATTCCAGGAAGAGATTGTCAAAGCCCTTATGTTTCCACATGGTGCTATGGCCCACCTTCCCAATGCAAATGCAGTGAGCCGGCTGCATGAGAGGCATTTTCCGTATGTCCTCCCTGGTACCCCTACCCAAAGAACACCCCAAAGAAGATTTCGTGCCGGCAGAAAACGCAGATTTAGGCATGACACCCGCTTTTATTGTCCCTCCTGTCCTGACCAACCTGGTCTCTGCATCTGTGACTGTTTCAAATGCTACCACACACTAGTTGAGTATTAGCATAGGGTACAGCACTACACAGTCCTAGGCACACGTACACAGGGTCTTAAAAGATGTGATGGCCATCACATTCTGAGAGACCCCAATCTGCAACGTTCAGTTTACAGTTTTTTTTACTGTTTTTATAAAAGTAAAAAAAGCGGAAAAAAAAACACACACAAAAACACAAAAAATTTTTTAAATAAAAAAGCCAAAAATAGTTGTTTTATTTTTCTTCTCTCTCTCTATTGTTCTCTCTCTTATGTTCGATCTCTACTGTTCGCTCACTATTGTTCTATATTTGTTCTCTCTCTGTTTTATTTTTACTATGTTTTATTATATTTGCTTTACAGGTATGGTATCTTATACTGTAACGTTTCTTTTATTGTTAACCATCATTTGCTTAGCAGGTATGCCATTCAGCTGCAGCATGGGTTTTTTCATCTTGACAGCAACAGCGTTTGCTCCCATAATACGTAAATCAGCAACTCCATCGCTGTAGGAGGTGATTTCACCACCACAGTTAAAAAAAATATGGTGTATGTATGCCCATCGTTAGAAGTGGGTAGAGGTAGGGCGGTATTCTATTGGTGGGCATACCCAACGATCAATCTCTTTTTTTCGTTCAGCCCACAGGCTGCATGAAAAAAAGAAAATTACAATGTATGCCCAACAAGGACCAGCAACATACTGGACTTTGAGTGGTTATACCAGAATAATGCCTGCAGGTTTAGGTATCATCTTGGTATCATTCTTTTCAGCCAGTGGTCGGCTTTCATGTAAAAGAAATCCTAGCAGCTAATTAGCCTCTAGACTGCTTTTATAGCTAATTAGCCTCTAGACTGCTTTTATAAGCAGTGGAAGGGAACATCCCTCCCCTCCCACCTTCTTCCATGGTTTTCTCTGGCTCTCCTGTCCCAACAGGGAACCCAAGAATGCAGCCGGTGGTTCCACCAGCTGACCATAGAGCTGATCAGAGACCAGAATGGCTCCAATCATCTCTATGGCCTAAGAAACCGGAAGCTACGAGCATTTCAAGACTTAAATTTCACAGATATAAACAGCGCCATTGGGAAATTGGCAAAGCATTTTAAAGGCTTTTAAAGGCTTTTAAAAATGTATGTAGTTTGTCGCTGTGTGCAATTTTAAAGCATGTCGTGTTTGGTATCCATGTACTTGGCATAAGATCATCTTTTTTATTTCATCAAACATTTGGGCAATATAATGTGCTTTAGTGCATTAAAATAAAAAAAGTGTGTTTTTTTCCCAAAAAATTGCGCAAATACTGTGTGAAAAAAAAACTGCAACACCCACCATTTTAATCTGTACGGCCTTTGCTTTAAAAATATATATAATGTTTGGAGTTTAAAGTAATTTTCTTGCAAAAAAATAATATTTTGTCATGTAAACAAAAAGTGTCAGAAAGGGCATTGTCTTCAAGTCGTTAGAAGAGTGGGTGATGTGTGACATAAGCTTATAAATGTGCATAAAATACCAGGACAGTTCAACCCCCCCCCCCCCCCCCAAATTACCCCTTTTTGGAAAGTAGACACCCCAAGCTATTTGCTGATAGGCATGTTGAGTCCATGGAATATTTTATATTTTGCCACAAGTTTTTGGAAAATTACATTTTTTTTTGCACAAAATCACCGCCTTCAGGCTTTCTAAGGGCGTGAAATGGTGATTTCACTTCTTCACTACCTATCACAGTTTCGGAGGCCCTGAAATGTCAAGATAGCACAAAACCCCCACAAATTACCCCATTTTGGAAAGAAGACATTTTAAGCTTTTTGCTGAGAGGCATGTTGTGTCCATGGGATATTTGATATTTTGCCACAGGTTTTGGGAATATTATTATCATTTTTTTTTTTTTTACACAAAGATGTCACTGAATGATATATTGTTCAAACATGGCATAGTTATATGTGGAATTACACTCCAAAATACATTCTGCTGCTTCTCCTTTGTACATGGATATGACATGTGTGAGACTTTTTGGGAGCCTAGCCATGTACAGGACCCCAAAAACCAAGCACCGCCTTCAGGCTTTCTAAAGGCGTAAAATTGTGATCTTACTCCTCACTACCTATCACAGTTACGGAAGCCCTGAAATGTCCAGATAGCACAACCCCCCCCCCCCCCAAATGACCCTATTTTGGAAAGTAGACACCCCAAGGTATTTGCTAAGAGGCATGGTGAGTATTTTGCAGATCTAATTTTTTGTTTGAAAATTAAGAAAGAAAAGAAAAATTTATTTTTCTTAATTTTTTCAATTTTCAAAACTTTGTGACAAAAAGCGAGATCTGCAAAATACTCAACATGCCTCTCAGAAAATAGCTTGGTGTGTCTACTTTCCAAAATGGGGTCATTTAGGGGGGGTTGTGCTATCTGGGCATTTCATGGCCTCTAAAACTGTGATAGGCAGTGAGGAGTGAAATCAAAAATTAGAAAGCCTGAAGGCGGTCATTGGTTTTGGGGTCCTGTACGCGGTTAGACTGCCAAAACGTTTAACACATGTGGTATCCCTATTAGTAACAACGTTGTGTAAAAAATAAAAATTAAATTTTCCCGAAACAACTTGTAGCAAAATATAAAACATTCCATGAACTCAACATGCCTCTCAGCAAATATATTGAAGTGTCTTCTTTCCAAAAAGGGGTCATTTGGGGGGGGGGGGGGGGGGGGGGGTGTTGTGCTATCTTGTAATTTCATGGCCTCCAAAACTGTGATAAGTAGTGCGGAAGTGAAGTCCCCATTTTACGCCCTTAGAAAGCCTGAACGCAGTGATTGGATTTCGGGGTCTGGTACACTGCTAGGCTCACAAAAAGTCTCACACATGTGGTATTCCCGTACTCAGGAGAAGCAGCAGAATGAAAGGTCTTGCAATATGCTGGACCAACATGGGATAGCTCAAAGGGACCGTTTGTCTCTCATCTCTAATTTTACATTTGCAGGTGCAGCTTTAGAACGGTATCCCTGGGCAACCAGGGGAACAGGGGATTGGTGTGCAGCAGAAGCGGGCTGATTGGTCTGAATTGGCGGTTGCTAGCCCGCGCTGTAGGAGTTTATATAAGGACCTGGAGCGGCTCCCTCACAGACCGCTCTGACTAGAGCTGAAGCGCGGACGTCCTGCACCATGAAGCGCCATTCTCCTAGTGGCCGTGAGTCCCTCCTTTGCCGCCTCCTTGAGAGGGCTGAGAAGGAGGGCAGAGAGGAAAGGCTATTGAAATGCCTAGAGGAGGAGAGTACCTCTCCTCCGCCTCCCTCCACTCCTCCTGAGACGGAAGAAAGGCCGGCCTCAGGCGGGGGCGGCACAAGGCATCAACCTGACAGGAAGAAAAAAAGGCAGAGAACAGCTGCTTCTCCCAGCGTGTCATGCAAGGAGAGGGCTGGCAGTGTAATACCTAAGAGGGCTTCCTGTGTGAAGGAGGGCAGCGCTACTCAGCCTTCTTCAGTGGAGCAGAGTGAGCAGCAGTCATTATACAAGGATGGTGAGAAATGTTTTATGCCTCAGAGTGTTGGTATTTTAAGTTTGGTGGAATCTTTATCTAATGCGTTACAGTAATTTAAAGGGGCACATGCTAATGGTGCTGATGTTTATGATGATATTACTAATGATATGAGTTTACAAAGGGCACAGTTATCTGGTGCAGATAAGGTTATTACAAAAGAGGCTTTTAAAACAAAAAGAGGTAATATTGGTGAAATTTCAAGTGCACAGGGTGTTGGTGCTGACCAGGCTATGCAGCTGCTTGCTGCTTCTCAGGAGTTTCAGAGAGCACAGGCATCTGGTGCGCTTAATGAGAATAAAAATAATTTGGTTTACAATAATACTGACAATACGCAAACAGGGGCACATTTCTATGGTGCTATGGACAATAAGGTGAGTGGTTCGGAATATATGAATGAGGCTGGTACAGTATGGCAGAATGTGGGTGAGTCTGCCTCACAAGAGGAGAATAAAGAAAAATTTTCTTGTTTTAAGGTTTTGAATCCAGCACGGTTTAACCCTCAATTGCCTCTCAATTCATTAGCTATGTCAGTGGGTGAGTCCTCTTTCAAGGAGCCCCTGCCATGTGCATTATCACCACTGGGCTTTCATCTGCATAAGACAGTTAAAGAAAGAATTTGGAGGGGTGATTTCATTGACATTTTGTCATTACTACCGGCCTCAAAGGAATTTTTGGCTAAGTTGGAGAAGCAGCATGGGGATAGGTCTGAAGAGGATAGGAGGAGGGCTATCCCTAGAACCTTTCAAAATTGGCTGCAGGCCTTCTGCATATATGCAGCAGTTATGGGAGAGCGGTTCCCAGATAAATATTCAGGTTTATTTCAACATTTGGATATCATTGTGGAGGCCTTTCGACATTTTGGGGGCTCTGCATGGTATACATACGATGAAAACTTTCGCCAAAAGCTGGCAGTGCACCCATCGCTGCACTGGGGGTCAAAGGACGTTGGCTTATGGCTGAATCTTATGCTGCCAGCAAGACCCCAGTTTAGTCAGAGACTGGCACCTAATACGCAGGCGACGTTTCACAAAGGCCTATGTTTTGCATTTAATGAAGGGCAATGCAAATTCTTAGCAAATTGTCGGTACAGACATGAGTGCTCACACTGCAATGGGAGCCATTCGGCTAACAGGTGTTTTCGGAGATCAGCTGCCTCCCCTTTTCAATCGCTTCCCAGAGACACTCATGGGAAAAGCAACGACACCAGTGATGCTAGCAAGAATGCTCCCTTGGTTAGAACACTACCCAGATCACAGGATGGCAGCTCTGCTAATTAAAGGCTTTGGGAATGGTTTCTTGGTGCCATCGTTTATGGGTTCAGGTTGTAAGCTTGTCAAGAACTTGAAATCTGCTACCACTTATGCTTCGGTAGTTCAGGAAAAAATATCCAAAGAGTTAGGGGAAGGCAGAATTTCTGGCCCATTTTCGAAACCTCCCTTCCAGAATTTTCGTCTTTCACCGCTGGGGATAGTCCCTAAAAAAGAGAGTGGTAGCTATCGTATGATCCACCACTTGTCCTATCCTCCTGATGCATCATTAAATGATGAGGTATCAGAAGTATACGCACCAGTATGCTATTCTTCATTTGATGAAGCTTTATCAATGTTGAGACATTTTGGTCAAGGCTCTCTATTAGCAAAGGCAGATATTAAATCCGCCTTTAGCCTTTTGCCAGTGCACCCACAAGGTTTCAACTAATTAGGTTTTCAATTTCAAGGCCAGTTTTCTTTTGATAGATGCTTGCCTATGGGCTTCACACTGTCATGCTTCTATTTTGAAGCATTTTCCACTTTTTTACACTGGGTGTCGTCGTCGAAATTCCCCAAAGGGGGTTTCTTACACTACCTGGATGATTTTTTATTTGTTGGTCCTGCTGTCTCCCCTATTTGTCTAGAATCTTTAAATACCTTTTTTGGCATTTGTGAGCATTTTGGTATTCCATTGGCTCATGAGAAGACGGTCTTTCCAACCACTTCAATAGAGTTCCTGGGTATTACAATAGACTCATCCGTTATGGAATTCAGGCTTCCTTCCCTTAAAATAAACAAGATGAGACAATTAATCTCTTCTTTTTTATTTAGGAAGAAGGTTCTTTTAAGAGAAGCTCAGTCCTTGCTAGGCCTTTTGGCGTTTGCAGCCAGGATTATTCCTATGGCCAGGGTTTTCTCTAGAAGATTTTCTCTGGCTATCAGTGGTTTCAAGAGCCAAAATTCGCACATCCGTCTCTCTAAAAACATAAAGGAAGACCTTAAGATCTGGGACCAATTTTTGTGCGATTTTAACGGATCAACGGTTTGGCAGTATGAGTTTATATCTAACAACCAGCTGGAATTTTTTACAGATGCGGCAGGTTCGTCAGGCTTTGGAGCTTTCTTGCAAGGTCGGTGGCTCTCGGGTAAATGGCATAAGGAATGGTTGCAAAAGAATGTCCTACAGAACATCGTTCTTCTGGAACTATTCCCAGTATTAGCTTCTGTGGTGGTTTGGCAGGATATTTTTCAAAATCGTAGGATTCTGGTTCACACGGACAATAAAGGTGTTTTATTTGCGATAAATACTTTATCCTCTAAATCTGAACCGGTATTGAAACTCCTACGATTTCTTGTTTTACATTGTATGCGTTTCAATATTTGGTTGAAGGCAGAATACATAGAAGGAGCACATAATAACATTGCCGATGCTTTGTCTCGTTCACAGTTTGCAAAGTTTCGGGAGCTGGCCCCTTCGGCAGAACCGTTCGGTTATCCTTGCCCAGATTTCCTCTGGGGCTTAATATGAACCTGATAACAGCCAACCTGAGAGAGTCGGTTTCACAGAAAACTTGGTCGGACTACAACCTTTCATGGTCCAGATGGTGTTCTTTTTGCCAAGGGTTAGGTTTGGATGAGCTAAATGTGTCATCATATGTTGCCTTTTCTTTTACATCGTCACTTTTGCAATCTAATCTTAGTCCTTCCTCGGTCAGCAAAATCTTAGCAGGCGTATCATTTTTTCTAAAATTTGCCGACCAACCATCCTTGACTTCTTTCTTCCAGGTTAACCAAAACATATGAGATCATCTCTCAGCGCTGCTCCTCCTCCTCACACAGAGACAGCGTGTGAGGAGGGGGAGATGAACGGCTGCAGCGCCGTAAGTTTTTTTAAAAAAAAAATAAATAAATAAAATGACATCCCCAGTGCCATCTGCCAGTGCCATCCCCAGTGCCATCTGCCAGATCCATCCCCAGTGCCATCTGCCAGTGCCATCCCCAGTGCCATCTGCCAGATCCATCCCCAGTGCCATCTGCCAGTGCCATCCCCAGTGCCATCTGCCAGATCCATCCCCAGTGCCATCTGCCAGATCCATCCCCAGTGCCATCTGCCAGTGCCATCCCCAGTGCCATCTGCCAGATCCATCCCCAGTGCCATCTGCCAGATCCATCCCCAGTGCCATCTGCCAGTGCCATCTGCCATCAGTGCCACATATTAGTGCCATCTGTCATCAGTGCCACCTGTTATCAGTGTCACCTGTCATCAGTGTCATGTGTCATCAGTGCCACGTATTAGTGCTGTCTGTCATCAGTGCCACGTATTAGTGCCATCTCGCATCAGTGCCACGTATTAGTGCCATCTCGCATCAGTGCCACATATTAGTGCCACGTGATATCAGTGCCATGTATGAGTGCCATCTCTCATCAGTGCCACATATTAGTGCCATCTGTCATCAGTGTCACGTGTCATCAGTGCCCCGTATTAGTACCATCTGTCATCAGTGCCACGTCAGTGTCATGTGTCATCAGTGCCACGTCAGTGTCACATGTCATCAGTGCCACGTCAGTGTCACGTGTCATCAGTGCCACGTCAGTGTCACGTGTCATCAGTGCCACGTCAGTGTCACGTGTCATCAGTGTCACGTGTCATCAGTGCCACGTCAGTGTCACGTGTCATCAGTGCCACGTCAGTGTCACGTGTCATTGTCCTGGTGCTCCAGGGCCTTCAAAAGTGTAATAGGTAGTCAACAATTTAGATGTGTAATTTATGCTCCTAGAACACGTGATGGCGCTCCCTGCATGTTGGGCCTCTCTAAGTGGCCAGGCTGTGGAAAAGTCCCACATATGTGGTATCGTAATAATCAGGAGGAGTAGCAGAATTTATTTTGGGGTGTCATTTGTGGTATACACATGCCATGTGAGAGAAATAACCTATTACAATGACAATTTTGTAGAAAAAAAATAAAAAATAAAAAAATAATTCATTTTGCAAAGAATTGTGGGAAAAAATGACAACATCAAAAAGCTCACCATGCCTCTTACTAAATACCTTGGAATGTCTACTTTCAAAAAAGGGGTCATTTGAGGGGTATTTGTACTTTCCTGGCTTGTTCGGGTCACAAGAAATGAGATAGGCCACCAGTACATCAGATGTGATCAATTTTGTATAATTCGCACCACAGTTTGTAGAGTCTGTAACTTTCACAAAGGCCAAATAATATCCGCTAATTTGGGTTATTTTTACCAAAGATATGTGGCAGTATAAATTGTGGACAAAATTTATGAAGAAAAATTAATAATTTCCTAAATTGTATCACAGAAACAAAGAAAAATTGTTTTTTTTCAAAATCAAGTGCTGAAAGGCTTTCGCCGATCCAACCCGTCACGGGACAGTAGGCGTCCCATCTCGGTCACTCTATTGTTGGACCTTCTTGAAATCCTGCAAACAGTGTGCTCATCAGACTTTGAAACGCTTCTCTTTAGGGCAGCATTCGCTATTGCATTTTTTGGGGCTCTAAGGTTAGGCGAATTCACTGCCATAAATAGGAGATCACTATCCTTTTTGCTTTTTTCACATGTCCTGCTAGGTCAAGGATCCGTTCAACTTTTCATTTGTAGGTCCAAAACCAAAACGTTAGGGAACGGTCAGTGGTTTTCTTTAGCTAGTTCCCCTAACACAGCTATCTGCCCAGTTTTACATGTTTCTAGATACCTATCGGTCAGGCCTCATTCTGTTGGTTCGTTCTTTATACACCATGACTTATCCTCATTGACCAGGTTTCAATTTTCATCCGTTTTGGCTTCATGCCTAAAACGTCTAAATCTGTCTGGTTTTTGTTTTTCTTCCCATTCGTTCAGAATTGGGGCGGCCACGACAGCTAACGCTTTGGGTTTTTCAGAAGATAGGTTGATGAGGATTGGTCGTTGGAATAGCGACAGATATAAGTTATATGTCCGCCCTGAGTTGCTAACTATGTGAATTTTCTCTTTTCAGATCCCCTACAGACAGTGGTATGGATAGTAGGTCACTCTTACGTTTTCTGGGCTGCCAAACATGCCGGAACTAGGATCTACTCATCCAATTTGGGTTTGGACAATAAGGACTTTCTGGTATTATGGTCAGGTGTTAGGGGCCTGAGATGGAAGGACCTTATGTTTCAATTAGAGTATTTATCCGATATATGGCCGTCCCCTAATGTTTTGGTTATACATGCGTGAGCAAATGATATTGTTAAGATGGGTACTTGGGATTTGTTATGCAAAATGAAGCAGGACCTGCAGACTATCAATCTCATGTTTCCATCCACTTTACTAGCATTCTCTGAAATGATTCCGCGGCTTTTGTGGTCACCCTTTGGCAAGCTGTTTTATCTAGATAAAATTAGAAGGCGGCTAAATAGGACAATCCACAGTTTTCAAATTTCACGTGGGGGTTTTTCTATCAGACATCTCGAGCTGGAAGGCTTCGTTCCAGGCTTGTTCCGCGAGGATATGGTTCATTTATCCAAAATTGGTTTAGATATTTTCAACATGGGTCTGCAAAGTTTAATCGAATCAGCCACGGTGGTGGGGGGGCTTCAGCCAAAGGCTACGCCATTGGCTTCAGCCGGTGGGGAGTAGTCGTCCAGCATTGACTGGATGGACATCAATTCAATTTTGTTTAAATACATTTTAGCCAAGATGGCTTTATATTTATATTTATATTTTATTAAATTTGTAATTTGAGTTGCCCCCCATGGATAACACCGTGGCCATATTTAAACCCAATAAACAAATTTTCTTGTTAATTTTGTGTTGTTTCATTTATTGAGGTATACCTTTGTCCTAGCCCATGAAAGGTCTTGCAATATGCTGGACCAACATGGGATAGCTCAAAGGGACTGTTTGTCTCTCATCTCTAATTTTACATTTGCAGGTGCAGCTTTAGAACGGTATCCCTGGGCAACCAGGGGAACAGGGGATTGGTGTGCAGCAGAAGCGGGCTGATTGGTCTGAATTGGCGGTTGCTAGCCCGCGCTGTAGGAGTTTATATAAGGACCTGAAGCGGCTCCCTCACAGACCGCTCTGACTAGAGCTGAAGCGCCCACCCACCCTCCCTATTTTAAAGTCATGATGTTGTCCATAAGGGGGAATAGTCGTCCAGCATTGACTGGATGGACATCAATTCAATTTTGTTTAAATACATTTTAGCCAAGATGGCTTTATATTTATATTTATATTTTATTAAATTTGTAATTTGAGTTGCCCCCCATGGATAACACCGTGGCCATATTTAAACCCAATAAACAAATTTTCTTGTTAATTTTGTGTTGTTTCATTTATTGAGGTATACCTTTGTGCTAGCCCATGTATTTTGGGGTGTAATTTCACATATGCTCATGGCATGTTTGAACAATAGATCATTTAGTGACAACCTTGTGCAAAAAAAAATTTCATCTTTCCACAACTTGTGGCAAAATATAAAATATTCCATGGACTCAACATGCCTATCAACAAATAGCTTGCACTATTAAAATCACTGCTCCCGAAAAAACATCAGTTTTTAAAAAATGTTTTGCATTGATACATGTCCCCTGGGGCAGGACCCAAGTCCCCAACACTTTTTATGACAATAACTTGCATATAAGCCTTTAAAATTAGCACTTTAGGTTTTTCATGTTCGAGTTTCATAGACTTTAACAGTGTTCGGCTGTTCAAACTAATTTATTGCCTGTTTGCATGTTATGATGCAAACCGAACTGGGGAATGTTTGGTTCATCCCTATCTGCCATATCTAAAAAAGTCTTCAAGGTTAAACATAGTGTTTTGTTGTTTTTTGGGGTGGTCTGGTATATTTTTAACTAATTCAGTTCTCAGTCCCGGAGCTCTACAATAGATAAACCTTCTAAAAGTATGTCTCTATTAATTCTTTCTACTAGGTCTCTTACCTCTAGCAACTTGTCATGGGGGTATCCTTTGTTCCTAAATCTTTGTACTAAGACATCAGTCTGTTCCACATAGTCTTTGTACATTGTGCAGTTTCTTCTTATGCGCATAAACTGACCCTTTGGAATATCTTCCACTTTGGATGATGACAGCTTCTGACTGGAATGTAACCATTCCTGTCTGTATTTTTGAAATAGGTTTTTGTACTAAGCATGTCACCATTTTTGAAGATGTGCAAATCCAAGATGTATGTTGCCTATGGACCTTTACTGTACATTTGATTCCATAGATTTTATCATTGATATGGCCAATAAATTAATTCAGGATGGTCTCAGTCCCTTTCCATATCAGCAAAATATCATCTATATACCTGTGGTACAGGTATACCTGCAGGTCCAGACAGGTATTTCCATATATTACTTCATCTTCCCATTTATTAAGAAAGATGTTAGCAACACTGGGGGCATGTTTAGCCCCCATTGAAACACCTTTTATTTGGTTGTAATATTGTCCCCCATACCAAAAGAAATTGTTAGTCATGGCAAGTTTTAGGCCCTGAAGAATTTATTTTTTTTTGCTTATATTTTAAATTGGTGTTTTTATTCACTGCATTGATGGCATCCTGCTGTCAGATATTGGTATGCAGCTATTCAACGTCTACTGTAACCAATATACTATTGTCATTTATTCTTATATTCTGTCTTTTAAATAAGATGGACTGCAGGAAGACATTAATGTATTCTCCCAGCCTTGAAAACAGAGTATTTATACCACTCAGGATTGGCCCACCTGGTGGTTTCTCTGCATTTGTATGTATTTTTTGCACTTGATAAAGTCCCGGCATAATGGGAGCAAAATATATTTTTTCTCTTTCATTAAGGATGTTATTATCTCCTGCTCTATTAACTAGAACCTGTAACTGTATTTTCAAATCTCTAGTGGGGTTACTTGTGATCTGTTTATAAGTACTTTCACTGCTGAGGATACGTGCCATTTTCATATCAGTGGTAAACTCATTTGAATACTAGAAATCACGAGATTTGAAGTTAGGGTATAAATGCCCTCATCCAATATGGCAGAATTAGAGCTTCCTGATGATGGCCCATTGATTGGCTGAAACGCGTCAAGGCAATATCGCGTCACCACAAAACACTTCTGCCCTTCATTGCTACCCTTTGGGAATTGAGCTAGACCATGGATAGTGGTACACAATATTTTGTGGGCTGATTCCCCAAACAAATCACCTGCTATACACGCCGGGTACCAGCATGTTGGGCACCATTGCATGTGAGTGGAATTTTTTAATTGTTTTTACCAATACATTTTCAGCGCCATTGCGCAATGAGGATTATTTTCTATTATTCCCATTTACTTTTATGAGGCAACTTCCTGCAAGAGACGGCCAGCACGGATCTCTTCAGGGGTCTCCCCACATGCTTGAACGACCACGCTAGAGATAGTTGGTCAATTCCTTGAGGTGAGTGTACATCTGTGTGTGGCACCCAGTCTGAGCACTTTGGAACACAGATTTATTATTGAGCACGAGCACTTTCAATATCACTATATTGGAACTGATAAGGAGTTACATTTATTATTGCTACACCTAGCATGGTGGATTGTTTCTTTTAGTTATTTTAGTTGCTTAATGCTATATTATTTGACAAACTACTAGTCAAACTTCTCAATCCAAGGGAACCTAATTAGGGTCACTGTTGGGCTCCTACTCAAAGTAGGATTCCAGCCTGCTCACAGTTTGTAGAGAGATGAGGTGACAGGCTTAACCTCTTGAGGAGGTTACACTCCAATGCACTTCTAGGATGCCTTCATAAGAATAAGCACTGGTTATTTTCATGTTTATGTTTTTCTAAATTGTAAGACATATATGAAATGTATCCCTAGTCCTACCTTTGTTTGTACACTTTAAAATGACTGGTAAACTGCATAACTTTATATTTTCGTTTTTATATTTAGATAGACGGTAAAAGAAATGGGAAGAATAAAAGGAAAAACATTTAACACAGGGGTTTAAAGAAAGGTTAAGGAATAATTTTATTAATTTTGAGTTTTAGGTTTAGATACACTTTTGGCTCGGTTCACACTGGTACGATGCGGGAAACCCTGCGAATCCGGTGCGGGTTCACGCATCGCACATAAATCTCAGACGGTTCACAGTGCCCTCTACGAACTGCTGTGGGTGCCAATAGTAAGTTAATGACACCCCAAGATCGGTTTGCAGATTGCAGTGTGAACTGTGAAATGGTGCAGGAATCTCAGACGGTTCACAGTGCCCTCTACAAACTGCTGTGGGTGCCAATAGTAAGTTAATGACACCCCAAGATCGGTTTGCAGATTGCAGTGTGAACTGTGAAATGGTGCAGGATCGGTTTGCATAGGTGTGAACACCCATGCGATACGATTCCAGTGCGGACTAAAAATGGTGCAAATGTGATACGATTTCAGCAATACAGTTTGTATTGGCATCGCATTGTATTGGAATTCACATCGCACAGATAATGCATGTGATGTGCACAGCAATGTGGTGTGAATCACATGGGATGTGTTTATGTAGGTTTCAGTTCCACCAGGAACTTTATCTAAATAGAATTTGTAAATGTTTGCATGGGTTTCCTTTGGTTATTCCAGTTTCCTCCTACAGCTGAAAAACATATTCATGAATTTATTGATCTAACTGACCCTACAATGTGTGGTAGTAACATTAGACCAGGGGTAGGCAACCTTGGGCCCTCCAGCTTTTGCAGAACTACAAGTCCCATCATGCCTCTGGGAGTAATTGTAACTGCCAGCCTTGCAATGCCTCATTGTAAATGTAGCTCCACAACAGCTGGAGGGCCCCAGGTTGCCTACTTCTGCATTAGACTGTAAGCTCTTTGGGCATGAATGGATGTGTAAGTGGTTCTATGTAAAGTGTAGCTCAAATAGTTGGTGTTTCATTCATGTCTGAATCTAATAATCAAGTTTTTTTTGTTTACTCCACAAAATACTAGCATAAATGAAAAAAGAGTGATTTTTCACATACAGTAGCGTTAAATGTCTTTTTTAAATTATTTTCTTACTTCAAAGAACATATAATTTATTATGGATTGCATTATTTTTTAATATTGACCAGTGTGTTTATATCGTTTATATTTCTGTGCTAAGATTGACATTCATTGTTAAACTAGCCATATCACAATGCAGTGTCTGTTTTAAGCATCCTTGCTATTTTTCCAACAATCATATTACTTCTGTAATAATATGGAACATTCCTATTAAGTAAAAAGAAACATTGCAATCCCAGCGTATAGCTATGTAGGAACATGGACAAATAAGCACAAAAGAAAATGATACACAGCAATATAAACTGTATTCCAGCCACTTCCTTTTTTTATCCTTTTCAGTGGCTCTGCTTCATGTTTGTTAAAGACTTATGTCCTGTGGATATTTTTCCCAAAGCATCTGAGAAAGAAAAAAAATCCCTGAGTTAATGCAAGCAGCCTGTAGATACTAAGAGGCTCACAGCAGGTGCCACTTTAAAAGAAGCAAGCAGTTACCCGTGAGAGATATCCCATGACCCTTGAGGGTCATTTTATTTGGTTTAATACAATGCATGAGGGAAGTGATTTGGGGGAGGAAAACCACACTGAAAGAGCTTACCAGCTTTGAAAAGTAAGTATGTAGGATATCTAACTTTAACATACATACATTAAACTATATTACAATCCAATATTAAAATATACTTTGTTGCATGTTTTATTTTTTAAAGCTATTTTTACTAGATTTTCATTTTAATGTGACCAACATTTAAGGCAAAAAACAAAAACAAATATGTAATTATATTTTTCAACAACATTAGGGATTAAAAGACTGGCAACCTATGTATTTCATATAAACACTTCTATTCTTTCAAATGCATGTTAGGCGTTCTAGCAAATGGAATTTATTTGTGCTAATTATAGCCTGTCAAGCCCCTCCAGACATCCTTCTTTCTTATTGCTGTATTTACCAGCCACTGAATAGAAAGCCTAAAGAAACTTCCACAGACTGGATATTCATTAAGTGCTTTCTACTTGGCTCTGTCTGTGCTTTCCTCCCCCATACTATTTTCATTATCTATCCTCTGTGGAAACAGAACCAGGAAGCATGAAAGATAATGTCCGGTGATAAAACAATAAACCAGTTTAACCTTCTGTGTGGAGAGAATTTGCCCTGACTGCATTTGGACATTGTTAAATTGTGCTCATTTTAAGATGCCTACCAACATATATCATTCATAAACAGAAAAGAGGTTTATTTGGTACGCTCTTACTGAAAGATTAACATTTGTACGCAATAAATGCATTCTACATTTTTTTTTTCTTTTCACACATAATCTCATACTTATAGAGTATTTTGAAATCTGTCTATTGTTTTTAACCACTTCAGGCACTGCATTACTTTAACTGACAATTTGCGCGTCGTGCGATTCTGTACCCAAATACCCTTTTTTTCCCCACAAATAGAGCTTTCTTTTGGTGGTATTTGATCACCACAGCGGTTTTGATTTTTTGCACTATAAACACAAAAAGGACGACAATTTAAAAAAATAATATATATATATATATATATATATATATATATATTACTTTCTGCTATAAAACACATCTAATAAAAAAAAAAAAATGAAAAAAATGAATTTCTTCATCAATTTAGGCCAATATATATTCTGCTCCATATGTTTGGTTAAAAAAAAAAATCGCAATAAGCGTATTTTGATTGGTTTGCGTAAAAGTTATCGCATCTACAAACTATGGACGAAAAGTGGATAGGACTAATTGGATGGTAAAAACGAGGTTCAGGTCCACATCCCTTGTACAACATGTAAAAGAAAAGTTCCTCAAAAGGCGGGACTTTAAAGGATCATGTACACTCAGAAAAAAATATATAGTAAAAAATTACATTTTTATTCATTTAACATCATATCATAAAACACATAATGACATTGAAATACACATAGAGTTGCAGCATATAAAAAAGGATGGAAGAGGCCCAAACCAGACACATAGAAACAAATGCGTTTCGACGTGTGAAGTAAGGGTCTTCTTAAGGGAAAAGGGAGAGGGCTGAAAGGCTTCCATAAAAATACGAACAATCTATAAAGTTGATACAAAATATAAAAATTATATTCTATCTACAAACTATGGGACATTTTTATGGCATTTTTATTTATTTTATTTTTTACTAGTAATGGCGGTGATCAGTGATTTTTAGCAGGACTGCGACATTGCGGCGGACAAATTGGACACCTAACTGACACTTTTGACTTTTTTGGGAACCAGTGACGTTATCACAGTGATCAGTGCTAAAAATATGCACTGGTGCTGTACTACTGCCAGGGAAGGGGTTAACATCTGGGGCGATCAAAGGGTTAAGTGTGACCCTAGGGGGTGCTTGCTAACTGTGTGGGGGATTGTCTGACCGGTTAAAGACAGAGACCCGTGTTCCTGCTTAGCAGGAACATAAGATCTTCCTCTTCTTCCCTGTCAAAACGGTGATCTGCCTTGTTTACATATGTAAAATGATTGTGGTAGACATCTACAGAACAATTGTAGCTGCTAGAGGGTACCAGTAAGGATAACAGAATGTTGAAAATGGATGAAAATTAGATTTAGCTGTTTGAAGCTAAATCAAGAATGTTCACTTTTCAAACGTGTGTGTGTGTGTGTGTGTGTGTATATATATATATATATATATATATATATATATATATATATATATTATATATATATAATTTCATTTCATTTCCACATTGAATTTTAATTATTTATAGCCTACTTTTATTAATCAGAATGATCTTGAAGGTTGTAAACTGACTTTGTGAAGATCCCCACGCATTTACTTCCTTGAATTCTGTGACATGTATTAACTATGCCCTGTGAGTGGGCACTGCTGTGTCACACATTTCACAGAGACTGCCTTCTGAACTACATAGGTGCTAAGAGGCAGCATAAGTACACAAAGACAGAAATCACTGCCTTTCAGGCAGCCAGGTACCTTTCACCCAGAAATACATTACTAAGGTCTATAGGGGAACCAGGAAGTGGACATAAAAATTGTAAGTAAATAATGTTTTTTAACCAGTATAAAACAAAAACAGTGCACAAAACCATGTTAAAACCAGTATGTAGTGAATATACAATTTCGTCTGCACCTTGGATGTTCTACTGAAGATTAGGGATGAGCCGAACACCCCCCCAGTTCAGTTTGCAGCAGAACATGCGAACAGTCAAAAAATTTGTTTGAACACCGTTAAAGTCTATGGGACATGAACTTGAAAAATCAAAAGTGCTAATTTTAAAGGCTTATATGTAAGTTATTGTATCAATGCAAAAAAAAGTTTTAAAAAATGTATGTTTTTCCGAGAGCAGTGATTTTAATAATGCTTAAAGTGAAACAATAAAAATCAAATGTTCCTTTAAATATTTTGCCTGGGGTTGTCCTTAGTATGCCTGTAAAGTAGCGCATTTTTCCCATGTTTCTAACAGTGCCACAGCAAAATTACATTTCAAAAGGAAAATATGTAATTTAAAACTGCTTGCGGCTGTAATGTATTGTCGAATCCCTGCAATATAGATAAAAATACCAAAAAAAAAAGGGCGTGCATGTCACCCCCAAAATTCTTACCAGGCACTTTAGGTCTGGTATGGATATTAAGGGGAACCTTGCACCCAATTTTAAATGGTGTGGAGGTCCCCCAGGCACTATATACTCCAGAGACAGCAGAATATATGCTATACGGCCTGCCCTAAATACACTGCAGAAAATTGGGCCTTAGGTCTTGGTGGTACCAGGACACTGTAAACCCTCACAGTTACACTTGTTGGGTGCAGGAACTGGCCCTGCTGTGAAATATTTTATCAAGAATTGTAGTTAAACAGGGGCAGAAAAATTGGGCCTTGGGTGGTGGTGGTGGTGCCCTAAACCAAAAATATTGTTGGAAGCTATCATCAGCAAGATTGAGGAGGAATAGGATAGTCAGCATAGGCAGTCTTCAAGGGATACTACATCCATAGCAAATTCAATCAGTTACATCAGCATCAGGTGCTTGATAGCTGCTGATCCAAGACTGATAAATTTTTATGAATGTAAGTGTCATGAAGATCCTGCTAGAAACTTAAATCCGGGCCTTCCTGGCCCTCAGATCCCATTGCGCATTCGCATGCGCGCCCGGGCGCGTGCACGAGTGTGGCCGCGCACAGGCGCGCGCACAGGGAGACAGGCGCGCGCTCTGGTTAGCGCCAGTCAGCCTATTTAAACTTGGCCTGAGCAGACGGTCCCCGCTGTCTGCTCTACAGCGTTGTGGTGTATGTAACCTGATCCTGATACCTCTGTCCTGTTGACCCGGCTTACCTGTGACTACCCAGCTATCTGCCTGTACCCGACCTCGGCTTGTTGTGACCATCCTTCTGCCTCATCCCTTGTACCTTGATACCAGTCTGATTCCTGACCTGGCTTCCTTTGATGAACTTGATCACCTGTATTGTTCTAGTCCGGTCTGCAGTCTGTTCCCTGTGATGAACCTGATCACCTGTATTGCTCCAGTCCGTTCTGAGGTTCTGTTTCCTGTACCAAGTCTGATCACCTGTACCGATCCAGCCTGCTCTAAAGTCCTGCTTCCTGTTTGCCTGTTGAACCAGCTTACCCGTCCAGTTCCGGCCTGCTCTGCTGTCCAGTCTGCTAAGCTGTCCATCCAGACCCATCCTGCTCTGCTGTCCAGTCTGCTAAGCTGTTTGTCCAGATCCAGCCAGCTCTGCTATCCTGTTTGCCTGTTGAACCAGCTTACCTGTTCAGTTCCGGCCTGCTCTGCTGTCCAGTCTGCTAAGCTGTCCATCCAGACCCATCCTGCTCTGCTGTCCAGTCTGCTAAGCTGTTTGTCCAGATCCAGCCAGCTCTGCTATCCTGTTTGCCTGTTGAACCAGCTTACCTGTCCAGTTCCGGCCTGCTCTGCTGTCCAGTCTGCTAAGCTGTCCATCCAGACCCTTCCTGCTCTGCTGTCCAGTCTGCTAAGCTGTTTGTCCAGATCCAGCCAGCTCTGCTATCCTGTTTGCCTGTTGAACCAGCTCACCTGTCCAGTTCCGGCCTGCTCCGCTGTCCAGTCTGCTAAGCTGTCCATCCAGACCCATCCTGCTCTGCTGTCCAGTCTGCTAAGCTGTTTGTCCAGATCCAGCCAGCTCTGCTATCCTATTTGCCTGTTGAACCAGCTTACCTGTCCAGTTCCGGCCTGCTCTGCTGTCCAGTCTGCTAAGCTGTCCATCCAGACCCATCCTGCTCTGCTGTCCAGTCTGCTAAGCTGTTTGTCCAGATCCAGCCAGCTCTGCTATCCCGTTTGCCTGTTGAACCAGCTTACCTGTCCAGTTCTGGCCTGCTCTGCTGTCCAGTCTGCTAAGCTGTCCATCCAGACCCATCCTGCTCTGCTGTCTAGTCTGCTAAGCTGTTTGTTCAGATTCAGCCAGCTCTGCTATCCTGTTTGCCTGTTGAACCAGCTTACCTGTCCAGCTCCAGCCTGCTCTGTTGTCCAGTCTGCTGAACTGTCCATCCAGTTCCATCCTGCTCTGTTGATCCTGCCTGTCTGACCAAACCAGTTCATCTGTCTGTATCCGGTCTACTCTACTATCCAGGCCTCCACCCTGTCCGCTGAGTTGACTTGGTCACTCCACCGGTCTGTTGATCCTGCCAGGCACCTGTGCTCCTCCTCACTCCTGGGTCTCCTGTCCCCATTCCAGGGAACCAGGAGTGGGAGACGCAAGGGAGGTCTCTCTCTGCAATATCGGGCTCGCACCACCAGGTACGTAAAAGTGAGCCTATCAACGGAGTCTGTGGACAGGTGCAATCTTTGATCCGTTACAAACCCTCCAGAAGCACTGAATGTGCGTTCAGAAAGCACGCTGGATGCAGGACAGGCCAGTAGTTCAATTGCATATTGAGCAAGTTCTGGCCAGTGGTCCATGCTCAAGACCCAGTAACCCAGTGGATGCTCTGTTGGAAAGGTCTCCAAGTCTGCTCTTGCCCCTAGATATTCCTGCACCATGTAATGCAGACGCTGACGATGGTTGCTTTAACCGATCAGAACTTGACACTGAGGACTGAAAAATTGTTTAAAGGCATCGGTCAGCCAGCCACCTTCCCCACCGCTATCAGAAGAGCGGCGCCGGACGGACAGCCCGCTCTCTAGTGCGCATGCGCGGGGGCTCGGCGCTCCGGCGCATGCGCACTCGCGGTCCGGCGCCGGCGCATGTGCACTACCGCACACCTGGCGGCAATGATGCGCAATTAGCGTCATTTTGGCGCCTATTTAAAGCTGCCTGACGCACAGGCACCTTGCTGGTCTGTCTCTCCAGCTTAGTGCCTGTGTGTCCTGTGTCCCCAAAGTTCCTGATCTGTTCCTACTGTTGCCTGACCCGGATTGCCTGACATTCCTGCCTTTCTCCTATGTTTGACCCTCTGGCCTGCCCTACGGACTTTGCTGAACTCTCCTGTGTTTGACCCTCTGGCCTGCCCTACGGACTTTGCTGAACTCTCCTGTGTTTGACCCTCTGGCCTGCCCTACGGATTTTGCTGATACCTCCTGTGTTTGATCCTCTGGCTTGCCTGCTGAACTCTCCTGTGTTTGACCCTCTGGCTTGTCCACGCAATCCCTGCCGGATCTCCCAGTGTTCGCACCTCAGCCGGGCGTTTGGTACCTGCCTCCTCATTCTGCCATCTGCCGGCCTGCCCGGGCCAGGTTATTACCACCTCCAGTCTCCCTACCAGTTCCGCTTACGTGTCGGAGGTGACCTGTGCCTCCTGGTGCCATTTGCTCCCTGTCCCATCTCCAGGGGGCAGACTGCGCTGGGTCGCAAGGGTGAACCACTCTCGGCATCTCGGCCTCGGTAAGTACAGCTCTGACAACCGCTCTTCCTCTGACTGAACGAAGCCCTAGCACCAGGAAATTGTAACCTCCCAGGGTCTGGAAATGCATTGCACAAACCTTTCTTCAAGGCCTCCTAAAGATGTTTCATCCCCTGCTCCCTCTGCGAAGGCAGGATTAGTTCTGCAACCTTATCCTTGTAACGTGGATCAAGAAGGGTTGCCAGCCAGTAATGATCCCTCTCCTTGATGTCACAACTCCTAGGGTCCTTTCGCAGGCTTTGCAGAATCAGGGAGGCCATGCAGCGTAAACTTGCAGAGGCATTCGATTCTGAGTCCTCTGGGTCACTAAGGATCACATGATCCATAACTACCTCCTCCAAGCCACATACAACTCCTTGGGATTCTGGGGATTGCTGCTGAATGTTATCCTGTACATCCATGCTGACACAATCCTCCTCCTCCTCCACTTTTTCCTTTGTGTTTGTGGGCCCGTAGGAATGCTCTCTGGAAAAAGGGGGCCTTGAGAGTTAAGGAAGTCCTCCTCTTCCTCCTGCTGTTCTGCCTCAAGTGCCGTGCCCTGTCCATGATTCCATGAAGCAAGTTCTCCAACAGGAAAACTAGAGGGACAGTGTCACTGATGCATGCATTGTTGCTGCTCACCATCCTTGTGGCCTCCTCAAATGGTGACAGGACAGTGCATGCATCCTTGATCAGTAGCCACTGGCATGGCAAAAAGAAGCCAGGCTCCCCTGACCCTGTCATTGTTTCTTACTCGCACAGGAACTCATTGATGGCCCTCTGCTGTGTGTGCAGCCACTGAAGCATTGCCAATGTTGAGTTCCACCTGGTGGGGATGTCACAAATGTTGGTGGGCAGGTTGCATTCCCTTTTGAATGTCAGCCTGGCATTGTATGACTGGCGGAAATGACCACAGACTTTTCTGGCCTGCCTCAGGAGATCCTGTAAGCCTGGGTACCTGCTCAAGAACTGCTGTGCCACCAAATTTAGGATGTGTGCCAAACATGGAACATGGGTCAAATGTCCCTGTTGGAGGGCGGAGAGAAGGTTGGTGCCATTGTCACATGCAACCATTCCTGGCTGAAGCTGGTGTGGCGTCAACCACTTCTGAGCCTGCCCCTGCAGAGCTGACAGAATCTCTGCCCCAGTGTGGCTCCTTTCCACTAGGCAGACCAACTCAAGCACTGCATGGAATCTTTTAGCCTGACTGCTTGCGTAGTCCCTTGAATGCTTACAGAGGACAAATCTGCAGAAGGGGCCATAGAGGAAGAAGAAGAGGAGGGGGTGGAGGAGAGAGCTATGGCAGAATCACCACTAGCATTTTGGAGGGGTGGTGGCAGAACAACCTCCAACACCACTAAACCCTGTCCTGCATCATTCTCAGCTGCCAGCAGAGTTACCCAGTGCGCCATGAAGGAAAGGTAATGCCTGCTGGAACATGAGTCAGCAGTAATATGAACCTTACTGCTGACCGCCTTGTCCAACAAGGCCAAAACATTGCCTTCCACATGCCGGTAGAGAGTCAGAATGGCCTTCCGTGAAAAGAAATGGCGTTTTTGAACCTGCCACTGAGGTATAGCACATTCCACAAATTCATGTAAGGGAGCAGAGTCTACCAGCTAAAAAGGCAGCAGTGCATTTTTCCTCATTAATGTACACACAGCACCCCATATTGACAGAAAAACACAGAGTTGTTGACATTTTTGCAGATTTATTAAAAAATAAAAACTGAAATATCACATGGTCCTAAGTATTCAGACCCTTTGCTCAGTATTTAGTAGAAGCACCCTTTTGATCTAATACAGCCATGAGTCTTTTTCGGAAAGATGCAACAAGTTTTTCACACCTGGATTTGGGGATCCTTTGCCATTCCTCCTTGCAAAGCCTCTCCAGTTCTGTCAGGTTGGACGGTAAACGTTGGTGGACAGATGTTTTTAGGTCTCTCCAGAGATGCTCAATTGGGTTTAAGTCAGGGCTCTGGCTGGGCCATTCATGAACAGTCACAGAGTTTTTGTGAAGCCACTCCTTCGTTATTTTAGCTGTGGGCTTAGGTTCATTGTCTTGTTGGAAGGTAAACCTTTGGCCCAGTCTGAGGTCCTGAGCACTCTGGAAAAGGTTTTCGTCCAGGATATCCCTGTACTTGGCCGCATTCATCTTTCCCTCAATTGCAACCAGTGGTCCTGTCCCTGCAGCTGAAAAACACCCCCACAGCATGATGCTGCCACCACCATGCTTCACTGTTGGGACTGTATTGGACAGGTGATGAGCAGTGCCTGGTTTTCTCAAAGCATATACCGCTTAGAATTAAGGCCAAAAAGTTCTATCTTGGTTTCATCAGACCAAAGAATCTTATTTCTCACCATCTTGGAGTTTTTTTAGCAAACTTCATGCAGGTTTTCATGTGTCTTGCACTGAGGAGAGGCTTCCGTCGGGCCACTCTGCCATAAAGCCCCGACTGGTGGAGGGCTGCAGTGATGGTTGACTTTCTACAACTTTCTCCCATCTCCCAACTGCATCTCTGGAGCTCAGCCACAGTGATCTTTGGGTTCTTCTTTACCTCTCTCACCAAGGCTCTTCTCCCCCGATAGCTCAGTTTGGCCGGACAGCCATCTCTAGGAAGAGTTCTGGTCATCCCAAACGTCTTCCATTTAAGGATTATGGAGACCACTGTGCTCTTAGGAACCTTAAGTGCAGCAGAAATATTTTTGTAACCTTGGCAAGATCTGTGCCTTGCCACAATTCTGTCTCTGAGCTCTTCAGGCAGTTCTTTTGACCTCATGATTCTCATTTGCGCTGACATGCACTGTGAGCTGTAAGGTCTTATATAGACAGGTGTGTGGCTTTCCTAATCAAGTCCAATCAGTATAATCAAACACAGCTGGACTCAAATGAAGGTGTAGAACCATCTCAAGGATGATCAGAAGAAATGGACAGCACCTGAGTTAAATATGAGTGTCACAGTAAACGGTCTGAATACTTAGGACCATGGGATATTTCAGTTTTTCTTTTTTAATAAATCTGCAAAAATGGCAACAATTCTGTGTTTTTAAGTCAATATGGGGTTCTGTGTGTACATTAATGATTAAAAATTAACTTAAATGATTTTAGCAAATGGTTGCAATATAACAAAGATTGAAAAATGTAAGGGGGTCTGAATACTTTCCGTCCCCACTGTATATAATATAAAACTGAATGCAGGGCATTGGACAAAGCACTGGGGACAAAAGGGATGTGAAATTATTTCATACAGTAATGTAATCTGTAAGATTACACTGTACTGTATGTATTATGATTTTTCACTTTTTTGAATTTGCCGCCGGGCTCCACCCCCGTGCGTCGCGATGCTCGCAATGAATGGAGCCCAGCACAGAGAGGCTTCGGGCGGAGGACAGAGCCCACGGACACAGCGGGGGGACATCGCAGGATCCTGGGGACAAGGTAAGTATACCGCACCAGGATCCTGCAATGCAATCCCAAGTGTGGCTCGGGGTTACCGCTAATGGTGCTGAAATTTAACCCCCGAACCACACTCGGGAAAACAGCCAGGGAGGTTAAGTGAAGAAAAGGAGAAATTATCTCTGCATGACCGCATGTATGCAGGTTTAAGCGAACCTAGGGGTTAGACATTCCCGGTCCATTCGATCATTAATGATGTGTGATTAGGGAGAACAATATTGCGCTAAACTTTAGTGAATAACTGAAAAAACGGGTATGACCCCAAGCAGCTACATATAAATGTGACGAAAATTCTATCAATGGTGAAAGTAAAAAATGTAGCGCTAAGCATGGGAAAGATACACTAAAAAGTGCCCAAGAATCAATAACTCAAATCACAAAGGTAAATGACAGAGTGACTGCCTGTTTGAAATAAACCACATCAAAACACAAGTGCATATAAACAGTGAACTATTATCGCATATGATTATTGCCTGTGTAAAAATAAATAAATAAAAAGTCCACAGTGCATGAACACACTTCAAATAATAAAGAATGTCCCAATAAAGTAAACAGGTGTGGATTTCAAATGAAAGTAGACACAAAAATGACTTGAACTGGATCCTCTTTCAAAGTATTCAGATCGATATAAAGAAACAGATGTATGCTTACCAAAGCGAGTGGACTCCCTGTCAGCGACAGGAAAGTCAAACAAGCCTGTAGTATCCAGACACCGATAGGTGGAACATCTCTGGCACGAACCGATGTAATCCGTGGACTTCTCACTGGGAGATGATGGAACCGGACCTCTGAGGACCCAAAAGTGGAAACTGGTACACAGCTTCAAACACAGGACCACGAACTCCAAACGGTCAGACCGGACGGCAAGCGGGGTATGAAAACATTTCAGCTGCAGCCCCCCCTAAGGGTTTAATACGTTGCTATCACTTACACTGGTAACTTAGGTATTATCACCTTTTATTTAGAGGTACTGATACTATCACTCACATTGGTAATTTTTTGCATTACTTGCACCTTGGAGGTGTTACCACACCTCTTAGTGATTCAACAAATTAAGAGGTTTTTTCTCTTAAATTGAATATCACTGCTAAAAATGGACGTTTTCGACTACAGAACGAACCGTTCATTTAATACAGATGGGGTTTTTACCCCCACCACTGCTGATTCAGAGTTGGCCGGTGCATTTTTGAGACTTAAAAACTTAATGGTTTCTGAAATCCATCTGGAATGGGATATAGCATTTTTAGAACAATACGTCAAAGAACGCATGGTCCCTCGGGGACTAAGATGGAATATACACCCCCAAAAGGGGGATATAGAATTTGACGTATGGTTCAATTATTTTAATGATGCTGGTATTTCTTTGCTCGGATTTCTCATTGATAAAAAACGTTTAAGAAGAACAACTATTGATAAGGAAATTAAAGAGATAAGAGATAAACTTCTCCCACACAAGACCACTATAGAATACACCACTTTGTCTACGAACCTCAAAAACCATCTCGAAAAGGAAGAGAGGGAACAGAAAATAAAAAAACAGAAAAAGTATATGCGGGATAATACCGATTACAAAAATGGATTGGTTTTCAACTGGCAGACCAAAGACCAGGTGTCGACCACTCCAAACACTAATGAACCACACATGGAGGTTTCTAATCAATCTGAACCCAGAATCTCTCTCCTAAAAGAGACTTTGCATACACAAAATAGGGGAGAACGGAATAGCTATGAGAACAGACAGTCTCAATCTAATGCTACCTATACGACAACACCCCGACATGGTCCACCACAAAATGGAAACAATAGAGGGAGAGGAAATAAGGGAAGAGGTAGGGGCAAAAAAGATCCGGGACCCCATTACGAGTATCCAAGCCATGACTACTCTCCAAGACGTGATAATTCATACTACAATGATTATCATAATCCACCTAATTCTAGGACTCCAGTATATACTTACAACAGGTTCTCTCCTCTTAGAGGACAGGCACCTAGAGAGGACTATAACTCTCATTATTCCTATCATGACAGGGAATATGGCCAAATCAATAGGTCACCATATAACTATAATCAAACTTTACCGAGACCCGCCAACTCACAGGGTTTTCCCAGAGAGTTGGAAAACCACAACAGAAAACAAGAACAAAGCGGGGCTGCAGAGGGGGGCGGGGCTCCAGGAAAAAGAAAACGAGTATAACCAATAGCGGAATATTCAATTTAAGTAACGTATCATTATCAGAGGCTGAACAATCAGTCCTTGCCAAAGGTCTCAAGTTTGTTCCTCCAAAAAAACTCAATAAATTTCAGACTTTTATTGATGTTCAAAAATACGTACGAAAATTGAATATACAACGCTATATACTCTCGAATCCTAGGAATAATTCTGTCCCGCATTTCCCCTCGAACACTGTACATTCAGGTTTAGCAAATCCTTCTCTTTTCAATCCACCATGCTCAGTGGCACCTTCAATTAAGGTCTTCAGAGACCTGGTGTTAAATGATCTAGAGAATCTTCCAAATAAAAGAATACATAATAGCTCAGACATCAAAGTAGGATTAAAATCCTTATGCGAACGGAAGGACCTGGTTATCCGCCCCGCGGATAAGGGGGGAGGGATTGTCGTACTTGACAGAATTGCCTATCATACAGAAATGATGAGAATTCTGAGTGATTCCGACACATACTCTCCTCTAACAAAAAACCCCACATTTGAATATAAAAAAATCCTCGCTGACCTCGTAGATACTGGGGCTCAACTGGGGATTTTGGACAAAAAAGAAAAAAGTTACCTCATACCCGTGGCGCCAAGAATACCAATCATGTACTATTTACCTAAAGTACATAAAAATGTTAACAACCCTCCTGGCAGACCAATCGTAAGTGGTATCGACTCGATCACTTCGAGGATCGGTAAATACATCGACTTCTACCTACAGCCCCTAGTTAAGACTTTACCCTCATATTTGAAGGATACTAGAGATACCATCTCAAAATTACAAAAAGTCACATATAGCAATGACCTTCTGATGGTGACGGCTGATGTCACTTCTTTATATACATGTATCCCCCACGATTTAGGGCTTAAAGCGGTTGATACCTTCCTGGGTCGTAACAAGTCCATCTCTCTTACTCAAAAGAGATTCATAATGGACCTACTACATTACGCAACCAAACACAATTATTTTTGGTACGATGGTAACTATTTTTTACAAACCAAGGGAGTCGCCATGGGCGCTAAGTTCGCCCCCAGTCTTGCAAATATTTTCATGGGGAAATGGGAGGAGGATGTCGTCCATGTTCTGGACCCTCCACAGCTCGTGTTTTGGTCCAGATACATCGACGACATCCTCCTCCTATGGAAAGGCACGAGGGAGTCACTTGATGATTTTATGTCTACGTTAAACAACAATAACATTGGCATTGAGCTTTCATACGAAGCTAGTGCCTCTACGATTCATTTCTTAGACTTAGAAATTAGTGCCAACCAGGGTCGTATTTCCACAAAAACGTTCTTTAAAACTACAGACCGGAATGGTTATATTCCGGTCGACAGTTGCCACCACGCCTCATGGTTGAAATCAGTACCACGAAGCCAGTTTATGCGCATTAGGCGCAACTGTTCTTTTCTTCCGGATTTTTTCCACCAGGCGGACATTCTGAAAAAGAGATTTCTGGATAAGGGTTATATGGCAGCTCAGATTGATGATGAAATACGGAAAGTATCTATGATCGATCGTGAGACCTTATTAGTAGAAAATCCCCCTAAAAATAAAGAAAATAAACACAAATGGTCTTTTATGACCAATTTTTCAGTCCAACATAGACAAATTAAAGAAATTATGGTCAAACATTGGAAGATTCTCAAAAATGATCAAGTATTAGGACCTCTACTACCTGAAAGAGCAGGTGTGATATACAGAGGTGCCATGTCTCTTAGGGGAAAGATCGCCCCTAATACTATTGACCCTCCCTGTCCACCTACGTTTTTCCACAATATGAAGGGGTTCTACCCATGTCGAAAATGCAACGTGTGTCTAAATAACACATGTCGCAGGAAATGTGACTCTTTTAGGTCTAGTGTGACAGGTAAGACTTATGAAATGAATTGCTTCACAACCTGCCACACGAAATACATTGTGTATCTTATCACTTGTCCGTGCGGGAAGCAATACATTGGTCGCACTATTAGGACCTTTGCCATCAGAGTAAACGAACACCTTGCTGCGATAAGGGCAGGACGCACTAATCACAGTGTTCCTAAACACTATTTGTCCTGTCACAATAGGAACCCAGAAGGTTCAAAATTCCAGATTATAGACAAATTTACAGCCCACTGGAGGGGTGAATCTAAAATTAGGGGTGTATCCAGACTCGAAACATTTTGGATACACCAGATCAAATGTTACACCCCACACGGGATGAATGTAGAGTGGGATATCAACTCGTTTATTAATCGTTCTTGATATACCCGCATTTTTTCTTTTTCATTTATCCTCATTTTTTCATGGCACTTCTCTTAGGATTTTTTCTTCTCTTCCATTTATATCAATATGGGCACTCCATATTCCATACACCCATTTCAAGATTTAGAGATCTATATACATGATAGTTGGTTTAATGATCAATATCAGCTTATTTAGCATCAATCATATGTGACTTACAATGCTACGAATGTATACTTCTGTATTAATTACATACATATAGATGTTTTCTGTAACTCTCGTAACATTTTTCTATTGTAGTTGAGTTCCGTTTTTCCTTCTTTTAATTACTTGGAGGATTAACTACTATCATGATAAATGATTGCTTATTAATCAACTTTTCTGGATGTTAACATGATATGTACCTGGTGTCTTTTCCCCTTTAAAGTCAAAGATATCTGTAATTTGTGGAGTCTAGTGATTTGGGGCAGTCAGACTCCGGTTTCCAAAAAATACATTTTTTCATGTACCTATTAATGAATTAATAGTAGTCTGCTCGTTCTATATTATTATTATTTTTTTTCAACTTTTTTCTGTTTTTTTCTAAAAATTTTTAATATATCATATGGTTTGTGAACGAGGATACCAGTCCCGTCCACTCCTATATGATCGTGTCATGTGATCGCAATGTTTATCTATCCCCGTCACGTGGGGTTGCACATGGCCTTGTCATGTGATCGTAATGTTTACCCATTCCCGTCACGTGGGGTTTACGTTGCGTCCATTGCGGATACTATTCCAGCGCACGCCTTCCGCGGACGGGTACGTACGCCGCCAGTCATGTTAGGATCTTTGATTGGCGGCGGTAGGACGCTGTTACGTCCTTGCTCGTCCCCGTGGGCCGCGCATGCGGGATTTGTTAAGCGTGGTGTATAATGCTTTCCTGCATACCACGAGCGGGGATCCAATGGTCCCGTGACTCGGCCTCGCCACACAAGATTCACGCTTTTTGGCGCCCAAACGTCCATGTTTTTTGGCGCCCAAACGTGCGCGTTTTTCGCGCCCAAACGAACACCATTCTGACATACATATCATGAATGGTTGCGTTCACCTATGATGCTTAAAAGCCAATGACATTCACATTATTCTCATTGACATTTGGATAGTCCAATACTCTTTGGCACAATCATTATGGACCTCCCCTTCATGGTGAGTGAATATTATGATAGGCTGTTTGATAACCAATTAGACCCTTTGATTATATGGGAGGCACAACCGGAAGTGTGACTGCCCCCAACTAGCCCAGGTGTTAATCTGTTCATAGTGGTATATATATAACGCAGAGGGGGTGCATTAGCTTATGCCCCTGTAGAAGTCTTGTAAGACGAAACGCGTAGGGCGGATACGCTATACCCATCACCACTGCGTTTGCTTTTCATTTCTTGATTTGTCTCTGTTTTTACTGATTGTTTTTATTTTTGACAAACAAGAATTTTTTAAATAAATTCATTCCGGTATCGGATTGATTTACCCTATGAGGAGGCCCTCTTTTTATCTCTTTTTTCCATGATCTTGACCCATTGAGGTATCTCGGGGTTAACTACTGGGTTCCTGCACAGTCGTTCAAAGTGCAGTCCCTATACCGTGACCGGAGATTCGGTGAGTACAGACTGTGGGGTCGGCCCAGTCTTGTCCTTCCAAGCTCCTGATTCCGGCCTACCATCCTGCCTGTGCCATCCATCGGCATATCCAAGCTCTGTTTGACCCCTCACCAAAGGTCAGTGGGTCCATCTTTGACGGTAAGAGTACCCGACTTTATTTCTACATCTCAAAGTTCTTGACGCCGTCCAAAGTACATGAGGATGATACGTTGATGAACACTATCTAACATCAGAGGAATATTAGAATATTGATATATTATTACATATGAGATATTCCATTCGGGACACCTGAATCTATATATATAAACCATCTTAATACTTGTCATCATAGCACCTATTTGGGCTCACCTTTACATATATGTTTTCATTGTGTTTAACTACTTCCATGAACGTTATTGTCCTTGGATTATGATTGCATTTAGTCCATCCATATTGCAATTATGGTCATAGGTGTTTAAACAAGGGAATTGTAATATATTATATGATTTCCTGTTTTTTCCGAGACAGGTATCCTAGTGTTTCATTACATATTGTAACACTTCCTTGTTTTCATACTATAACCAGTTCACTCACGTGATTCACATAGACCTGTGTTTTATGTTTACTTTTACTTTTATTAGTATTTGTGGTTATTTTTATAAACAGTTCTGATGTGGACTGTTTGTATTCACTTTCTCCCCACCATCCTTTACAGATGGTGACTATTCACTAAAATCTGGATGATAGCAATATAATGAAGATTGCATTCTTCCTTGTAGCTATCGATCAGATACAAAGTTTCACAGCGCCACACTTAATCACTTCTTAGTTTTTTTCACAATCAGTCATATTGTTGTGTTGGCTGCTTTTTCACTGGGGAAGCGCAGCTGCATCCATATATATACTATGAAAACTGATAGCCGAAGACCACTAGGGATGAGGTCAAGGCTCTCGAATGATGTTTTTCAAAGGCATGCGGAGAGAGGAAAAAGGAGGGGAACTCCAATAGTGCAGATCAGCATGGAAGGTTTTATTGAAAGAAAACCGCCAATACAAAAAGTAAAAATATAAAAGTGATCACGATTAAAGGTTAAAAGCAGTGTAGGAATAGGTAGAACCTCGCCCTACGCGTTTCGTCTTAGACAGACTTCAGATGCCCCAGTTGAAGTCTGTCTAAGACGAAACGCGTAGGGCGAGGTTCTACCTATTCCTACACTGCTTTTAACCTTTAATCGTGAACACTTTTATATTTTTACTTTTTGTATTGGTGGTTTTCTTTCAATAAAACCTTCCATGCTGATCTGCACTATTGGAGTTCCCCTCCTTTTTCCTCTCTCCGCATGCCTATTGAAAAACATCATTCGAGAGCCTTGACCTCATCCCTAGTGGTCTTCGGCTATCAGTTTTCATACCCCGCTTGCCGTCCGGTCTGACCGTTTGGAGTTCGTGGTCCTGTGTTTGAAGCTGTGTACCAGTTTCCACTTTTGGGTCCTCAGAGGTCCGGTTCCATCATCTCCCAGTGAGAAGTCCACGGATTACATCGGTTCGTGCCAGAGATGTTCCACCTATCGGTGTCTGGATACTACAGGCTTGTTTGACTTTCCTGTCGCTGACAGGGAGTCCACTCGCTTTGGTAAGCATACATCTGTTTCTTTATATCGATCTGAATACTTTGAAAGAGGATCCAGTTCAAGTCATTTTTGTGTCTACTTTCATTTGAAATCCACACCTGTTTACTTTATTGGGACATTCTTTATTATTTGAAGTGTGTTCATGCACTGTGGACTTTTTATTTATTTATTTTTACACAGGCAATAATCATATGCGATAATAGTTCACTGTTTATATGCACTTGTGTTTTGATGTGGTTTATTTCACACAGGCAGTCACTCTGTCATTTACCTTTGTGATTTGAGTTATTGATTCTTGGGCACTTTTTAGTGTATCTTTCCCATGCTTAGCGCTACATTTTTTACTTTCATGATCATTAATGATGCCAAAGAATGGCAGGATCCAGAGAGAAAAACTTTTTTCTCCAAAGCCCACAAGAGACATTTTCCTTTTGAGGAGGACCCCTCAGCAGTTTGGAACAAGGTACCTAGTTTAGATGCTGGGAATAAATATATAAATAAATATATAAAATGGGGCGCCAGCATAAGTGGAAAGGTTAATAAAATAACAAGAGTAAATTAAAATAGATAATCAGATATAAATGTGGCGCTGATACACGTCTACCACTCCAAAGGGGATCATCCAGCCAAGGTGGCTCCAGACACAGCGTCCAAAGGAATTAATGGAATAAAAGATGGAGTATAGCATCAAATAATAAATAAGGCTATACAGACAACCTCAAGTGGGTGAATCAAACAATATAAATAAATAACCCTTGTGTCCAAGAAAAATAAAAATAGTGCAAAGTAAGGACTAAAAGTGGCAATAAATAATCAAATATACAATGGCGAATAACATGCATAGGCCACAATTCGATTAAAAAATATTATTAATAATGCACAAAGCAAACCGTGAATAAATGCACCTGTGTGTTAAAAACAAACAGCACAAATAAACATGTGTTGAAATATATATAATGACGTGAGTCCAGGATAAAAGTGTATATATAAATAAATAAATAAACAACAAGTCCTGTGCAATCAAGCGGATATTCCCATATATGGTGCACAATTCCTAAACAATCTCCAGGTGAGGTGGTGGATATGGTATTTGTGATAGTCTTTAAGAGAAAAAAGTGATGCTCCTTAACATGCAGGTGTCCTGGGCTGTTTCCCCCAACCCCTTACCTTAAAGGTAAGGAAAAACAACCTTACTGGGCTCCTCCGGATCTGTTCCTCTGACTGGGTCCCTGCCAGCTCCTCTCAGGCGGACATGTGAGCAAACAGATAGATGCAATCCATTGTGTAGTATTTCAAAAGGTTTAATAGGTATAAGCAATAGATAACTTACAGTACATGCAGAGTTAATGCAGCGGTGGATGAAAAAACACACAGTGTGGGCTCCCGGCCGAGATCCCACACAGCTAAACGTCACCAGGCTCTGACTCTCCTTACGCGTTACATCACGCACACGTGACTTTCTCAAAGGACACTCACATCAGTTTGCTGATTGGCTCCCAGTAAAAGCTTTATCTGCTTCACCGTCTGGCAAGCACATTGTGATCTAGGGTGTCGGGCACTTTTCACCAACTGTACATGCAAGTCACTGAGGTGTACAATCTGAGTCACGTTTGGATGGGTGCAGTGTCATTATCATCCTGTTTGCTGCCAGAGGACTTTTATCTATATCCATTGAGCAAATGTTATTGTTATATGAACTTTAATACATGACGATTTGCTTTGGTTTTAGTTTTATGTTCATAACCTCGTGTCATATCTGGGTTCACATCCAAAATCATTGTAGGTATTTCTATTTGTACTTACTGAAGTGTATTTAGCTTTTTTAATGTTTTAGCGTAATTGGCGCAGCTCTTTATTACAAATCTATTATCAGTGTGCGTATCCCACCTTGGGCAGCAGCCTGTGTAATCGTTAGGGATTTGAATAGAGTCTAGCGCGGTCTTATTTCCGTTTTTATTCCGTTACAAGTAGGGTTGTCCTGATACTGATACTGGTATTGCTATCGATCCCAATACCGTGTATTTGCAGGAGTACTTGTACTCCCGATCCCTAGTCCAATACCTGGACACTCAGGGATGATCGGTGTGACAGTGGGGGAAGTTATAATCACTGATCTCCCTGTGTGGCTTTCATTAAAGCAGCTGACAGCTGCTTCTTCTCCTCTCCCCTCCATAGCTTTCAGCCGCTTTAATGAAAGCCACACAGGGAGATCAGTGATTATAACTTCCCCCGCCGCCGCACCGATCATCCCTGAGTGTCCCCTTTATCCTCCTCTGGTTCCCCTCTGTAGGCTCCATCGTTCCCCCGTCCTCCTCCATTCCCCCTCCGTGTGCTCCTTCAGTTTCCCCTCCATCCTCCTCTGTTCCCCCTCTGCATGCTCCTCTGGTTCCCCCCGTCCTCCTCTGTTCTCCCTCCGTATGCTCCTCTGGTTCCCCCCAGTCCTCCTCCGCTCCCCCTGTCCCACATATTTCAGGATGGAGAGAGGAGGAAGGAGCCGGTAAATATGTGATTTGCCAGCCCCTTCCTTTTCTAAATGAATAGAGTCAGTGATCACTGACTCTGTCCATTCATACCTGAGCATCGTATACTGTGTTTATGCTGTCTCCTGTCCATTCATGTTCAGTGCAGCTGAGGCTGCTGACAAAGGGACAGGGGAAAGCATTGTAAAAAAAATATATATAAATTGTAAAAAAAAAAAAAACTACTAACACAGTCCATACCTCATCAGTGCCCATCAGTGCTGCATATTAGTGCCACTGTCACATGACATTTAAAAAAAGTATCAGTAATCGGTATCAGCGAGTTCTTGTAAAAAGTATCGGTACTTGTACTCAAGCTTAAAAAAGTGATAACGGGACAGCTCTAGTTACAAGTACTATTTTGCATTTCACCTTGACTTGCAGAATTGTGTATTTGAACAATTTCCACTTCCAGACCAAGCCTTTTCTTGCACTTACAATCAGTATTTTTTGCTAGAAAATTGGAACCCCAAATCATTATATATATATATTTTTTAAAGCAGATACCTTGGAGAATAAATTGGTGGATGTTGCAATGTTTTATGTCACATGGAATTGCGCAGCAGGTTTTCAAATGCCCTATTTTTGTAAAAATCCACATTTTTGAATTTCAATGCAGAAAAACAATACATAACCTATTTTTTTTTGTAAAATATAAACAATGTTACCTCAAGAACATAGATACCAAACTTGTCATGCTTTAACATTATGCATGCCCATTCAATGGCGACAAACAACGTATATTTTACTATCAAAAGGCAACATTTTAAAAGTCTTTACAGGTTACCACTTTAGATTTACAGAGGAAGTCTAGTGCTATAATTACTGCCCATGATCTGACGTTCGTGCTGATACCTCACATATATGGGACGATCGCTGTTTGCATAAACGCTGGACCGCCTTTGTGCACGAGGACAGGGGGACGGGGGCTTTTACATTTTATTTATTTTTTTATTATATTTTGTACAATGTTGCTTTAAGTTTTTTTTTTTTTTTTCTTATAATTTGTATTGCTTTCACAGGGAATAGGAACATCAATAGACATGTGACAGATACTCTTCATGGAGAGATCTGGGGTCTTTAAGACTCCAAGTCCCTCCTCTGCCTTTAAAACATTCAAAACACCCAGATCTATGTTTTCAAATGATGTTGATTTTTTTTTTAAATGGTGCCATTGACATTTGGGTGAACTGGAAGTGAAGTCAGGTAATTGCTTCCAGGTTAACATAGCCAAGAGCTAATCAAAGTGGATCCCGGCTTTGTTCGGCTCTTTGAACAGCCAATGGACATTCCAGCTGGTCACCCGTGTCTCCCGGTGTGAGAGGAGAGCCACAGGAAACTGCAGAAGGTGGAGGGAGGGGGTTGTCCCCGCCCTTTGCTTGTAAAAGCAATCTAAGGCCCCTTTCACACTGGGGCGGGAGCCGCAGTGACGGTAAAGCAGCGCTATATTTAGCGCTGCTTTACCGTGGTTTTGCCCGCGGGATTCGGCCGCTCGCGGTGCGGTTTTACCCCCCCGCGAGCGGCCAAAAAAGGGATAAAATCCCCCGCAGAGCGCCGCCGTATCGGCGCTTTGCGGCGGTATTGCCGTGGTATTACCGCGGTGTCCCATTCAAATCAATGGGAAGGAGCGGTATAGGAGCGGTGAATACCCCGCTCCTATCCCGCTCCAAAGATGCTGCTAGCAGGACTTTTTTTGCCGTCCTGCTAGCGCACCGCTCCAGTGTGAAAGCCTGCCGGCTTTCACACAGGAGTGAATGGGGCCGTTTTTTTCAGGCGGTGTACAGGCACTATTTTTAGTGCTGTACCGCCTGAAAACCGCCCCAGTGTGAAAGGGGCCTAATGGCTAGTTAGTCTGCATCATCCTGGTATAACCAACCACCTGAAGTCCAGTGACGTTGCTGGTCCAGAAGTGGATATACAGTATCCATTTTCCTACTGTTAGATGTGGTTTTATGGAACAAATATTTACCCTCTTTTTTGAAGGAAAAGTTCTGGATATCTGCATCTGAAATTTTCCCTCCTAAAAGAGGTTGGTTGTAAACCCTTACATATACCCGATGAAATGAACAGCCTCAGATGATACTAAGAAATTAAACCAATCCTTCTACATAGGTTTTACTTGTTCATCTGCAGTCTTCTCTCCCCTATACCCCTTCAAAAGGATATCTGTGAGGCACACAGAGGCTGCAGTAACAGTGTGTGGGAGCTGATTGGAGGAAAGACACACACCCCCCTCCACAAAGCAGAAGAACTGGGTTCTGAATAGACAAGCTGTCTGCTAAGCTCTCCCTCCCCTTCCCTCCTGACACAAATGTCTCATGTGTCAGGAAAACTTCTCAGAAGGGACTCATGCTCATAAGGAACAAAGCACCAGAGAGAAACGACACTTGGAGGTTTAGAGAGAGATAAGTAAACGCTACAGATTTCTGTGCTTTGCTAAGATTCCATGACTTTAATGCAACTTTACCTTCTTTACCTTCTTCACATAAATACTGTGTGTGTATGTATGTATGTGTGTGTGTGTGTATATGTGTGTGTGTGTGTGTGTGTATATATATATATATATATATATATATATATATATATATATATATAGTGACAGTAGGAGATGCTGTCAAGGTAAACTTGGTAATTTGGGGGACACAGGGTATGCACATTTGCTTGGTGCAAGGCTACAGAGCATAAATGTGGACTGGAGAAAACTGCTTTTGCAGCTTTCTCCAGGTTTTGATATTCGGTCATGGGGCTCTGTAGTTTGGAGATTCCATAGTGTCTTGGGTGGGACGGGATCTCCAACCCTGTGTCCAGACTTTGTAAATTACCAGCAGGGTGTGTGCTCAGGTAAGCACAACACTTATAATGAGGGTATGGGAAGACCTCATGGCTCCCAGTTGGAGACTGCTCCACACCCAGAGGGACAGGAGGTCTTCTGGAGTCAGAGAAGTTGCAGGAGGCAGCCAAAACGTGTGACTGCAAGAGGCAGTGAGCGGAGCTGTGGGCGCTAAAGTGAAGCCATCCACATTGAGGAATCCTGTGGTCTGTGTGACCAGGATAAAGAGCAGAGGTACTAATAAAGAGCCAGGTGGGCTAGCATTTTCTGTGTGTTTATTTGCTGGAGAAAAACCCCTGTGTGGGAAACCTTTATGTCACCGACTTTTATTTGCCTTTTTAATAAAAATGGGCTACCATGGCCTTAAATATATTTCCTGACTGACTTGAATCACTGACAAACGCATCTGCAACGAGAGCTAATGGTCCCCCATGTTACAATATATATATATATATATATATATATATATATAATCTCTATATCTCTTCATTTAGCTTTTCCATTTATATATCTGTATCATATGGGTCCTCTACACCTTTCTTAAAAGGGAGTTGGTACTCTACCTTTCGTTGCACATTAAAGTTTTCCTTCCTTCTCTCCCACTATCGAATGGGCTGTTACAATATGGATCTCCATTTTTTTACTTTGACACGTAGAAGATTTTTCTACACTTATAAATAAATTGGTGATAGGAACATTTTAGTCATTGCACTGTTGGATTTTTTTATTTGAACTTATTTTATTTGAAACTAATTTTGGTTAAAATATTTTCATGTATTTTTTGGAGAACTTTATTTGATCACAATATTTATGTTGTATGCATTTTCACAAATGATAATTTATATTATTGAATCAGTGCTGTAATTATTATTTAGTTATTGACATGCCACTGTTCACTAGTTGGTCCTTGGTCAGAACATACTTTGTCCACTGTTCCTTTTCCTAAAGGTTAAAGTTAAGTATTCTAGGCTTTTGCCCTTAAACCCTTTGTGCCTAAGGGTAAAACAAATCTTAATGCCTAAGCACAATTTTGCAACTTTGACATGTGTTGGTAAAACTGTACATATCAACACATCTACTTTGGGCATCCAGGTGGATTTCAGAACAAATTTGGCTTTCATTTGGTAATAAATTGTAATGGATATCTCCTGTTGTTTTTATTAATTACTATTATCAAAGGAAAACTGGCCCAAAATGGTAAAATTAACTGTATTTCTTGTTACTACCATAACTTTCGACCAAAGAACAACCCAAATTAAATTCTCCTGCCGATCACAGTGATACCATATGTGTATGTTAGTGGTTGTTTGTACACTTAGTAGAGTCAAAAAATAATAGTGCACATTTTGCTTTTTCTTAATCCTACCTAAAAACACACAGCCACTAACTGACACTGATACTAATTTACAAAAAACAATCGTGTCCAAAAAAAAAAAAAAAAATCCTGACCCTGACCTTTGACCATGACCTTGACTTAAACTTTAACCCTGGCACTGACCTAAATCAAACCGGTATCTATTTTTTTTTAACTTTTATTTTATTTATTTTTGTATTATTATTATTTTTTATACACATTTTTTTTCCGCTGCAAGGAGAGAAATAGATACAATGTAATTTCACAGAGAGCGAAAACATGGGGTGGGCTTCATAGTGACTGATCACTGTGATAGCCAATCAGAGGCTACACAGCGATCAACTAAACAGAATCGTGAGTCCTGGGAACTGATTGTTAGTACGTGGCCTGGGGCTCCAGCACAAAGGGAGATTTGCAAATATGCGGCCCCAAAGAAACAAGCCCAGTCCAGTGGGGCCACATATTTGCATATACTCTGCATGAAGGGATTACTTTACAAACATTCTTGTTTTGTAGACTTTTCTGTTGATCTGGGTTTTCTCCTGCTTACTTATTCCTTATAGTGGTTGCTTTGTTAGCTATTCATATTATTTATTAATACTATTATTGAGGTCCATCGTTCTCTCATAATAGCAGTCTCACCTTAGTGGTACTATCTTTCCTGCTCTGAAACACCAGATTCCTTTTGTGGTACCTTTCCTGGTTAGTGACTAGGGATGGGCTTGATGTTTGAGTTGAACGTAAGTTCGACTCAAACATCAGCTGTTCATTTGGTGCCTTTGGCCAATCATGGCTCAGGGAAGTCCATGCCCCAAACTATATAAGGCTGCTCCTTACACGGCGGCCGTATATAGTAAATTAATGGAGATTAGGCAGGTAGTGTAGTGTGCAGTCAGTCAGTGTAGTGTATATATAATACAGTTCAGAGTATATAATACCATCAGTGTAGTGTATACATAATACATTGCATAGTATATAGTACAGTCAATGTAGTATATATAATACAGTGCAGGGTATATAGTGCAGTACAGAGTATATAATACAGTGTATTGAAGTGGTTAAGGGGAACCCTATGACAGAATTAAGAAAAAAACAGGGTGGGGACCCCCCAAAATCCATACCAGGCTCTTTGGGTCTGGTATAGATTTTAAGGGGAACTCCACACCAAAATAAAAAAAAAAACAGCATGCCCCTCAATCCATACGTGGCTTAGATTTTAAGCGAACTCCACAACAAAATAAAAAAAAAAATACATGAGGCCCCCCTCAAAATTCATACCAGACCCTTATCTGAGCATGCAGCCTGGCAGGCAAGGAAAGGGAGGGGATGAATGAGCGCCCCCCTCAACATAGGGAGGGTGCTTTGGGGTGCCCCCCAAAGCACCCTGTCTCCATGTTAATGGTAATGAGGACAAGGGCCTCCCTGGCTGGTGGTTGTCGGAGTCTGTGGGCTTATCGGAACATGGGGACAAGGTGCACCCAACCCCCATGTTGAGGGCATGTGGCCTGGTATGGTTCAGGAGAAGAGGCTTGTCCCCAGCCACTATCCTGACCTCCAGGCTGCATGCTCAGATAAGGGTCTGGTATGGATTTTGGGGGGCCCCACAGGAATTTGTTTTTCTAAATTTTGATGTGGAGTTCCCCTTAAAATTCATACCAGGGAATGGTATGGACTGGGGGGACCCCACGCCATTTTTCATTGAGTTTTCATCTTAAATATTTTTTTTTTCCTTTAGTAATGTCATTATTGCTGCAGCACTGTTCTACACATCGTACAGATGCGCCACCTTATAGGTAGACTAAGGGGACCCCCAGGCACGTTATTTAAAGGAATATTTAATGGAATATTTAATTTTTATTATTTCATTTTATTTCCTGAAAAAAGGATTGTTTTAAAAACTTTGTTTTTCTGCATTGATATATGTTCCCTAGGGCTGTACCTGGGTCCCTATACACTTTTACTGGCAATAACATGTATATAAGCCTTTAAAATTAGGACTTTTCATTTTTCATGTTTGTGTCCCATAGACTTTAATAGGGTTCGCATGTTCGCTAGAACTTTTTCTGTTCAAGGTGTTCTGTCGCAAATCGAACCTGGGGGTATTATTGACAATTTTCTTAATTGTGCCCATTTTTATGTAGCCTTGTACAGGCATTGATTCTCTCTAAAATTTTCAGTGGCTGTTGCCCACCCCTTAGGTAGGCTGCTTTTGCATATTCTGGATGTCTAAAAAAATTACGATCTTCTTTCTAATACATCTTCTATATGCCTGCATGAATGATAAGGAAAATAAAATTTTTGTGCTTACCATAAAATCTTTTTCTTGAAGTCTATTGAGGGATGCAGATCCCACCTCTCTAAGTCCATTGGATTTATGTACTACTTGCTCTCAAAATTGAAGCATGACTATTAGGGGCGTGGCTATAAGAGGGTTGACCTTCAAATTTTTTACTGCTTCCCAATCTTCTAAAGGCAGCTGCATATAACCTTTTTTTGTAAGAATTACTATCTTCTTGTGTCCCTCAATGGAGTTCAAGAAAAAGATTTTAGGTAAATACAAAAGTATTTTTTAAATTTACACTATAGACAAAAGACCAAATGTTTATTTCAATTAATTTAACAGATTATTTAGGTTACAATGTTAATGAATCAGCAATGTAAGTTACGTTATTAAAGCACAAAGCACACATGCAAAATACAGAAGGATTTCATTTAGCCTTCATCTCTGTGGATGGGTCAGCACAGAAGGCAGTGAAAATCAGTTGAACAAACAGGACAACTGAAGTGGAAATCCCTAGTGAATTTCCCAGTTCTATTTACGAGGGAGATAAAAGGAAGACACACACACACTGAATACACAAACTGCAGAAAAGATCATATGCAAAAGAATAGGCTCTTGTGACATGTCAGGAAAACAATTTGGCCCTTTTGCTCTTTGAAGCGAAGTTCCCTGATGTCAAATGATATGTAAACAGTTGCTGTCTTTAAACATAGAACATTTCCTGACAGTTGAAAAATGATTTTTATTGTAGATTTGTTAAAATCAAATCAGGCTGACAAGTATGGGTCAGTTTAGTTCATTTTCAAGTCTTCATATCCCTGCAGAAAAAAGGGGGGCTGTGTTCAGCAGACAGGCATTCATAAGTGATATGGTCTTTCTTTCTGATGAAATGAAAGGGTATTCCTCTGTGTACTGTGAAATATATTATATATCTTCCACATAGTTGGGTAGGGATCAACTGCCAACTTCTTCACGTAGTGAACGCCTGATTGAAGCTCCAGCTGTGTTCCAAAGATTGAAAGAGACCTTGAAAATGGCAAAGCAAGGCTCAGCATTCAGAACTGACAAAACAAATCTGACAAGAAAGGCAATTGCTATTCTTTTGGAGTGCTCATCATGGGAAATGTCATTGAAAAGAAAGTCAGATAAGGAAGATAAGAAAAAAAATTCTTGTAACTCTATTGTAAAATGCATCTATTTTACATAAATATATTAAATGTTTGTGAATACATCTAAACATACTTTATTTTTCAATGTAAGTTATTTGAATTCACCTTAGAGAAGACACATTTTCCTTTGGGACAAATAGTTTAAATGAACCTATGCAAATCTCAAAATGTTTCAGGATTTTTGAGCCTGAATCAAGATTAATTTAGTATTTTAACCATTTCAGCCCCGGAAGGATTTAACCCCTTCCTGACCAGAGCGTTTTTTGTGATTCAGCACTGCGTTGATTTAACTGACAATTGCACGGTCGTGCGACATGGCTCCCAAACAAAATTGATGTCCTTTTTTCCCCACAAATAGAGCTTTATTTTGGTGGTATTTGATCACCTCTGCGGTTTTTTATTTTTTGCGCTATAAACAAAAAAAGAGCGTACATTTTGAAAAAAAACACATTATTTTTAACTTTTTGCTATAATAAATATTCCCCAAAAATATATAAAAAAAAACATTTTTTTTCCTCAGTTTAGGCCGATACGTATTCTTCTACATTTTTCTGGTAAAAAAAATTGCAATAAGCGTGTATTTATTGGTTTGCGCAAAAGTTATAGCGTTTACAAATACAATAGTTTTATGGCATTTTTATTAATATATTTTTTTTACTAGTAATGGTGGCGATCAGCGATTTTTATCATGACTGCGACATTATGGCAGACATATCAGACAATTTTGACACATTTTTGGGACCATTGGCATTAATACAGCGATCAATGCTATAAAATTGTATTGATTACTGTAAAAATGTCACTGGCAGTGAAGGGGTTAACCACTAGGTCGTGGGGAGGGATTAAGTGTTCCTAGGGGCGTGTTTCTAACTGTCTGGGGGCGTGGCTGTGTGTGACACCACACTGATCGCTGCTCCCGATGACAGGGCAGAATGAGGAGATGCTGTTTACATCAGCATCTCCCCGTTCTTGAGCTCCGTGACGCGATCGTGGGTATCCCCGTGGCGATCGAGTCCGCGGGCACCGAGCTTGCGGCAGGCGTGCGCGTGGGCACGGCGGGAAATTCAAAGTAACGTACCGGTACGTTACTTTGCCCAGCCGTGCCATTCTGCCGAACTATATGTGCAGGAGCCGGTTGGGAACCGGTTAATTGGCTATTGGCATTAAACTAATATGTTTTATAGAGCTTCAAGAAGCAAGGGAGGTTTATAAGTGAACTCTTGTTACTATTCAGGAAACTAGAAATTAGGTTTGGGTTCACAGATGCCATGAATTTTGTTTGTGGTGAATTCTGTATGTTCGAGGTTTGCCTGGTAAAATAATAACCATAATGCACTGCCTGATCTTTGAACTTTGGTCAGCTGGCTTAGAAGGCCCAATAGGTAGGATTTTGGAAAAGACAGCCCCCTCATTATATAATCTTTGTGACATAGGACCACTGAACATTATGGAGATGTGATATAATGCAATGGGTTGTTTGCCATCCTAGAGGCTGCTCACCTGCAACTGTGGGGTCTTACTGGACTTTACAAACATTTTGAAAGGATGGGGGTGCCACACCAACTTGTATAGTTTTTTTAAAGATTACATTTTTCAATGGCCAATGTGTTTTTGGGCTCAGCACACCATCTTCATCAGGGTTACAACTTAGACAATAGTGAAAATACAAAAAAACATTAAAATATTTTAAAATCTCTCTATATACAGTATTTCACAAAAGTGAGTACACCCCTCACATTTTTGTAAATATTTTATTATATCTTTTCATGTGACAACACTGAAGAAATTAAGTAGCGAGTATGTGCAGCTTGTATAACGGTGTAAATTTGCTGTCCCCTCAAAATAAATCAACACAAAGCCATTAATGTCTAAACCGCTGGCAACAAAAAAAGTACACACCTAAGTGAAAATGTCCAAATTCTGACAAATTTGCCATTTTCCCTCTCCGGAGTCATGTGACTTGTTAGTGTTACAAGGTCTCAGGTGTAAATGGGGAGAAGTTGTATTAAATTTGGTGTTATCGCCCTCATACTGGTCACTGGAAGTTCAACATGGCAACTCATGGCAAAGAACTCTGAGGATCTGAAAAAAAATAATTGTTGCTCTACATATGGATAGCCTAGGCTATAAGAAGATTGCCAAGACCCTGAAACTGAGCTGTAGCATGGTGGCCAAGACAATAGAGTCGTTTAACAGTACAGGTTCCACTCAGAACAGGCCTCACATGGTTGACCAAAGCAGATGAGTGGACGTGCTCAGCATCATATCCAGAGGTTGTCTTTAGGAAATAGACATATGAGTGCTGCCAGCATTGCTGCAGAGGTTGAAGGGGGTGGGGGGTCAGCCTGTCAGTGCTCAGACCATACACCGCACACTGCATGAAATTGGTCTGAATGGCTGTCGTCCCAGAAGGAAGCCTCTTCTAAAGATGATGCACAAGAAAGCCTGCAAACAGTTTGCTAAGACAAGCAGACTAAGGACATGGATTACTGGAACCATGTCCTGTGTCTGATGAGACTAAGATAAACTTATTTGGTTAAGATAGTGTCAAGCGTGTTTGGCGGCAACCAGATGAGGAGTACAAAGGCATGTGTCTCTTACCTACAGTCAAGCATGGTGGTGGAAGTGTCATGGTTTGGGGCTGCATGAGTGCTGCCAGCAATGGGGAGCTACAGTTCATTGAGGGAACCATGAATGCCAACCTGTACTGTGACATCCTGAAGCAGAGCATGATCCCCTCCCTTCGGAGACTGGGCCACAGGGCAGTACCCCAACATGATAACGACCCCAACACACACCTTCCAAGATGACCACTGCCTTGCTAAAGAAGCCGAGGGTAAAGGTGATGTACTGGCCAAGCATGTCTCCAGACCTAAACCCTATTGAGCATCTGTGGGGCATCCTTAAACGGATGGTGGGGGAGCACAAGGTCTCTAACATCCACCAGCTCCGTGATGTCATCATGGAGGAGTGAAAGAGGACTCCAGTGGCAACCAGTGAAGCTCTGGTGAACTCCATGCCCAAGACAGTTAAAGCAGTGCTAGAAAATAATGGTGGCCACAGAATATATTAGCACTTTGGGCCAAATTTGGAAATTTTAATTTAGGGGTGTATTCACTTTTGTTGCCAGCGGTTTAGACATTAATATCTGTGTGTTGATTTATTTTGAGGGGACAACAAATTTACACTGTTATACAAGCTGTACACTCACTACTTTACATTGCAGAAAAGTGTAATTTCTTCAGTGTTGTCACATGAAAAGGTATACTAAAATATTTACAAAAATGTGAGGGGTGTACTCACTTTTGTGAGATATTGTATATACACATATATGTACAAATTTATTTTAATAAAAGTCAGTTTCTCAGGTCACAAATTCCCCTGCTGCTCTGAAGGCCTTTCCTGACATGCTGCATGCAGCAAAAGCATATTTGTTGGGCCACCTTCAGCCAATGGTAAATCCTTGAAAGCAATAGGAAAAGAAAATGCCCCTCCAGGTGAGTGATGGAACAATTAAGCTGGGGAATGGACTCTTCCCAGGGGTGCTAGCCTCGGCTCGCCGTCCATGCAATTTGGATAACGAATGGATGGCTGCACACCGAGATAGTGATAAATCTTTATTGTAAAATCCGTAACATAAATAACACCACAGGACAGGCAAACAGATCCAGGTAGATGAGTTTCACACAGCGATGCTGCACTTATTCATTACCCTGAAATGTTCCACTGACATCCCTTAACCACTTGCCGACCGCTGCACGACGATGTACATCGGCAGAATGGCACAGGCAGGCATATGGGCGTACCTGTACGTCCCTACCTGTGGCCACCCCCTCGTGATCCCTCCCGGCCAATGAAACACTTCCTCTTTAATGTAAACAGAGGTAGAGGAAGTGATGTCATCTCTCCTCATGTCAGTCTATTTGTTCCGACGCCGATGAGAGAAGACTTCCAAGTAAGTGCACCAGTACTACACATCCAGTAGAACACTCTAGGCACACTTTTAACCCCCCTTTTTTTTTTACTGTTTACTGCATTGGTGCATTGTGACTGTAATAACTGTTAGGGCAGTTAGATTTAGCCCCCTTTTGGTCTAGGAACCCCCCCTAATAAAGGTTTAACCCCGTGATCTCCCCCGTCACCAGTGTCACTAAGCGGTCGTTTTTCTGATTGTTGTATTAGTGACGCTAGCTAGGGAGGTAGGTATTTAGGTTTTCCGTCAGCGTTTTGTAGCGTCAGGGACCCCCATATACTACCTACTAAAGGTTTTAACCCCCTGATTGCCCCCTAGTAAACCCTTTTACCAGTGATCACCGTATAACTGTTACGGTGACGCTGTCAGTTAGTTTATTTTTTATAGTTTCAGGGCACCCGCCGTTTATTACCTAATAAAGGTTTAACACCCTGGTGATATAAGTAAGGTTTTAGGTTCAGATAGGGTCTGCATTGCCCCCAGGCAGCGTCGGGTTAGTGCCAGTACCACTAACACCCACGCACGCAGCATACACCTCCCTTAGTGGTATAGTATCTGAACAGATCGATATCTGATCTGATCAGATCTATACTAGCATCCCCAGCAGTTTAGGGTTTCCAAAAACGCAGTGTTAGTGGGATCAGCCCAGATACCTGCTAGCACCTGCGTTTAGCCCCTCCGCCCAGCCCAGCCCAGCCCAGCCCACCCAAGTGCAGTATTGATCGATCACTGTTACCTACAAATCACTAAACACACATAACTGCAGCATTCGCAGAGTCAGGCCTGATCCCTGCGATCACTAAGTGTTTTTTTGGTAGTGTTTTGATACAGTCGCTAACAGCCTAGGAGCTTTTTTACCTGTGAATCTCACTACTGTACCACTAAATTTAGAGCCCAAAATGGCAAATAGAAAGTACAGTAGTGAAGAGGCCTACACGTTTCTGAGCATGACAGATAGTGAAGATAAAGTCACTCATCTGTCAGATTCAGGCTCAGAATACAATCCTGTAGAGGACAGCGGCTCCATGACAGATAGCTCTGACGACGGAGTTGTGGTCCCTGCCAAGGTCAGGCGTACCAGACACCGAACTTCTTCTTCTGTTGTTGAGGTGCAAGAACCGCAGGACTCTTGTATGGAGCTGAGAAATACTAGCGCCGCCATTCCTTCTGGTGAACTGGCAAGCACCAGCGGCCTAATACACCCTGGTCGTACGTCCAGCACTGCAGTATCACGTGGTGACGTGGCGAGTCCCATAAGTGCAGTTCAAGCTGGCGAGGTGGCAAGCACAAGTAGTGTCCCGCTGCCACCAAGAAGACAAAGACAGGTCCGTCGGGCCCATAGTGCCCTTCCTGCTGCAATCGCCAATCCTAATTGGGAACCCACCACTTCTGCAGGACCTGTATTTTCCCCATTCACTGGCCAACCCGGCATTCAGGTGGAAACAGTTGTTTTTACGTCACTTGATTTTTATTCGCTGTTTTTCACTGAAGATCTCTATAGATCTATTGTGGACCAAAGCAATTTCTACGTTGGTCAATTCATCGCCAATAATCCCCAGTCCTCCCTTGCCAGAGATTGGAGACCAATTACGGTCTCCGAATTTAAGATCTTTCTGGGACTTTCCCTTGACATGGGCATAGTTAAAATGGGTATGTTGCGTTCATATTGGTCCACTGAGCCAATGTACCATATGCCCGTGTTCTCTGCTTCCATGGCCAGGGCACGATACGAGCAGATTTTGCGGTTCATGCACTTCAAAGACAATGAACTCTGTCGTCCTCGTGGAGACCCTGCGGCTCTACAAAATTCGGCCCCTCGTAAACCACTTCAACCAACGTTTTGCAGACTTGTTTACTCCCCATCAAGTTGTCTGCGTTGATGAGTCCTTGATTAAGTTTTCTGGCTGCTTGTCATTCAAACAGTACCTTCCCAGCAAGCGTGCCAGATACGGGGTCAAGATGTATAAGCTATGTGACAGGGCCACAGGCTATACATGTAGTTTTATGGTTTACGAGGGCAAAGATAGTCACATAGAGACGACAAACTGCCCTGACTACATAAGGAGTGCTGGCAAGATTGTGTGGGACTTGGTGTCACCCTTATTCGGAAAGGGGTACCACTTGTACGTGGACAATTATTACACGAGCCTGCCACTGTTTAGTCACTTGTTTGATCAGCAGATTGGAGCATGTGGCACTGTGCGATCTAATCACCGGGGCTTTCCCCAGTGGCTTGTAGATTCCTGTCTTAGGCTGGGGGAGAGAGCCTGCTTGCAGTGTAATAACTTGCGTGCTATGAGGTGGAGGGATAATAAGAATGTTTTCGTTCTTACCTCCCTTCGTGCAGACACGACGGTCCAAATTACTACGACGACTTGTGTTGTGGAGAAACCCCTCTGTGTCCAAGAATATAACCAAAATATGGGAGGGGTGGACCTCAATGACCAGTTGCTGGCGCGGGAACCTAGTTGCCCATAAGGCCAGACACTGGTACAAAAAAGTCTCTGTTTATTTATTTCAATTGGCTTTGCTGAACGCTCATGTGCTATACAGAGCTTCAGGACGGACTGGATCCTTCCTTAAATTCCAGGAAGAGATTGTCAGAGCCCTTCTGTATCCAGACGGTGCTCCACCTCACTTTCCCCAACAAAATGCAGTAAGCCGGCTGCATGAGAGGCATTTTCCTTATGTCCTTCCGCGTACCCCTACCCAACGAGCCCCCCAAAGAAAATGTTGTGTCTGCAGAAAGCACGGATATAGGCGTGACACCCGTTATTATTGTCCCCGCTGTCCTGACAATCCTAGTCTTTGCATTGGTGAATGTTTTAAACACTACCATACACTAGTTGAGTTTTAGCATAGGGTACAGCATTGCACAGACTAGGCACATGTTCACAAGGTCTCTCAAGATGCCATCACATTTTGAGAGCCCCAAACCGCTGGAACCATTACAACAGTTACGTTACATAAAAGCCATGACTTCAGTGCTGTCGGAGGTGATTTCACCACCACAGTTAAAAATAAGAGCATATATGCCGAAGCATGGGGGCAGCAGGGGCGGAGGAGCGATTTGATCCTACCTTTTGCGGAAGGATGCCCCCATGCTTAGGTATATATATATATTTTAGGCGCAGGTTGCGTTAAAAAAATATTTTTTACTATGTTTTTTTTTTGTATTTGCTTTGCAGGTATGGTATGTCTTAAGCCCCATACACACGCTCGGACAATCCGCGGACCAGGTCGGTCGGACTTTGTCCGACGTACTTTGTCCGATGTTGGCGTTGCGTACACACGGTCGGACTACGTTGTCGGAATATCCGGTCCGGAAGAACGTCGTGACGTAAGTCGTCGTCCACGAGATTACAAAAGGGAAGTTCAGCACCACGTCAGGCACCCGTTGGGCTCCTTCTGCTGATCCCGTGTTTATCGAGAGTTAGTGGAAGTTTGGTGACTTAAGATTCGCGCTTCTCAGTTTTCTGACTCAGATCGTTACTGCTCTTCAGTTTGTGCTTGTCGTGCGTATCTGTTTATTAGTGCGTGTAGTCAGTTTGCATTTGTTGGTCATTGCGGCCTATATCTTGATATAGGACGCTTTGATTTGCACTGCTTATTGTCTGCTCGTTGCTGGTATTCACTTCGTTCTTTCAGGCCTTGCTGTTTATCGGTGCTTTCTGTTTGTCCGTTCTGACCAGCCGACCTTTTGTGACCTTCTGAGCGATGTTTCCCGTGCGTACTCGTCGCCGAGTTCGTGCTGTACGCGGAATTGGTGTCGGGCTTTTAGCTTTGACCCAAGACCCGTCCATGAACAGAGTGACGAGGAGTATGTGGACCAAGAATTGGTTGCTTCAGCGTGACCAGTTCTCGCACATGCCTTTGCTTCGTGAGATCCGGGAGAATAATCCTGATGATTTCAGGAACTTTCTCAGGATGACGGACCCCGATTTTCACCGTCTTTTGGCTTTGCTGACCCCCTTTATCAGCCGGCAGGATACCTGCATGAGACAAGCCATTACTCCGGAGCAGAGGCTTGTTGCCACGTTGAGGTACTTGGCGACAGGGAGAAGTCTTCAGGATTTGAAGTTCTCTTCAGGTATCTCTCCCCAGGCCCTGGGAATCATTATTCCAGAGACCTGTTCTGCCATCATTCAGGTCCTGCAGGAGGACTATATTAAGGTAACATTTCTACTTTACTATTCCCTTCTATGTATGCTCTGTTTGCTAATGTCTTCTATTTTTGACCTCCTTCCCTAATTACCATGATTGCAATATGTTCTAATATGCTGTGCCCCTTTTCTCCTTCATGCATTTTTCCCTTCACTTACCTCCCCAGCATGCTCTTCTGCCCCAATAGACACCTATGGCCTAGTCACTTAAGCAATGTCTTTTGTCTGCTGCATAGTATTGTTTGCCCCAAAACACCCCCTAAAATATGCACAAATGTTTGCTGTGTGGTTTACTTCATGTAGAGCCCCTTTTTTTTTTCTTTTGGTGGGGGGGGGGGGGCAAACTCATTAGGAACCCCCTCCCCCAACTGCTCTGTCAGATGGTACCAATCCTTTATCTGCTGGCTTTCCCAAGGTCCATACACACTATATACCTACCTCTTTATAGTGGGCATCTTTAGGGATGAATTCAGCAAAGCATGTAGTGCAAGGGGCTGCCTCCATACATTCCATTTCCTATTTTTTTGTCTTCTTTCCCTCCTATTAGCTTGCTTGGTAATTTAATAATGTCACACTGTGCCTGCCTTTTTTTTTTGGGGGGGGGGGGGGGTTTGAAATGTTATTTGATCTTTCCTGTGGCCTGCCAATAGTGTTAAGTACAGAGGGTCTGGCCAAACTAGCCCACATTATTGAGCCATTTGCCAATCAATGAAGTGCAGAGGGTTAGCTGTCCCCCCCCCCCCAAAACCCTAGTTATTGCCAATGTCCCATCAGAAGTGGGGGGATTGATGGGGGGGTGAGTAATCTGTGAAGGGGAGCCTCTACTTTTCTGTGCAAATACTTTCCAGCCTCCAATTTTATACAATGCTCTTGTTCCAAGATGTTGATTGTCTAATCTGCTTGCAATGTTTAGGTGCAAAGTGACTAATTTTTTTTTCTTGTTTCACTCCACAGTTCCCTTCCACGCCACAAGAATGGCAGACTGTGGCCTCCCACTTTGCCAGCCGTTGGGACTTTCCTAACTGCGGAGGGGCAATTGATGGGAAACACGTCCGCATCGTCCCACCGCCCAACTCGGGGTCCTACTATTATAATTATAAAGGGTTTAATAGTGTAGTGATGTTGGCGGTGGTGTCGGCAACATACGAGTTTATGTATGTGGACGTGGGGATGAACGGCCGGATATCGGATGGTGGGGCCATTACGCACACGGAGTTCTACTGGCGTCTCCAAAGTGGCAGTCTGTGCTTGCCACCTCCAGAGGAGAATGCCGAAGGACTCCCCTTCGTCTTTGTCGCAGATGAAGCGTTTGCGTTGACTCCCCATCTGATGAGGCCGTTCCCGATGAGGACCCTCACCCCGGACCAGAGGGTCTTCAACTACAGGCTGTCCAGAGCCAGAAGAGTTGTGGAGAACGCTTTTGGCATCCTGACCAGCCGCTTCCGCCTGTTCCTGACGGCATTTAACTTGGCGGAATACAAACTGAACCACATAGTTCTTGCCTGTTGCATATTGCACAACTTCCTCAAAAGACATAACAGGAACTATGTGGTGCCCGTTGGCCCAGATGTGGAGGGCCCTCCAAATGCCGAACTCACAGCCCTTCGAGTGGCACGTCCAGGCTTGCCCCCTCTAAATGCCCGTGTGGTCCGGGACCAATATATGGAGTACTTTGTGGGTAGGGGGGCCATTGCTCTGCCTGACGATGTGTGAGAGGCATTTTTTAATAAATCTGATATTTTAACCAACCTATGATTTCTTGTCATTTCAGTGTTCTTTTTAGCTTATTTTACTTTGACATTTTTTCCCTTTGCCTTCGACAGTGGGAATGCACTTTCTGGGCAAAAGGAGGTAACAGTCTCTTCTTCCCAAAAAGATTATTCTCATGTTGTGTGTTTGCTACCTAATCTTTGGTCTAGAGAAGGTTTGTACTGCATAACTGACACCAAAAATACTCCTTTTCATCACCAGGTCTGACATGTGTGTATTCTCCAAAATGCTGTGCTCCGTGTTTTCGTACAAAGCACTGTAGGTGTCATTTACATAAGTCAAATCCGCTATGCTCTACAAGTGCATTGAAAAAGTTCCCAGGGAAAGAAAATTGGAGTGCAAAGTGGATTTGCCTTTAGTAAATAACACCCATTGCCCCCCATATCCTTTTCATTTTACATACATAATGCATTGTGTTTTTTAAATAAGGAAGCCACACATTTAGAAAAATAAAAGTTTACTAGGAAAACATTCCCAAGTGCGTTTACAATCTTCACGCCAAAACTGACAACATCTTGGTTATTTACAACATTGTTTACAAACATTCCGCAATTGGTAAAACCAGGCATGGAGCAAAACAGAACCTAGGAACTTGGAAAGTTCAACTTTGTAAAGTGAAGACAAGATCAGACATGACTATATGTTCAAAGTGTGTTTGATCTTGCCTTCATCACATGGGGGGGTCACCCCCGAAAAGTGGAAATTTGGAACATGCGCACAATTTGGGACTGAAAATGGTCATTAGATGGTAAAACACATGCCTAGAAGCTTCAAAAGTGCCATTTTCCATCATGGGGATGAATGGACGTTTTTTGGGGGTGCAACCCCTTCACCACAACCACTTTCGTAGTTCGTAAAGTGTTTGCACCCCCAAAAAAACGTTGCCATTCATCCACCATGGTGGGAGCTAGCACATGTGGACACAATGTGTGCATGTTCTAAATTTCAGACAGTTTTTAAGTTGCAAATGTGTTCAGAAGCTGGCACAAATGTGTGTTAATTACTTGGTGCGTTTTCATATTTTTCCTAAAACATCAATGATGTTCTTCAATTTTTGTTGAACATCATTGATGTTTTGCTTTATGTAATCTAGATCTCGATTGCAGACCATTATCTCTCCGATGAGTACGTGGGCACTCTCTGTGGTAAAGTGCGATTTTTCTTCCACAACATCCACGTCACCTAAAAACCACAAACAAACAAAAATGGGGTGTTGGAAATGAGGCAGCCATACATGGATTAGCTTACCAGTAGCTGTGTTCTCCCACACTCACCTGTTGTGGTGACAATTTCTCCAAGTTCGATGATCTCTCCTTCCTCCTCCTCCTCCTCCTCTGCTTCTGCTCTTTCCCCTTTTTTGGGAGGTGTTGGTTTGGGGGTTTCCTCAGACGGCCCAAGTTTTCGCTCCCCTATGAGAATGTCCAAAAGGAAGATTTAGCAACACAAGCTATTGAGGGCAGAAATAGGAAATGACAAACATTGCTTGAAAGTGACGGACACTATTTTAGTTTGGCCAGTTACAAATGTCAACTACATGAATGAAGTCACTTTGTAAAGGTGCTAAACTGACTAGCTTTTTGGTAGAAGTTTGTGTGATGGAGACCCCCCTCTAGTATCCACTGGAGCACATGTGTGGAAAAGCATAATAAAAAGGGGGTTTGGGTGTCCCAGCACTAGTGCTCTAGAGTCCAGATGGGTAAACAGCTACTGAGTGACCTCTCCTTTACATTGAATAAATTGGCTTTACATTCTTGATGACATTTCTAGTGAGAACAAACTTCCTTTCCCCCAAAAAAACACCAAACATCGTATTATAAGTGGCCGAACGATCGAGGTTGCGTACGATCGAATGCACACACACGACCATGACAGTGGCAGAAAGATCGAGGCTGAGTACGATCGAATGCACAGACGAACCTGAAAGTGGCCATTTTGGAATGTACAACTTGGTAAAAATCAAAACACAATGGAGCAGTATGCAAGCAAGAAATCAAACACAAAACACAACTACTTACTTTTTTGAAGAATTCTCTTGATCTTTCTGTACTGATTGGCCTCCCTCAGTTTCAGGTCTGACCAGCGTTTCCTGAGTTGCTCCTTGGATCGTTGTACCCCAAAATTATTGTACAGCCTTCTCACAACTTTAGACATGATCTTGGCCTTGCGGACATTGGGGTTGAGGTAAGGCCCATACTTCCCATCATAGTCGCTCCTCTTTAATATGTCCACCATCTCCAACATTTCTCCAAATGACATATTGGAGGCCTTGAATTTCAGGCTCCGGGATCGGGACGTTTCTGCCTCCGGACTTTCCTCGTCCTCCTCCTCGTTGGTGGGATATTTGTGGCGCACCTGCTGTGTCCCCGCCATGTGCTCTCCCCACTACGCCGTAAAGAGAAGGGGTGGGGAATAGACGAGAAAGATCGTCAGGGGCGGGCGGAGTTTGAAGCATGCGCAGTGTATATAAAACGTCACACGCCTGTGTCGTAGCCACGATCTGGGAGACGAGGGGAGAGAAAACTCACACGAGACGATCGCTACAAACGAAGGTACAATTTAACGTTGGTACATAACTAGCCTAGACTGATTTGAACTTGAGGCTTCTTTATGGAGAAGATTAGGAGAGTTTAGCCTGACATAATTTATAGGGTTTGGTGTGTTGTTGTGTCTTGCAGAGATTGATATGAAGGGATTCAACGACATGAGTTTTCTCCCCCTCTTCATTGCCAAATACAGGGATTTTCCCATATTGTGGCAGGGTATACACCCACATTACACCAACAAACCAAAGAGGCACGCAGCCCTGGAGGAACTTGTGGAATTTGTCAAGCCAAGGTTCCCCACGGCAACTGTTGATGATATTAGAAAGAAAATTGGCAGCCTGAGGAGTGCGTATATCAGGGAGCGGAAGAAGGTCGTGAAGTCTGAGGAAACTGCAACTTCAGCAGATGAGGTCTATGTCCCCAAGCTCTGGTACTATCAGAGTCTCCATTTTCTGAAGGACCAGGCTGATGTCACGGAGCCAACCTCAACTCCTCCTTCCACGCTTCCTTGCACGCAGCCCACCCCTGATGAGGCTTCCGAGGAGCAACCTGGGCCTTCCAGTCTGGAAGAGGTGGAGGAGCCCAGCTTGTTCCAGGTATAGTAGTTTTGTTACCATTTATGGGAATAATGAATGATGTTCACTTAATTCAGGATCGCCAATTGCTTAGTTCCTAACGTGTTTGACATATCAACAGACAGTGGTGTGGGAGACATTTGGGGCCAGAATCTAAACTGCAGGGCTGAGAATTGTATGGTTTTCTATTTGTAAACATTTTGCACCAGTCACTAGATGAGAATTGTGTGTGTTTGATGAACAAATAACTGAAACTATGTCCCTTTTTCCTACACAGGAAGACCTCAGCCAGGAGGTGGCTGTGGAAGGTGGCAGTCAGGAGGAGGCAGGGGTTAGTGGCAGCCACCAGCTGGGTAGTGGCAGCCAAGAGGGGGCTAGGCCTCGGAGCCTGACTGACACCCAAACCCCTCCCCTCCGCCCTCCGTACAAAAGGGCGAGAAGGGGGGGTTATGCGGCACAGTCAGCGCTCCGGATGATCAGAGAGGCTTCAGACTCCCTACATGCCACACCCGCCGACGAGGAGACCTTTGGCTCGGTGGTTGTCACAAAAATGATGGGTATGGAGGTGGGGCAACGCAACATGTGTGAGGGGCTCATCCTCCATGTCCTAAATAAGGGTAGGGCTGGGGAGATGACCCCAGTCACACATGTTTGCCATAGTTACCATGCTCCGCCTCCTCCTCCTCCTCCTCCTCCTTCTGCCACCCCACCAGCACGACAGCCACAGCGTGGAAGGAAGCGTGGAAGGAAGACCTGAGAGTGACGACCTGCAATCAGTCTGGTGTGAGAGAAGATGGAGCCTCTTGTAGTACCAGAGCCGGGGGACCTAGATGGCATCTGCTGCAGTTCCGGATACTTTGGACTTCACGACCAGATTGCACTCCCCTTAATATACGTACTCCTCAGGCCCCCAATTTTCTACGCTTGGACAATGATGGTTGCCGTGGGGGGCAAGACTTTGCAAATTCCCCAAGTTTCACCATGGCTGCGTTCCTCTTTGGTTTGTTGGTGTGACCTAAATAAAGGTTTTTTTGATTTGAAATAATCATTGACTATTGTGTTTTACTTTGCTACAATGACAGTTTTTCTTTGAGTAGGCTGGTACATTTCACTAATCCTAAAGTAGAATTAACAAGGGGCAACAACAACAAACAACCTCCTAGTAAATTTAAGCAAAAAATACAAATGTAAATAATGTGTTTTTGGTAATTTGAGACACACAACCCCCCTCCAAAAAAAAAAAAAAAAAAACATTCAAATATGTATTCCCCCCCAAAAAAAAAAAAAAGACAAATCATGGTAAAAAAATAACAAAGATTCTTTTCCGTTCAGAGTAAAAATAAACATGTAGTGTATAAATGCTGCAAAGTAATAAAGAAGTAAGTTTGTGAGAAGTGCGGGTGAATAGGAGCAGCTAAAAGATGTCATTCTTGTTGCATTGTAAAGAAAAAGAGAATGCGCTGCATTAAAGACATTTTAACATTGCAGCGTGACGAATGTGCTGTGTCGATTAGGAAAGGTAGTTTTACCTGACCGAGCGCTTCCGTCACAGAATTTCTTCTGAGCATGCGTAGCACTTTGTCCGTCGGACAAGCGTACACACGCTCGGATTTGGTGTGATCGGACCGGGTTGACGGCAAATCTTTCCAGCAGGAGATAAGACTTTGTCCGACGGACAAACCGACGAACACTGTCCGATTGGTGCATACACACAGTCTGATTTTTCAACAACCTTGTCCGATCGGACCAAATTGATGAAAAAGTCCGACCGTGTGTATGGGGCTTTACTGTTATACTGTAATGTTACTTTGTTTTATTGTTAACCATCATTTGCTTAGCAGGTACGCCATTCAGCTGCAGCGCGGATGTATTTATCTTGACAGCAACGGCGTTTGCTCCCACGATACAGCAACGTACTGGTATGATGCTGGACTTTGAGTGGTTATACCAGAATGATGCCGGTGGGTTTAGGTATCATCTTGGTATCATTCTTTTCAGCCAGCGGTCGGCTTTCATGTAAAAGCAATCTTAGTGGCTAATTAGCCTCTAGACTTCTTTTACAAGCAGTGGGAGGGAATGCCCCCCTCCCACCGTCTTCCATGGTTTTCTCTGGCTCTCCTGTCCCAACAGGGAACCTAAGAATGCAGCCGGTGGTTCCGCCAGCTTACCATAGAGCTGATCAGAGACCAGAATGGCTCCAATCAACTCTATGGCCTAATAAACCAGAAGCTACGAGCATTTCATGACTTAGCTTTCGCCGGATATAAACAGCGCCATTGGGAAATTGGGAAAGCATTTTATCACACCGATCTTAGTGTGGTCAGATGCTTTGAGGGCAGAGGAGATATCTAGGGTCTAAAAGACCACATTCTTTTCAAAAAAGAGTACCTGTCACTACCTATTGCTATCATAGATAACAATAAAAATGATAAAAAATATATATAAATAAAAGGAACAGTTTAAAAATAAAATAAAAAAGCAAAATAAATAATAAAAAAAGCACCAAACATTTGGGCAATATAGTGTGTTTTAGTGCATTAAAGTTTTAAAAAGTGTGTTTTTTCCAAAAAAAATGCGTTTGAAAAATCGCTGCGCAAATACTGAGTGAAAAAAATATATGAAACACCCACCATTTTAATCTGTAGGGCCTTTGCTTTAAAAAATATATAATGTTTGAGGGTTCAAAGTAATTTTCTTGCAAAAAAAATAATTTCTTCACGTAAACAAAAAGTGTCAGAAAGGGCTTTGTCTTCAAGTGGTTAGAAGAGTGGGTGATGTGTGACATAAGCTTCTAAATGTTGTGCATAAAATGCCAGGAGCCCTAAGAGTCTCCGCACCTCCCTCCAAGCAATTACCGTGTCCCTTATGAGAACATTCGTTTTAAGGTGTGGAGGCAAAGCCTGCAGGGTGGAGTGGAGAACAGCTGCAAATGACCCCATTTTGGAAAGTAGACACCCCAATCTATTTGCTTAGAGGCATGTCGAGTCCATGGAATATTTTATGTTTTGACACAAGTTGCGGGAAAAATATATATATTTTTTTTTTGTCAGTTTGTCATTTTGTCATTTTCCCGCAACTTGTGGCAACATATTAAATATTCCATGGACTCAACATGCCTCTCAGCAAATAGCTTGGGGTGTCTACTTTCCAAAATGGGGTCATTTTTGGGGGGGGGGGGGGTTGTGCCGTCTTGCCATTTTATGGCCTTCAAAACTGTGATAGGTAGTGAGGAGTGAAATCAAAAATTACGCCCTTCGAAATCCTGAAGGAGGTGCTTGGCTTTCGGGGCCCCGTACGCGGCTAGGCTCCCAAAAAGTCCCACACATGTGGTATCCCCGTACTCAGGAGAAGAAGCAAAATGTATTTTGGGGTGCCATTTCACATAACCATGGCATGTGTGAGCAATATATCATTTAGTGACAACTTTGGGCAAAAAATAAAAAAAGTTTGTAATTTTCCCGCAACTTGTGCCAAAATATATACTATTGCATGGACTCAACATGCCTCTCAGCAAATAGCTTGGGTTGTCTACTTTCAAAAATGGGGTCATTTGGCTGGGTTTTGTGTCATCTTGCCATTTTATGGCCTTCAAAACTGTGATAGGTAGTGAGGAGTGAAATCAAAAATTCGCCCTTCGAAATCCTGAAGGCGGTGCTTGGTTTTCGGGGGCTCTGCACGCGGTCTGTAATATTTAATTCCACATATACCCATGGCATGTGTGAGCAATATATCATTTAGTGACAACTTTTTGTAACATTTTTATTTATTTTATTTTCATTATTCAATCACTTGGGACAAAAAAATTAAATATTCAATGGGCTCAACATGCCTCTTAGCAATTTCCTTAGGGTGTCTACTTTCCAAAATGGGGTCATTTGGGGGGGGGGGGGGTTGTACTGCCCTGCCATTTTATCACCTCAGAAAATGAGATAGGCAGTCATAAACTAAAAGCTGCGTAAATTCCAGAAAATGTACCCTAGTTTTTAGACGCTATAACTTTTGCTCAAACCAATAAATATATACTTATTGACATTTTTTTTTTTTTACCAAAGACATGGCTGAATACATTTTGGCTTACATGTATGACTAAAATTTAGTTTATTGGATTTTTCTTATAACAAAAAGTAGAAAATATAATTTTTTTCAAAATTTTCGGTATTTTTCAATTTATATCGCAAAAAATTAAATTTGCAGATGCAATCAAATACCATCAAAAGAAAGTTGGTCCGTTCGCACAGCCAACAAAAGTCCGATGAAAGCTTTATTTGTGGGAAGGAAAGGACGCAAATTTCGTTTGGGTATAACATTGCATGACCGCGCAATTACCAGTGAAAAATAAGTGACCCCAGACAAAAGACCAGTTAAACCAGTGCAGTGCCAAATTGTAAAAAGCCCTCTGGTCTTAAGGCTGCAAAATGGTCCGGTCTGAAAGTAGTTAAATAGGACTCCCCCCTCGTGTAAAACACAGGTGAGGACGACGTCAGGGGAACATCTAAAATCACATGAAATCATTTAGAACTTTGGCTACTACATGCTGAGAGCAACAACGACATAGACATACTCAGACATCATAGCCAGTCAAAAGAAGGAAAAGGGAACGTGGGAGGGACCAAAAGAAAATAATCTATGTCTAAATAAACATCCCATCTAACGTCCCTGTCTGGCCCTATAAACACTCTATATGAATTACAGAAATAAGAACGACACATGATAAAGGCAATCAATTATTGAATAAAATGCTAAATTCATAGAATTAAATTATATTGTTGAAAACCACAAACAAAATGTGTCAACATAAAATTGTTATAAAAGAAAAAAGGAAAAAGATTTGTGGACAAAGAAACAAATAGAAAAAATTTAAAAAACACACACACATAGTATGTCTCAATTACTAAATTAATTTGTAACATGTGTGTATTAAAACAAACATTGTCTGAATGGACAAGTGTACATCTCAAAATATGAAAATAAATGTTGATTTAATATAATTTCCTTTCATTCCAATAAAATTTGATTTGAGAACTGGATAGAAACAGAGCTACCATGAAACATGATGTCCACATAGAAGCATGCATAAGGGTAGGAATATGGACCGATATATACACAAAATATGTGAAAACGCATAGGGAGTGCATAAAGCTGCATGGGAAATGCATGAAAAATTGCATAAAAATTGCAACAAAAAAAATTGCATAGTTACATAGTAGGTGAGGTTGAAAAAAGATACCATCAAGTCCAACCTATGTGTGTGATTAAATGTCAGTATTACATTGTATATCCCTGTATGTTGTGGTCATTCAGGAGCTTATCTAATAGTTTTTTGAAACTATCCATGCCCCCTGCTGAGACCACCGCCTGTGGAAAGGAATTCCACATCCTTGCCGCTCTTACAGTAAATAACCCTCTACGTAGTTTAAGGTTAAACCTCTTTTCTTTCTAATTTCAACGAGTGGCCATGTGTCTTGTTAAACTCCCTTCCGCAAAAAAGTTTTATCCCTATTGTGGGGTCACCAGTATGGTATTTGTAAATTTAAATCATATCCCCTCTCAAGCGTCTCTTCTCCAGAGAGAATAAGTTCAGTGCTTGCAACCTTTCTTCATTAGACATGTGCAATTCGTTTAGTTTTTTTTCGCTTTCCGTTAAAATTCGTTATATTCGTTCATTCGTTATCGTACGAATGAACAAATGATTCGCTAAAAATTTTAACGAATAATGAATGTTCGAATCGAACGAATATGAAAAACAACGAAAATCCGAAATAACCAAATTAGAAACAACAAAACTACGAAAGAAGAAAATCCGAAAAACTAAAACAGGAACAACGAAAATCAAAATGAACGAAAAAATTCGTACATTCGTAACTTTTTTTTTTTGTTGAATTGGTAATTTTCCGTGTCCCTTACAATGGTGCTGCTTAACGTGCTTCGAATGTATTGAACGAAAAAATTCGTTCAATACATTCGTAACTTTTTTTTTTTTTTTTGCGATTCGTCATTTTCCGTGACTCTTACAATGGCGCTACTTAACGTGCTTCGAATGGATTGAACGAAAAAATTCGTACATTCGTAACTTTTTTTTTCGATTCGTAATTTTCCGTGTCTCTTAAAATGTAATAATAGCATACACATTACATAAAATTATGAATTATACTCCGATTACGAATCTACGAAAACAATGTTACGAAAGTATGAATAAATCAATCTAACGAAAGTACGAATGTAACTAAATCTACGAAAATACGAATGCATCCGAATTTCTAATAAACGAAAATTAAACTAACAGAAAAACGAATCAACGAAAAAATAACTCTTACGAAAATACGAATCATTACGAATACGAACACTGACGACTTACGAATTTACGAATCGTTACGAATACGAACACAGACAACTTACGAAATTACGAATTGTTACGAATCAACGGAAACGAACAGAAACTAAACGAAAATATTTTTTTTTCTATTGTACACATGTCTATTCTTCATAACTAATGTTTTCCAGACCCTTTATTAGCTTTGTTACCCTTCTTTGTACTCGCTCCATTTCCAGTACATCATTCCTGAGGACTGGTGCCCAGAACTGGACAGCATACTCCAGGTGCGGCCAGACCAGAGTCTTGGTATCTCAAAGTTCATACCTTTTGTGGATGTGAGTGTGCAGATGGAAGATCCAATATACCTCTCTACGACACAATGACCGATAAACATCGCCCCCTCTACTGGGTACCCTGATCTTGTCTATAATTTGGACTTTTCAGCTTGACTTGTTACCTTCATGGAAAAGATTGAAGTGCTTCCCAACATTTGTGGTTTTGTTCTTATCATTGCTGTACAAATGCTCATAAAATCTGTCTCCTAAAGGTCTTATGGTTCTCCCCATGTACTGTACGTTGCAAGAACTGCATGTGATAAGGTACAACACATAACTGGTATTGTAAAAGAAGTCTATGATACACTCCTTTCCAGTGACGTCAGAGTGGAATGCATTGCCTCCAAGAACATATGGACAGCAAGGGCATTCAGTAGAACCACACTTATAGTTACCTTTACAGTGCGACCAAGTGAGGGATCTCACGGGTTTATTGTTAAAAAAGGTTGGGGACAATTATCTGCCCAGACTGAGTGCTCGACAAGAAACTATGTTGAACCCGTTTGTAAAATGTTAGCACAGGCATCATCCACATACAGAATCGGTAAATACTTAATATTTTTTTTTAATGGAATCAAATTCTGTACTGTATGGCCAGGCACTGATGTGGGATAAGAAGGCCTGGCTCACAGTCTCTGCTCTAATTCATCCCAAAGGTGTTCTATCGGGTTGAGGTCAGGACTCTGTGCAGCCCAATCAAGTTCCTTCACCCTAAACTCGCTCATTTATGTCTTTATGGACCTTGCTTTGTCCACTGGTACAAATCATTTGGTGGAGGGGGGATTATAGTGTGGTTTTTTTTTCAGGGGTTGGGCTTGGCCCCTTTAGTTCCAGTGAAGAGAACTCTTATGCCGCATACAGACGATCCAGATTTTCCGACAACAAAAACCGTGGATTTTTTCCCGACGGATGTTGGCTCAAACTTGTCTTGCATACACACGGTCACACAACACGGTGTACAACACTTACGATGGCTCTTCTGCTTGATTCCAAGCATGCGTGGAATTTTGTGCATCGGAATTGTCTACACATGCTCGGAATTTACGACAACGGATTTTGTTGTCGTAAAATTTGAGATTCAGCTCTCAAACAGCTGTTGTCCCGCACCTGTGACAGACAGAACGCCGGTCCAATGCCAGGGAGCATTCTGTCTGTCACAAGTGCGCGTTCAGGAGGGCGGAGCTGTGTGTGAAGGCGCACGGACTGCAAATGTAATGTAAGCTGATACAGCGGGCAAACCCCGCTCTGTGAACAAGCCGGTTCTCTTCCTCCACAATGATCCACCCAATAGAAACCTATGCCATCTCAACCCTTCTCTACTCTGCTACTGACCACCTCTATGAAAAAATCGCACCCCTGTCCTTCACCAACCTAGCCACTTCTGTCTACAACACTTCTCTTCTAGCCTCACTGGACACACTGGCCCCCCTCACTACACACAGAATCAGGCCCCATCCCCTTCAACCTTGGCAAATAGATGACACTAGAAGTCTGAAAAAACAGCTCTTGAGCACCTGCGGCGCAAGACGAAGTCCCAGAAAGATTTCAGCCAGTATAAATCTGCCCTCCAAAAATACAATTCCTGCCTCCTCACTGTCAAGCAGACCTATTTTATCTCTCTCAATAACACCTTAACATCCCGTCACTGTCAACTCTTCTCTCCCTTCAACTCTCTACTTCGTCCTCCACTTTCTCCACCCACCAACTCACTCGCTGCCCAGGAGATCGTCAATCACTTCAAACAGAAGATTGATACAATTTGCGAGGAGATCTCTACTGTTCAGATACCCTCCACGTTTTACACTTCATGCCCACAGGTACAATCATTATTTTCCTCTTTCAACCCCACCACCATAGACAAGGTTGCTAAACTACTTGCTAACGCCCATCTTACCACCTGCCCTCTGGATCCTGGTGCCTCACAAATGCTACTTTCACCCTCTGGCTCTATTCTACCCTCTCTAAGGCCCCTTTCACACTGGGGCGTTTTTCAGGCGGTACAGCGCTAAAAATAGCGCCTGTACACCGCCTGAAAAATCCGGCCCCATTCACTCCAGTGTGAAAGCCGGCGGGCTTTCACACTGGAGCGGTGCGCTAGCAGGACGGTAAAAAAAGTCCTGCTAGCAGCATCTTTGGAGCGGTATAGGAGCGGTGTATTCACCGCTCCTATACCGCTCCTACCCATTGGTAATACCGCAGCAATACCGCCGCAAAGCGCCGATACGGGGGATTTTAACCCTTTTTTCGGCCACTCGCGAGCGGCCGAATACCGCGGCTAAAACGACAGTAAAGCAGCGCTAAATATAGCGCTGCTTTACCGTCGCCGCGGCTCCCGCCCCAGTGTGAAAAGGGCCTAACCCACATGTTCAATCTCTCCCTCACTATGTCCTATCTCCTTGCTCCCCTTTTTATCCAAACTACTTGAATTTCTGGTCTACAACAGACTGAGCGACCACCTTGCTGATAATAGCCTTCTTGATAGCCTTCAGTCTGGATTTCGTCCTCAACACTCCACAGAAACTCCTCTCCTAAAACTAACAATGGACACTATTCTGTATTCCTACTCCTGGACCTCTCTGCTGCCTTTGATACAGTTGATCAAAAAACCCCACGCCTTTGGTCTCTGTGACCGTACTCTTCGCTGGTTCTCTTCCTACTTATCCAACCTTTATGCCACGTACACATGATCAGACTTTTCGGCCGGACTATCCGCCGGAGTTTTAGCGTAAGTCCGCGGAACTTTTGAAATAAACGGACTTGCCTCACACATGGAGTAAAGTCGTTCATTTAGAACGTGACTCCAGGTAGACGGGACTAGCGAAGGAAGTCAATGCCGCCACGCTAGCCCTGTCACTTGGTATGGATTTAAAGGGGAATCCCTACGGCAAAAAAACAGGGTGGGGGTCCCCCCCAAATCCACATCAGACCCCTATCCAAGCACGCAGCCCGGTCAGGAAAGGGGGTGGGGACGAGCAAGCGCCCCCCTCCTGAGCCGTACCAGGCCTGGACGACGTGTGTCGGCAAGTCTGTTCATTTCAAAAGTCCCGCGGACTAGCACACAGATGGCGGGATTGTCCTCTGGACTGCTGAATCCAGCGGACAATTTTAAGTCAAAACTTCTAACTAAGTCCGCCGGATTTTTGGGAAGGAAAAGTCCGCCGGAGCCCCGCGCACGGTCGGATTGTCCGGCGGACTCTCCGATCATATGTATGCGGCTTTAGCGTTATTTACAATTCTACTTCCTCCTCTCCTCTTCCTTTCTCTGTTGGGGTCCCCAAGATTCTGTTCTTGAACCTCTCCTATTTTCAATCTACACCTCCTGGGCCATCTCTACACTGACAACACTTAAATCTATTTCTCTACTCCTTCAGCCCCCTCATGTATCACTAATTTACTATCAGATATATAAAGCTGGATGTCACACCACTTCCTCAAACTTAATCTATCAAAATACAAACTTCTCCTGTTTCCTCCCCCACATACCTCTTCCCCTGATCTCTCTGTCAAAATTGATGGCACAACTATAAGCCTATCCACGCATGCCAAGGTCCTAGGTGTAATCCTGGACTCTGAACTCTCCTTTAAGCCCCACGTCCAATCACTGTCCAAATGTTGCCGCCTCCACCTCTGCAACATCTCCAAAATACATCCCTTTCTACCAATAACACAACAAAGCTCTTAATTCACTCCCTGGTCATTTCTCACCTCGACTACTGCAACTCCCTCCTCATTGACTTACCTCTACATAGTCTATCCCCCTTCAATCCATCATGAATGCTGCTGCAAGACTCATCTACTTTACCAATCGCTGTGTCTGCTACGCCTCTCTGTTAATCCCTCTACTGGCTTCCGCTCACCCAACAAATTAAATTTAAAATACTAACAACTACTTACAAAGCCATTCACAACTCTGCCCCCAGCTACATCACTGACCTAGTCTCAAAATACCAACCTAATTGTTCTCTTCATTCTTCTCAAGATTTTCTGCTCTCTAGCTCCCTCATCACCTCCTCCCATGCATGCTTCCAGGACTTTTCCAGAGCCTCTCAAATCCTATGGAACTCCTTACCCCAATCTGTCCGATTATCTCCTACTCTATTAGCTTTTAGACAATCCCAGAAAACCCTCCTCTTTAGAGAAGCCTATCCTACCCACACGTAACAACTTTATTTAAATTTTCTCCATCTGATCACCCCCCATAGCTGTTACCTTTTGTACCACTTGACCCTCCCTTCTAGACTGTAAGCTCTAATGAACATGGCCCTCTAATCCCTCCTGTATTGAATTGTATTGTAACTGTACTGTTTGCCTCCATATTTTAAAGCACTGCACAAACTGTTGGCGCTATATAAACCCTGTATTATAATAATAAGTAATAATACTTTCTTTCAAAGCTTTCTGTATAGTTTATTTAGCATATATTATAAGGTGTTTAACCGGTTCCCGATCGCCTCACGTCGACATACAGGGGCAAAATGGCACCACTGCACGGATCGCCGTACCCGCGATGTTTGGATTCCTTACAGAACCGATCAGTCTTCAGGTCCAGGCCTAATTGGCTACTAACATGACTAATTAAATACTTCCCCTGCCTGTAAGTGTAAACGCAGACAAGTGATGTCATCTCCCATTGTGGAATTCTTTTCGGTTCCAGAGAGAGGAGAGGGGACATCTAACTGTGAGTTGCACTAACACCAGTACACGTAGGCACACCTTTCACCACCAGATCATCCCCTGGTCACCCCCCATTTAACTCCTTAACTCCCTGTCACAATGTCACCAAGTGCAGTTTTCAGATTTTTCACTGATCACTGTACTGGTGTCACTTGTGACTCTAATCAGTGTTAGGGTAGTTGGTAGTAGGCCCAGGTAGCTTTAGGGTACCCCCTAAACCCACCTAATAAAGTTTTAACCCCTTGATTGCCCCCCAGTTAACCCTTTCACCCCCTGTCACCAGTTTCACTAGTAGATATATTTTCTGATTGCCGTATTAATGTCACGGGTGACGCTAGTTAGCCAATTAGTTGGTTAGTTTCACCGTCAGCTTTTTATAGCATCAGGGTACCCCCATATATTACCTAATAAATATTTGAACCCCCTGATTGAACCCTAGTCACCCCTTTCACCCCCTGTCAACAGTGATCACCGCATTAGTGTCATGGCTGCGCTGGTTAGGTCGTTTTTTTTTTTTAAAGTGTCAGGGTATTCGCCGTATATTACCCAATAAAGGTTTAACCCCCGGACCATCTCAGTTAGATTTTAGTGTCAGTTAGGGTCAGCGTCAATCCCAGGCAGCGTCTGATTAGTGATTAGTGGTAGTAGCGCTAACACCCACGCACGCACCATACACCTCCCTTACTAGTATAGTGTCTGAACGGATCAGTATTTTTGATCTGATCAGATCTATACTAGCATCCCCAGTAATGTTCCCAAAAACACAGTGATAGTGGGATCAGCCCAGATACCTGTAGCTCCTGCATTTAGCCCCTCCGCCCAGCTCAGCACAGCCCACCCAAGTGCAGTATCAATCAATCACTGTAACTTACAAAATACAACACACATAACTGCAGCGTTCACAGAGTCAGGCCATATCCCTGCAAACAGTCCCTGGTAGCGATTGAAGCAGGCTCTGGCAGGCTCTGGCAATCAGGTGCTCTTTTTGCCTGTGAGTCGCACTAGTTGTACCTATAACTTTAGAGGCCACAATGTCCAATAGGAGTTACACTAGTGAAGAGGCCTACATGTTTCTAAGCATGACAGATGAGAGTGAAGAGGAAGTCACCCATCTGTTAGATTCAGGCTTAGAATACAAACCCGTAGACAGCAGCAGCACCCTGACAGATAGCTCTGATGATGAAGTAGTGGTCCCTGCTAAGGTCAGGCATGCCCGACCCCGTTCTTCTTCGGTTGTTGAGGTGCAAGAACCACAGGGCTCTCATATGGAGCAGAAAGCCAGAGCTAGTGCCGCTCATCCTTCTGGTGAACTGGCAAGCACCAGCAGCCTAGTACATCCCAGTCGTACATCCAACACTGCAGTATCAAGTGGTGACGTGGCAAGTCCCATAAGTGCAGTTCAAGCTTGTGCTGTAGTCTCCTGCAGCCACCAAGAAGGCAAATACAGGCCCGTCAAGCCCATAGTGCCCATCCTGCAGAATATGCCAATCCTAATTGGGAGCCCACCACTTCTGCAGCACCCATACTTCCCCCATTCACTGGCACTAGACATATCACGTTTGTACCATCTCCCCTCCCCTTCACCAAGAATAGCAGACCTCTTGGCATGCCTCACGGAGACCGTTTGTGTGTCATCATGTATACTGCTATATAGGAGTCTACTATTTACTTTGCAGCTTGACCACCAATTGGGTGTGAGCTGGCCAACATTTGGCATTAACTATACTTTCCTGTGCTTCTCCTGAAGAAGCAAGATCCATCTCAAGAAACGCACAGTTGCTCCAGATCAATGTTGGTATCTATATGGTGCCTCTGGATCCCACATATAAAGTTTTTTTAATTTGATTTCTATGTAACACTATTCATGCTCATCGATTGCGCAGTAAATGTATCTTAACCCCGTGTCCCGTGGGCACATTTATTTTCTTTGTGTTGTGCAGTTTTCGTTTTATGGTTCTTCTTTCTCTATTTTCTCTCCATTTTTTTTTTTTTTAACAGAAAAGTTTTTATTGAACAAATCAGTAGTACAATCCAGTCAGCTTCCGACAGTCAAATCTTGCATAGTTACATTATCAGTTGAAAATATCCAGATTTAGCATCCTACAAATCCATACCGAATATAATTCCTACCATTTCTCAACCAGTGATGATTCCCAATTATATTCCCAGCTAGATCCAGTCCAATACACCCCTAGGGTACTCGATTTCTCTTCCCTGGGGGGGGGGGGGGGGGGCTTAAGTAAGCACCCAAAAATGTGCAGAATGGCAAGATAGTAAGGCCATAGTGTAAAATACCTGAGTATATATAAGAGGCAGTGGGATAGTAAAACTGAGAATACTGCTGTATATGTTATATACATTATATTATTTTAACCTAGGACCAATACATGCATTTTTGCTATACCTCTGTGTATCAGAACAGAACCTCACAACACCCAACAGTGTTGTTAAAGTGCACAAATGTGGCTAAAAAATACTTACAAGCAATTGCTATATGATTTTTATAATTGCTCAGTTATTTTTACCACTATGTGCAACTATCATGTACAAGCTGTGCTTATGAATCCAGCAATATACCAATGATAATACAAGATTAGACTTCCACACCATTGCTGGTCACAGACAAATTCACCAACATAGCAAATGATTTGACTTAGTAATGAGTAGGTTCTGACTAAGTTACTGTGCTGACAGCAGGTTTTAAAATCTATTGCGTTAGATACGGGAGAAGGTGAATAGGACAGAATTACAGGAACAAGATTAATGATGGGTTCCTCAATGAACATACTGTTGCTGAGTTCTTTTAGTCATTTTATCAAGTCACTGACTTTCCTTTTCTTCATCACTTTGAGAACTATAATTTTATAACCTCAAATAAGCCTGTTTAAACAAATCTGTGTCAAGCAATGTGTCAACACTTCACCGACTGCAGGAAAATTAGTTTTGAAATGCTTTTTGTAAAGCAATCTTTTTTCTTAAAAGACACATTAAAGGGAGCATTTACTTTTACAACAAAGGAATGACAGGTACTCTTTCAATGCAAACAACCAATTTTTGAAAGAACAAAGAAATACAGCCTGTTTCATCAAGCTCTGTATGTTTCCCTTTACATATGTCAATATTTTTGTGTATTTTATCCATTATCATAAATTAGAATATATTTTATAATTATAATGATATGTAATAATCATTTATTAGCAGTATATGTATTAAGCGCATAGTTGCTTATTAATGTGGGATGATAGGATCTCATATCTGTGGGTTAGGGTGCAATATATATATTTTATTTGAATGGCTATTAAAGGTAACCATCCTCACATGTAATCTGTTTGCTTGTAATTAGTGTGTGTGACTAAAAGGTCAATGAGTTTCTGGACTCCTGACAGACCCTTGCATCTTTCATCCAGTGCTGCACTGACATTTCTAGATTCTGAGTCATGGGGAAAGCAAAAGAATTGTCAAAGGATCTGTGGTAAAAGGTAGTTGAACTGTATTAAACAGGAAAGGGATATAAAACAATATCCAAGGAATTGAGAATGTCAATCAGCAGTGTTCAAACTCTAATCAAGAAGTGGAAAATGAGGACTGGGAGGACAGGGCAGACTTCTCAGTCGATTACCAGTACTATAGAAGTGACGGACTACACCTAAATAAGGAGGGTGCTGATCAGCTGGGAGTAAAGATGGCCAAAAAGTTAGAGGATTTTTTAAACTAGGTGACGGGGGAGGGCCCAGAGGTAGAGATTATCAGCGCGGAACATATTCCAGAGGTTTAATTTTGGGGGCATTAGTGGTAGGTTGACTAAAGCACATAAACCCAAGGTAAGTATAGTAACAAGTCCTAGTTGCAATCTCAGAACACCAAATAAGAGGATAGTATGTGACCGGTCTAAACTACGTGGCATGTTCACCAATGCCAGGAGCCTGGCGGACAAGATGGGTGAACTAGAGATACTGTTGCACGAGGAGGATTTGGATTTTGTGGGAATTTTAGAGACCTGGTACAACAGCTCTCATGATTGGCAACCATTCATGGGTATACCCTTTATCGCAAGGATAGAGAGGGTAAAAAAGGGGGAGGGGTATGCCTATATATCAAGAATAATGTACAAGTGAATGTGAGAGATGACACCACTAAAGGGGGCTAGGGAGGAGGTGGAATCCTTATGGGTAGAGCTCCAAAGGGATGAAGCTAAGGGGAAAAAAATACTGGAAATATGCTATAGGCCCCCTAACCTGAGGGAGGTGGGGGATGCAGATCTCCTATCACAAGTTGGATTAGCAGCAAGGATGGGAATAGTTATCAAAATGGGGGATTTTAATTATCCAGACATAGATTGGGCGGTGGGAACACATTTGTCTTAGGCTCGCCAGTTCCTAAAGGTCTTCCAGGACAATTCATGGTTCAGATGGTAGACGCACAAACTAGAAATAAAGCGTTACTGGATCTACTGATTACCAACAATACAGACCTGATCAACGTATGTGGAAATACGGGGCAATTTAGGAACCAGCGATCACAGGTCAATTGGCTTCAGTATAAATCACACAAATAGGAAACGTAAGGGGAATACAAAGACACTGAATTTCAAAAGAGCCAACTTCCCTAAACTACGAACTTTGCTAGAAGGCATGAATTGGGATAAAATCTTAGGAAGAAAGAACATGGAGGAGAGATGGGTTTGTTTTAAGAGCATATTAAATAAGGGCATTAACCAATGCATCATATTGGGTAATAAATTTAAAAGAGCGAACACAAGTCCTGAATGGCTTAACTCCAATGTAAAAATGCATATAAAAGCAAAGGAGAAGGCCTTCAAAAAATACAAGGTTGAGGGATCATCCTCAGCATTCAGACTTTATAAAGAATGCAACAAGAAATGTGTAAGGTACCTGGTGGCGAGCCTGGCTTGACGGAAGGGGACCTCTCTTACGACTCTGGTTCAGGGTCCACTGGAATGGGGACAGGGGACCCGTGAGCACAGCGGAGTAGGAGTGTCCGTCCGGTGAGTCGGCTGGTGCAGGATGAAGCAGGGTGCTGGTGCTGGTCTTTAGATGGCAGGAACTGCAGGTGATGGCACAGCAGGCTCGGGGTCGGATGACCGAAGAGAGAGGTAGTCTCTGGAGCAGCAGCAGCGGAGGCAGATCCTGTGCGGGAGAGAGGCACACTCGGACGGCAGAGGTAGTCAGACAGGCCGGGTCACAGGGAAGGCAGATAGGCATAAACGGCAGGCAGACGGATGGTCAAGTGACAGGCAGAGGTTCGGCAACAGGTGGTAAGTCCTTTAGCAGAGTCAGGCAAGCCGGGGTCAAGGAGCAGAGAGGTCAGCGGGGTCAGACAGGCCGGGTCGGGTTCCAAGGATCACAGATAGGTACAGGCAGTTTAACACAGGAGACTCAGGTCAGAGCTGCAGACGAACAGCACCGCAGGGCTGCAGCTCTGATCCTTAAATAGGGGCACTGGCGCCAAACAGCGCTAAACGCGCACGTGCACGCGCAACGCCAACGCCCGCGCTGATGCCTGGAGAGCACGGGGGTGACCGTTTGCCTACGTAGAGGCAATCTGGGCCGCACAGAGCGGCCAGGACCCTGACATTGCCCCCCCACAAGGGGCAACCTCCGGGTGCCCAAAAGACTTTTCTTCTCTGGGTGTGCGGAAAAGAAGGCACGGATCAGTCTTCTGGCATGAAGGTTACTATCGGGTTCCCAGGAATTGTCCTCAGCCCCGTACCCCTTCCATTTAACCAAGAACTGTGTCTGCCCCTGCCGCCTCCTACAATCAATAATGGCCTCCACCTCGTATTCTTCACCGCCCTCAACAAGAACAGGACCAGGAGGTCCAGCTCCCCTGTCAGGAAAGGGGTCGGGTACAGCGGATTTCAACAGGGCCACATGAAACACCGGGTGTATCCTCATTGAGGTGGGCAACGACAGTTCGTAGGACACCTGGTTGATCCTCCTTTTCACAGGGAAGGGTCCTAGAAATTTGGGAGCGAGTTTCTTGGAAGGGCAAGGTAGCTTCAATTTAATAGTAGAAAGCCATACCTGATCTCCAATCTGGAGGTCCAGTTCTCCCCTTCTTTTCCGGTCAAAGAACCTTTTGCAGTCTGCCTGGGCCTTGGTTATCGTCTCTTGGAGGATCTGATTGTTGTGATTGAGGAAGGTCACTGTATCCTGCACCGCTGGAACCGGAGATTCTGGAAGAAAGTCAGGGAGAAAGGATAAGTGGAAGCCATAGTTGGAGAAAAAAGGGGATTGACCTGTGGCTGAGTGGTTGGCGTTGTTGTAAGAAAACTCGGCTAGGGGTAGTAGGGACACCCAATCGTCCTGCACAAAGGACGTGAAGCACCGAATGTACTGCTCCAGGGTCTGATTTGTGCGTTCTGTCTGTCCATTTGTTTGGGGATGATAGGCCGAGGACAGCGCCAACTCAATTTTTAGGGATTTACACAAGGCCCTCCAGAAACGGGACGTAAATTGAACCCCCCTATCAGAGACTATGCTGGCAGGGACCCCATGCAACCTAATTATCTCCCTGATAAAGACACGGGCTGTTTCGGAAGCGGACGGGGTTCCCTTAAGGGGCAGAAAGTGGGCCATTTTAGACAGCCGGTCTACGACTACAAAAATAGCTGTGCATCCTTCTGAGCATGGAAGTTCAACTATAAAGTCCATGGTGATCATCCTCCATGGACGATCAGGTACGGGAAGAGGTTTAAGAAGGCCCCAAGCTCGGCTTCTTGAGGTCTTGCTCCGGGTACAGACAGGGCAGGCGTTGACGTACTCCTTGCAGTCTTTCCTCAGACTTGGCCACCAGAAGGTGCGTTGCACCAGATCGATAGTCTTGCGGACTCCAAAATGTCCTGCCAGAGGGTGGTCATGGCAAAGATTCAGGACCTTGGTCCGGACAGATTCCGGGACAAAAACTTGGCTTCCTTTCCAAAAGAGGCCATCTCTGGGAGTCAGGGGAGCCCCTGGGGTCGCTGGGTCATTTGCAGATGCCTCCTTGATCTGCGAGAGCAAATCTGGTTGTACGAGTAGGAAGTTGCCAGATGATAGGATGGTGTCTGGAGCTGCTGTGTCTCTTGGACTGTCGAACATGCGCGAGAGCGCGTCTGGTTTCACGTTTTTGGATCCTGGGCGGTAGGTGATATGAAAACAAAATCTAGAAAAAAACAAGGCCCAACGGGCTTGTCGGGGCTTCAGTCGCTTGGCTGTCCGTAGATACTCGAGGTTTTTGTGGTCGGTATACACCAATACCGGATGACTTGCGCCCTCCAACAAGTACCTCCATTCTTCCAGAGCTGCCTTGATGGCCAGGAGTTCCCGATCTCCAACGTCGTAATTCCTCTCTGCAGGAGTTAGTTTTCGAGAGAAGAACCCCACCGGGTGCATCAAATCCTTGCTGCCTTGACGCTGAGATACCACCGCTCCCAGCGCTACTTCGGAGGCGTCGACCTCCAGAATGTATGGAGGGCAGGGTCGGGGTGACTGAGGATGGGGGCAGAGGTGAATAGTCTTTTAAGTTTTTCAAAAGCTTCCTGGGCCTCGGGGCCCCACTGAAAGCGTGTACCCTGCTTTGTCAGTTGGATAATAGGGTTGACGATGGTAGAGAATCCCTTAATAAATTTTCTATAGAAATTTGCGAATCCTATAAAGCGGAATGCTTGTCGGTGCCGCTTACAGTCGCCTTCTGGGGATCTCCTGTCCGTGGGGAAAAATCTCAGATACTCTTGCTGAGGTTTTTGTGGTCGTTACTGGATCTACTGATTACCAACAATACAGACCTACAGACCTGATCAGTATGGGAGGGCAGGGCCCTATTTACGGGGTGACTGAGGATGGGGGCAGAGGTGAATATTGGGACGGGCAGGGTCGGGGTGCAAGTCTTTTAAGTTTTTCAAAAGCTTCCTGGGCCTCGGGCCCCATGTGGAAATACGGGGCAATTCAAGAGAATTGGAAAAAATTAAAATGTCATCGAGGAGTATACTATTACAAAAAAATGTCCAGAAAGTCTCTAAAGACATCATTGATCAGGTGCTGAAAGGTGGCAGGGGCATTGCAGAGGCCGAACGGCATGACTAGATATTTCATAGTGACCAGGAAAGATAGTTGCAGCGATCACAGGTTTGTTCCTCAATTGGCTTCAGTATAAATCACAGACAACACAGAGCAGAGGGTGCCCCAGCGGGCTCAGGTAGGCAGTGCTGAAGGCAATAAGGGGACTGGAATTTTACAAATAGGAAAGTTGGTGGCAGTAACCTGGGCGTGACCCATACAAAGACACTGAATTTGCAAAAGAGCCAACTTCCAAGGTGCAGGTTTAAAGAGACTTACGAACAGTTTGCAAGAAGGCATGAATTGGGGTGGATCCGATCTGCAAAAGGCAGGACTCTTAGGAAGAAAGAACTGGATGGAGGAGGCCGGGCGGGTCGGTTGGGAGATGGGTGGTCAGGGTAATCAGTTTTCGAGCCAGAGCATATTAAATAAGGTCCGCATGAAATAGAGATGTAGTCCAATGCGTGGATCCTATGGTTCTTTGGGGGTAATAAATTTAAACTCTCAGAAGACGCGAACACAAGTCCTGAAAAAGTGGGCTTAAAATAAAGCTCCAAAGGCAGGGAACTAAATCTCCTGAGAATCTTTCCGGAACATAAGCATAACTGCAAACCGTGGGTTGAACAAGGAGGAGCGGCCATAGGACCAGGCTGCTTCAAAAGAACTGCTTGGGTGACAAGCATGGACGAGGTTGAGGGATCTGGGCTGTTCGTATCATGGCTTGACGGAAGGGGACATTCAGGGTCCACTGACTTTGTCCGTCCGGTAAAGAATGCAATGGCAAGAAATGTAAGGGTGCAATTAGACCACAAAAGTCAGACACATAGCAGAGGAGAGAAAATCCTTTAGCAGAGTCAGGCAAGCCGGGGTCAAGGAGCAGAGAGGTCAGCGGGGTCAGACAGGCCGGGTCGGGTTCCAAGGATCACAGATAGGTACAGGCAGTTTAACACAGGAGACTCAGGTCAGAGCTGCAGACGAACAGCACCGCAGGGCTGCAGCTCTGATCCTTAAATAGGGGCACTGGCGCCAAACAGCGCTAAACGCGCACGTGCACGCATACGGGCGCGCGCCCCCGCTATTAGCGCACGGGAGCGCGCCCGCGGGCCGGTCGCGCGCGTGCACGCGCCCGCGGCGCGCGCCAACGCCCGCGCTGATGCCTGGAGAGCACGGGGGTGACCGTTTGCCTACGTAGAGGCAATCTGGGCCGCACAGAGCGGCCAGGACCCTGACAAAATGTAAGGGTGCAATTAGACCACAAAAGACACATAGCAGAGGAGAGAAAAACAGTGGCATGTTAACAGTGCCATTTCCATTGCCTCAGGGAAGGACAGGAACAACCTAATACATAACAGAGATAAATCCACTTGGTCTTTAACCACTTCCCGACTGCCTCACATAGATATACTGCGGCAGAAGGGCACGTACAGGCAGAATCACGTACCCTTTAAGAGGCAGCTTGCGGGCACGCCCGCCGTGAGCTTTGTGAGTGTGATCGAGGGTCAAGTCCGCGGGGATACCCGCAATCGTCTCACGGAGAGGAAGAATGAGGAAATGCTGAGGTAAACAAGCATTTACCAGTTCTGCCTAGTGACACTGTCACTGATCACAGCTCCCTGTAATTGGGAGCAGTGATCAGTGTTGTGTCACACACAGCCCACAGCCCAAAGACACATAGCGGAGGAGAGACAAAAAAAAAAAAAAATCCAAAGAAAGTATGTAAACAGTAAAAAAGGGAGGACAGACCATATTGGCCCCATAATGAATGAGGAAGGACATCTGGTTACAAAGGATGGGGAGATGGCGAAGGTATTGAATTTATTCTTCTACTCAGTCTTCACAAGGGAATCGGGGGGGGGGGGCACCTCCATGTTTAACAGAGGAAAGAATTAAAATTACACTTGGGAAACTTAACATTAATAAATCACCGGGACCAGATGGCTTGCATCCGAGGGTAATTGGGGAACTCAGTCAAGTAATTGCCAGACCATTGTTCCTAATTTTTACTGACAGTCTACTGACTAGAATCGTACCAGCTGATGGGAGAAAAGCCACTGTAGCACCAATATTTAAAAAGGGCCCAAAATACATCCCTGGAAAATACAGACCAGTTAGTCTAACATCAATAGTATACAAGCTATTGGAGGGGGTGATAAGGGACTATATACAAGATTTTAGTAATGAGAACGGTATCATTAGAATACAAATTTTATAACCAAGGGTAGGAGGAAAAGGGGATTATAGCAGTGCCAGAAATTTAGACAGAAATTTAACAAATTCAAATGATCAGGTATATAGGAAAAATTAATAAATTTAATTATAAATACATAGTAAATAAACAACAATAAAAAAGCATCCAAGAAAAATGTACAGTAATGGTTAGCTGTCCAATATAACCAATATGAAAATACAAAAGATCTTAGAAAGGGAATATTAGGCCTTGCTTGTATACCGCCCACTGGTACAAGTAATCAAACCGACATGTTTCGTCAAGGAATTTGCTTCTTCGGGGTGATAATATATGCCTGTGCCTGTATAAGTTCGGAGTGAATGACATGATCCCAAACACTACATTGTCGACAAATAACCGATATGCCATGAATACGTACCCCAAGGATAGACCAGGGTGGATGGAAAAAGCACAGAAACAGAATCGCTAAAACTGTTGCCACGCCTATGGCTACAGGGGGCGGGTAAAGACCTAGCGGTTGAAAAAAAATTATCATAAATTTATTTTATAAAAAATAAAAAGGATAGAATGAATCCCTAGTATGCTGGGTTAACATAGCTTCAATTACTTACAATTCATTTATTAAAAACAAATATATAGCGGGGGCGCCGAAAGTGATGTCCACTGATTAAGATACTAGCCAATACAATTGTACATAGCCGATTCCAGGTGCCAGAAGCTGAAAAAGACGCACCAATAGAGTAAATGTTATGGCTATTATATACAAGTCTAATCATTGATTGGAATCAGAAAAAGGAAAGAAACAAATCTCACCTGTTTAGGTGCAAACTATAGGATAGTTATCCCAGTTGCAGGCAGACTAAGTAGACTAAGTCGGGCTGCAAGCATAGAGGGTTATCAAGACAGCTGACTGAGCACTTGGGCAGATATGCACAGATAAAAAATGCCTGGAAGGCAGGATGGAGCTGTCAGTACTAAAAAAAAGAAAGAAATAAATGTTTTTTTGAAAAGTTCTACCAAGACCCAAAACAGCAGATTAACACAGTACCTTAATAGTCAAGCAGCAGTGTAACGGCACCCCCGAGTCCAGCTCGGTGGTAACCGGGCACGCTGGCTTTATACGCCCCCCACACCTGATCAGCATGAAGCCGATCAGTGAGCAGACAGAACAAGTTATTGCACGTGCGCCCGACAGAGAACACAGGCCTACAATCCCCATAATGCCGCTCGCAGCTACGTCAATGTCACATGACATAGCAGAGATGAATTCTGTGCAGAACGGCCAATCAGCATGTGATTGGTCTAGTCCTGGAACACACTGCACACTGCTGTATGGAAATAGGCAGGCAAAAAGATAACAGGGGCAAGTAGTAGTATGGGCAGATGCTAAGGGGCGGTTCGGCATAATAGCTTGAATTGTCGGCCCTTGGGTGTCCATGCAGCCAACAGCATGCAGGGGCGAGACCAGATCGGGGCACCAACCACCAGACCTGGCATAGAGCCAACCAGGGGTCGCAAAGGTGGACATATCGGAATGCCCGAGAATGAGATTTAAATGCGAACCGGGGGGGGGGGGGGGCGCTGAGCTGCCCACACTGACATGTGGAAAAACCAAGGCTCCACAGATTGATAGGCACTAAAGAGCATGTCATGCATTCCGGAACAGAAAATACCAAATAAGAATTAATTACTGGTTAAGAAATCACAATGTAGCAGAGGAATAAGGAGTGAATTAAAGAAATAGCAATGATGTTACAATATATAATATACCACATGATCATGATACAAAGGTTACAGAAAAAAGAAGGGTATGTGACCTATATACCTGACCATTTGAATTTGTTAAATTTCTGACTAAATTTCTGGCACCGCTATAATCCCCTTTTCCTCCTACCCTTGGTTATAAAATTTGTATACCGTATATGGGATGAGGTGCCATTTTCTGTGAGGTTTCTCCAGCCATACTCTCTTTCTGGTATCATTAGAAGTAATCAGCATGGATTCATGAAGAATCATTCTTGCCAAACCAATCTATTAACCTTCTATGAGGAGGTGAATTGCCAGCTAGATAAAGGAAGGCCCGTAGACGTAGTGTATCTGGATTTTGCAAAAGCATTTGACACATTACCCCCTAAATGTTTACTGTACAATATAAGGTCCGTTGGCATGGACCATAAGGTGAGTACATGGATTGAAAACTGGCTACAAGGGCAAGTTCAGAGGGTGGTGATAAATGGGGAGTACTCAGAATGATCAGGGGTGGGTAGTGGGTTCTGTGCTGGGACCAATCCTATCTATTTTGCTCATAAATGACCTGGAGGATGGGATAAACAGTTCAATCTCTGTATTTGCGGATGATACTAAGCTAAGCAGGGCAATAACTTCTCCACAGGATGTGGAAACCTTGCAAAAAGATCTGAGCAAATTAATGGGGTGGGCAACCACATGCCAAATGAGGTTTAATGTAGAAAAATGTGAAATAATGCATTTTGGTGGCAAAAATATGAATGCAATCTATACACTGGGGGAATCTAGGATGGAAAACGACCTGAGGGTCCTAGTAGATGATAGGCTTAGCAATGGCATGCAAGGCCATGCTGCTGCTAACAAAGCAAACAGAATATTGGCATGCATTAAAAAGGGGAATCAACTCAAGAGATAAAACGATAATTCTCCCGCTCTACAAGACTCTGGTCTGGCTGCACCTAGAGTATTCTGTCCAGTTCTGGGCACAGAAAGAAGGATGTACTGGAAATGGAGCGAGTACAAAGAAGAGCAACACAGCTAATAAAGGGTCTGGAGGATATTAGTTATGAGGAAAAGTTATGAGCACTGAAGTCTGGAGAAGAGACGCTTAAGAGGGGGTATGATTTAAATTTATAAATACCGTACTGGTGACCCCACAATAGGGATAAAAAAAATTTGCAGAAGGGAGTTTAACAAGACATGTGGCCACTCATTAAAATTAGAAGAAATGAGGTTTGACCTTAAACTACGTAGAGGGTTATTTACTGTAAGAGTGGCAGGGATGGGGCATCTATTACTGTAAAAGTGGCAGGGATGGGGCATAAAAAACTATTAGATAAGCACCTGAACGACCACAACATACAGGGATATACAATGTAATACTGACATATAATCACACACATAGGTTGGACTTAAAGGACCTATTTTGTAACTATGAGGGGTTCTGTTGAAACCAAACCACGTTCAGGTAGACCAACTACAATTTCAGACACAACTGCCAGAAAAATTGTTCGGGATGCAAAGAAAAACCCACAAATAACTTTAGAAATACAGGACTCTCATTGAAAACATGTGGTGTGGCTGTTTCAAGATGCACAATAAAGAGGCACTTGAAGAAAGATGGGCTGCATGGTCGATTCGCCAGAAGAAATCCATTACTATGCAAATGCCTCAAAGTATCCTGCTTACAATACCCCAAACAGCACAGAGACAAGCCTCAAACCTTCTGGCACAAAGTCATTTGGAGTGATGATACCAAAATTGAGCTTTTTGGCCACAACCAGAAATGCCGACAACAAGGCCTATGATGAAAGATACACCATTCCTACTGTGAAACACGGAGGTGGATCACTGATGTTTTGGGGATGTGTGAGCTACAAAGGCACAGAAAACTTGGCCAAAATTGATGGCAAGGTGAATGCAGTATGTTATCAAAAAATACTGGAGTAACATTTGCATTCATCAGACAGGAAGCTGCGCATGAGACATACTTGGATATTCCAACATGTCAATGATCCAAAACACAAGGCCAAGTCGACCTGTCATTGGCTACAGCAGACTAAAGTGAAGGTTCTGGAGTTGCCTTCTCAGTCCCCTGACCTCAATATCATTGAGCCACTCTGCAGAGCTCTCAAACTTGCAAATCATGCAAGACAGCCCAAGAATTTACAGGAACTGGAGACCTTTTGCCAAGAGGAATGGGCAGCTTTACCATCTGAGAAGATAAAGAGCCTCATCCACAAATACCAAAAAAGACTTCAGCTGTCATTGATGTTAAAGGGGGCAATACATGGTATTAAGAACTGGGGTGTGTAAACTTTTGATCAGGGTCATTTGGGTAGTTTCTGTTGTGATTTATGATTCAAAAAGAGTAAACACAGTTGATTCAGCCAAACACTAACCATGAGTGAAAGAAACGTTTTTGTGAAATGCGCAGCTAACCTGGCTTGGAAAAGAAAAAGGTAACATCGCTCTCTGCAAGGACAACCCAATCCATACACCAGGTCCACTCACAGGTGCCTAGGCTCGATGTATCCCATCACACTCCAATGTAACAAATAGTAAGAAGAGCCGGCAAGACTGTAATCCTTGAAGTGTCGTTTATTGGTACATCAGAGTGACATTTCAGCAATAGCCTTATTCATAGCTAGTTTTAAACAGATATGGCAATATATATATATGTACTCACATACACATATACAAGCTCCACCTTTGCACAATTAGCATGTCAGTTTAGTACCACAGAACATTAGCATATGTAATTGATACCACCAATCATTCAAGTGAGTGGTGACTATACCTGTTTTTGCCAACAAGATAATGGGAAGAGGAGAGGAGGAAGATATAAAAGTATGAAAAGTGTGTAAAAAAATGCTGCATAAAATGTTGGGACCTTATTCTTCCAAAAGAAAAAATATTCTTTGGAAGAAATAAAAAGTATATACAGATGTTTGAGTCAAGATACTTTGTAGTAGTAACACAATGTAAGGTCAAAATTTATGACAGAATCACTATGAGGAGATCAAAGATACCGTATATACTCGAGTATAAGCCAAGTTTTTCAGCACATTTTTTTGTGCTGAAAATGTCCCCCTCGGCTTAAACTCGAGTCAATCATTTTTCTGCAGCAGAGAATGACATTTTCCGAACCGACTTTGGGGTCCAGTATCTCGGGACCACTTGGTGCTAGGAACCCCAAATTCAGTGTGCAAACCCAGTGGAACTAGCACTACAACATATCCAGTGGTTGGTTCGGAAAATGTCATTCTCTGCTGCAGGAAAGTGCTTGACATTTTCCAAACCAACTTTGGGGCACCGTATCTCAGGGCCAATTGGTGCTAGGAGCCCCATCTTTGGATATGTTGTATTGGTAGTTCCACTGGGTTAGCAAACCAAATGTGGGGTTCCTAACACCAAATGGCTCTGAGATATGGGGCCCGAAGTCGGTCAACTGTGTCCATCTGCAGCAATGTCATTTCGGGACCCTTTGGGTTCAGAGACCCCAATTTTGGCTGCAGTTATGGGGCCTCTAGGAACCCTTAACTACCGAGTTTGAAGTTCGGGGGACCTAGGGCTGCAAATGGGCACAGTGAGGCATGCAAATGGGCATAGTGAGGCTGCAAATGGGCATTGTTGACCATTTTTTTCCACTTACATTAGTTGCGCATTTCTCACCCTAGGCTTATACACGAGTCAATAAGTTTTCCCATTTTTTTTGTGGTAAAATTAGGTGCTTCGACTTATATTTGGGTCAGCTTATACTCGAGTATATACAGTAAATGGCTATTCAGAAATGGCAGGAGGAAAAGGTAAAAAGCAAGCACAGAAGGAACCCACTAAGAGAAAAGGACAATTCCTAAAACAAGTGAACAATGAGAGTGGAGATGGGATAGGATAATGTCATTTTGAGGAATAGATCCACATCCCATCTGTGGTTCATGCCTGTGGGGGTGCGTATCCCCAGCAGGAAAATCCACTTAACTTCCTGTTCTAGTAGCCTTCTGTGCTTGTCTCCTACATGTACCGACATTCAGATTTTTTGAACTGCAGAGAAAGAGAAGGAATCCATGTTATTTTCATGTATAAATTTGAAGTGTTTTGATACATTGGACATCCTTCTCTCATTACTTTAGGTTGCCTCGTTATAATGCTTGCTAATTCTTGTGCGAAGGGACCTGGTGGTACATCCTACATATTGTAATTTGCAAACATCACATTCTATCACGTAGACTACATATTGAGTGCTAAAATTTTAAATCCCTAATAGGGAATGCCTTATTATTATGGTACAAGGTGATAGACTTGTGATTCTTGTAATGTTTGTCACAATACCTACAAGTGTTTAAACCACAACTATACGAGGCAGAAATACTGAGCCACATTTTGGGAATAGTGGTGGTTTGATGTAGACTGGGCGAAAAAGAGTTGCCTACAGTCAGGGCACGCCGACAAGAAAAATTGCACCCATTAGAAAGCACATCTATTGGGTCCTTGTCACCATAAAGAATAGGAAGATGTTTATTAACAATTTGTTTGATCGGATTAAACTCTTTAGAAAAGGTAGTGACAAAGGTGATAAAACTTTCATCCCTGTTCTATTTATTATGTTTTAACCGCTTGCCGACCGCCTCACGCAGATATACTGCAGCAGAAGGACACCTACAGGCAAACTAACGTACCTGTACGTTGCCCTTTAAGAGGCTGCCTGTGGGCGCGCGCGCCTGTGGCAAGCTCCGTAAGTCGGGTCGCGGGTGCCGTGGACTCAATCGCTGCGGGGATACTCACGGTCGTCTCACGGAGAGGAAGAACGGGGAGATGCTAATGTAAACAAGCATCTCCCCGTTCTGCCTAGTGAGTGTGTCACTGATCTCTGTTACCTGTGATCGGGAGCAGAGATCAGTGATGTGTCACATGTAGCCACACCCCCCACAGTTAGAAACACTCCCCAGGACACACTTAACTCCTACCATGCCCCTTGTGGTTAACCCCTTCACTGCCAGTGTCATTTACACAGGAATCATTGCATTTGTATAGCACTGATTGCTGTATAAATTACAATGCTCCCAAAAATGTGTCAAAAATGGCCGATGTGTCCGCCATAATGTCACAGTCATGATAAAAATCGCTGATCGCCGCCGTTACTAGTAAAAAAAAATATTAATAAAAATACCATAAAACTATACCCTCTTTTTTGAAACGCTATAACTTTTTCGCAAACCAATCAATAATCGCTTATTGCGATTTTTTACCAAAATGATGTAGAAGAATACGTATCAGCCTAAACTGAGGAAAAAATATGTTTTTTTTATATATATTTTTTGGGGGATATTTATTATAGCAATATAGCTATTTTTTTGTTTATAGCGCAAAAAATAAAAACCGCAGGGGTGATAAAATACCACCAAACGAAAGCTCTATTTGTGGGAAAAAAAGGACATCACTCCTACCTAATTACATTCAGGAATTACTAACCGCTCCTCCTCCCAGCATAAGGAGTCACCGGTGTTCTATTCCCAAAAAACTGTCCGGGGCTAGAGCTACCCCAATCCAGGCCAGAAGGCCAGGTACTCAACCTTCTGGGTCAGAACAGTGGCAGCACCCGGGGCGTGGTCTTGACTATGCACTAGACCAGACGTGTTTCCCTCGAGCTCCGGCGCCGACAACACGATATTAACTATAATTAGCACGCAGACCTCACCCTCTCACCCTCAAAGATGAAAAGGAGAACCACCAAGTCCCTGACGAAAAAGGGACCCGCCAGTGGCTCCATTAAGAGGTATATGTCCGCAGATCCCCCGGACCTGGACGACCAAGACGGCCTAGGCCGCTCGCCACGAGGCAGCCTCGCAGCGTCCGGCTCCGCCTCCCGGAGCAGGCCGGATCACAGGCATCTCTCTCCCACATCATCCGTGGGCTCCGATGGGGAGGATCGCCATCCTAGACACTCCGGAGTCGCTTCCCTGGTGGAGGACTTACCTACCAAGGCCGATCTGGCTTCCATGCTTCTAGGCCTCGAACGCGTCATCAAGAAGGAGGTATCGGCGGTACGCTCTGACCTGTCGCAGGTCTTGCTCCGTGTTGAAGAGTCGGAGCTCCGTCTCGATCGCCACGCGACAGCAATCAGGGCCCTGCAAACTACCACCCGCCAACTAGCGATTGCCCACAGGATGGCCCTGTACAAGCTGGAAGACCAGGAGAACCGGAGCAGGCGCAACAACGTCCGGATCCGTGGCCTACCCGAAGCCACAGGCGATGAAGACCTGCTCCCGTCCGTCCAGGGAATTTTTAACGGCCTGCTAGGCCGCGCAGCGGATGCTCCCTTGAAGATTGACCGAGTCCATAGGGCCCTGCGCCCCAGAGCGGCCCCTACAGACATGCCGCGAGACATCATTTGCCGAGTCCATCACTTCCCGGAGAAGGAGCTGATTATGAAGAAAGCGAGGGACGCTGCCCTGCTGGACTTTGACGGCGCCTCACTCACCTTTTACCCGGACTTAGCCAAGGAAACCCTTGACAGGCGTAGGGCCCTACGCCCGCTCACGGAAGCTCTCCGGTCAGCCTCCATTAAGTACCGGTGGGGCTTCCCGCCCGCGACCTCAACATACCCCCACCGGACCTCCCGGGATGGACGGACGTCTCCGCCATCCACCTCACCTTCTCCGCCCGACTGAAATCGGTCCCTCCGGACCCAGCGACTCCCATCACTCCTACCTAATTACATTCAGGAATTACTAACCGCTCCTCCTCCCAGCATAAGGAGTCACCGAAGACACCGATCTCCGCCATCCACCTCACCTTCTCCGCCCGACTGAAATCGGTTACCCTCCGGAGCGAGCCTATCGCCCGCCCTTGTCGGATGACATCGGTACCCGCTATTTGACCGATCTGTCCGAGCCCACTCTGATCGAGCCTCTTGTTGGCCAACAGAGCGCCCCAGATGCCTCACAGTTGTCCCCTGTGTTTGTCCACGGTCTGGACGTCAGCTCCCCCGAGTTATAAGTTACAAGCTTGCAACCTCTCAGACCGACCGCCCTACCTCCCGGCACCGGCTTACGGTGGTCAACCGGTCCCTATGCCCCGTTCATCATACCACAGAAGGTCCCATCAAGCCCCCAGCGTTGGACTTCCGTACCGGGTACTCGGGTAGGACGGGGCCTTGAACCCCGTGTGAATTTGTTTTATTTTAAAAACTTGCGTTGCTCTTAGTGTGCCTATATCGGGAAGACACAGGGCTGATTTCGCCCGCAGGTCACCTGATCATAGTAATGTTAGTAATGCTCTCTATTGTTATGTTTTTCTTTGTGTTAAACCTACTCGGTCAACCACATTTGCTAATTATACGTATATGCCTCGATTACCCTCCTTTTCCCTCCATTGGTCACCCATCCCTTTCCCCCTGTAACATCCCTGCAGGTCTGCAGGTTTCTGTCGGCGCCGGAGCACCGGGACACCTCTCCTCCCACCCCAATGGCTGGTGCCCCGTTGCGACGGCCCCCCCATGTCGGTGCGCGCCCTGTGCGGCGCCCTCACCCCCCCGGGGGCGGGGGGACTGGGGGTGCGGTGCGGGACGCATGCCCGACCCTTGCACCGCATTGTTTTGCGTGCTTACACGACCGCCCTGATGGAACGGTCTTGGCTGTTTTTGTTTTGTTTTGTCTTCCCCATCCCCTCTGACCTCCCCAATACCTCCTCCATCTCCATCCCTCTCCTCACCTGCCCCTCTCTCTCCCACCCTCTTCTCTTCTCCCTCGCTTCTCGAGGCTCTGCCTGGACCTTATGGGAATTATGTGTTGAAATGTATTCAGACCTGATTATGAACGCGGTACACCCCCAGGAACCACCATGACCCAAGCAAAATTAATCTCATTTAATGTCAGGGGCCTTCACGCCCCTGGGAAGAGACATGCCCTTTATAGGGACCTTGACCGCCTTAGGGGTGATATAGTTTTCCTACAGGAAACTCACCTTACACACACCACCACAGTCAAACTTCACTCCCCCTCATACCCCACGTGGTATTACAGCCTGTCTGATCTCCATAAGTCCAAAGGAGTGGCCATTGGATTCCGCAAGGGTACCGCGTTCACTGTTGGCTCTATGTTAAGCGACCCCTCGGGCGCTTCCTGTTTGTAAAGGGCACCCTGGGCACCATGCCATGCACCTTGGCTAATTTATACGCACCCAACAGAGACCAAGCACGTTTTATTGCCGACACACTTAGGAAATTGCGTGAATTTTCCGAGGGATGCGTTCTCCTAGCCGGGGACTTTAACACACCCCTGGAACCATCCCTAGACACCTCCAGAGGTGGCTCGACCATGTCGCACAAGAAATTAAGGTACATCCGCAAACAAATGCATGACTCCCAGCTCATGGACGCCTGGAGGCTCATGCACCCACGCGAGCGTGACTACACACACTTCTCCACGGTACACCAAACGTACTCGAGAATTGACCTAATCCTAATTGACCACCAACACCTCCCCCTCCTAGCCAAATCAATAGTAGAGACCTCACCCATCTCGGACCACTCGCCCATATCCCTTACCATCAACGTCCGCTCACTGCCCCTGAAGCCAACTAATTGGAAAATGAACGATAGCCTACTTACTGACGAGATAGACGCGAAAGCGATAGGGGAAGAACTGACACACTATTTTAGAGATAATGCGACCCCTGACATTTCACCAGGAACTCTATGGGAAGCCCATAAGGCCCACATTAGAGGGAAACTTATTGAACTTGGCGCCAGGAGAAAGAGAGAACGTACCCATAGACAGACCACACTACTCGCAGAAGTGAGACAGCTCGAACAACTCCATAAGGCCAGCCAGGCCATGACTCTACTTCAGTCCCTCACTGAAAAGAGGGAGGAATTGAAGTCATTGCTACACCTGGAACACAAGCAGCGCACACACTTGATATCCCAACAGTTCTATGAATGGGGCGACAGACCCAGTAAACTTCTTGCACGCTCACTACAACAACGGAAAGCTGCGTCATTTATTCCTAAGATCCGGGGCTCCTCCGCGGCCTTGGTGTATGACACGCCGGGGATCGCGAAGGAGTTCAGGGAATTCTACCAGCACCTTTACCAGGTCCAGCATTCTATAGTCAACAAGCAGGAAAAAACACAGCGAATCAGGGACTACTTGAGCAAGGCTAATCTTCCCAGCCTCTCCCCCGAGACCCTGGCGACATTAGAGGGAGAACTCACATCAGACGAGCTCCACCAAGCCTTAAAGGCCATGGCAAATGGCAAAGCCCCGGGACCTGATGGGTTCACGGTAGCATACTACCGAGCATACGCGGACACCCTTATTCCCCGACTGACAAACTATGCCAACGTGACTGTAGACGGCAGCCAGCTCCGCCCCGAGACCATACATGCCCACATTACAGTCATCCCCAAGGGAGGTAAGGACTTAACTAACTGTGGAAGCTACCGCCCAATCTCACTCTTAAACATTGACGCCAAGATCTACGCTAAGACTATAGCGAACCGCCTGCTCCCCCTGATCCCTCAGTGGGTGTCGAGGGACCAGACGGGCTTCATACCAGGACGAGAGGCCCGAGATAATTCCCTTCGCACCCTATCCCTCATAGCCCATGCCCGCAGGGACTCCCAGCCCACCCTCCTACTATCTACGGATGCTGAGAAAGCGTTTGATAGGGTGGACTGGGAGTTCCTCATGGCAACGCTGACACACCTGGGTATCAACACCCCCCTCCTCCACCAAATTGAAGCTCTTTATAACTACCCAACAGCACAACTGCGCATTAACGGTACGCTTAGTGACCCATTCACTCTATATAATGGCACGCGCCAGGGATGCCCCCTGTCCCCTATCTTATTCGCCCTTTCACTAGAACCCTTCCTATCCAAGGTAAGACTCAACCCCAACATACATGGGATAGTGGTGGGCGAGACGGAACATAAATACGCGGCGTACGCCGATGACATTTTATTTTACATCAGACAGCCCCTAATCACTATACCCAACCTTATGTCAGAATTCACAGCGTTCGGTGAAATCTCCAACTTCAAAATCAACAGAACAAAGTCAGAAATCCTGAACCTAACTGTCCCCCCTCACGCAACCACTCACCTTAGACAATCCTTCCCCTTCACCTGGCAAACTAAGCACATGAAGTACCTGGGGATACAGCTCACCCCCAACCCAGCAGCCCTCTTTCGGACGAACTATATACCTCTCCTCAACGCGTTACGCTCAGACCTACATAAATGGACACAACTTGCACACTCTCTGTTGGGTCGGGTGGGGGTCATAAAAATGAACGTGTTGCCCAGGGTGCTCTTCCTACTACAAATGATCCCGTACAAAATCCCGATAGGTTTTTTTTCACTGCTGAACTCCCTGACGACGAGATATGTATGGAACAGGAAGAGGCCGAGACTCCCGAGGTCTCTCCTTATTAAACCCAAAAATCAGGGCGGTCTCGCTCTACCGGACTTTAGCCTATATTACCGGGCGGTTATACTAAACAGATTCTCTGACTGGAAGTACCGAAAGGAAACTAAACTGTGGGTATCACTTGAATCTGACCTATCCGGGTCCACACTCTCAACACATATGTGGATACCCAAGAAATTTAGGTCCTTGGCCCCTACTACCTCTCCTCTCACCCTGTCTACGCTTGCGGTGTGGGACTCCATATGCAAATCAAAAGCATGGAACTATAACTCTCCTCTACTCCCCCTCTTGGGCCACAACTACTTTCCACCGGGCAACATGCCATCTAGCTCTCAACAATGGTACTTGGGGTCGAAAACTCTACTACACCAAGTTGCCTCCTCATCAGAGATACTTCCACTACCCACCCTACTTAGCACATTCCCCATCTCCTTCATGGACCAGTGGAAACACCACCAACTTTCTGCCTTTGTCCATTCCCTCCCGAAGCCCCTCAGATCGGTAACCGACCTGACGCCAATCGAGTTGGCGTTCTCCGAACATCAACCTATTGAGAAACCCATCTCCTACTTCTACCAAGCCCTCCTTTCACTACAGTCTGACGGCAACCCGGCATTTATCCATAGCTGGGAGCTTGACCTCCACAGGACTTTATCTCCGGATCAGAAGAAGAGCATCCTAATAATGGCACACTCCTCATCAGGTGCTTCCAAAATGGCAGAGGTTAACTATAAACTTCTATCCCGATGGCATTACACCCCCGCCATCCTACACAAACTGTTTCCAGAAACCTCGCCCCTCTGCTGGAGGGAATGTGGAGAGAGGGCGAACCACGCTCATATTTGGTGGTATTGCCCCAGACTCCGTCCCTTTTGGCTGGCAGTTCTATACTGGATCAAAGAAATCCAAGGTTGTGATGTTCCCAATGACCCTTGGTATGTCCTATTCCACTGTACAGGCAAACCAATCGGCCCTTACAAGCGTTCGGCGACCCCCCACCTACTCAACGCGGCTAAATCACTCATCCCCAAATTTTGGAAGACGAGGACCATACCGTCCCTACGTCAGTGGCTATTGAAAGTAGACTACATACACAGAATGGAGGACATGACCCTCACATTAAGGGGGAAAGCAGACCTCGCGAAGCAGATCTGGGCCGGTTGGTTTGCCTTCAAATATTCCACTCCCTATGCGGAAATCGTATCCTAGATTATATCTCTTAGTACCCTACATGTCTCGAAAGGTTGCTATCCACCCAACCAGCCCAGGCAGAGTCTCCCTGTCCTCTTCCTCGTTCCTCTCTCTCTTTTTCTCACTCTCCCTCTTCCCTCCCACTTCCCCCCTCTCCTCCCTCCCTCCCCCTAGACCCTCTGCTCTACTAACTCTCTACTCCCCCCCCCTCACCTTCCAACCTCCCCCCCCCTTACCCCCCCCCTTCCCCCCGTTACCCCCATCTGAGTTTTCGTTTATGTTCTGTTAACCTCCCCAAAATGGGAAGGAAGATGTACCCACTGTTATTTCATACGATGTACTCTGTACATATGTCATGCCCTGTATGTTCTTCTTTCTTTTCAATAAAAAATGATTAAACAAAAAGAACAGTGGCAGCACCCATCCTCACCAGGAGCACCCTTCCGGACGGCTCAGACTCGAACAAGCACCGCTGGTGTGTTCCTTACCGAAACCGTCTTTCCAGGTGCTAATTACGCCATCGTTGAGTGCTGGCTAAAACCTTCTCAAATAGCGATAGCACAGCGCCTCCTTTGGCAACTGATAAGAACAGATACTACAGTTGATCTTAGCCAAAAGGCAAAGAAGCGATGTAACGCCCATACCAATGGATGTGGGGTGCATAGATATTGAGAAGTGAAAAAAGAAAACACTCTTCCCACCATTACATGTATACATTTCCTAGTGAGGGAGAGAATTTAGCTCCCGTGGAGGCTCCACAGCATTGTACATAGAAGGAATCATGAAAGAAGAAGTAATTGTGTTGTAATAGAAAAGTGAAAGCCATAATGATGAATAGAAACTGTATTTGACTTTCTTTCCATAATGGCAGATATAGGTGGCTAAAATTGAGGACATACTACCCTCCTTTTTTATAAAATATGGAAGACATGGGACGAATCTGAGTACCCCCTTGAGTCTGATAACCCTCAAACCTTCTGAATCTCCTGGTGCCATCTCCTGATTATGTTGTATCCTGCTTTCTTTTTTCTTTTGTATTGTTGTTATTCAAAACTATATACCCTTTTCTCGCTTTGTTTATCATAGGATACGGTATGATAATTATACTTGAATGATCCATAGTTGGAAGATGCTTATTTTATGAACATACCTGTATCTACACTCAGTTTCACAAGTTTATATATAGATTGCTTTGTGCTATCAAACGTTGAAATGCTTTTTCTTTATACTGCAGTGTATAATTTTTGAAAAACAATTTATAAAAAAACTAACTGTATTTGGACAAGTGAAGATATAATGGGTCTAGAGCAAGATGGTGTGTTATGCAGGAATAAAGAGACTTGACAGGATTGATGCTGTGTCTTTTATATAGCCTGGGAGTCTTGTCACTAGAAGTTGTAGGTACTGGTCTACCCATTCACCTAATCTCACTGATGCCCCGTACACACGGTCGGAAATTCAGACGGAAAATGTCCGATCGGACAATGTTGTCGGAAAATCCGATCGTGTGTGGGCTCCATTGGTCTTTGAGATCCTGCTCTCAAATTTTCCGACAACAAAATTAGATCGGACTTTTTCCGATCGCGTGTAGGGAATTCCGACGGACAAAGTGCCACGCATGCTCAGATCAAATTACGAGACCAAAGCTATTGGCTACTAGCCTCTACGTAGTTCCGTCGTATGCAACGAACTTCACCACGTTCAGAATGATCAGATTTTCCGTCAACTTTGTCCGTCCGCGTGTATGCAACACCAGTGTCGGACAAAATCCGTCTGAAAAAATCAGACGGATTTTGTGGTCGGAATTTCCGACCGTGTGTACGGGGTATAAGAGTGAACCAATACCTGCTACTATTGGACGACCTTTTACAGGTCTCTCAGGTTTGTGTAGCTTGTGTCTTGTTTGTGTAGCAGTGCCTTGCAAAGGTATTCACCCTCCTTGTTTTTTTAACTATTTTGTTACATTATAGCCTTTAGTGTTTTTTTTAATCTGAATTATATGTGATGGATCAGAACACAATAGTCTAAGTTGGTGAAGAAAAATTAGAAAAATATATACATAAAACAATTTTTCAGAAATAAAAAAATTATAATTGGCATGTGCTTATGTATTCACCACCTTTGTTATGAAGCCCATAAAAAAGCTCTGGTGCAACCAATTACCTTCAGAAATCACATAATTAGTGAAATGATGTCCACCTGTGTACCTAAGCAAGAGGCACCACTAACCAAACACTGCCATGAAGACCAAGGGACTCTCCAAACAAGTAAGGGACAATTTTGTTGAGAAGTACAAGTCAGGGTTAGGCTATAAAAAAAATCTTTGATGATCCCTAGGAGCACCATCAAATCTATTATAACCAAATGGAAAGAACATGGCACAACAGCAAACCTGCCAAGAGACAGCCACACTCCAAAACTCACGGACCGGGCAAGGGGGCATTAAATGGAGAGACTTAAGGTAACCCTGGAGGAGCTGCAGAGTTCTACAGCAGAGACTGGAGTATTTGTACATAGGACCACAATAAGCCGTACGCTCCAAAGAGTTGGGCTTTATGGCAAAGTGGCCAGAAGAAAGTCATTACTTTCCGCAAAAAACTAAAATGACACATTTTAAGTTTGCAAGAAGGCATGTGGGAGACTCCCAAAATGTATGGAGGAAGGTGCTCTGGTCTGATGAGACTAAAATTGAACTTTTTGGCCATCAAAGAAAATGCTATGTCTGGCGCAAACCCAACACATCACATCACCCAAAGAACACCATCCCCATGGTGGTGGCAGAATTATGTTGTGGGGATGTTTTTCAGCAGTCAGCAAAGCCCAGACCTCAATCCAATAGAAAATCTGTGGTCAGACTTAAAGATTGCTGTTCACAAGTGCAAACCATCCAACTTGAAGGAGCTGGAGCAGTCTTGCAAGGAGGAATGGTCAAAAATCCCCGTGGTAAGATGTAGCAAGCTCATAGAGCCTTATCCAAAGCGACTTGGAGCCTGCTATCATCTAAAAATGGGTCACTGGAGTGCAGAACGGACTCCTGTGATCCACGATCCACAGAAGAAGTACAGCCAAACAAGCTTTGGCTGTACTTCTCCTTTAAGCTATGCGAGTCAAAGCTGACTGCTGTAAGCAACTTCTCAGTGTAATATAATATTTTTTCCAACCCTGAAATCCTTTTTTTTGGACACCTTGGCCTGTTACGGGAAAGGGAAAAAAATCACAGATCTACTGGCACAACCAATAGGTAATAAAACAGGGGTTACTCAGGAAAACAAAAACTACTATATAGTGCTAGTGATAGACTGTGCTATCCCAACTCTGTGCCAACAGCATTCAGTGTATTAGTAAAAGTATGGGCAATAAAAGGGTAATAATTGCTTTAATTGCTTAAAATGGCTCAAAAAGCAGGCATCATTCCAGTCTCAGTAGTATGTACCATGAGTCAGGGAATGGCTGTTTTCATCAGTGACAGGCGTGTCACTTTATAGCACATTCAGAGCTGTATTTTGCACATATTTATTTGAAACTTTTTAAACTCCCAGACATGTCATGAAACATTGCAGAATTCTTATGTTTAGTGTCAGACACAATCAGTTTAATTTTGACACAACATATTGACAGTTTTTTTTTCTTTTTTTTTAAGATGGTGTTACTGTTTGGTAGAAGCAATCATTTATTTTATGAAAACACATTTAGTAATAATAAATACAATGCATGCACACATTTTCTTAGCATGAATTATATAGTATTTAGCTCTTGTGTATCTAATTTGCCTGATTCAACTAATCCATTTTGCAGGGACAAAATTCAATCTGCCTTTGATTCTCCTGATTTGATTTTGTGATTCAGTGCACAGCTGGAAAATTCACAGGGAGTCAAAATGGTTTCACAACTAAAATTTTCAGGGGTTCAGAATTTTGTCATTGAGTTATTGAATAAATAATTGAATATATATTGAAATAGAGCTTAGAATTCTTTGCAGAAACATTAATATAGAGGCTGGCCAAAACAATTCATTGAAGATAGTTAGTCGATCACCCTGTATGTATATCTTGGACTGTAAAACTGTAACTTTTTTACATGTCCCTAATGTAAAAACTAACTAACTTCTGTCATCTAAAAAAACTATTTGAAGTAGCAAGCATAAAAGATTAAATACATTCAATTAAAATTAAATTAAAACACAGTTTTTAGTGGTTTTCATTGGTGCAATGGGCTTTAAATGCTCCTGAGTGCCTTTGAGAGAGAGGGAGAGAAAGAACAGCCTTTAACTATACAGTAATTTTATTTATGCTTAAAAAGATAGCTCCACACTGCTAGCACTGCTCTATTTAAAAAAAAAAAAAGCAAGAGTTTTAACCACTTGACCACTGGGCAGTTAAACCCCATCCCTAACCAGACCAATTTTCAGCTTTCGGTGCTCTCACACTTTGAATGACAATTACTCCGTCATGCAACACTGTACCCAAATGAATTTTGTGTCCTTTTTTTAACACAAATAGAGCTTTCTTTTGGTGGTATTTAATCACCGCTGGGTTTTTAATCTTTTGCGCTATAAATCAAAAAATACAGAAAATTCTGTAAAAAAAAAAAATTTTCTTTGTTTCTATTAAAAATTATTGCAGAGTATTGCGAGTATTGGCGAGTATTGGTGAGTAAGAGTATTGGTGAGTATTGGCAGAGTATTGGCGAGTATTGGCAGAGTATTGGCAGAGTATTGGCGAGTATTGGCAGAGTATTGGCAAGTATTGGCAGAGTATTACAGTGTTGCACAGTATTGGTATAGTATTGCAGTGGTGGCAGAGCATTGCACAGTGGTTGCAGAGCATTGCACAGTGGGGCAGAGCATTGCACAGTGGTTGCAGAGCATTGCACAGTGGTGGCAGAGTATTGCACAGTGGTGGCAGAGCATTGCACAGTGGTGGCACAGTGGTGGCAGAGCATTGCACAGTGGTTGCAGAGCATTGCACAGTGGTTGCAGAGCATTGCACAGTGGTGGCAGAGCATTGCACAGTGGTGGCAGAGTATTGCACAGCGGTGGCAGAGTATTGCACAGTGGTGGCAGTGTATTGACCAGCGCTGTGGGCACTACACATCCAGCCCACAGCGCTGGTCCCGTTTCTCCCCATCTCCGCTTCTCCCCTCTCTGTACCGATCGGTACAGAGAGGGGAGGGAGGAACCGGCATCATGACGTGACGCCGGTTTGTGTACATGTGATCGCTCCGTCATTTGACGGAGCGATCACGTGGTAAACGGCCGCTATCAGCGGCTGTTTACCGTGATCCGTGATGCCCCGGGTCCTCGGGACCCGGCGGTCACGGATGTTCCCGAGTGCGCGCCCCAGGGGGCGCGCGGGAGCAAGTTTCTGGGAGGACGTCCGTAGGACGTCCACTTAGAACAAGCCGACCGCGCTGTGGCTGTCTTTCGACTATAGCGCGGTCGGCATGTGGTTAAATCAAAAAATATAAAAAGAGATAATATCCCGAAAAGATCAACTAAATAAAAAAAAAAAAACTCTCTAAATAAAAAAAATAACAAATTGGACAGCAAAATTCAAGTTATTGTATATGATCAACTTGTAAAACAACCCATTTAGTTTAAAATAGAAATGAAAGGGTGTGGGCGTGGCTTGGTGCCGAAGAGGAATGGACGCTTGATCTGCCCGCTCTGTCCCACGAAGGTCCTGCTAGTTACACAGCGGAGCCAGCGATACACCAGCATGGTGAAGCCGAAGGATAAACCGCCCCAGTCTCGGTCCCGATCCCCGAGGGGACCCGATCTGCACTCCGGACGCAGCATTCCGGAGCTGTTTAGGACCCAGGCACGCGAGGCCGAGGCTTCGGCCTACACAGAGTCACGCGCCTCCAGCCGCAGCCCGACTGCTAGGAGAAGCTCTCAGCACATGGAGAGCTCTCCCTCTCCATCCCCACAACCCCTAAACATCAGCGACCTCCAAGCAATGGCAGCAGATATAAAAAGCTCCTTTACTAATGCCATTACTGACCTTAGGAGAGATCTGCAGAGGATGAGCACACGGATGGATGAGCTGGAGGACACAGCAACCCGCCATGACACCTCTATTCAGCAGCTGCAACACACCTCCCAGGCCTACAACTCCCAGCTTAGAGACCTGAACAGATACATGGAGGATTTGGATAACCGCGGACGCAGACATAACCTACGGGTAAGAGGTGTCCCTGAATCCGTAGATCAGAGCCAAATAATGTCAGCCACAATCCAAATTTTCAATGATGTCCTTGGCAGACCCCCTGAGACCCCAATTGAGTGTGAGCGGCTGCACAGGGCTCTCAAACCCCGAGGTAGAGATACAGACCCTCCTAGGGATATCGTGTGCTGCCTAGTGAACTTCAGACTTAAGGAGGATATTTTGCGAAAAGCTAGAGACCGACACAGCCTGCTATTTCAAGGTACAGAGATCAAAATATTTCAAGATTTGTCTCCGATAACCCTGCAAAATAGGAGAGACCTTCGCCCCCTGCTTGACCTGCTACGCCGCAAAGGAATCCAGTATCGCTGGAAGTTCCCATTTTGCCTCTCAGCCTCAGCAGCAGGATGCACGGCTAATCTCAGAGTACCGGAAGACCTCAAGGGGTTCTGCAACACGCTACAAATACCACTCGTTGAGCTGCCGGACTGGTACAGAGCATATCGCACCCCTCATCTCCAGAGAACCAACTCCATGGACGCTATTCCAGTAAGAGATGAATTCCAAATTAGGAGACGCAGGTCGTCGTCCCCGAGACCAATTCCACAGAGGGATCAGAGAGACAGAGACCGCCAGAGCCCAACAGCCTCTCCAGCCCACAGGCGGAGCAGGCCTGACGAACCCTAAGTCTAATCCACATAGACTACGCTGAGGGCATCTTCTTATTTTAAAGCCGCCACCTGTCTTACTCCCCATACCTCCAAACGCTGCACTGTAACCAATGGGATCAGGTTGCCCCCACTTCAGGTATGCTCTAACATGCCTTGCCAGATATAATACCTGACCCCCTGCCCATGACACAAGCTGTCACAACGCCTTCCTCGGTGTCGGGGACATGGTTGAGTGATATCCAGATACACCCTCAGCCACCCTGACCCAGCAACGGAGCTTATGACTTGTGGTCTGAGGACCCACCTCCACAGACACCTGCAACCCTGCACACCATATAAATACGGCACGCCTTCGCACGCAAGATACGAAGCAAGCAGAAGAGGACAACAGCATGGACTCAGGGTCTTTTCTGAACTCCAGCTTTACCCCTATTGCCCCTTTGCTCCAGACCCTGCCTACAGAAGCCGAACTGCAGCAGACTCTTGACAAATCGGCCTAGACGCTTTCCAGATGTGCCTAATTTTTCCTGTACCCTTCAGATTCCTTCTTCCCCCATAACCCTACCCCACACCCGTCCCCCCTCCCCTTCTCTTCCCCCTCTTCCCCTTCCCTTTCCCTTTCCCATAACCAGGTTCTATTTCTAGGTAACTGAAGTAACGCCGCTGCTAAGGACTGAGGGCACGCGCTGGGTGTATATGGATATCGGATCTCCAGATATGTAGAATGCTTTTTTTTTTTCTTCCTCTGTTTTTTTTCTTATTTTTTTTTTATTTTATCTTTGCTCATCCTCTTCTGTACCCATGTAATCCCATCCCAATAACTCCCCCTAGTTGTTTTACATGGATACAGAAGGGCTAGCTACAGAATTGTGCTAACAACATATGAGGGGTAGGTGCCTAAACCCCCTCAGTATTCAAACCTCACGTAGCACAGAATTGTGCTAACAATTGCCCCTCCCCGGAACCATATCAGGGAATCATGTCCTAAGAGGGCAATGCACGCAACTCTCCCTAGTGAACTTTACCCCCTTTGCTTTGGCATCTGCAGACAGGCGGTATTTTCCACAGTACCACACTGTCCTATCGTTGGCTTAATCATTTCTCTCTTGTTGTTCATCCAGTTTGTTCATGCACCTGTAAGATAGGGTCTCCCTACAGGACGCCTTACTGGAGCTGCATCCTGTCCAAGCATAGTTCAGATTCTGTTATTCTGAAAGTTTTATTAACTGTTAAACATGTCAAGATACAAGGAGGTCTTATGAACACCCATCAACCAGACTTGACGCTTGCTTTTGTTTTTCTTCCCTTCTTTCACCCACAAGCAGGTACCCGCTACAATTATACAACGACACCTGACGACCTCCAGAAGGACTAGACTTCCACAGACAAAGACTCGGACACCTTCCACCTCCTCGCACAACGGGATATTGACTACCGTTGTTGACCCTCACCGGACCTCACTCCCCATAACAGGGTAAGGTAGCGGGGCTACTCATACCTCCGGTACACACACCCTTTCCCCAACAACCTCTCCCCCCACCTCTCGTATCCCCCTCCCAACCAGTCCCCCACTCTCTCGTCCTCCCGACCCGCTCCTCCCCTATGCCCCCCGAGACCCCCCTCCCCTGATCTCCACCGTAGCTCTCATTTAAACGACCGGACCTACCTCAAATCCCGCACTCTCCAAAGGGCCTCTCCCTCTTACGACAACCAGAGGCACACGCAGAACACGCTTACCATGGCACCTGTACAGCACCCCATAACCATGACCACCCCAAGCTCTACCTCGCACCCCACTACTCTGAAGGTAGTTTCCCAAAATGTAAAGGGACTTAATATCCCCGAGAAGCGAAGCCAAATTCTCAGTATGATGTCCACCCTTAAAGCAGAAGTGGTGTCCCTGCAAGAAACCCACTTCTGTACAAATAATATACCCAAACTCACGAACCACAAATACCCTACCTCCTTCCACGCCACTAACCCGCTAGCAAAGACAAAGGGGGTCTCGATCTTGCTCTCTAAAACTCTTAACTGGCAACTGATAGACTCCATAACAGACCCAGAAGGCCGCTACATATTCTTGAAAGGCACCATTCACAACCATTTAGTTACCCTGGCCAATATTTATAGCCCCAACACTGCTCAGGTCGGCTTTTTCCGCTCAATCGCATCCACACTCGCGGGCTTCCAATCGGGAATCACTATCCTTGGAGGAGACTTCAACGTAACACTACAACCCCTTTTAGACTCCTCATCTGGGACATCAACTTTGCCCTACAGGGCTCTAATGCAAATTAACACACAACTACATGATCTCCTCCTCCATGATACAGGGCGGACCCTCCACCCCGACGTAAAGGACTACACGTTCTTCTTCATACCCCATACCAAATATTCTAGACTTGACTACCTCTTTCTCACCCAAAAGGATCTCCCCTTCTTGAAATCCGCAACCATTGAACCACTAATCCTCTCTGACCATCACCCCATTACTCTCACATTGATCTTCCCTGAAAGAAAATCGCACACAAAAATCTGGCGCCTAGACGCATCGCTTCTCACATCTGAATGTGACACCAACATTATTCATTCCAGCTTACGCCACTATTTCCAGGAAAATAATAACCCTGAGGCGTCACCGATAACCATTTGGAAAGCTCACAAATGTGTTATCCGGGGGAAATTCTTATCACTCTCAGCCAATAGGAAAAAAATACAGCAGGCAACACTTATAGAACTGACTACCAAAATAAAGACACTTGAACTAGCCCACAAACAAGCAAGCGCAAGACACCTTCCAGGAACTTACACATACCAGGAAAATGCTCCAAGAGATACTCGACCGCAAAACACGACAGAAATTCACACTAAGCCAAAAGCTATTTTATGAGCATGGCAGATTGCTAGCCAGAGCCATTCAAATTAAGAAAGCTACTACAAATATCCACACAATCAAAGACTCCTCAGGCAAATCCAATACGGCCCCGGCAGAAATAGCATCGCAGTTTGAACAATTCTACTTAAAATTGTACAACTTGCCACACCAAGCAGAAACACCCAAAGGCCAAAACAAAAGGAAAACTCTTATCACAGACTTTCTTAAGAAATACAGCCCCAAATCTATCACACCTGACGAAGCCCGGGAACTTGATAACCCTATATCTGAGAATGAGTTTAAGAGGGCGATCAAACAACTAAAAACGGGCAAAAGCCCTGGCCCTGGCGGCTTCTCCGCACCTAATTTCAAGACTTTTTCTGATACCCTCTCAACCCCATTCTTAAAGGCTTTCAACTCCCTCACCTCAACAACTATACCCTTCCATAGGCTATTGGAAGCCCATATTACGGTCATTCCCAAAGAAGGGAGAGATGCCACTTCAGCAAATTACAGACCGATATCTCTACTCAATGTAGACCTGAAATTATTTGCCAAAATCCTAGCCAACCGTCTCCTTCCCCTCATCCCCTCATTAATAGGGAAAGATCAAGTAGGTTTTGTTCCTGGCAGAGAAGCCAGGGACAACACTATAAAAGCAATTAATGTAAATCATTGGTTAACCACTCAGCAACAAAAAGGCTTTTTCCTGTCGTTGGACGCGGAGAAGGCGTTTGACAGGTTGGCATGGGATTACCTAGGGGCCGTTTTACGCCACATAGGACTCAAAAACCAAATGCTCAACTTCATTATGTCCTTATACACCACACCAACAGCTAAAGTCAGAGTAAACGGCCACCTGTCAAACGCCTTCTCCATTCGCAACGGCACGAGACAGGGATGCCCCCTGTCTCCAATCCTCTTCGTCCTAACGCTAGAACCCCTCCTCCGCAGTCTACGTTCTAACGAAAACATAAAAGGCATACCCATAGCTGGACATACTTACAAATTGGCAGCCTTTACCGACGACATACTATTATTTCTAAGAGACCCCATAACCACAATCCCAAACCTCCTTAGTGAATTTGACCTATTCCAACATCTGTCTTACTTAAAGATAAACTTCTCTAAATCTCATGCTCTTAACGTATCACTCCCGGCTGACCTAGTCACCCACTGCCAAAACAACTTCCCATTTGTATGGAAACAAGATACTATTACCTACCTGGGAATTCAGCTTCCTGCCCAAGTGCCAGACCTCTATACAAAAAACTTTCTACCAATGATTCGCACCATCACAGAAGACCTGAGTAAATGGAATAAACCCCAATTCTCTTGGTTCGGACGTGCGGCCATTTTAAAAATGAACGTACTCCTCCGTATTTTGTACCTGCTCCAAACTATACCCATTAAACTACCTGCAGCGTTTTTCCAGTCTATTAAACAACTGACACTAAAATTCCTATGGAAACACAATCGCCCGAGAATAAGCTTCGCCCAACTCGCAAAACCCAAATCTAAAGGGGGAATTGGCCTCCCAGACATCCAAAATTATTCACGGGCCTGCCATATGGGGAGAATTGTAGATTGGTCGGTCCACATGGAGACGAAAGACTGGGTGGGATTAGAGGACTCCCTCTCACCCATGCCGATTAAATCAACCCCTTGGATCCTCCCCTCCCACATTCCTAGATCCATTAAAGCGCACCCCCTTATTAATGCCACGCTGACTACCTTCAGAGAAATATGTAAATACTGCCCGCTTTCCTCAAATCCGGGCCCCCTCACACCCATTCAACATAACCCTGCATTTCCCCCAGGGATGTCCACCCAATTTCTGACGGACTCCTGGGCACACAAAGTCGTGCAAGCACGCCACTTCTTCCGAAATGGGAACTTCATTGACTGTACCTCACTCCCAACCCTGCCGTATTCCAATCCGGTTCCACACTGGACGTACTTCCAGATCCGCCACTACCTCAGATCAATAAACCAGAACCCCTTTGTTTCTCGTGCATTGACCCCATTCGAGAACCTTTGCTCCCAATCCACACCTCAACAACACATAATTTCCACCACCCATTCTATGCTTTTTGACGCAATCTCCCCTAAAGATGGGAAGGCCTGCCAGGCGTGGGAAAGGGAACTGCAAATAGACCTCTCCGACGAAGAATGGGAGCGCATCTTCACAATAGCACACAAAGGCTCACTAAATGTTATGACACAAGAAAACAATTACAAGACATTATCAAGGTGGTACCGAACACCCGACCTACTGCACAGATTTAACCCAGAGACATCAGACAAATGTTGGAGGTGCTCGAACGAAAAAGGAACCCTCCTACATATATGGTGGACATGCCACCGACAATACAAACCTTCTGGACACAAGTGCACAATATCACTTCTCAGGTGACGACTTACTCTATAGAGCTTTCTCCGGCTCGGCTCATTCTCCATCACTCCTCTGTCTCAGCTAGCACATATAAGAAATCTCTAGGGGTACACATGATCAATGCAGCCAAAATGTGCATTCCAGCTCACTGGGGTTCACCCCACGCCCCGACTATATCTGAGTGGCTTACAAGAGTGGGGAGAATAGCCGAGCTGGAGGAGCTTATCCACATAGCCCAAGACACCCCAGGCAAATTCTACCATACGTGGGCTTGCTGGACCCACTTCTGTACTACAGAAAAATATAAGTCCCTCATGCACCCGATCCAACCTGATCCTCTTAACAGGACACAAAATGCCTCTAACACACCACCCTAGAAGACTACATCATTAACTTGATGCATACAATGCCATACCCCCTCCAGGGAGAGACCCAGAAAGGGAACCTCATCACAAACAGGGACTTTTTTTTCAAGTCCCTCACTACCCTCAGAGCTCGGTGGAGATCGGGAGGAGACTCTCTCGGACTATCCTCCCCCCTCACCCTTCAATGCTTTCCTTCCCATACCCCCCCCCCACCCCCACCTCCCGAGACTACATGGCCCCCTCAACCCCCTCCCTCACCCACCCCCAAGACTAACTTGACTCAGGGGTTTGCCTATCCCCCCCTTACTCCTCGCACCCTACAGGACAGATGACAACACTGTGCACCGGGCCTCACCCTCTTGCAAAGGTGCAGCGTATCACTACGAGACTTAATGCAGACTAGACGGAAGACACAGGTTATTACGCAAGGTCCTCTAACTGAAGCTACAGGCAGAAACTATACCCTAGTCAGCTATGCAACATTATGATGTTACTAGTATGGTTCACTGATGAGGCCACAGGCCATATGTCATTTATATCTGTCAAAATGATCGTATAGGAGTAAGGCGATACCACTGCATCACGGTTCACACTGTTGTAACACCTACTGTATATGTTAAACTTTGTTTAAACATGCTGCTCTCAATAAAAATTTTCATGGAAAAAAAAACAAAAAAAAAAAGAAATGAAAGGCAAAACATTTTTGTATAGATATAAATAAGGGAAAAAAAGGTATTTTTTATAAGTGATCATATTCCTTCTGTTCTCCGCTGCATAAAAGAGCTGGGGAGGAGAAGCAGCAGAACACTGAGCTTCACAGTGAATGGTTGTACAGTGGGGGAGTGTCAGGACAAGTCTGATCATTGGAGGAGAGTACACTGAGTTCCCAGCATAGCTAGATAACTCACCATGCTGTGCTATCCTGCTTACTGTGGTCAGTTTTTAATAGAAAAGCAGAGGGACTAGCAGGAAAACCAGGGATGTCACATAAATTAAGCAATACAAAGATAACAGGATACTTTCCCATACAAGTACATGGTACAGGGTAACAAATGCTTTCAGAGCTTCCACGAAATTGATAATTTCACCATAAAATCAATCAACATTTTCACTAATATCCAGGGAGTAGGTGTAAGGAAAGGTCTTCTTTTGTGCACAGGCTAAAACATGTTCCTTTTCATGCACCAATAAAGAAGCAACAAGGACGTTTGGAGTTGCCAGCTCTATTCTTTGTATCTATGTTTCTTTTCATGTTTGCAAGAATTGGGCACTGGCTAATAAATATGCTCATGCGCAAACTTGCGCAGACACACGAGCCAACATTCTCGTGTGTGAAAGCGCACACATGCACCTGACACAGATGTGTGTGCCAAACAGGCTATTTAAACTCAGCTAGTGCTCAGGATCAGTGCTGTTTTGTCTTTCAGCCTTCCCTGCATCCTGTGTTCCTGATATCCTGTATCCTGATTCCAGTTGGTGACCCGGCTTGTCTGAATACTTTCTGAACTCTGTTTGCACCGACTATGGCTTTTCCTTGACCACTGCTTCTGCCTGCTCCATTTGCTTCTATTGCACTGATTGGCTCCTGACTCGGCTTGTACCCAGATCCTGCTATTGCCTGCTCCTCTGTACCTGATCTGTCCTGACAGTGTATGACCCAGCTTGCCTGACCCTGCTTCCTGTCTAATCCTACTGTACCTGCGGTCTGCTACCAGCGCATTCCTCACCAGCCCACTGTCGCCAGTACTAGCCTGCTTCAGTCTGCCATCCTCCAGCTGCCCACCAGCACGTCTGCTGCACTAGAGTCTACTGACGACCTCTCCTGCCTAGCGTGGATACCCTATCTGCTGCTGGCAATACCTACAGGCACTTGTGCCACTCTGCACTCCTGTGCCTTCTGTTCACACTACCAGGGGCCCCCGAGTCAGAGGTGTAAGAGAGGCCTTCCTCATCATTTCAGGCTCTTCCACAAGGTATGTGATAGTAGGGAACTGATCCAGGAAGAAATAAAGCTGGCCATAGAAAAAAATTGAGAGATCTTGCTGACCAGCAAAGGTGTGTGCATCACAAAATCACATTACTTTTTTTGTCTGGAATTTCACTTTAACCACTTCCCGACCGGCGCACACAGATATACGTCGGCAGAATGGCACGTACAGGCAGGAGGGTGTATATATAAGTCCCTCCTTTCTGCCTGTCCATGCCATCAGGAGCGCGCCGGGAGCGGCGCGCTCCTGCGCCGGTCGGGACCCCCCGTGAGTCCGATCGCGGTCCCCGCGGACTCGATCGCCGTGGGGGCCCCCGCGATCGTCTCACGGGAAGGCTGAACGGGGAGATGCCGAGATAAACAGCATCTCCCCGTTCTGCCTAGCAACTAGTGACGCCGATCTCTGCTCCCTGTGATTGGAGCAGAGATCAGCATTCACTAGCTGACAGCCACGCCCCCCCCACAGTAAAAAAAACACCCCTAGGCATACTTAACCCTTACACTGCCCCCTTGTGGTTAACCCCTTCACTGCCAGTGTCATTTATACAGGAATTAATGCATTTAAATAGCATTAATTGCCGTAAAAATGACAATGGTCCCAAAAATGTGTCAAAAATGTCCGATGTGTCCGCCATAATGTTGCAGTCACAAAAAAAAATCGCAGATCTCCGCCATTACTAATAAAAAAAAAAATATTAATAAAAATGCTATAAAACTATCCCCTATCTTGTAAACGCTATAACTTCTGCGCAAACCGATCAATAATCGATTATTGTGATTTTTTTTACCAAAAATATGTAGAAGAATACGTATCGGCCTAAACTGAGGAAAAAAAATGTTTTTTTTATATATTTTTTTGGGATATTTATTATAGCAAAAAGTAAAAAATAATGCATTTTTTTCAAAATTGTCGCTCTATTTTTGTTTATAGCGCAAAAAATAAAAACCGCAGGGGCGATCAAATACCACCAAAAGAAAACTCTATTTGTGGGAAAAAAAAGGACGTCAATTTTCAGTTAAAGCGACGCAGTGCCGAATCGCAAAAAGGGGCCTGGTCCTTTGGCTGCAAATTGGTCCGGTCTGAAAGTGGTTAAAGCTAATAAACTAAACAATTTTTAACTTCTTCCTGCCTGGCCTATTGTCAAATGATGTCCTAACAGGAGCTCTCCCATCCTGGATGGACATCATATGAAGTCCTCCCAGGATTGCAGCTCACGCATGCTCTAGGTGCCATGCTACAGTGTGATCTGTCACCTGCTGTGTCCACCAGACACAGCGGGTGACAAATTATTGTACCAGGCCACTCCTGCTGACCAATCACAGCATTATATGACAGTTGTACACAATGAATGCCTTTCATCCAAAGCCATTCATTGTGTATAATTGTGTTGATCTCTGTGATTGGTCAGTTATCACATGGTACAGACAGGGCTATTCACAGTGCATCTGTACCATGTGATAGCTGTGGACAATCACAGCTTCACAATAGTACATACTGGATGAATAGATGCCATTAAAAAAAAAAAATCATTGATTATAACAATGATCATCACTGTTATAAGCAATTGTAGTGTTTA